>CM075977.1:268017197-268103892 GCA_038087875.1 Malacoraja senta | reverse complement strand
AAACGCAATGTCCGTGTTGTATGATTTCAACTGAGCTAGTATCTTGCCCCTTTTAATAGGTTCATTAATCCCCCTTATATTCCAACTACATAATGTGATTCCTCCTATTTTCTTTTGATTGTCGTCATGCATTTTTACCAGTTTTAATGACCTTAATTATTGTGGTGCGTTCATACCTCCGGACTCTGGTTATTTTGGGAGTATTTCTATTATAGACTTCCTTGGTAGTTCTCCTGCGCGATTGTCCTTGAAGAAAAAACACACAGATGTGACATATTGTGATTAAAAAAAATATATATAAATCAAATAAATTTACGGTGTCTAAAATTTCAACACCGTAGTGAGTGGCCCACTCGTCTGTGGGGTACGACATCCATAACGCTTCCGGCGTAGTTGGTATAAAGTTAGCCCCGCTGTATTTATTACCCAAAATCTATGGGGTCATTACCGTTTCCAATTCAGTTCTATTTCACCCAGTTACAATTTATATATATGTCAAATGTATTCGATTCCATATCCTACTCACTCTTTATCTCTTAACTATTTTAAAATGAATTTAGTATTGTTAAAGTGAGCGGTTTACTGAGTGGATTAACCGGAGTCAGGTTCCTGGAATTGTGCCAGGTGCCTGATCTCCTCTCCTCTCCACGAGCTGCGAACATAGGTGATAACTGCTGTCTGCGTTATGACGCAGGCACCACAGTTTTATCAGTTTCAAATATTATTTCTATATTAGTATTGTTAATTATTAATTATGATTAATTCTCAGCATTTTGTAAAACTATATAAGCCGTATATATTTTTCATATCAACCTCGAGTGTATATTATCTCTTAACTATTTTAAATTGATTTTAATATTGTTAAAAATGAGCTGTTCGCTGGAAGGGTTAACGGGAGTCTGGCTCCTGGAGTTATGCCAGGTACCCGGTCTCCCCCTCCCTCCACTCTCGAGCTGCATAGCACTTGCTGTTATCTGCTAAACAGAGCAGACTGCACATTTTTTATCTATTTCAATTGCTATTTCTATATTAGTATTGTTAATTGTTAATTATTATTAGTTCTCAGTTTTTTCAGTTTTTTATAAACAATATAAGCCATGTGATGTTTTTCACTCTCAGCCCAGCAGTTCGTCCCGTGTTATCAGGTTTTCCTCGTTTGAGCACGTAGTGTCCTTGAATTACATAGCACAATGTTCCAGCGAAGATAATAATGTCTAGCCACGTCTCACTAAGAATCTGTTGCTTGAAGTCAAATAAAAAATAAAAAATCAGTGTTCAGTTAATTCACTTTCCTTGTGATACTCTTGTTGGAAGAATAAGCAAGTTCGTTTGTTCATGTCGTCTTGGTTTTCAATCTCCAGTTGATGCAGCCTTAGTCGCGATTTCTTGAGCGTATTTGAGAGATTCATCCGAATTAGTGAATGTTTTTGACACTCCCTCAAAGGTGATACGCATTCTAGCCGGATAAAACACTCCACACAAAACTCCCTTAACACCATAAAGAACTTCTCTGGTCTGTGAGAACTTTCTTCTCTTTTGCTCAATCTCATAAGGGTAGTCCCGTAGGAGTTTAATAGTATCACCTCTGTACATCATCTTCTCTCCGTGGTTGATTTTTTTCATCAGCGCTTCCATTGTTGAGATATCCCGAAGTTTAAGTAAGGTGATCAACTTGAGAGGACTCGCTCAGGAATCAATTTATTAAAGCTTTGTTCTGAGAATGCACACTAACAGGTGGATCTCTGCACCACATGGCCTAATGTCTCAGAGAATGCTCTAAAGGAGTGTTGCTTGGGAAATATTGTCATTCCATATAGGATTGGCATAGAATTCGTTAATTTGATTTTTGACTGAAAGTGCCTGGTTAAATTTCTGGGATGGTGCAATTTGACGCAAAAATTATTGCAACAACATTCGACCGTGGAAATAATTGTTTTCTTTCACATAATGCTTACAAAATAGCACTGCGTATATGCTTTTCTCATCTAGTTTCTCTTTAAATACTCTGACAATGTCTTCAATCACCTTCAATGAGGCCACCCTTTAATTCCGTACTTCAATTGGAACAATTAGGAGGAAATAGTACAATGGTTAAGCAATCAAGAAGCGCAGACAAAGGTTCAGTGATGTAAAATTAAAGCCTTGCCACAGCAGCTGGGGAATTTAAATACTGTAAATTAAATAAACCTGAAATATCAGTAATAGTGGGTCACCTGTGCTCTTAGAGGGGTATTGGGTAGGGCTGCCCAAAATGTGACTTCGAATGGTCCTCTGAAATGATCCAGTGTGCCACAGAGTTGAAGAGATATTAAAGATGGACATTAAATGCTTACCTCTGCAGAGGGACTCACACTCTTAAATGAATGAATTTTAAAAAATCCTAATTACCTCAAGTAGATTACCACTTAATTTTCTCCGCTCAAGAGAATGCAGTGCAATCTGTCCTTGTAATTTAATGCTATTAGTTTTGGTATTATCCTACTGAATAACTGCTGCCAGCATCAAACTATCCTTCCTGAGCAATAGTACCTGAAACTGAGCGCAGTGTCTTAAATGGAGCTGTAACCAGAGATGGCTCTCGACCCAAAATGTCACCCTTTCTTTCTCTCCAGAGATGCTGCCTGTCCCGCTGAGTTACTCCAGCATTTTGTGTCTATCTTAGGTTTAAACCAGTATCTGCAGATCCTTCCTGCACATTACTTCCAAAGCTCTTGAGATTCAATTAGTCATTTAATTATTGTGCTCTCCAGATTTTTGGTGATTTTTGACAATGCAGAGGGCAAGTCACATGAAGCAATGGATTAATATATGGTGAGTGAGAGTCTGGGGTAGATTTGGGTTGGCTGAGAATATAACTTGGTCTGTGAGCAATGAGGATGAGTGGGACTCTGTGCTATAATTTGTTCAGTGAATGGAACAGTGAGTAAAGATTGGATCACAACCAGGAGTCGTTTTGGAATTCAGACAGTATCCAAATAAGTTTGTTTAGAAATATTCATAATTACCAAAAAAAAACCCATAGTGATTTGAGATTTGTAATTTACATTGATGGACTTGTGGGACTAAGTTTATTTCCTTTGAAAAAGGCAGATCAAGTGGTGATCAATTTTATAAAATAATAGATAGAACACAGATCACAAGGACTTCATTTTATCTTTTCACTACAGGCACAGGGATTTGTATGACATTGCACAATAAGCAGGCAAAGTGACTAGTCTCTGAATTGGACCCATGGTTAATTTCTGATAGCTTACTTTTACTGCAGTGGGAGCATAAGGGAGGGGGGTTCTTGGATTTGTTACATTAAAAGAGTCCTGGTTCACTGCAGAACTCAGACAGCTCCGACGGTCTAAAGAGAAGGCCTACAGGAGCGGGGATGCAGACCTCTAAAGGCAGGCCAAGTACAAGCTGAGAAGAGGAATCAGAGCTGCCAAGGAAAGGTACTCTGAGAAGTTGAGGAGCAAGTTCTCAGCTAGTGACTCTTCTTCAGTTTGGAAGGGCTTGCAAGAAATCACCAGCTACAAGTAGAAAGCCCCCCGCTCTTTGGACAATCGTCAGCTGACCAACGACCTGAATGAGTTCTACTGCAGGTTTGACAAGCAGAAATGTAACCCTGGTACCCCCTCCTCCCCACCCCAACAAACACAGCCAGACCCCAGTCTGCAAAGAATGGACCCTTCTGCACCCACTCCTCCCCATTCACCACTTCACACATACTTAAAGCAAGACTCCAGTCTGAAAAGACTGGACCCTTTCCCACCCCACCCAACACTTCCCACCCACTCACAGCCTGACTTCAGTCTGCAAAGACTGGGCCCCTCTACACCACTCTTCACCATTCACCACTTCACACATACTTAAAGCAAGACACCAGTCTGAAAATACTGGACCCTTTCCCACCCACCCCTCTCCAATCATCACTTCACACCCAATTACCCACACCCTCCGTGCTGCACAACATCACTTCTCCATCATCAACAATAAAAATAGAGGAGGTGGAGAGGCTTTTCAGAAGACAGAAAAGCTGGAAAGCTCCAGGACCGGACAATGTTTTCCCCTCTACTCTCAAGCTCTGTGCTGAACAACACAGATATTTTCAACCAGTCCCTGCAAACCTGTACTGTCCCTGCCTGCTTCAAAGTCTCCACTATTGTCCCTGTACACAAAAAGGCAAGGATGACTGGTCTCAATGACTACAGGCCTGACGCACTGACGTCTGTAGTCATGAAGACCCTTGAAAGGCTTGTGCTGGCCAAGCTGAAAAATATCATGAACCCCCTGCTGGACCCTCTGCAGTTTGCATATCGGGCCAATAGATCTGTGGATGACGCAGTCAACCTGGGCCTACTCTTCATCCTCCACCACCTAGACCGCCAGGGGACCTATGCGATCATTTTGTTTGTTGATTTTAGCTCTGCACCATTATGCCAGAGCTACTACACTCCAAACTTTCTGAGATGACTGTGCCTGAACCCCTCTGTCTTCCATTGTTCTTCCCCCTCCCCCCTTCACGTGGTTCCCCAGCGCCCTCATCGACGTCAACCGCAGGTCAACCCGCGAGGCTTCACCGTCCCCGCCGCTTGTCCCCATTGCCCACGAGGCTCCATCACCGCCGTGAGGCTCCACCGCAAGGCTCCATTACAGAATCATTAGAATCATTAGCTCAAACATCTGGATTACAGACACATTGATTTGGACCCATCCATTTGGTCTAAATATATAACTGTTTGCAGAAACCTCACTCACTAGAACATTAGCAGACATTACAATGAAGCATATTTTTTAATGTTGCACTTTCTCCGTAATGTCTTACTAGAATATGCATTAACATGGAGGCCTGACAAAGAACGTTGTAAAACTGACTTTTAAAGGACATTTGTACTCTATTTTGCAAAATATAATAGACAAAATAAAACCACATGGTATTAAAAGCTTGTTGCGACTTTGACATGTTATGAGCTAAGAATTCAAAGCAGAGACATGGCAATCAAATGTCATACGAACTGTATGTAGTGGAGTCACTCAGTATCAGTATGAGGGTCATTGTTTTCTGTGTTTTTTTTAATTTCCTAGGTGTATGGAGAAAGCATAGTCATCATGTTTATAAATGGGAGGGTTAAATACAGGAGGCTGGAAAAGTCAAGCTAAGGGATGCCAAAGACATATAAGACTTTTGACAATATATATGTTGAAACAGGAATGCAGCCAATTAATGTTAAGAAGGTGGAAGTGTACGGTTTGGTGGTGAAGTGCATATGATGAGAAGATGACCGAGATCACATACAACACCAAGGCTGATTCAGCCTTGGACAATTGTCAGACAGTTGTCAGGAGTGGAAGTGGAGTCAATGGGAATATTTTCGAGATTATGGTAAGCACTAGAGGTATTGTAATGGGTCGTGGACCCACTTACCTTTTATCTTTGTGAAATCTAGCAGTCACATCGACACTGCTCTGCCATCAAGCCAAAATACAGTGGGAACTTTGACCATCCTCAAAACAGAATTGAGTGATCACAATCTCTTTATGAGCACTTTCTTCATTATTTTCTGTTTGTATTTCAGATTTGCAGCACCTGCAGTACCTTGCTTGTGGTTACTTCTTCTAGTACAGTATCTCTGAATCAAAGGTGAACATCTCAAAAACTGCAGGAGAAAGAGACATTTACATGACCCCTCAGAAATATTTGACAACCTTGGAAACTTAAGGATCATATTTGAATGAATGAATGAATGAATAAGTTTATTGGCCAAATATTCACATACAAGGAATTTGTCTCGGTGCTCCGCCCACAAGTGACAACATGACATACAGTGACAGTTAAGAATGATACATAAACCATTAAACATTAATAATAAAACATTATTGATTAAACATGTGAATTAAATAAAATACCAGAGCAAAAGGAGGCTACCGATTTTTGGTTATTGAGTAGAGCTACTACTCGTGGAAATAAGCTGTTTTTATTTCTGGCTGTGGCAGCTATGATAGTCCGGAGTCGCCTTCCAGAGGGAAGTGATTCAAAGAGTTTGTGGCCAGGGTGATAGGGGTCAGAGATGGTCTTACCCACTCGCTTCCTGGCCCTTGCAGTGTACAGTTCGTCAATGGAGGGAAGGTTGCAGCCAATAACCTTCTCAGCTGATTGGACGATTCGCTGCAGCCTCCAGACCATGATGAGAAGGCTGAGCCAAACCAGACCATGATGGAGAAGGTGAGGACAGACTCAACGATGGCCGTATAGAATTGGACCATCATTGCTTGTAGCAGATTGTGCTTCCTCAGCTGCCGCAGGAAGTACATCCTCTGTTGTGCCTTTTTGACTGTGGAGTCGAAGGTAGCCCCCCACTTAAGGTCCTTGGAGATGATGGTTCCCAGGAACTTAAAAGACTTCACAGATGTGACAGTGGTGTTGTTGATGGTGAGTGGGGTGAGGGGAGGGGAGTTCTCCTAAAGTCTGCAATCAATTTCACTGTCTTAAGAGCATTGAGCTCCAGGTTGTTGCGATGGCACCAAGATGCCAGCCGCAAACTTGAGAAGCTTGACAGAGGAGTCAGTGGAGGTGCAGTCATTGGTGTGGAGAGAGTAGAGGAGAGGGGAGAGTACGCAGCCTTGCGGTGCTCCTATGCTGAGGGTTTGCGAGTCCGAGATGTGCTTTCCCAGCCTCACATGCTGCTTCCTGTCTGTCAGGAAGCTGGCAGGGGGGGACTGCCGTGAGGGAGGGAGGTAGAGAACAAAGGGGGACCTGGCGCAGGGGTACATTGTAACTTTATAAGTGTCCTTTATGTGGTGACTATTTGCATACCTTGGGTATACAAGCAAAGAATTTCACTGTGACTTGTCGTGACAATAAAGTAATCCATTCCATTCTATTCCATGAAAACATTAATCTGGAAATTCACCTGCATTTGCTGAATGCAGGTGAATTCACCATATGCAGGTGAATTTGGTGAATTTGCCATACCAATGCAAAGGCAATACAAAGTTAAAAATGAACTAACATGGAATAAATCAATATTACACTTGTCTTTGTGCATTTTGCACGTGTTATTACCATTTTATGTTCATTTTTGTTAGATTTAGGCTAGTACTGCTTTTCTGACATTAAACTCACTGAACATTAGCAAAAAGATCAAAATCTCCAGTAACTGGTAAAGGACATGTTTTTAAATGATGAACTCTCCAATGTGTGTCCAAGGGTACAAGAAAATGATGGTTAAGCTACTGGTCCAGCCCTCCAGATCCCTAGATCATTTGTCTAGAGGCACAGGTTCAAGTCTCACCCTGGTTATTGAGGAATTTTAATTCAAATAATGGAATAAAATCTGGAATTTAAAAGAATGTTGCCCCATTAATGATAATCATGATTGTAACAAAATCCCATCTTAGTTTAAGAAGACAGACAAAATGCTGGAATAACTCAGCAGGACAGGCAGCATCTCTGGAGAGAACAAATGGGTGACGTTTTGGGTCGAGATCCTTCTTCAGAATCCGACCATCCCCCCACCAGACCTCACCTCAAACTCCATCCAATCGCCTGCCATCCTCTGATCCCAAGCCCCCACCCTTGTTGTTTCTTCACCACCCCACCCTGGCCTCCCCCTTTCCGATACGTAACATTCTGTCCTCAACAGAATGTCCTTCAACGAGTTCCGGGTCCGCCACGACGTAGAGCTTTTATTCTGTTGCCTCCTCTGCCTTTTTCTATGGGAAGGTCCTCATCACCCAGTAATGACCCCTTCTGCCTCCATTGGTTCCCTTTCTCTTGGACTCCCCCGAACAGTCTTCTACCCTCTCTAGACCTCTATTTTAGTTTTTATTTTCGGTTTTAGTTTAGTTTTAGTTTAGAGATACAGCGCGGAAACAGGACTTTCGGCCCACCGGGTCCGCGACGACCAGCAATCCCCGCACATTAATACTGTCCTATACCAACGAGGGACAATTTTTTTTACATTTACCAAGCCAATTAACCTGCATACCTGTACGTCTTTGGAGCATGGGAGGAAACCGAAGAAAAAACCCATGCAGGTCATGGGGAGAAAGTACAAACTCCATACAGACAGCACCCGTAGTCAGGATCGAACCGGGTCACCGGCGCTGCATTCGCTGTAAGGCAGCAACTCTACCGCTGCGCCACCGTGCCGCCCACTAGGTGGTGTGATAGATTTCTAACTGCCGGCATGACATCAACCATCTCAACTTTTCCACTCCCATTACCTACTCTAACCTCACCCCCTCTGAACGTTCAGCCCTCCACTCACTCTGCAGCAACCCCAACATTTTTTTTTAGCACCACCTCATCTTAGTTTGGTTTATTTAGTTTAGTTTAGATATACAGCATGGAAACAGGCCCTTCGGCCCACCGAGTCCGCATCGACCAGTAATCCTCACACACAAACATTATCCTACACACACTAGGGACAATTTACAATTTTACCAAGCCAATTAGCCTACAAACCTGAACATCTTTGAATTGTGAGAGGAAATCAGAACACCCAGAGAAAGCCCACGCGGGTCACAGAGAGAACGTACTGTACAAACTCCACACTGACATCACCCGTAATCAGTATCAAACTCAGGTCTTTGGCACTGTGAGGCAGCAACTCTACCACTGCTCCACCACGCCGCCCACTAGTTCACTAGTATAGGGATAGAAATCTGCCATCCTTACCTGATCTGCACTGCATGTGAGACCAGACCCATCACTGCAGCAGACTCTGTCTCCTCGGTGGGGATAAACAAATCAATGCTCACATTGTCAACACTATCCACATCCGATAAAAGAATATCAAAAATCAGATTGGCAGCTGCATGAAGGACAAATAGAGCTTTTCAGCAATGCCTACTGTGCAAAACATTGTTATGTCACATCGGGGAGTGTGGGATTGTTATTATTTTAAACACAGGAGGCCACATCGGGAATACCGAATGCAACAGATGATGTTAGAGGGGTTGCACGTGAACCACTGCCTCATGTGGAAGGGCTCCTAGGGTCCCTGGATGAAGTCGAGGGAGAAGGTATATGGACGGGTGTTACATCTCCTGCGGTTGCAGGGGAAGGTACCTGGGGACGGGTGATTTGGATGGGAAGGGATGAGTGAACCTGGAAGTTGTGGAGGGAACGTTCTCTAAGGAAGGCGGATAGGGGTGGTGATGGGTTGATGTGACTAGTGATGGGATCACTAGTGAACGTTACACTGTGAACAGGATTTTATAGAAGATCTGTTTTTATTTGTATTAACAAGCTTTACTCCATAATTCCTGAAATTATCTCATGTCATTTAATAACTTCAGTAACTGGTTTTGATTGATATTTAAATATGTTGCATGCTGTTGAATGTTCCGTAATGGTTTCCAGCACATACAACTTGTTCTGCAATCTTTTTACGCTCATCAATTGCTCACAATCTCAATAGCAAAACCTTTATCCCACACAAGAACCAAGCAAGTGATTTGACAAAGTCAAATTCAAAGTCAAAGTCAATTTTATTCATCACATACACATCATATGCAGTGAAATGAATTTGCCAGCAGCGATACTCTTAAAAAGAACACACAATACACAAATTTAAAAAAGGGCAGTTGACTGCCAGACAACCAGAACCACTTTGGGAGCTTACAACCCAACGGTATGAACATTGAATTATCCGATTTTAGGTGACCTTTAACAATGATCCCTCCACCCCTCTCCCGCCTTCCCTGTGCCCCACATGGATTCACACCTATTGCCCCCCATCTCCCTCCTGCCAACATCACATTTCTCAACTCTTCCACCTTTTTGTCTCACACCTGTTTTTTCATCTCTGCCTTTGTCCAACTGTATACTGTATATGCCTTTCAACCCCCCCCCCCGCCCCCACCCCCTTGCCCATATCCACAATGTCTTGACATAGTTTGTCCTGCCTCTCCTCTTATCCAACTTTGTTCCTCATCCCTACAATCAGTCTGAAGAAGGGTCTCAACCGGAAGCTTCACCTAGCCATGTTTTCCAGAGATGCTGCAAGACCCGCTGTGTGACTCCTGCATGACCCGCTGTGTGACTCCTGCATGACCCGCTGTGTGACTCCTGCATGACCCGCTATGTTACTCCTGCATGACCCACTGCATTACTCCTGCATGACCCACTGTGTTACTCCTGCATGACCCACTGTGTTACTCCTGCAAGACCCACTGTGTTACTCCTGCATGACCCGCTGTGTTACTCATGCATGACCAGCTGTGTTACTCATGCATGACCAGCTGCGTTACTCCAGCATGACCCGCTGTGTTACTCCTGCATGACCCACTGTGTTACTCCTGCATGAACCACTGTGTTACTCCTGCATGACCCGCTGCATTACTCCTGCATGACCCACTGTGTTACTCCTGCATGACCCGCTGTGTTACTCATGCATGACCAGCTGTGTTACTCCTGCATGACCCGCTGCGTTACTCATGCATGACCAGCTGCGTTACTCCTGCATGACCAGCTGCGTTACTCCTGCATGACCAGCTGCGTTACTCCTGCATGACCAGCTGTGTTACTCCTGCATGACCCGCTGCGTTACTCCTGCATGACCAGCTGCGTTACTCCTGCATGACCAGCTGCGTTACTCCTGCATGACCCGCTGTGTTACTCATGCATGACCAGCTGCGTTACTCCTGCATGACCCGCTGTGTTACTCCGGCACTTTGTATCCTTTCATTATCTTGTGGCTGAATGCATGTGACTTGCCAGTGGAAGCATCACCTTGCAATTTGTGACTAGATTATCAATTTGCACACAGGATTACACACTGCAGATACCATCCATTGCACACAACACTTATACCCACCTAAAACGATGTTAAATATCACACAATTGGATTATAATATTATTTCTACATTTGTCTGAGCCGAAGAAGGTTTCGGACCAAAAACGATACCTTTTCGCAAGAGATGCTGCCTGACCCGCCGAGTTACTCCAGCATTTTGTGTCTACATTTGCCTAATCTATTTACAAGCCGTTATTCAAAATGAAATTGTAACAAGCACCCTGCAGTGCAATATTTAATTTATAAAAGAAACCAAAAAAATAGGGTTCAATAAAATCTCAATAATTTATTCAATCTCTTCCAACTGAACCTCTCACTATAAGCAATATAAATAAGAACTATCTGATGCTGCCTTTTAGTTGTGTTGTTAAGATTGAGTCAAATAAGGCAAAAGGAGAGGACTGCTGCCTGATTATATTCTTCTTTCTGCTTTGCTCCCAGTTGATCCTGTTTGAAGAATACACAAATTATTTTCAATCAGTTATTATGGCCACTGACAACTGACCCTTCTGAAACGTCCCTTTGTAGGTCGTTAGAGATAAGGATCTTTTCATTTCCCTATTTATTGCACACATTACACTCTCCAGAATCAATTAAGCTTCTCACACATTAACCATCTGTATAAAGACAGCAATATCAAGTTTTCTCCAAGATCTTCAGTTTCCTCCCACACTCCAAAAGCCTATAGGTGAAGGTTAATTGGCTTGCTTTGAATGTAAATTGTTCCTAGTGTGTGTAGAGTAGTGTTAATGTGCGGGGATTGCTGGCCGATGTGGACGGTGGGCCGAAGGGCCTGCTTCCGCGCTGTATCTCTCAACTAAAACAAACTACAAATCCACGTTTTGGGATGTGGGTGAAAACTGGAGCACCCAGAGGAAACCCATGTGGTCCAAAGGAGTACATGCAAACTCTACAAGTGCCCAAGGTGAGAATTGAACCTGGGTCTCTGACGCTGCGAGACAGCAGCTCAAACAGTCACGCCACTGTGCCACCCTAGCTGAGCATTAGAATAGGTATTAAAATTGGCCTAAGCAACTGATCTGGGGACATGCTTACACAAGGCTAAGGTTGCATCTCTGATTAATATCTAATAATTCTTTCTGAAAGATCTGTAGATGTGAACATCATCTCATCATATTAAATTACACAGCACATAAAATAGTAACAGTTCAGGTTTACACTGGAGAACTGCAGATCTCTGCCATGGTATGATTCACATTATGTATTGGGACACAAGGCAGAAACATAAAAATCTTTTTTAGTAACTGTGAGTGTGTTTGCCTACGGAAATGTAAATATGTTGTGGAGACAGAATTTTGGGAACACAATTATCTTGTGAAATATATCATTGCTTTGCTCCTTCAAGTGTGCTGATTTAAAAAAAATCTACTAATCTTTTATAGAGAAGAATCAATATATAATTTTCCAATCCCCAATTCAAGTCATTCCCTTCTGCATTTGCTATTTCTTATCTTATTATTTGAGCAATCCATCTTAGCCACAAGACAATTTATTTCTCTTCTGAATAGCTTGACTCGTCAATGGCACGTGATCTTGCTCCAAGCACCCTTAATTATATTCAATCAAGCAACTCCAGGCTATGTACTGGAAACGCTCAACTCAGAGAACGAGCGTGCACTGTGTGCAAATATTCAGCTCCCAATTTTATCTTTTTTCTCGTCTGGCGTGATAAATAAATTGCTGCAACAAACATTTGGATAATATCAATCTTCCTCTATTATTGAAATATCACATTTGAAAATGAATCATTTAGTTTAGTTTAGTTTTAAAGATACAGCATAGAAGCAGGCCCTTCGTCCCACGGAGTGCGCACCAACCAGTGATCCCCGCACATTAACACAGAGATTATGGGGAGAAGGCATGAGAATGGGGTTAGGAGGGAGAGATAGATCAGCCATGATTGAATGGCAGAGTAGACGATGGGCCAAATGGCCTAATTCTGCTCCTATCACTTATGACCTTATGATGCATCTTCTCATGGGGGCACCATGATTACCATCCATGTGTATTGTCTAATGTCACTTGATACCACACCATAACACACAAAAGGCAATAATGCGTCTAGACATAAATCAGTATTAACATTTTAGTCTTGCTCTCACCTATAATATTAACATTCATTTCCAAAATGGGACTTTCATATTTTCAATATCCAATGGATCAGACAACATATTTTCAGTGCACCATCTCCCCAGAGTGCTGCCTGTCCCGCTGAGTCACTCCAGCTTTTTGTGTCTATCTTCGGTTTAAACCAGCATCAGCAGTTCCTTCTTACACATTATTCAAACAGAGATGTGCAATGAAGCAAGCTTGCTAACGTACAAAGTAGCCAAGGTTATCAGGTCACAAACATGAGTTGTTTCTAATCCGACTGTCCTATCCTTTGGACTCCTGCAGTCAGACTGCTTGGAAAATCAGGAAATCAACAAGACAGCTATCATTTATATTTCCACTAGGTATGGTATTGTTCACACAGCCTCTTGAAACTGTAAACAGTCATTGCTTAAATGAAACCATTAAATATTCTTTCAAAATACTGATAAACCCACACTTTTCCCCCCATCTAAACACCTCTGTATTGTAATGGGCAAACACAAAACAGTATAATATTTATTTGGGATGACAATGAACCAATTAACTGATCTAGGAATGAGAAGTAATCAAATCAACTAATTAATGGGCTCACAACAAACAGATACGATTAAAAAGGTACAGTCAAACGTGGAATCAATTAAGCGGCATTGGTATCATTTATTTAGTACTCTGAAAATGCTGCATTTATGCATATATAAGCATTGGCAATGTGCAGAGGAACCGCGGAAGGTTTGATCAGCTGTGCAAATGGGCTCCTCTGAGCAATCACCACAGGGAATGTTGTCTAAAATCTAAGAGAATGCAAAATAATAGTATGTGAGTAGTGATTGAAGTTAAAGAAAATTATGTTTTAAAGGGTTATTGCATATGTGCAGCTTGCAGTGCATTAAATCATTAAAAATAACATGGAGTTGTACTATTTGCGAGCTTCAACTAGATAATCCACCCAGACTGTTTCAAGGTTAAGGCGGGAATTGTTGAAGTCGAGGAGAGATGTAGATTCACAAGCCTTCAAAAGTAGTGGATTTGTAGTAGTAGCCTGATGGGGGAGGGGAGAAGAGGTACAGTTACAGTTTAGTTTATTGTCACATTAACGGAGGTACAGTGAAAAGTTGTTGTTACATGCTAACCAGTCAACCTTAAGACAATACATGATTACAATGGAGCCATTTACAGTGTATAGATACATGATAAGAACATGATACATGAAGAGGACATGATAAGGACATGATACATGTAGTGTGACTGAGAGAGACATATGTTATGTTGGTGATTATGTTGGTGGCCTTACCAAGGTAGTGTGAAGTGTAGATGGAGTCAATGGAAGGGAGATTGGTTTGTGTGATGGCCTACGTCCACAACTCTGCAATTTCTTGTGGCTATTAGTCTGCTCAAGGGAGACATTAAAATGCCTATAATACTATCTGGACATTCTGAAGACATCATAAGCATCAGATAAATACCAGTTCTTTCTTCCTTTCAATATTTTCATTGAAACAGGTGTAACTTTCCTTATCTTCCATCAATTCAGAGAAGATTGCTTTGCAATTGTACCAAAGGCAAGGGAGGTGCCGTGGTAGTCTGGCGCGTCGATCTCTACAAAGCTGAGGCCACGCGCCAACTCTCGGACATCTCCTCCTACTTACCCCTGGACCATGACCCCACTGATGAGCACCAGGCCACCATCTCCAGCACCATCACCGACTTCATCCACTCCCACGCCCTGCCCGAACGAGCCTCCAACCTCATCGTTCCCCAGCCCCGCACAGCCCGCTTTTACCTTCTCCCCAAAATCCACAAACCTGACTGTCCCGGTAGACCCATTGTCTCTGCCTGTTCTTGCCCCACCGAACTCATCTCCACCTACCTCGACTCCATCCTATCCCCCTTGGTTAAATCCCTCCCTACCTATGTTCAAGACACCTCAGACACTCTCCGTCATCTCCGCGCATTCCACTCTCTAGGCCCTCACCCCCTCATCTTCACCATGGATGTCCAGTCACTGTACACCTCCATCCCCCACCAGGATGGTCTCGAAGCCCTCCGTTTTTTCCTCGACCGTAGAAGCAATCTATACCCGGCCACTGACACCCTCCTCCGCCTAGCGGAGTTGGTACTTACACTTAATAACTTTTCATTTGACTCCTCCCATTTCCTCCAAATACAAGGCGTAGCTATGGGCACACGCATGGGCCCCAGCTACGCCTGCCTCTTTGTCGGGTACATAGAACAATCCTTGTTCAATGCGTACCAGGGCCCCATCCCCGACCTCTACCTCCGCTACATCGATGATTGTTTTGGTGCCACATCCTGCACCCACACACAACTGACTGACTTCATCCGCTTCACCACCAACTTCCATCCGGCACTCAAATACACCTGGACCATTTCCGACACTTCCCTACCATTCCTTGACCTCACTATCTCCATCGCAGGTGATAGACTCCTTACCGACATCCACTACAAACCTACTGACTCCCATGGCTATCTGGACTACACTTCTTCCCACCCTGCTTCCTGTAAGGACTCCATCCCCCACTCCCAATTCCTCCGTCTACGCCGCATCTGCTCCCAGGATGAGGCGTTCCACACCAGGGCATCTGAAATGTCCTCATTCTTCAGGGAACGGGGGTTCCCCTCCTCCACCATAGATGAGGCTCGCACCAGGGTCTCTGCCATACCCCGCAACACTGCTCTCTCTCCCCATCCCCCCACTCACAACAAAGGCAGTCCCCCTAGTCCTCACCTTTCACCCCACCAGCCGTCACATACAACAAGTGATCCTCCGTCAGTTTCGCCACCTCCAACGTGACCCCACCACTCGCCACATCTTCCCATCTCCCCCCATGTCTGCCTTCCGCAAAGACCGCTCCCTCCGTAACTCCCTTGTCAATTCTTCCCTTCCCTCCCATACCACCCCCTCCCCTGGTACTTTCCCTTGCAACCGCAAGAGATGCAACACTTGTCCCTTCACCTCCCCCCTCCACTCCATTCAAGGACCCAAGCAGTCGTTCCAGGTGCGACAGAGGTTCACCTGCATCTCCTCCAACCTCATCTATTCCATTCGCTGCTCTAGATGCCAGCTGATCTACATCGGTGAGACCAAGCGGAGGCTTGGCGATCGTTTCGCCGAACACCTCCGGTCGGTCCGCAATAACCAACCTGAACTCCCGGTGGCTCAGCACTTCAACTCCCCCTCCCATTCCGTATCTGACCTCTCTGTCCTGGGTCTCCTCCATGGCCACAGCGAGCAACACCGTAAATTGGAGGAAATGCACCTCATATTCCGCTTGGGCAGTCTACATCCTGGGGGCCTGAACATTGAATTCTCCCAATTCTGCTAGCCCTTGCTGTCCCCTCCCCTTCATCAGCCATCTGGTTGTCTCCTCCCCTCCCCCAGCCCTCGGGCTCCTCCTCCGCCTTTTTCCTTTTTTCCTTTCTTCTCCCCACCCCCTATCAGTCTGAAGAAGGGTTTCGGCCTGAAACGTTACCTATTTACTTCGCTCCATAGATGCTGCTGCACCCGCTGAGTTTCTCCAGCATTTTTGTGTACCTTTGAAGCTAATTAGAAGGTGGACTTATTTTGAACCATAAGGCATATCTTTCCAGTAAACCAATAGTTGTTAGGTTAAAGCACTTTGGTTTAAAGTACAGTGATTTAACAGTACTTGTCCTTCATTCCAAACATATGGCTGATCCTTTGTTGAGTGCAGGATAACAAATTGAGGTTGCAACCTCTACAGCCTTACTTCAGATCAATGCCCTGTGAGCACAATTCCCAGAAGGGAGTTTGGAGCCACTTTATATGCCTCAGTGGGCTTTGCTCTTTGAATCCTGATGCCAGTTCTGTCTTTGATCATCTTGCCCTCTTGCCCCTATATGGCACCCCCCAGTCTGTCACAACTTCTCATGTACAACTCCACCAGTTTTGGCAGGTCTGCAGCTGGAGATGAAGGACGTGCAGCTCTACTACATTACTTTGCAGGACACAACACACACATTCAGCATAACAATGTAGTGACTTCTACATGCTGTAAATCACGCTGTCGACTGCATACATTTGCGTCTACATCTTTGCGTCTGCTGTAATATATTGTAGAAAGGTAATGACTCCCAAAGTCTGCAGTTTAACAAGTAATGTAATGTAATGTAATCACTCATCTTGCCTCAATTATGCATTTGCCTTACATAAATGCATTTCTGCTAAGCACTTAATTTCCCTGCATTCACGAGTAAAACTGTGTAGCCCATGTGCTTTACAATTGAAAGGAAGAGAGAAGCTTTTGAATAATGAAGGGCCAAATCTGTGAATAAAGAGCTAAAGCAATTAAATGAAGTTTTAGTGCTTTTATATTTGTTTCATGGAATAGTTATTTGGGTAATTGCTTTTACTGTTAGCAATCACAGCTATTGCTCAATTGATTGCACTCTCGTCCCTGACTTAGACGATGTAGATTTAAGTCCCACTTCACCAATGTCAGTTCAAAAATCTTGACAGGCTATCCAAAGCAATGCTGAAGGAATGTTGCACTGCCAAGGCCAAATTTGCTTATTCAGATGGGAGTAAACATCCCCACAGTACTATTTTGAAGAACCTTGATGTTCCAGTCAACCCCTATTCCCTCAACCAACAACACTCTGAGAGGCCATATCTTTATTATAAATTTTCCACTTCTGAAAGTTTGTTATGTGCAAAATTGGCTAGTGAATTCCCCACATAACAACAGTAACTACATTCCAAGTGTACTTCATTGAATGAAAACTCCTACCCCTGGAACATGGGGGATCACGTTGCAGTTGTATAAGGCGTTGATGAGGCCACATTTAGAGTATTGTGTTTGGTTCAGGGCACCATGTTATAGGACAGATGTTGTCAAGCTGGAAAGGGTACAGAGAAGATTTACAAGGACGTTGCCAGAGCTAGAGGGTCTGAGCTATAGGCAGCAGTTGTGTAGGCTGGGACTCTATTCCTTGGAGCACAGGAGAATGATGGGTAGTCTTATATAGGTGTATAAAATCATGAGAGGAATAGATCGAGTAGATGCACAGAATCTCTTGCCGAGGGTAGGTGAATCGAGAACCAGAGGACAAAGGTTTAAGGTGAAGGAGAAAAGATTAAAGGCCCTGTCCCACTTTCCCGAGTTACTCACGAACTCTCCCGAATTTTCCCCTTGATTCGAACTCAGGGAATGTCGGGGAATGTCGGTAGCGAGTCCGTAGGAGACCGTAGGAGTCCGTAGATGTTTCGTAGTGGCTTGTAATGCCAGCCGTAGGTACTCGGGGCATCAGGTAAGTCGGGACGTTTTTTCAACATGTTGAAAAATGTCCACGAGTTAAGAAAATAACCCCGAGTACCTACGAACGACTATTACTGTAATTCTCCGAGTTCGAATCAAGGGGAAAACTCGGGAGAGTTCGTGAGTAACTCGGGAAAGTGGGACAGGGCCTTAAATAGGATTCTGAAGAGTAACTTTCTCACACAAAGGGCGGTGGGTGTATGGAACAAGCTGCCATTGGAGGTAGTTGAGGCAATGACTACCCCAACAATTAAGAAACAGTTAGACAGGTATGTGGATTGGACAGGTTTGGAGGGATATGGACCAAATGCAGGCAGGTGGGACTAGTGTAGCTGGGACATGTTGGCTGGTGTGGGCAAGTTGGGCTGAAGGGCCTGCTTCCGCAATGTATCACTCTATGAATCTATGACTCTATGACTAAGTGACAGTGACATCCATGATCCATGTAAGCCTTTCCATTTTTATGAGGCAAGATGAGCATGATTTTCATCTTTTCTAATTAAAGGCTTTATTAATATTAACATGTATAATTCTTAAATCCGTAGCACAATTTGAAACTCAGCACAACTATTGCTTCTGCTTTGTGAACCGGCTTTGTGAACAAAATGTGTTGCTCTCTGGTCTTCAACCCAATCTCATTTTCCACATGGGTAGTCTTCAACGCACTTCTCCATGGATTGTCACCTTGTCGTGGTGGAGAAGCTTGTGTGGACTTGAGATCCTGAGAGCAATGCCGTCTGGAGCTATGTTCCTGGGAGGGCTATCCATGGCAGTAAGGTCGAGGGGGAGGTATCTGACAAAGAGCAATCCAAGCAAGATCTCAATGGTGGAACAGGCGGAGGACGATGGTTGACCTTAGTGGAGCGTCACAACGGCTGGGAAGGCGGATGAAGGCTGCAACAGAAAAGGGTCTCCGGTCATCTTGGACTCCATGCCACTGGATCCTGAGGTGGCTGTCTGTGCACCAGTCTCCTAACGTTAAACAAAGTCACACACAGGCGTCCTCCTTATAGGGAATGGTACCCTGGAGACGCCCATGGTCAGACATGACCGAAGGGGGCCTAAGAGTCTTCAACCCAACATCATAAACAATGACCTTCAATTTCAAGTAATCCGCACCTCCTCTCTTCCTTTCTTTTTCCCTCTGATGGGCAAAACATCCTCTCATCCACAACATCTTTCTGAAACCCCTGCCACCCAGTTTCCACTCCCCCCCCCACCCCCCACCAGCTGGTTCCATCTGCCTAACACCCACACACTGAATCCTCTTGGCCTCCTATTCCCTCATCCTATCTGCTCGCAACCTAATTGCCCATCATCCCTCCCTTATATGGTTCCACTCCTCACCTTTTCCCATCTCACACCATATTCTGCAGTTCAGTGCTGTCTCCATGTATTTCCCACCTCCCACCATCTGTCGCTATCTTCATCCTTTAAACCCCCCTCTGCTTGGCTCCATCTGGCCATCCACCTCTTCTCCCCTGGATTCCCCCATTGCTTGCAAATCTCCTGCCTCAACCCTCTCCCTCATCTCTTTATACTGGCTAACTGGCCTTTACCCTCAGACCCGACGCAGGGTCCTAAACTGAAACATTGACCATCTCTTAGCCTCCACAGATACAGCCTCACCCGCTGACTACCTCCAGTAGCTGTTTTTGCTCCAGATTCCCGCGTTTCCCGTTTCTCCATCCTATTAATCTATTGTGAAATATCTTCATGTTATGCCCACAAAAAGAGGTTTGCCTCTTCTCCTTGTCGGGTGTTCCGTGAGATCCCATCTCATTGCACCTCTTATGTGTATACTCTTATGTATCAACTCCCCTCAGACAGAAAGGAGATAGAGTTCCCTTGGCCCTTACTTTTCATCCTACCATCTTTCACATCCATTCTGCAAATTATCCACCAGCTATTATCACTGGTCGCCCTACCCCCCTCCCCTTTGCTTTCCACAGGGACCCCATCACTCCCTGCTTTGCCTATCCCTCACCGCCCTTCCCTTCCTGTTCCCAGACAGTTTTCCTAGCAACTACAGGAGTTGCAACTCCCGTTCCCTGCACCTCCTCCCTTAACACCATCCAGGAGCACAAAGAGTCCTTCCAGGTGAGGCAGAGATCCACATGCACTTCTTCCAACCTCAATTATTGCATTTGATGCTGTTGGTGTGGTCTCGTCTGCAGCAGCGAGACCAAGCTTCAACTGGTTGAGTTCCTTCACTCTGCCCACCATGGGCACCTTCAGCTCTCTGTTGCTTGCCATTTTAACCCTCTCCCTACTCCCAAACAACATGTCTGTTCTTGCCCTCCTCCACTACCAGGATGAAGCCAAACAGAAACTAGAACATCACCTCATGTTCTGCCTGGGTAGTCTACAACTCAATTGCATGAACTTTGAATTTTCTACCAAGATCCTCTCACATATGTCCAACACCAGCAACCGTCCCCCTCACCCCAGCCATTCTATTACCCAGTTACTCAGTCTCTATCCCCTTTCCCACTTGTTTTCATCTGTCTATGACCCACACGCTCAACTGGTCTTGTCCATTATCATCACCCCTACTGCTCCCATTCTGCCCACCTTCTCTCCTTCATTGTTCCACGTTTCAAATCTTTTCCTACCAGATTCCATAACCTGTGGCCTTTTGTTGCCTTAACTTATCACCTCCCAGCTTTTGTTGGCATCTTCGGTCCCCGATCAGGCCCCATCTGCCTATTAACCCCTCCTCACCTGGATCCACCTATTGCTCATCAGCTCCTGCCTCATCCCTTCCCCTCAGCTCTTTCTACTGGTTATGTTCTCAATACAATCTCAGTCCTGTTACAGTATCTTGATCAGAAATGTCTCCGCAGATGCCGCCTAAACTGCAGAGTTCCTCCAACAGTTGGGGGTTTTTTTGCTCCAGATTCCAGCATTGGCATTTTCTTGTGTCTCCTTGCTTTGATAATTTCCCTTTGTCTCTCCAGATATTTTTCTCCATAACTTATCTGAAGAACATTTATCATATATTGTCAACCTTTCCAGCACGCCGCCTTAAACCGTCATTTCAAAGGTTCCTCTAACTGAATGTTGTTTCTTTAGAAGGTAATTAAAGCAGGTAAAGCTGAAAGGTTCTGCAGTTCCCCAGAAGTTGAATTAGGATCTGAATCTCTAGGCATTAATGGAATATATACATTAGGAGCGGCTTAAGCACTGGACTGGAAGTGTGGAAGTTAGGAATTTTGTAGACCATGTATTTGAAGATATTGTTTTGTTTGCATTGAAGTTGGCTTAGTCTTGGTGGGTAATGTGAGGCAGCTGAGGATGAAATATATGCACATCAAAAGTCATGGAAGACCAATATTAGGCGAGCTTACTCCTGAGGGTGCTTCTACAATGCACTACGACTGAATGCCTGGTGTGAATCAGACCATATAACATTGCAGTTGTTCAACATGTTTGTTGCTTCCCATGGTAGACTCTCAACCTGAGGTTGACAGGTTTAAGAGGACCTAAGTAAAATTTGTTGATATGCCATAGCACAGTGAAACACCAGAAATGTGACCATATTCCCCTGTGATACTTGAATTATGACAGGAATTAAATGAGAAAATGCATTGCCTCCAGTATGGAATATGATCAGAAGAAGCAAAGGCAACTTTGCTTCTAACAGCTGACTCGATTCCTCGAAAACGCACTGCAGTAACCATTACAGTTATATTACCATCTGAACTCAACCATGTGATCCAGGACCATATGTGAATAGAAATGATTTGCATTCCCTCAACAGTTGGATGGTTTGTAACTGGAAACTGAAACTCATGGATATCAAATTGTTAGTGAATGCTATTCCTGCTGTGCATAATCCATTCAGTTTCTGGAAACCAAAATTGCACTGAGGTGTTTCCATTTGTTTCAAGTGGCAGACCGCGGAAAGTGGGCTGATGGAGAGAGAGGACATACACCTCTGGGTGAGGCTCAACGCTCAATCACATCAAAGATGGAAAGATATTCATCCCAGCAACAAAAAAAACAGGATGTACATTAAACAAGTCTGCCAGGTGTTTCAATGAAGCTTGGGTTCATGTAAAGTGATCCATTTTGTACTATCTTGTACAAGCTAGAAAGGTAATATCATGCTGATCAAAGGCGGTCACTGATTAAGATCTGACATAGAAAGAGTTTGATAAAAAAGTAAGAAGAAAGTGAATAATAAAATATTATCACTCAGTGATGGGAAACAAGTATCAAATCATGGGCAATGAAGAATGGAAGTGGGGGAAGAATTTGTTGCTGACTTATTCCTTCTAGCATTTGAAAGGACATTTGTGCCTCTAATCATCAGAGATTTGGCTTCCGAATTTAATTATATTGTTCGTGGTGATAGAATTAACTCTGCCTCTGTTTGGCTCACAATGAAATTGCAGATTACAATTTCAAATGAGAGGTCATGTTTATCAATTAATCTTCTCTTAAATGGCAGCATCATCTTCTGGGCATTACACATTTGTGTTCCTCCTCCTATGTTTTCCACTTGTGGTTGCCACCATTGTGAGTCCTGCCCTTCTGCATTTGGTAGATACAGCGACAATAATTATGATCTGCGTGCCAAGTTACTTGGCTCTTCTTCATTCCTGAGACATTGGGGTCCTCCTTCCCTTCATTCATTGAGAAGCCTTGCTTTCGAAGATGCCCACAAAGTCATTTACATAGAGAGCTGGCACAGAGCATTTACAAATATCTTGGCCATTTTAATTTTGCACATTCAGTGGCTATGACGAGAAAAAAAGATTCTCGGAGCCATCCCTGGCTGCCAGAATCACGCTAACGAATCTCTCATGGAATTTATGTGAAGCCAGGTATTAATGGCCAATCAGAGTTTTTTTAATGAATTGATGAGATCAGGCCAGGACTTGTTGTCTATCCTTAACTGCTCATTACAGTGGTGGTGAGCTGCCAACTTGAATGAGTACAGTCCGTTTGATGAAGATGCTCGCACAGTTTTATTATAAGTCGAGTTCCAGGATTTTGTTTGTTGATGAACATTTCTATTCCATTGGTCAGAACGCCGACCAGTCCTTACAGGGTTAAGCTCCTAATATGTTGTACAATTTATTTAACCATGACACATCTTTCGGCAAAGAATTGGGTTTCCATGAGCACCATGCCATTTAGTCTATTGCAGATGAATGACAGTCAATTATTGTGAAAAATCATTCTCTCTTTAAATATTTCTAATCTTATTTGATGTATTCCTGTTGGAAATGTATCTAGAAGCACAAAATGCTATGATGCCCATAGCAACAATCTTTGTTTTGTAAAGATCACACCAGGGCAGCTTTCTGGAAAAAAAAATCTGTTTTTGGCATCCAGTAAGCCTGCATAGTTCTTTGCTTATAGGCCTAATAAATGCCCTATGATTTGACAGAAGAAGAGTTATCCAAAACCCTGCATGCACAGTGTATTTTTTATAAATGATTGGCAGTATCTGTGTTCTTTTCGTTGTTAGTGCCATGTTGTGACATTGGTTGCTAACTGCACCACACTTTATGTTGCTAAGCTAAAAGATCACCCTGCTCTGCAATGTCCCACTTGAAGCTGAATATTTACCATTGTCAATGAAAGGAATATTAAAGCTGTTAACCACTGGCCTTGAACCATTCAGAAAGCAAGAAGTTGTGTATTGCATGAGCATTGTACTGGGGGAATAGCCCCCTTACCTGGCAGGGGAGAGACCATGATCAAAAAGGTGGTTCTCCCAGGATCGCTTCTTGGCCTTTTGGCATAGGTCAAGTGAGACTGTGATCACCAAGGCTGCTCTCCCAGGATGAGTAAAAGAGACAGTTCTGGGGACAAGGGTCGTGAATCTTGGATCAAAATTAGTGACGAGGAGTCGGTCGGCTGTGGGCTTAGAGGTGGATCCATGCTGTTTGGGTAACCAACCTAACACCTCATCCAGCCACAATGGCAGCAGCAACTGGAGCGGGAGTACAGGGTATCCCAAATACCCTGAGAGTCAGCGTAAAGGACCTCAGCAAGGGGACTCCCTTCTCATGGGACCTGTTCGTGAGGAAGGTCTTGCTAGAGGCCTGCAAATTTGAGGCCAAGGACATCTACTGCCTCCAGGACTTCCCAGGTAACAGATATTTTGATGTTACCTTCAAGTATCCGACGGGACAGCAGAAGTTGATGGAAGACTTCTGGGAGAAGGGGAATGAAGCTTCGTTGTCGCTGCTGAAAGTGCAGCCGCTCTTCACCCTCCCTACCCAGGAGGAACGGATGATTACGGTGCACATGTTCAACCCACATGTGCCCGTAGTGGATGTCCTCACCTTCCTTGCTCGTTACGTCGAGGGAACAGGGAACTGTGTGGACGTGAAGGACCTGTTTGGGATTTGGACAAGCAAACGGCAAGTGAAGGTAAAGCTGAGGGTGGACATGAACGGAGCAATCATCCACCCTCCCTAGGTTTTCGCGATTGGAGGGAACCGAGGATACATGAGCTACACGGGGCAACCCAGGCTGTGCAGGAAATGCAACAAGCCTGGGCATGTGATGGCCCAATGCACTGCAGTTGTCTGCAAGAACTGCAAGCTGGAGGGCCATGAGACAAAGGACTGTCAGGCCAGCAAGAACTGCAACCTGTGCGGGGAGGCGGGCCACCTTTACAGGGTTTGCCCTAAAAGAACCTGCACCTACGCACAGGTGACAAGAGAGGCTGCTGCCAGCACACCGAGGGTGGGCGAGACATCCCCCACCACTACCAAGACCCCAGCAGAAAGGGGGAACAGGGATGAGGACAGCCCGACCACCTCAAGCCCCCAAGTGACAGACGGAGACCCCCAGCGCCCTGTCCAGGAGGGAGAGTCGATGGAGGAGGGGGAACAGCAGGAGAAATGGACGATGGTGAGAGGGTTCAGCCCAAAGAGCCGAGGCCAAAAGGGGCCGGTAAGTCCAAAAATAAGTCCAAAAAAAGACTTCTCTCATTGACAGATGGCAGCAACCTCTCCTCGTCGGAGGATGAGGCGACCATGAAGTCCCAACGACGGAGGCAGAGGAAGAAAACGGGGGAGGAAAAGAGAAAGGCCACGCCGATTGTCCCCCAGCCCCAGAAGACCGAGAGCAGAGCAGCGGCCGAGGGGCTCCAGCCCCAGGACATCGGGAGCAGTGCAGCGGCCGAGGAGCTCCATCCCCATGGAGACCAGGATCATCGCAGCGGCTGATGGGGCCCAACTCCGGGCAACTGGGAGCAGTGCAGCGGCCAATGGGCCCCAGCTCCGGGATGCCGGAAGCAGTGCAGCGGCCAATGGGCCCCAGCTCCGGATTACCGGGAGCAGCGCAGCGGCCGATGGGCCCCAGCTCCGGGATGCCGGGAGCAGTGCAGCGGCCGATGGGCCCCAACTCCGGGATACTGGGAGCAGTGGAGCGACCAATGGGCTCCAGCTCCGGGATACTGGGAGCAGTGGAGCGACCAATGGGCCCCAGCTCCGGGATACCGGGAGCAGTGAATCAGCCACCGTACCCCAGCTACAGGAGACGGAGGGGGCGGTGCGCCCAGAAGAGGGTGGAACAAGTAGGTCCCCCCCAACAACACCTCGGGTTACGCCACAGGAAACTCACCTCCTTGAGGATGCCGGCTCCGAGTACCTGAGCCCAGGAAAAGTGAGGCAATTCACCGAAGTGGTGGGCATGAGGGGACAAGAGAATGGTCAGTGACTCTAAAGACAATGGAGCTCAAACTGGCATCTTTAAACATGCGCAGTATGAAGAGCACTGGGCGATGTGTTAATGCCTTGCAGTACCTGGCCAAGGTCAAGGCAGATGTGACTTTTATCCAGGAGTGCGGGCTGCCACACCTCCGCTGCTATCGGAGGTGTTCACGATGGTGGCCCCACGGACTGTCGGTGTGGTCGGGGGGCAATGACTGTCGCGCTTCCGGCCTGGGGATCTTGCTGCGTGGAGGGAACTTCGCCATCACTGAGGTCAGGGAGGTGGTCTCCTCGTGGTGGATGTTATGTACCATGGCTCTCCGCTCCGGCTGATTAATGTGTATGCCTCACCCGTGCAAAGCGAGCAGCTGGCCGTTCTCCAGCAGCTCCCACTGCTGCTGGCCACGTCCCAGCAGCTCGTTCTGGCCGGTGACTTCAACTGCATCATTGATGCGGCTGGACGATCCGGCAGTGGCGACAACAGATTGGACAGCACGTCCAAGTTCTTGATGGAGACGGTAAAAGACGCAAAGCCTTCAACAACCCTGCAGGTGGGTCCCAGCTGCGTTTCACCTGGTCGAGATCGGACGGTTCAGCCCGGTCCCGGATAGACTTTGTCTTCACGACGAAGGCCGTCACGGTCAGACACACCGACCTCACGCTGGTGTTCTTCTCTGACCACTGCCTCCTTCAGGCTTCCTGTTACCTGAGGGAGGACCAGAAGGCAGGCAGAGAGACGTGGAAGTTAAATATGAAGCTGTTGACCCCAGAGAACGTTGAGGAGCTAAAGAGGGACTACGCATGTTGGAGAACAGTGAAGCCCCTCTTTGACTCCCTGACACTCTGGTGGGAAGGAACCAAGGAGAACATTAAGAGGTTCTTCATAGTTAAAGGGGTTCAGAGAGCAAGACAGAGTCAGAGGGAATTGTGTCAACTCCAGACAGATTTGCAGTAACTGCTCCTTCTGCAGTCGAGAGAGGTGGATGTAAGGGAGGCACTTAGAGAGGTGAAGGACCGGCAAGCTCGGCTCTTTACCTCTGAATCCTCCAAGATCATCTTCCGATCTAGCGTCCGCCACATGGAGCAGGATGAGACGTGCTCACATTTCTTCTTCCATAAGGTTCACAGGGGGAGCTCTGTGATGAACAGCCTTAGGGAGGAGGACGGCTCGGTAGCATCCTCGCAGACAGACATGCTGAGGATCTGCAAATCCTTTTACACGGATTTGTATGACAAAAAGGCCACAGACAGCACAGCCTCCCAGAACTTCCTGTCCTCTATCATGGAGATCTTGGAGGACAGCAAGCGGAAGAGTCTGGACCAACCACTGACCCTTGAGGAGCTGACTGGCTCCATCCGTTCCTTTGACTCGAGTAAAACTCCCGGAAGCGATGGCTTACCGGCCGAGTTGTATTCGGCTCTGTGGGACTGGGTGGGCCTGGACCTGCTGGAAGTGTACAACGACATGCTTCTAGCTGGCAGCATGTCAGACTCCATGAGGAAGGGCAGCATCACCCTATTCTACAAGCAGAAGGGGGAGATAAAGGAAATAAGGAATTGGAGATCCATCACATTGTTGAATGTAGATTACAAGATCCTGTCTAAGGTCATCGCCAACCGGGTCATGTCTGCTCTGGGACAGGTGATCCACCCGGACCAAATCTGTGCTGTACCTGGCAGGCAAATCTCAGACAGCCTAGCGCTGCTGAGAGATACCACTGCCTCCATGCAGGACAGATGGGTGGATGCCTGCCTAGTCAGCTTGGACAGGAGAAGGCCTTCGACAGGATATCGCACACGTACATGGGGGACGTGCTCTCCAAAATGGGTTTTAGGGAGGGAATCCGAAATTGGATCAAACTGCTCTACACGGATATCTGTAGTGCAGTCCAAATCAATGGGTGGGAATCAGACAGCTTCCCCATCAAGTCTGGTGTTAGGCAGGGTTGCCCTCTCTCTCCTGTCTTGTTTGTCTGCTGTATTGAACCTTTTGCCGAGTCCATCAGGAAGGACTCGAGCATAAGAGGAGTGACATTGCCAGGCAGTGGGGGCACTCAAGTCAAAACCTCCCTGTACATGGACAATGTCGCTGTCTTCTGCTCGGATCCAGGGTCGGTCCGCAGATTGATCAACATCTGCGACCAGTTTGAGCTGGCCACGGGAGCCAGGGTGAACCGCAGGAAGAGCGAGGCCATGCTCTTTTGCAACTGGCCTGACCGAACTTCCGCCCCCTTCACCATCAAGCCTGACTTCTTGAAGGTGCTGGGGATCTGATTTGGGGGGGCTGAGGCATGTAACAAGAATTGGCTGGAGCGGATAGCCAAGGTGGGGAAGAAGCTGGAGCTGTGGAGACAATGCTCCCTCTCCATAACGGGAAAACATTTGGTCATCAGGTGTGAGGTGCTCTCGGGGCTGCTGTACCTGGCGCAAGTGTGGCCTGTCCCTCCCTCCTACGCCACAGGGTTCACCCGGGCCATCTTCCAGTTCATCTGGGGATCGAGGATAGACCGGGTGCGACGGGCCACAATGCACAAGTCTGCAGACAATGGGGGTAAAGGCGTGCCCAACATCACCCTCACCCTGATGGCCACCTTCGTGTGTGGCTGCATCAGGCGGAGTGTAGAGCCAAGGCACGTGGGCACCAAGTGTCGCTACCTGCTGAGGTTCTACCTGTCCCCGGTGTTGCGAAGGATGGGCCTGGTGCAGATGCCACGCAATGTGCCCGTCAGCTGGACATTGCCGCCCCATCTGTCGTTTGTGGAAAGGTTCTTCCGGACCAACACTTTTGACCACATGTCCATCGGGCAGTGGTCAGCACAGAATGTCCTGCAGGCACTGCCGGGAAAGGTTTCGATGGATCCGATGGCGTGGTTCCCAGACCAGAGTGCCCAGCTTGTCTGGCAAAATGCCTCATCGCCAGAACTCACCAACAAGCACCAAGACCTGGCTTGGCTGGCGGTGAGGGGAGTCCTCCCAGTCAGATCCTTCCTGTACCGTCGGAACCTCACTACCAGCGCACGCTGCCCTCGGGACGGCTGCTATGGAGAGGAGACAGTTGCCCACCTCTTTGCAGAGTGTGGATTTGCAAAGAGAGTCTGGAGAAGTATGCAAGGGTCCCTGGCATGCTTTATCCCGAACAGCTCCGTCACAGAGGACTCTGTGATTTACGGACTGTTCCCAGGGACACATTCAGAGATTGACATCGAGTGCTGCTGGAAGGTCATCAACTCGGTGAA
Organism: Malacoraja senta; assembly: GCA_038087875.1. Taxonomy (NCBI): domain Eukaryota; kingdom Metazoa; phylum Chordata; class Chondrichthyes; order Rajiformes; family Rajidae; genus Malacoraja; species Malacoraja senta. Next base: position 268,074,772 of record CM075977.1, on the reverse strand, counting down.
AGACGCTCTTTGGTCTGCCCGAGCATTGTTCACCACCCAGCAGAGCGAGATGTCCGTCAGGGAATGTTGCCGATTGGCCCACTGCAGACTGTAGGAGTACGTGCTGAGGGACGCACTGAAGCTCGGTGCAGCCAACGCCAAGGCTCGGTGGGGGAAGACCACAGTCTAGGGTCCTTCCGCTGCTGGACATGGGGGGCACGGTATGGTGGAGACGCCCCTCAAAATAAGGGAAGGTATCCCACGCCAGGGGGCCACATGAGTGGCACGGGTGGGGGACAGATTTGTGAAATCTGAGAAATGTATATAGACTGTATTGAACAATTTAACTTCGGAGTCACGTGAGGGACTACATGAAGACCCCGTCCAGCACGCATGCGCGACATTAGCGTTCACGCAGTGCAACAGCGACGACCGGGAGTACAGGCGCTCCCGCTACACGTCGGTGAAAACTAAACAGCGGACCATCAGGTAAGTCTTACACTGAGGTCGTAATCCGCAAGCTGTGCTCTGCTCTCTATTCCAGAGGAACTGGGAACAGGAGCAGCACGGCAAAGGAAGAAAATCGCCCCCCCGTTCAACTCCAACAGAACGGGAGTGTTCCATCAGTGGGGAGCGAGAGGCGGCACCTGGACCGCATATGCGGCGGTCCACCCTCATCGAGACCGAGCCGAGCCCAGTACCGCTAGCGCAGCCTGATGAGCGGCAGCGGGCTGGAGGAAAAGTTAAAAAAAAACACACAAAAAACGGCCGGTTATGTCTGACTCCGATGAGGAGGGTCCGCCTTAGAGCGGCAGAGCTAGCCGCCTGAGCCGAATGGAAAGGCTCATGGAGCAACTGCTCCAGCGAGACTTGCTTCAGGAGCTAGAGCAGTCTCGCCAGGGGGATCAGGCACTCCCACAGCAGTGCTCTACAATGCACTGGCCATCGCTTTCCCCTCAAAGCAGGGCAGTGTTGGCGACCAGGGCTGGGCTGGTCAGGAACAGGGGTCATTGGCTGAAGATGTCGGGAGTACGCTTGGGGTACAGGATCAGGAAGAGCTGCTGGGTGTGGAGATTCGCTACGTGGTTTCACCACGAGCAGGGCGGCCATTGGAGCCAAAACTGGCGGCCAGCATCAACCACCTGTCCCTCAAACCCCTACAAGACAGGTACTTAATGAGGCACTAGAGCTGGAAAACTGCAGTTCGCTCAATGTACCGGCTGTTAACAGCCAAATCTGGGGGGGGGGACAGAGTATCCGGAACCAGGAGCTAAAATCCTCAAGCTCCTGACGACAGGGATAACAGCCTATGCTCGTTCCGTGGATGGGGTGGATATGACCACAAACCAGCAAGACACTCTGGCTCTGCTGTGCTACACCCAATATGAGATAAATAACCTCCGCAAGGAGAGAATAAGACCTGCCCTCAATCCCAGGTTTGCAGGACTGTGTAAAACACCGGCCTCAGAGCCGCAGATCCTGTTATTTGGAAGGACAAGTGAAAGACCTGGAGGAAGAGTCCAAAGCATTTGGCCTCATGAGGGCAGGCCCCGGAACGAGCAGACCCACACAAAAAACCAGACGGCAGTACCCCACCGCGTCCACCAGTCAAGGTCAAATTTATGTAACTGGTGAAAGCTCGGGGTCCGCATACTATCCCCGAAAGCCTTTTTAGGCCAGGGCCCAGAGCGGACCCCATGGAAAATGCGCCACCCCCAATCAGCAGTACATCAGCAGTACATCCAGCAGTATAACGACGGATGAACAAACGTAAGAAAGGAACACTACCATAACTATGGAGGTAGGTGGGTCTGGTTCCTACCAGCATGTAAATGGGGAACTGTACTAACAGGAGGTCTGTACTAACAGGAGGTGTCTCACGAATGATAGTTATATACTTAACAGTATTCGGGGATACAAAATAGAGTTCATTCAAGAAAACATGCCACCAGTTCAGCACGTACCCCAAAGGGTCTTTACCCTCTCAGTCAAAGAGAACTAGAGGCTCAAGCAGAACTGGGGAGGTTACTTACAAAGGGTGTCATTGAGAAATCCAAACATGATCCTTTGGAATTTGTCTCAAATATATTTACCAAAAGCAAAAAAGATGGTGGATGTCGCATCATCATTGACTTAACCTCACTAAATACCTTTGTTAAGTATGTACATTTCAAAATGGAAACATTTGTAACTGCTAAACAACTGATTTCCAAAGGATACTTTATGGCAAGCATTGATTTAAAAGATGCCTACTGTTCAGTACCCATTCACAAGGGTCATCGCAGATACCTGAAAATTTACCTGGATGGGGCAACTATGGCAGTATAAAGTGTTGCCTAATGGGTTGACATCAGCCTTAGACTATTTACCAAGATATTAAAACCAGCCTTGGCAACATTAACGAAACAAAGACATATTGTCATGGCGTATCTTGATGATATCCTAATAGTTGGCAAAACCATGGAGTTGGCTAAATCAGCTGTATTAGCTACCAAACAATTGTTTGAAACCCTGGGTTTGTCATACATCCAGATAAATCTAAGTTGACGCCATCCACAACTATGGACTATCTGGGATTCACAATTAACTCAATCCACATGTCTGTAACGTTGCCGAAAGGTAAAGCAGCAGAATTGGCACAGATGTGCAACAATTTAATGGTAAGCAATCGACCAACCATCCGACAAGTGGCAAGAGTAATTGGCAAAATGGTAGCAGCATTTTCAGCTACACAATTTGGACTCCTGCACTATCAGCACCTACAAAGGGCAAAAGTACAGGCGTTGAAACGACATGCAGGTCACTTTGACAGATCCATGAAACTACCCATTGAAGCAATATCAGAGTTACAATGGTGGATATAACACATTTGGCATAGTTCCAGCCCTATCATCATCAATAACCCAACGTTAACTATACAATAGACTCGTCTTTACTACAAACACTGAGCATAAATTATTTGGAAATGTTGGGTGCGTTTTATGGTTTTAAAGCATATTCTAGGAATATGCACAACTTGCATGTTCATTTACAAATTAATAATATCACGGTGGTGGCCTATATTAACCATATGACCGGAATAAAATCGATATCATGTGACAATTGGGTCAACACAATCTGGTAATGGTGGGTCGATAGACATATTTGGCTATCAGCAACTTACCTACCAGGTAAGCTAAATACAGTGCCAGGTCACGCAAATTCAATGATAAACACCGAATGGATGTTAAATCCTAGAGCTTTTGCTAAAATTACAAACCAATATGGCACACCAGATATCGATCTCTTTGCATCCAGACTAAATCACCACGTACCAATGTATGTCCCTTGGGAACCACACCCTGAGGCAGCAGCGATAGATGCATTCGCGCTGAACTGGGGGACAGATTTCTTCTATGCTTTTTCCCCTTCTGCCTTAATCTGTAGGGTACTACGCAAAATACAGATGGACTCTGCTTCAGGTATTTTGATAGTACCAACTGGCCTACACAGCCATGGTTCCCAGTGGTCCTCGACATGGTCATCGAAACTCCTATGACCTTTCCCAGTAGCCCAGACCTATTGACGCACCCTGTATCAGGCATAAGTCATCCATGCCATGCCAAAATTAACCTACTGGGTTGCAGATTATCAAAAGACCACTGCTGGGACTGGGATTGTCTGACAGGACCATCAACATGATGACACCGTATGTCCACCAGGAAACAATACCTATCGAGCATCAGGAAGTGGGAAAGATACTGCTCGACTACTGGGACAACGTACTCATCTGCAACCATAACCAATGTACTGGAGTTCCTGGGGGGCCTTCACCATAATGAAGGATTGAGCTACAGCGCCATCAATACTGCCAGACGTGCGCTGTCAGCCTACTTAAAACAGGTGCCACGACAACAGGCCATAGGGTCTCACCCGCTGGTGATCAAACTCATGAGGAGTATCGTCAACTCCAACCCTCTTAGACCTAGGTATACACAAATCTGGGATGTCAGTGTGGTCCTGACATACCTAAGGGGATGGTCCCCAGCCAGGTCTCTCACCCTGGAAAAGCTAACCCTGAAAACGGTCATGCTGATGCTACTAGTCTCAGCACAAAGAGTCCAGTCCCTCCACTTACTGCGACTGGACAACATGGTTATAACACCAGACCGGGTCTCATTCACCATTCAGGAGCTGCTAAAGCAGAGCAAGCCAGGAACTTGAGTCCTAGTTATGGATTTCCGGGCATACCCACCTGACCTACGGTTGTGTGTCATGACTCACTTATTCACTTACATCAACACAACAAGAGATTCTCGAGGGAGAAAGGGAAAAATAAATAAATAAATAAATAAATTAAAAAAGCCTTATGGGTCAGCCACAAGAAACCTCATGGTTGGGTGTCGAGCCAAACCATCTCGAGATGGCTCAAGCAGGTACTGGGAGCTGCTGGACTAGATACTGATGTATATACATCTCACTCCACCAGGGCAGCATCCACATCGGCGGCTAAAAGAATGAACATGGAGAAAACGTTCCAAACGTTCTACCACAAGCCGCTAGCAGAACCTGTGTTATTTGCAGAAAGAGTTTTAAAATCTGCAAAAATATATAATTTAAGCCCGGGGGAGCATTTTGTCTTTTGTTATTGTTTAATAGATACCATTATTGTTTACAAACAGATTATGGTTGATTACGATAACATACTTCCTCCCTTGAATGACTTCGGCAGCGAGTGAAGTATGAACTGTTACACGGTTTGAAATCACAGAGCTTTAAAATCTTCACGTAGTCACTCACGTGACTCCGAAGTAAAATAGTAAGATTAAACGAGAACTTACCAGTTTGAAGTTTGATCTGAATTTTATGAGGAGTTACGATGAGGGATTACGTGCCCTCCGCTCCCACCCTCAAATATATAGATCAACAGGTATCTTAGTTCTCCTTTTCTTTACTATGTTTATTTCAATTATTGTGTTTCCTGTGATTCCACACCGCTGCTTTGAAGAATGCCGCGCATGCGTGCTGGACGGGGTCTTCACGTAATCCCTCATCGTAACTCCTCATAAAATACAGATCAAACTTCAAACTGGTAAGTTCTCGTTTAATCTTACTATTTGTATAGCCGCCGAAAATATCGGATGAATTTTTCGCATGGTTAACATATTGTATATATTTATTACCTGAATAAAGTCTATTTTGAATTTTTTTTTAAAAGGCCTCCTTAATGTAATGCCAGATCAGACCTGGCACAATATAGGTTAGGTTGTTTAGGTGGGGAATTTAGTTTAGGAGTTTCAGAGTTAAGTTTCATGTCAAAAAAAATATCTTTGCTTTCGTGCTTTTTTCCATTGTTATATGCTTTAGTTGTTTTCAGGTAGCTTTATAATGTCATTCTTTATTTTGAAAATGTTTAATAAGTTCTATCATTGTTTTATTTTAATTTCAATAGTTTTTAGCTTGCCTAAATACCAGAGAAATTTAAAGGACTATTATAAATTGCAGGAGTTTACAGTCAACAGAGCTGGAATGGGGCTTCACAGACTATCAAAGGCTGTAAATAGTGTTTCAGGGGCTGGAAAACCTGTTGATTTTCATTGTATTTTGAGATCTGGGCATCACTGCTTGTCACTAATTACTAGAGCCAGGATTTTGCCATAAATGCCATGTGTCTTTTCATGACTTTTTTTGATGATTTCACCAGGATAATGCCTTTTTCACGATCGAGTGCCTAAATCAGCCTTTTTTTGCCGTTTTGCAAAAAGGTCATGCTATTTTCTCTAGTTGTACCTTGATTACAATGATGTTTTCAATGTTAACACGTTAATATTAATGTTATTATTAACGTGTTAACATAACTTACAAGAAAACTTCCACCACCGGGGCAAAACTGGGGGCGTCACCATCAGTCATTCATTCGTTCGTGCCGCTGCCCGCTGGTTTGGTCTTCTCCAAGATCTATTTAAGAAAGAACTGCAGATGCTGGAAAAATCGAAGGTAGACAAAAAATGCTGGAGAAACTCAGCGGGTGAGGCAGCATCTATGGAGAGAAGGAATAGGCGACGTTTCGGGTCGGGACCCTTCTTCAGAGTGATTTGGGGGGCGGGAAAAAGAAAAGAAGAGGCAGAGACAGTAGGACTAGAAGGAGAGCTGGGAAGGGGAGGGGGAGGAGGGAGAAGACAAGGGCTATCTAAAATTAGAGAAGTTAATGTTGATACCGCTGGGGTGTAGACCACCCAAGCGAAATACCCAAGCTTGTCTCCTCACTACATTTACTGCTGGCTCCAGTTGCTAATCTGAGTTTTTGAGTGATCTGTGTAAGGCATTCATTGATGCTGGAATTCCACTGTGGAAATTGGAAAACAAATCTATCAGAGGTTTTTTAGAGAAATACACAGAGGAACATATACCAAGCAAGTCATCATTATGGAAAAATTATGCAGACAGCAAATTCAACATTGTTGTGCAGAAAATTAGAGATGAAGTTGTATGCAGCAAAATATGGATCTCAATAGACGAGACAACCGATGCTGTGGGGAGATATGTTGCCAATGTGGTCATTGGTCCACTGGAGGCAGGTCAACCATCAAAGAAGTATTTGTTGACATTGGAAGTATTGGAGAAGTCAAACAGCTCAACTATTGCTCAGTTGTTTATATCTTCACTTGCTGTACTTTGGCCAGAAGGTAAAAAACACGAGAATGTTCTTCTGTTTGTGACTTAAAGTTTTATTCCCCAAAATGTTGCATTTGACATGCTTAGCTCAAGGACTTCATAGAATTGCCAAGCACATACGTAACTTCTTTCCAAATGCCAATCGCCTAGTTTCCAATGTCAAGTAAATTTTCCTCAAAGCACCATCACGTGTGCAGTTGTTCAAGGAAATGGTACCGAGATTCCGCTACCTCCTCAGCCCATTTTGACTAGGTGGGGTACATGGCTCTCTGCTGTACTCTACTATGCTGCAAATTTTGAAAAGATAAAAGTAATCGGCAACTGTTTTGAAGAAGAAGAATCTGCTGAAGAATCTGTTTTGAAGAAGAATCAGGATCGTCAGTGAAATCATGCAGAAAAAGTCCCTCCACCACGATCTTGTGTTTATTGCTTCCAATTTTGCAAACTTCCCACAAGCTATTACTTCCCTTGAGAAACGTGGTGAAACAATAGTGTATAATTTGCAGGTTTTCAACAAATTAACTGACAATATTCGTAAGGTTCCTGGCGATGTAGGTAAAGACATACAAGGAAAATGTGAGAGAGTGATTTTAGCTAACAAACATCTTGAAGAAATAGAAAACATAGCTAAAGTTCTCAAAGGTAGTTGTAATGCACAAAATATCGACATGAATTTAGAGTCTGTAGCTTGTTTCAGGTATGCACCAGTCACCATTTTTCTGTACACATTTTCAATAAAATCCTTCACTCCCCCCCACTCTGTCATTTTTTTGCCTCCCGATGGCCACCTTCTCATCGCGTGCCCCGCGCGACTGGCTGCTGCCGCCCGGCTCTCCTCCACTTACCCCCCCCCCCCCCCCCGGCCCGGCTCTGTCACGCTGGCAGAAGTCACATATCGGCTGGTCCCCCTGCTGCTTTTCGCCGTCCTCGCTGGCGGCCCACAGGCACACTCGGGATCACGCCCGCCCGCCCACTCCACCCTCCCCCCTCCCACTCTCTGCAGTGCTCTCCTGTCTGCTGCTGAACACCTGGCATATCACACCGTGATACAATATGCCAGCACACTCTCAATGGTGGAGCGGTAGAAGGCCACTAGCAGCTTCTCCTCTAAACTGTTCTTCCTTAGCACTCTCAGGAAGTGCAATGGCTGCTGAGTCTTTTTAGACAGGAAAATAGGTATTTTGGCAAGCACTTGACTTGACTTGATTTAGATAGGAATGTAGAAAAATACAGTTCTAATGTGGGAAAATGGGACTAATGTAGAAAGGTGCCACAATTGGCATGGATCGTGTTGAGGCAAAGACCCGTTCAATTCTATGAACACTCTATGCCTGTCAACCCAATTGCTTTCTCCTGGATAGTGTTGTGTTTTTACAACATTGATGCACTGTCACTCATCCAGAATTCTATCATACTTCTGATTTGTTTCTTGCAGGTGGTAGGCTAGTGGTGCATCACTTGCCACAAAATCCGTGTTCCAAACAATGTATGTTGTGGTGGTCCTGTTAAATTGGTGACCACTAAGATGTTATGATATGATGCGATAGAACTTTATTCATCCCCGGAGGGAAATTGGTCTGCCAACAGCACAACACACAAGGTACACGAAAACTTGAAATTAAAATTAAATAAATAGTGAAAAAAATTAAAAGACAAGCGACTGTTGTCTGGCTGCCGTGTGCACAGCGCCTTAACCGGAACGAACGAACGAACAAACAAACAAACAAACTAATGAATGAATGAATAAGTTTACTGGCCAAGTATGTACACATACAAGGAATTTGCCTTGGTGCTCCGCTCGCAAGTAAAAACACACGACATACAGTAAACCATTAAGAATAAAACATAAAACATTAAATCTGTGGAAGAAATTAATTTAGAGGGAAATGAATGGAAAATGAAAAGCGGCGACTTTGCAGATTTGCTTCGACATTTTATAGAAACATAGAAACATAGAAAATAGGTGCAGGAGTAGGCCATTCGGCCCTTCGAGCCTGCACCGCCATTCAATATGATCATGGCTAATCATCCAACTCAGTATCCTGTACCTGCCTTGTCTCCATACCCCCTGATCCCTTTAGCCACAAGGGCCACATCTAACTCCCTCTTAAATATAGCCAATGAACTGGCCTCAACTACCTTCTGTGGCAGAGAATTCCACAGATTCACCACTCTCTGTGTGAAAAATGATTTTCTCATCTCGGTCCTAAAAGACTTCCCCCTTATCCTTAAACTGTGACCCCTTGTTCTGGACTTCCCCAACATCGGGAACAATCTTCCGGCATCTAGCCTGTCCAACCCCTTAAGAATCTTATAAGTTTCTATCAGATACCCCCTCAATCTTCTAAATTCTAGCGGGTACAAGCCGAGTCTATCCAGTCTTTCTTCATATGAAAGTCCTGCCATCCCAGGAATCAGTCTGGTGAACCTTCTCTGTACTCCCTCTATGGCAAGAATGTCGTTCCTCAGATTCGGTGAACAAAACTGTACGCAATACTCCAGGTGTGGCCTCACCAAGACCCTGTACAACTGCAGTAGAACCTCCCTGCTATTATACTCAAATCCTTTTGCTATGAATGCTAACATATCATTCGCTTTCTTCACTGCCTGCTGCACCTGCATGCCTACTTTCAATGACTGGTGTACCATGACACCCAGATCTCGTTGCATCTCCCCTTTTCCTAATCGGCCACCATTCAGATAATAGTCTACTTTCCTGTTCTTACCACCAAAGTGGATATCCTCAAATTTATCCACATTATACTGCATCTGCCATGCATTTGCCCACTCACCCAACCTGTCCAAGTCTCCTTGCAGCCTCCTAGCATCCTCCTCACAGCTAACACTGCCCCCCAGCTTTGTGTCATCTGCAAACTTGGAGATGTTGCATTCAATTCCCTCATCCAGATCATTAATATATATTGTAAATAGCTGGAGTCCCAGCACTGAGCCTTGCGGCACCCCACTAGTCACTGCCTGCCATTCTGAAAAGGACCCGTTTCCTCCTACTCTTTGCTTCCTGTCTATCCACATCAATACTGAATCCCCAATACCATGTGCTTTAAGTTTGCATACTAATCTCTTATGTGGGACCTTGTCGAAAGCCTTCTGAAACCATGATACCATGGAGAGATGGCTGCAGTAAACTGCCACCAGTTCTGACTTCACAGCAGAATTAGCCGACAATTATACTGTGCATTAAACAACTTTTGTTTACTTTTGTTCAGTCAAAGTAAAAATCAAAGTCAATTTTATTCGTCACATACACCCAAAGGTGCAGTGAAAAGATACTATTCTACGAAAATATTCTATCAACTACATGGGTACCAATTATTTCATCAGTCATAACATACTTTTCACTTATGTTAATCTTATTCAACAACAGATGGTTAATACAAGTCAAACACAATACAAGGAAATCTTGAAATTATTCTATCTCATCTTTCAAGCAGTCCACATTACCATCCCCATTCCAAGCCAATCATAAGCCTCCCATTTACTGCAACGTATCAGACCAACGGTAGGGGGAGCGGGTGATCTACTGTAACTTCTCAGCGAAAGTTAAACAAGCTTCGTTATCTCCTCGACTCTTTCATGTTTACATTTACCATCCACCCTTCAACACATTCCCAGACAGGAGGTAAAAACATCTAATCTACTTTGCCGTTTCCCACGGATTTCTTCTACACCTGGTCATGAGAGATTTCCAATTGTCACCTCCAATACACCCTTTCATTACCTTGTTCAATTCCAATCAAAATTGAATAAGGAAGGATATTAATTTTTCTTCCACAAAAACATTAAGAGTAAAACATTATAATTTAAACATGTGAATGAAATAAAATACCAGACTAAAAGCAGGCTACCGACTTTTGGTTATTGAGTCGAGCTACTGCTCGTGGAAAAAAGCTGTTTTTATGTTAGGCTGTGACAGATTTGACGGTCCAAAGTCGCCTTCCAGAGAGAAGTGATTCAAAGAGTTTGTGGCCAGGGTGAGAGGGGTCAGAGATGATCTTACCCACTCGCCTCCTGGCCCTTGCAGTTTACAGTTCGTCAATGGGGGGAAGGTTGCCGCCAACAACCTTCTCAGCTGATTGAACGATTTGCTGCAGCCTCCAGGTGTCGTGCTTGGTGGTTGAGCCAAACCAGACCATAATGGAGAAGGTGAGGAAAGATTCAACGATGGCAGTATAAAATTGGACCATCGTTGCCTGTGGCAGATTGTGTTTCCTCAGCTGCCGCAGGAAGTAAATCCTCTGTTGGGCCTTTTTGACTATGGAGTCGATGGTAGCCCCCCATTTAAGGTCCTTGGAGATGATGGTTCCAAGGACTCCACGTATGTGACTGTGGTGTTGTTGATGGTGTGTGGGGGGAGGGGAGGGGGAGTTCTCCTAAAGTCTACTATCAATTCCACTGTCTTAAGAGCATTGAGCTCCAGGTTGTTACGAAGGCACCAGGACGCCAGTTATGTAACTTCCTGTCTGTAGCAGACTTATCCCCTGGACAGAGGATTCAAAAACCAGAGTGCACTCCCTCCCCCATGCTGGGTCCCCATTGTCTTCCCATCCCCCCCTCACGGTCATCAATCACTGCTCGTGGGTCGATCGCAAGGCCACACCATCGCCGAAGCTCCCATTGCCACCGAAGCTCCCGTTACCACTGAGGCCCCACCACCACTGAGGCCCCTGCTGCTGCCGAGGCTCATGCTGCCGCTGAAGCCCCACCACCACCTACGATGAGGCTCACGATGCCGCCGCTGAGGCGCCCATTGCCGCCGCTGCCACTGAGGCTCCTTCAGCCCAGATAGGCCTGGCTTCTCTGCAGTCCTCTGGGAGGCCTGTGTGGCGAGTCGGGCCTACCGGGGAGCTTTTCAGTCGGCGGCGCAGTTGTTCAGCGGGTAGATTGGACCCGCGCAGCTCCCTGGGATACTCCCACCGGGTGCGCACGGCTCCCCGGGACACGAGGGGAATTAATGATGATAACATATTGGAAACAGAAGCAGAAATATATTCCTTTATACCTTCAGCACCAATCAGTAAGTTATGGCCAATTCAACTTCAGAGATTAGAGATGCAGTGCGGAAACAAGCCCTTCGGCCGCGTTGACCATTGATCACTTGTACAATTTTCCACATTTCCCATCTTTCTGGCATCCATAACCCCTGATTCCGATTTTGTCTAAGCACTTATTGATCTCAATCTTCACTATTTAATAGTTCATATTTCATAGTGCTGCAATATTTCAAAGATTTACAACCCTCTGAAAACATACATATTTCCTGTCTCAATCCTAAACAAATCCCTCATCATAAAACTATACCCTCCTGACCGAAGAAGATTCTGGAACTGGGCACAATGTAATTCCTTGAGAGTGGGATCACCAGTACATAGAAATAGAAGATACTAGTAGGAAGAAGGTTATTGTTACATTGGCATTCATCAGTTAGGGTATTGAGTATATTTGGGAAGATATTTTACAATTGTACAAGAAGTTGTTGAGTTTGGAGTACTATGTTCAGTTTTGGTAACCCTGCTTTAGGAAGGATGTCATTAAGCTGTTGAGGCAGGAATGATTCATGAGAATGTTGCCAGCACATCAGTGGCTGAGCTATAGGTTAGGTTGCCTAGGAATGTATTCCTTGGAGCAGAGGATGCTGAGGAATGATCTTATAGCGTATAAAATGACGAGGGAAATAGATAGTGTAGATGAACAGAGTATTTTACCCAGAGTCGGGGAATCAAGAACCAGAGGACACGGGATTAAGGTGAGAAGGGAAAGATTTAATAGGAACCCGAGAGATAACCTTTTCACACGGAGCATGGTGGGTACATGGAATGAATTACCTGATGAATGAGTTGAGGCAGGTATTATCACAGCATTTAAAAGACACTTGGACAGGTCCATGGATATTAAACTTTTAGAGGCCAAACAAAAGAACTATCCAACTATTCCCATTAACGAGCTCTTAATCTAAACAGCCATGAGCAAATGGGACTAGCTCAGTTGGGGCACTTCTCAACATAGACGAGTTGGGATGAAGGGCTTGTTTATGCGCTTTATGATTCAATGGTAGTTGAAATCCTCGAATCTTGCATCTCACAGTATTGGAATAGCCACCTTCACTACCTGCACTGTTGCCGTTATCCTGAAAGCTCTCTTTCCTAAGGCCACTGGGGAAGATGATAAATCTTTACTATGCTATCTGTGACAATCACCCAAGAATGGATAATTAAAAATATTGAATTGCTGGAGCAAAAGGCTGAGTAAATTACATTTTAGGAAACACTATACAAATAATTTGAGATAAAATTGTAAAAAGGTGCCTTAAGGTCTATGGATCTGAAAGGTTTCCAACACTGTGTTTTCCCTCATGTCATATCTGACCATAGATTTAACAAATTATTTTGCACAGAAGGAGGCCATTTAATCATCATGCCCATTGCAACTCATTGAAAGAGCTATCCAATTATTCCTATTAACGAGCTCTTCATCAAATTGCCAAGACTAGTCATCCTCTTCAAATAATTACCTAAGTTTCTTTTGAAAAGTGCTATTGACACTGCCTCACCTATCTTTTAGTCATGGAGTGATACAATCGAGAAGCATTCCCTTCTGCTCATGGAATCCATGTTGGGGTACCGCAAGGCTCAGTGCTGGGACCCCAGCTATTTACAATATATATTAATGAATTGGACGAGGGAATTGAAGGCAACATCTCCAAGTTTGCGGATGACACGAAGCTGGGGGGCAGTGTTAGCTGTGAGGAGGGTGCTAGGAGGCTGCAAGATGACTTGGATAGGTTGGGTGAGTGGGCAAATGCATGGCAGATGCAGTATAATGTGGATAAATGTGAGGTTATCCACTTTGGTGGCAAAAAAAAAGGAAAGTAGACTATTACCTGAATGGTGGCCGATTAGGAAAAGGGGAGATGCAACGAGACCTGGGTGTCATGGTACACCAGTCATTGAAAGTGGGCATGCAGGTGCAGCAGGCAGTGAAGAAAGCGAATGGTATGTTAGCATTCATAGCAAAAGGATTTGAGTATAGGAGCAGGGAGGTTCTACTGCAGTTGTACAGGGTCTTGGTGAGACCACACCTGGAGTATTGCGTACAGTTTTGGTCTCCTAATCTGAGGAAGGACATTCTTGCCATAGAGGGAGTACAGAGAAGGTTCATCAGACTGATTCCTGGGATGTCAGGACTTTCATATGAGGAAAGACTGGATAGACTCGGCTTGTACTCGCTGGAATTTAGAAGATTGAGGGGGGATCTTATAGAAACTTACAAAATTCTTAAGGGGTTGGACAGGCTAGATGCAGGAAGATTGTTCCTGATGTTGGGGAAGTCCAGAACAAGGGGTCACAGTTTAAGGATAAAGGGGAAATCTTTTAGGACTGAGATGAGAAAAACATTTTTTACACAGTGAGTGGTGAATCTCTGGAATTCTCTGCCACAGAATGTAGTTGAGGCCAGTTCATTGGCTATATTTAAGAGGGATTTAGATTTGGCCCTTGTGGCTAAAGGGATCAGGGGGTATGGAGAGAAAGCAGGTACAGGATACTGAGTTGGATGATCAGCCATGATCATATTGAATGGCGGTGCAGGCTCGAAGGGCCGAATAGCCTACTCCTGCACCTATTTTCTATGTTTCTATGTTTCTATGTTTCTATGACATCAAATGACCACCCATTGGCAAGTTGGGAAGTCATGTTGCTGTTATATAAAATGTTGGTGAGGCTGCCTTTAGAGTACTGTGTCCAGTTCTGGTCACTGTGTTAATTGGAATGATGTTGTCAAGCTGGAAAGGGTGCAGAGAAGATTTACGAGGATGTTGCCAGGACCCGAGAGCCTGCGCCATAGGGAGAGGTTGAGCAGGCTAGGACTCTATTCCTTTGAGCGCAGGAGGATGAGGAATAATCTTATAGAGGTGTACAAAATCACGAAAGGAATAGATCGGGTGGACACACAGAGTAGAAGAATCAAGATCCAGAGGATATAGGTTTAAGGTGAGAGGGGAAAGACCTAATAGGAACCTGAGGAGTAACTTTTTCACACAGAAGGTGGTGGGTTTATGGAATGAGCTGCCAGAGGAGGTAGTTGAGGTAGGTAGCATTGCAACGTTTAAGAAACATTTGGACAGGTACATGGATAGGACAGATTTAGAGGAATAAGGCCAAACACAAGCAGGTGGGGCTAGTGTAGATGGGACATGTTGGTGGGGGTGGGCATGTTGGGTCGTAAGGCCTGTTTCCACACTGTATGACTCTATGCATTTTCATTTCAATCCCCAAACTCAGTCTATTTTCCCTACACTACTACCACCCTGAAACCATCACTGACCTGCACACTGGGTGTAATTTACGGTAGTCAATGCACCTACCCATGCACATGTCTTTAGAATGTAAGAGGTAACATGAGCGCCCAGAGAAAATACACACAATCACAGGGAGAATCTGCAAACTCCACACAGATGTTTGTAGCAGATTTATCAGATATGCCACTGTATTGTCCTGCCAGATCGTAACTACTCACTACATAAAGCAAGTATTCGCCTGACTTTCCTTTGGATTTTTTTGCTAATTATCTTACATCCATGCCGACTGGTTACTGATCCACCTGCTCATGAGACAACATACCTTTAGATACAAGGGACTACAGATGATGGTTTATGGAATTTAGTTTAGTTTAGTTCAGTTTAGAGATACAGTGCAGAAACAGGCCCTTCGGCCCACTGGGTCGGCACCGACCAGCGATCCCCGCACATTAACACTATCCTACACACACTAGGGACAATTTACGCTTATACCAAGCCAATTAACCTACAAACCTGTATGTCTTTGAAATGTGGGAGGAAACTGAAGATCTCGGATAAAACCCACGCGGTCATGGGGATAACGTATAAACTCCGTACAGACAGCACCGTAGTTGGGATCGAACCCGGGTCTCTAGTGCTGTAAGCACTGTAAGGCAGCAATTCTACTGCTGCACCACTGTGTTGTCCTAGTTATGGAGTGACGCAAAATGCAGACACTCCCTTCTGCTCATGTATTCCACATTGACAATTAAAGGCCCATTTTCTCACAGATCCCACCTGAACCCAATTTATTTTCCCCATATTGCTATCAACTCCTCCCAGACACCATAACTGAACTGTACATAACATACTTTAAGAGATTGCCTTGATTAGCCAAGAACTCCATTGCTGAACTGTGAAAATGCCAGGCCATTAGAAGACTAAACATTCTGTCTGCAATGGCTTTCTGAAACTTGCAGTTGTATATCACTTCAACTCCCTTTCCCATTCCCACATCTACCTGTCTGTCCATGGCCTTCTCCATTGTCACGATGAGGACAAATGCAAATTAATAGAACAGCGCCTCATATTTCACACGGGTAGATGGCCTCATGATCTGCATGGATGAAGGGCCTGTTTCTGTGCTCTATGACTTTATGAGTTTGACTGTTTCATTTCTGCATGTAATGTGGTTGGCCCATTTTCTTTAGTACCCTCAAACATCTTGCAGACGAAGACCAGGAACGTTTCTGGTGGTTTATTCCCTGAAGTTTAACCCTGACTGATTTCGGTATACAGTAGGCAAAGGGGATAACCAAATTGCTGCCAGCCAGGGGCTTTTGAGCCCGCCTTGCAAATCTAGTGACACACTTCCACCAGTGAGATAAACTTGTAAACTTCATACCCATATAACCTATTCAGGTCAAAGCTCTACTTTTTGTTAAAAGTGGACATGAAAAATTAATCCCTGGCTGGATTTTATGAATGCTTTGAGTTCTACTCTAACATATCACAGCCTTTAGGTGAGGAATGGAAATGAGAAACAAAATTAAGATTTGTTAAAAAATGCTGAAAGGCAAAAGAGTTCAATTAATTTTCCCATCCAAAATACATGAGCAGTACATTTTCCGCCGATCGCAAAGTGCTAAAAGCCTCAATTTTTCATTGCATTCTTTAGTAGTTCAATAATTTTGACTCACGAATTCTCTGTCATTCCAAAGCTCAATATATTTATCACAGGATTTTAAGAACATACACAAAGCTCAACGGTACACAAGAAAACAAAACCATACATGAATTGTCAAATTTATCTGTGGCTTTTTGAAACCGTCTAACCTTACCTGTTTCTGCTATGGTACGACTGAAAAAACAAGACGCTATGTTTGTCAAGTATGTTTAATGTGTGTGAACAATCCATCTTTTGCCCTCATTTTATTGCTGCAAATACACTGCAAGTTGCTCTTCAGATATTTATGACAATATTCAAATAGAATTATCTCTACTCTCACAGATCTTGTAATGTGGAGAAACCAATGTCACGAGTAACAGAAAGTGACTGATAACGGGTCTATTAGATTTGTCCAAATGGTTACCCGGAGATACAAAAGCATACATTCCTACAGTCAGTCATCCCTGTGTGTCAACTCAATACAGTCATTATTGAGATAGAAGGGAAAGCTGAAAAATATGTTATCCAGTAGACTGAACAATGAACCTGGAAAATATAATACATCAGGTAATTGAAAATTGTCAAGCAGACTGGATGGCAAACGTGATTTGATTTGCCAAAGGGTAATGTATTTGAGTCAGATTTTGTGGTGCGCCGAATTGATATCACCTTTAAAGTAATTATTATACTTTGGTAATATGACCATTCAGGTTTAACACTTCTGCTGCTGGTTATTTTTGCAGACTTGAGCTATAAAATGAATCCAGCAGGAATGAAAATTCTTTAAAATAATTAGGTCATTTAAGAAACAGAAATTTATAATAATGAAACAGATTTGCAAAGTTGAACATTTGATTATAAATTACAATAAAGTTATAGATTTCGAGGAAAACAATTCAAACTTTTGGCCTCGGTGTCTCTTGAATTTTATTTTGCATTTTTTCCATTCACTTGAAGGGAAGAATCTGCTTGCTGCTATATAATGTATTTAACAAATTTACCCATCTATTCTTTGCTGAAAATATTAGGAAGCTGGACAGGACTGACTTTCCACAAATAGCAAGTTCACACCTCAATACAGTCTCTTCCAGATTTAAATTCAGAATGTATTATGTGTTTAAAAACTCTTTTTAACTATTATTGCACCAGCTAGGCATAATACTACCCCTATTACTTAGGGCATATTACAGTCCGCAACATGCAGATCAATGTGCCACATAACTTGAATTAGACACAGTGTGTGACATTGGTGAACTGTGATGTGGCATGGTTGACTGCATTGGTATTTCATCCTTTTAATCAGCATTTGAATCTGTTTCAGATTGGTGGAGCAAATCTTTCCCCTCTCGAAGTCTTTGATTTCTGTAAATCTGCTTGAATGTTTCCATGTTACGATTTCGCTGTCTCAGCATCAAACATTTCCACAATAGATAGTGCAGAATATTGTTCTGTACACTTTGACAGTTTCTTCTGGCCACAAACTCGGCAAAACTTGGCATTTTCAGTGGAATTGCTAACTTGAAACTTCCAATGAAACTAGTAATCCATTTTTTTTCTCCCCAAGGTAAACATGGAATAATTCAAACTGATACACAGGACACAAAGTCTCCTAGACAATAGACAACAGACAATAGGTGCAGGAGTAGGCCATACGGCCCTTCGAGCCAGCACTGCCATTCTCTGAGAGGAGAAAGATTTGATCCACCAATCTGAAATAGAAACTTGGAAAAACAATAGTGACGAACAGAATTAGTAGTCACCCGGACAAATGTGGATTGACTAAAGAAAGCCAGCATGTATTTGTTAAAGGCAAATTATATTGGTTGGGTTTTTCGATATAATATTATAAAAATGATAAGGAAAATGCAGTTGATGTGTTACATATATATATATACACATTATATACAATACAATACGGTTTTATTCGTCACATTGCACATAAAGTGCAAGTGAAATGAATTTGCCAGCAGCGGTACAATGATAAAGAACACACAATACACAATAAAAATGTAACACAAACATCCACCACAGCATTCATCACTGTGGTGGAAGGCACAAAATTTGGCCAGTCCTCCTCAATTTCCCCCCGTGGTCAGGACCTCAACCCTCCGCAGCCGTCGCTGCGGGCGTCCAGATGTGCAGACAGGTAAAAGTCCAGGTAAGTCCAGTCGGCTCTTCCTCACCGGAGACCGCGGCTTTAGGTTGGTGTAGGCCGCAGGCCGGCGGTCGAAGATTTAAAGTCCCCGCCGCGCCGCAGCCAGAAGCACCGCAGACCGCAGGGCCAGCAGTCGAAGCTGCCCTCCAGGGGTGATGGTAAGTCCACGCCGGGACCGCGGTAGAAGTAGGCCGCGGGCCGGCAGTGGCGGCTTCTTCTTCTCCCGGGTCCCCCACGAGGGATCCCAGGCTGAGGACGCTGGGCCAGCTGGAGCTCTGCAGACCGCGACTTCAGGCTGCCGGCTGCCGTGGGCCAGCGAAATGGAGCGCTCCCCTCCGGCGAGCCCCAGCGAGGGCTCGCCCGCTCCACGCCGAGAGTCCACGCTGCGCCCGCCGCTGAAGCCCCGGGCGCGTCTCCGGGAAAGGCCGCACCGATCCTTGTTGTTAGGCCACGGGGGAGGCGACCTGGAAAAAGTCGCCTCTCCGTGGAGGAGGCGACCGAAGCGGTTTCCCCCTTACCCTCTCCACACCACCCCCACACAAAACACACAGAGGAACATCAAAACTATACACTAAAACATACTAAAAAAATAAAAAAAGCAGAAAAAAATGGACACACTGCTGACAGGGGGTCGGCTTGCAGCGCCCCCACCGACCTCACATATGTGTGTGTGTGATATTATATGTGACATTTTCTATAAATATGTCCTCCATAATGTTTCAGATGAAGACCCATCATTTATTTATTTGCCTCTGTACCCAACAATATGAGATTTGTAATAAAAAAAATTCACATGTGGTTAATGTGAACAATGTCAGATTTGAATAAAGGCGATTTTTATACATTTTGGTTTCACCATGTAGAAATTACAGCCGTGTTTATACATAGTCCCCCTATTTCAGGGCACCATAATGTTTGGGACACTGCAATGTCATGTAAATGAAAGTAGTCATGTTTTGTATTTTGTTGCATATCATTTGCATGCAATGACTGCTTGAAGTCTGCGATTCATGGACATCACCAGTTGCTGGGTGTCTTCTCTGGTGATGCTCTGCCAGGCCTGTATTGCAGCCATCTTTAGCTTATGCTTGTTTTGGGGGCTAGTCCCCTTCAGCTTTCTCTTCAGCAGATAAAAGGCATGCTCAATTGGGTTCAGATCGGGTGATTGACTAGGCCAATTAAGAATTGACCATTTTTTAGCTTTGAAAAACTCCTTTGTTGCTTTAGCAGTATGTTTGGGATAATTGTCTTGCTGTAGAATGAACCGCCAGCCAATGAGTTTTGAGGTATTTGATTGAACTTGAGCAGATAGGATGTGTCTATACACTACAAGATTCATACAACCATCAGCAGTTATATCATTAATGAAGATAAGTGAGCCAGTACCTTCAGCAGCCATACATGCTCAGGCCATAACACCTCCACCACCATGTTTCACAGATGAGGTGATATGTTTTGGACCTTGGGCAGTTCCTTCTCTCCTCCATACTTTGCTCTTGCCATCACTCTGATATAAGTTAATATTCATCTCATCTGTCCACAGGACCTTTTTCCAGGACTGTGGTTGCTCTTTTAAGTACTTATTGGCAAACTGTAACTTGGCAATCCTATTTTTGCAGCTAACCAGTAGTTTGCAACTTGCAGTGTAACCTTTGCATTTCTGTTCACGAAGTCTTCTGTGGACAGTGTTCATTGACAAATCCACGCCTGACTCCTGAAGAGTGTTTCTGATCTGTCGGACAGGTGTTTGGGGATTTTTCTTTATTATAGAGTGAATTCTTCTGTCATCAGCTGTGGAGGTCTTCCTGGGCCTGCCAGTCCCTTTGCTATTAGTAAGCTCACCAGTGCTCTCTTTCTTCTTAATGATGTTCCAAACAGTTGATTTTGATAAGCCTAAGGATTGGCTGATGTCTCTAACAGTTTTATTCTTGTTTCTCAGTCTCATAATGGCTTCTTTGACTTTGATTGGTACAACTTTGGTCCTCATGTTGATTAACAGCAATAAAAGTTTCCAAATGTGTTGGAAAGACTGGAGGAAAGACTGGGTGCTGAGAGCTCTCATACCTGCATGAAGGAGGCAATTTTACTTCGGAGTCACTTGAGTGACTTCACGAAGAAGACCCGTCACGGCGCCTGCGCGTCATTATGTCAGACACATTGGCGCGAACGGACGTGAGGAGCAGCGCTCCTCTAGTAGAAATGTAGTTTAGAACTACAAGGTAAGAAAAAAAATGTTCAGAAGTTTCCGGGTCCGTTTGCTGTGGGTCTGTGGGGATTTTTTCCACAGGCGCCATGGAAAAAATGGGCAAGGGGAAGTGGCGAGCGGCAAAGCTGGTGGAAAGTCGCGAGATTGCGGTCGGCGAAGAGCTGCCTCAGATCCCTGTAAAGTCGCCGGCTGGGAGCATAGCGACTGTGGACTTGAGTCTTAAAAGAATACAGTCAGCGCCAGTGGGGCGTAAGGCTAAGTTCAAGTCTGTCAGGTCCACGGAGGAGGAGTCCGATCAGGAGGATTCGACTCCAGGGCTGGATACCGCTTTTGAGCGGATTTCTCAAATGGAGAGCCTGTTACACAGGTTACTCGAGCAAAGCACACTCAGGGAAGAGTGTAGCCAAAGCCAGGCTCCAGAAGCCAGGTCAGCAGCACCTAGCAAAGGGCTGTTTGAGAGCACCCTCATTGATGAGGCGCGTGCACAGGGTCAGCAAAATTTTCCGATACAAG
Organism: Malacoraja senta; assembly: GCA_038087875.1. Classification (NCBI taxonomy): domain Eukaryota; kingdom Metazoa; phylum Chordata; class Chondrichthyes; order Rajiformes; family Rajidae; genus Malacoraja; species Malacoraja senta. Next base: position 268,053,303 of record CM075977.1, on the reverse strand, counting down.
CGAAGACAGCAGCTGCCAGATGTTCTACTCCTGGCAGTACAATTCGCTGCCCCGTCAGAGCCAGGAGAGCCACTGGGAGAAGAAGTGGCCTCTACGATCAACTATTGTGTCTTCCATCAGCTCCAGTAGCTTACGATGGATGAAAATGCCAAAAAAGCATGAGACCCCAAGGAACTGCGTATTGCTGAAAGTACTAGCAGTGAACCAAGATATAAGGGGTCAGATGGGCGAGGGCATGTGAGCCTAAGAAATAAAATTGCAGAGAATATTGAAGCTGCTGTGTTGAGGAACAACGGCATTTTTGCAAGAACAATGGATGGAGGCCAGGGATGGAGATGCATCAAGTGGTACTAGGGTTGCTATGTAGCGCCCACTTCGAGATGAATTGTTTCAGGAAGTATGCCATTTGGCCCACCATCAACCCCAACTTGCAGCAACTCTGTAAAGCCCAGCAATGTGCAGTCACTCAACTTACTCTTCAGAGAAAAAACCTCATGGAACGTGGGAAAGAGTTGGATGATGAGGCAAAAACAGCAAGGTTGATCAAAACATCGATGGTCGGCAAGTCTGTGGAGAGGAGGTATCCTTTCAGACATCATACAAAATCCTGGGCCTACACCAGGAACGAGTCGACCATTGAAACAGGGGCGCAGTTGGGTGTCCTGCAGCGGGAACACGAAAAAGCGTGGGTTTTCCTGCCAGGAGCCAGAGACCACAGGTCACTCAGGTGACAAAGGAGGTAGGTGGACCTGGTTCTCATGGGAACATATTAAGGCAAAAACAGCCAAATATTGGAAGCAAATTACTTCAGATTGATTATTCTGAGTATTATTCAAAGGTTTCGAATTGATTCGATCCAAATAGTGATTTGCCATCCAGCATGTTCCTAGCAGAACACTCCAATTTCACAAAAAGAAGTGATGGAGGTTCAAGCTGAATTTGAAAACGTGTCTATAAACAACTAATTGAAAGGTTGGTTTATCAAAACCACCAAATTGTGTTTAAATTTTCTCGACCTAAAAATGTGAGGAGTATTTTAGATTTGACAAGTCTTTAAAAATTTGTGAAGTATAGACACTTCAAAATGGAGACTTTGAGACTGCCAAACAACTTATTTCAAAATATGTTATATGGCACCTATAGATCTGAAAGATGTATATTACTCAGTGTCTATTCATTTGTAAGATAAAAATATTTGAAATTTATCTGAATGAAACAATTATGGCAATTCAAAGTTCTGTCTAATGGGTTAACTTCAGTTCCTAGAATTTCACTAAATTGGTAAAACCAATTTTTGGGGCTAATTAGAGTCCAAAGACAGATGTTGGTGGCTTAGCTGGATGATGTCCTAATTAGGACGAACATAAGAATTAGTGAGTTATCTCTCTCAATTGTTAATCCACTTTTGAAAGTTTGGGTTTAATTCATCCAGAGAAATCAAGGTTATTGCCACTTACAACAATTGATTATTTTAATTTCACAATTGATTCAATTGACATGGTAGTAATTTTACCCAGGGTAAAGGGTAGAGCTGATTGATGGTTGCATTAAGTTGTTGAAAAAGCAACAATCTTCAATTCAGATAGGTGGCCAGCTTGCTAGGAAAATTAGTGTTATTTCCAGCAATACAATATGGGCCATTGCACTACCAGCAGCTACAGACGGCAAAAAGAAAAGGCACTAAGATGCATGGTGGCCATTTTTGATAGGCCATGCAGTTAAAGAACAAATGCTGCTTCTGATTTGCAGTGGTGGATTTAACATGGCTCCAGTAGTTCGAGCAAGATATTGATTGAACAGCCTTTCATGGTCTTACAGACTGATGTCAGTGCACTAGGATTGGTGCCAACTGAAATGGTATCCATCTGTGGACAGATAGAATATGGAAGAGGCATTATTTTTGCAGACATGGAGAATCGATGTTTTACAGCTGTTGGAAGGCTCATGAGCTCCAAGTTTGTTGTTAATACAACTAATCTGCATGTTCAGCTTTATTAACAATACTACAGCAATGGCATGTATTAATTGTATGGGTGGAATTAAGTTGGTGTCATGTGACAAATTGGCTAATCAAATCTGGACTGGGTGTGTTAACAAATATTGGTTTCAGCTATTTATCTACCAGGTAGATTCAGTATAGTAGTCAGATTTGGGAAGCCAGATACGACTTGTTTCCATCCACTCAATCACCAGTTACAGAGATATGTGTTATGGGAACTACATCGGGAGACAGTAGCGATTGATGTTTTCTCGCTACATTAGGGTGGTATGTTTTATATGCATTTTCCATCATTCTGTCTCATAAACCGGTGTCTGCTTATAATGAAGCAGGATGCTGCCTCTGGGGTACTGGTGGTACCGGACTGGTCTACGCAGCCATGGTTCCCTTTGATATTCGAATTAATGATACAGTTTCTGATAAAGGTTAAAAAAAGAAGGGATTTACTGGTGTATCCGATAATTGGAGTGTAACATCTGTTATATGCCTGTATGGATCTGTTAATTTGCAGGTTTTAAAAAGAGGATTGTCTGGGCATACTGTGGACATGCTCACAGCAGTCTGGCAGAAGAGCACTCAAAAGCAGTACATTTGCGAATCTGAGGTTGTGACTCTGTAAATGCTGCTTTCCCATTATGTAAAGAATGGGAAAATTTTCTGTGTATAAAAGAATATTGAATGTTGTATGGCACATGTTTCAAATATCTTAGGTTTTATCGACACTCTATTATGAGGGGTTGAGTTATAATGGGATTTATTCAGCCAGAAGTACATTGTCCTCATTATTTATTGATGTAGTCGGAAAGACATCCTGTTGAGTCTCGTTCTTTCATTCCAGATTAATGAAAGGAATTTTAATTCCAGACCTTCTAAACCTAGGTATGGCAATTTGGAATATAGAGTGGTTTTAAGCTACTTCATCAATGGACTCTTGGTACGATTCTGATTTTGGCCATATTCAGCATGAAGGTAGTCATGCTTATGGCACTTGTAACAAGCACAGATAGTGCAGACATTACAAAAGTTACAGATACACAGGATGGAAGTACCTCAGGATATGTTATGTTTTACATTTATGACCTACTCAAATGAAGTAGGGTCAGGTGTGACAGGATTCAAGAGTGTTTTATTAGCATATTCTTTGGATCCATGTCTATGTGTTAAGACATATTTGTTGCAATACATTGAGGCTACAAAGGTCTTATGAAATATGAAAACAAGATTGTTTATCATTCATGAAAAAACATACAAGATAGTGTCAGTTCAGACTATTTCAAGATGGTTAAAACAAGTCTTGATTGCTGCAGGTGTGAACAGTGATGTTTTTACATCACATTTGATTTAGCAGCAACATCGGCGGCCAGGGCGAAGGACGTCCCGTCGACCATATTTTCGCAGCCACCGGGTGATCTAATAAGTTGGTATTTCAACACTTTTACCATGGGCCTATTGCCAATACTGTTTGCAGATACTATATTAAGTTCTGCTTAAATTCCCCTGGGTTAAAAGGGATACTGTTAATTCTATTATTCAAATAAATGAATTACTGCATTTTTTCATGCAAATGTCATTAATGCATTATTGATTATTTCTCGTTCCGAATCAATCAATGAAGTGAGAAGCCGGGATTTGAATCTGTGGCATGAAATCACAAAGCTTTAAAGTCTTCACGTAGTCACTCACTTGACTCCGAAGTAAAATAGTAAGATTAAACGAGAACTTACCAGTTTGAAGTTTGATCTTTATTTTATGAGGAGTTACGTTGGTGATTACGTGCCCACCACGCCCAACCCTCTTTCATAAAGGTCAACTGGAAGTTCTAACATTTACTCGTTTTTACTATGTTACTATGTTACTTCGTTATTGGTGTTTTGTGATTTCACACCGCTGCTTTGAAGATTGACGCGCAGGCGTCCTGACGGGTCTTCTTCATGTAATCACCAACATAACTCCTCATAAAATAAAGATCAAACTTCAAACTGGTAAGGTCTCGTTTAACCATATATAATATAACCATATAACCATAACAGCACGGAAACAGGCCATCTCGGCCCTTCAAGTCCGTGACGAACATTAAAAAATTATTTTTTTAAAATCTTACTATTAAACACTCCTGAGCAATTACAAAGACCTGTGAAGCCATGTTTCCCAAACATTATGCTGCCCTGAATGGGGGGGGGGGGGGGGGGGGGGGACTATGTATAAACACAGCTGTAATTTCTACATGGTGAAACCAAAATGTATAAAAATAACCTTTAATAAAATCTGAATATGTGCACTTTAACCACATGTGATTTTTTTCTTTTACAAATCTCAAATTGTGGAGTACAGAGGCAAATAAATAAATGATGGGTCTTTGTCCCAAACGTTATGGAGGGCACTGCTTATATATCTATATTACTAAAAGTCTGATCTTGACCGCCTTTGGCCCACTGTGGCGCGATTTCCGAGAGAACGCCGCCATCTATGACAGTCATTTTTGGCCACCTCACTCAGAGCCCAAGTCCGCCTTCCTGGACCAGAGGATTTTCCCATCGATGAAAAATCAGAGATATATTAATGTTTTAAAAAACTCTGCCATTCACTCTGCTGCCCCTGCTGGAGGGAGGGGGAGGGACTATAAAACCAGGAAGTGGTGTGCCTCACTCAGTCTCTGCAATATGGAGGAAGCCAGAGGGTTACATCTCTCTGAGCTCTGAATAACACTGAACACATGTCTCCTCTACTGTGAGTCCCCTTAATGTGGTTTGAAAATGAAAATATGGTTGGTTTGAAGTAAAAAGGCACTGCCTGCAAATGGTTGTTTGTGTGCTTTGGGTTGAAGTTAAAAGGCACTACTTACTGCAAATGGTGGTTTGGGTGCTTTGGCTTGAAGTTGAAAGGCACTACTTACTGCAAATGGTGGTTTGGGTGCTTTGGCTTGAAGTTGAAAGGCACTACTTACTGCAAATGGTGGTTTGGGTGCTTTGGCTTAAAGTTGAAAGGCACTACTTACTGCAAATGGTGGTTTGGTTGCTTTGGCTTGAAGTTGAAAGGCACTACTTACTGAAAATGCACTTACTTCCTGTTTGCACTGTATATTGATTTTGGATAAAATGCTACCACCTACGGCTGTGATTTTTGGCCATCTTACTCAGTCCCCCTCTGCTCAGCAGGTGCAGAGAACTCTTCCCATCAATGAAAAATAAAAGTGTTATTAGTGTTTAAAAAATGTTGAGAATCTCTCTCCTGTCAATCATGCCATGAAGGCCACACCTTTTTCGGTGGGAGGGGGAGGGGTTATTAAACCCAGAAGTGTGGGTGTGGCTCAGTCTCTGCATGATGGGGGAGGGAGAGATCAAGACTCTGTCTGAGCTGTGAATCAACTGAACTCACTGAATGTCTACTTAACTGTGAGTTTGGTGTATTGTGTGGTTTTATGGTGGTTTCACCCTGCATGAAATGGTATGAAGCTGCATTTGAATTATGTGGCCTTACACCCTGCTTGAAATGGAATGAAACTTCACTTGAATTTGGTGGCATTGCACCCTGCTTGAAGTGGAATGAAACTGCACTTGAATTTGATGGCCTTGCACCCTGCTTGAAGTGGTATGAAACTGCATTGAATTTGGTGGCCTTGCACCCTGCTGAAAGTGGTATAAAACTACACTTGAATTCGGTGGCCTTGCACCCTGCTTGAAGTGGTTGGAAACTGCACTTGAATTTGGTGGCCTTGCACCCTGCTTGATGTGGTATGAAACTGCACTTGAATTCGGTGGCCTTGCACCCTGCTTGAAATGGTTGGAAACTGCACGAATTTGGTGGCCTTCCACTCTGCTTGAAGTGGTAGGAAACTGCACTTGAATTTGGTGGCCTTGCACCCTGCTTGAAGTGGTAGGAAACTGCACTTGAATTTGGTGGCCTTGCACCCTGCTCAAAGTGGTAAGAAACTGCACTTGAATTTGGTGGCCTTGCACCCTGCTTGAAATGGTAGGAAAATGGATTTGAATTTGGTGGTCTTGCACCCTGCTTGAAATGGTAGGAAAATGGATTTGAATTTGGTGGCCTTGCACCCTGCTTTAAATAGAATATCAAGGAATAGCCATGAGTCAACTGCCAGCCCACCAGCCGTGAGTGAGCTGCCAGCAGATCAGGCTTGAGGGACTGAGCTGCCACCCCAAGAACCCATACCAGCATGCCAGAAAGCCCCCCCACTGGCCACCAATATTGTAATTGGTGGAGAGGTGGAATATTGCGTCGGGTGACCAGCCCTCCCGTGTGAACATGGGACCCAATGGGTCCCACTTAGTCTAGTATTATATAGTGCTTGGAGTGGGACAACAAACAATTGGCTCTCACTCACTGGTGACAAAGTTTATGAAAGGTTTCTTTAATATGAACCCTCCAAAGCCTAGATACAAAGAGGTGTGGAATGTGAAATCAGTATTATATTTTTAATGCAAATTGGCACGTGCTGCATCTCTAACGTTGGAGCAGCTCACTCATAAGTTAGTAATGTTTATTGCACTTACTTCAGCACAAAGTGCTCAATCTTTATACAAACTCCGTCTAGATAACTCGGTCATATCTGACAAGAAGGTAGTATTCTATGTGGATGAACTCATAAAGCAGAGCAGGCCAGGCACGGTTGGGTGCAAATTGGAGCTGGCAGCATACCCACCAGATCGGAGATTGTGTGTTGTTAATTATGTGAAAAAGTACACTGAGGTTACTAAGAATCTACCATATGAAGGAAAAGCTTTCTTCATAAGTTATGAAAAGCCACACAAGAGAGTGTCGGTGCAGACTATTTCAAGATGGATGAAGTGTACGCTGTTGAAAGCGGGAGTGAATACAGATATTTTCAATTCACACTCTACCAGGGCTGCACCCACGTCGGCAGCCAATAGAATAGATGTTCCTCTTAATCACATTCTTGCAACAGCAGGATGGTCAGATGAACGCACCTTTCGGAAGCTTTATAATAAACCGCTTAACAGGTCTGGACGATTTGCAGATAGAATTCTGGACAGTGCTTCATGAACTGGTTGTCTGTAACTCCAAGGTAATGGGACTGCGGTGTTGTTAAAGGCGATGTACATGTATGTAAATTTATGAACATGTGATGGTGGCCTATGACACTTCTACCATCCATGGTTTATCTGTATAGTGTGTACAAATACAGATTGGTTTACTGCATGAAGCCACCGAGCTTCAAAGGCTTCACGTAGTCTTGTCACGAGACTTCGAAATGAAATAGAAAGATTAAATAAGAACTTACTGTTTATAGTCTGATCTTTATGAGAGGTTAGGGTGAGAGACTACGTGCCCTCCACTCCCAATCCTGAATATCATAAATTACATTTGGTAATTCAAGGGTTATTAATCTTTCTATAGCTTGAATCTGGTTCAAGTGGACTGTGGTTTCATACAGTGGCTCTGAAAAAACAGTAAGTTCTTGTTTAATCTTTCTATTTTATAGATAAACTAGACCAGGTGCAGACCCATTGGGCACGTCCCCCAATATTCCACCATTGACCCATAGCCCCCAACTATGTAGGCATGACTGACGGGTTCCCGTTGTGCTGCCAGAGATCCCCGTTGTGAGGCGAGTCACGACAACCCTTCCCCAACTGCGCAGGAGCGGCCAGCAAGTGGGAGCGCGAGTACGGTGGGCCAAAAATTGTAGCGCTATCGTATACTGTTTTGGTGGGGTTTTGGGATATCACGCACACGCACGCGCACGCGCACGCGCACGCGCACGCGCACACAAACAAACAAGATGATAGTTTTAGTAATATATAGATTATCATTTTGCCAATAAAATTGTAGGAACCCTTAAACATTTATTCATATTGGGGCAGGAGGTGTTAGTTCTAACCTGTGCATTGTGTTCACCTCTCATAGGCATCCCATAGTGCCCCCAACCTTTTGCAGTCCTATGATGTCCAATGTCCAGTTAGTATATGTAGGAAGCAACTGCAGATGCTGGTTTACACTGCAGATAGAGACACAAAATGCTGGAGTAACTCAGCGGGTCAGGCAGCATCTCTGGAGAAATGAAATTGATGATGTTTAGGGTCGAGATCTTTCTTCAGACTCTGAAGAGTCTGAATCTGAAGAAGGGTCTCAACTGGAAACATCATCTATTCCTTTTCTCCAGAGATGCTGCCAGACCTATTGAGTTACTCCAGCATTTTGTGCTTATCACCATCCAGTATGACTGTTCTTGCAACTCCCTGAACTGGAAGAGGCTGTGAATGAAGATTTAACTGCAGGCAGTCGAATTTAAGCTCCATCTCTTGACTAGAGATAGTTAAAAAGAGTCGATATGCATTTAATTAATAAAAGATATCAAGGTGGATAAATATATTTTAAATGATATATACATCATGTTCTTTAATTAAAACATGAATGTTTGTTAAAATAAAGTCGGAAATTCCTAACCACTTATCTTCTCAATGAAGGTCGGCTGCCCCATTCCAATGCTAGACATGGTATCAAGCTGAAACGTATATCCAGTTCCTTAACTCTGTGGAGCCAAAAAATGCCTGAGGCATGTTAATACGTGGTCTCCAATCTCCAATGTGTAACTGTCACATGTCCGGCCAAATGTTCCAGATATTTCCTTGAACGTGGTCATGATATATTCACATTGAATATACATTTGCATTTCATGTTCATTTCAAACATTCTCTGCCTAGTCTGAAGAAGGGTCTCATCCCAAAACGTCACCAATTTATTTTCTCCCGAGTTGCTGTCTGACCTGCTAAGTTACTCCAGAATTTTGTGTCTCTGTGCCTAGTTTTGGTTTAGTTTAGTTTAGAGAGACAGCATGGAAACAGGCTCTTTGGCCCACCGAGTCCACGGCAGTATACAACTGCAGTAGTAGGCAGTATCACCTTTTCCCAAATTATAGTCTACACATTCCATTGCTGAGATATTGTTATGTGTGCTAAATGGGCTCTGTGCATATTGCTAAGACCAGTCAGATATTACAGAGGAAACTTATGAGATTGTATTAAGAAATCATTAATGTGGATTGCTCTGAATAGAGTTAAAATTCAACTTCACATTTCTTGTGCATGAGATGGTAGAAAACTCTCAGTTTGCATGGATGAGTGCAGTTCCAACAACTCTCAGGAAGTTGAAATGTTGGCTGATGTCCCTTCCTAAATATTAATTCTCTACATCACCAATACATATTGGCTGCAGTCTCTCATCTGCAAGGTGACTCTGGCATCACCTACTATACCGGGGACCTCTACTGTTAAGAAGGATATGGACAGGAGACACTTGGTAACACGAACAACAGCTGGATCATTGCCATTTCACACACTATCCTGACTTTAAGTCCTGCAACCTGTTACCCAATAGCACTTAGGAAGCAGCTTCATTAAACGGACAGCAATGGTTCAGGATGGTAGCTCACCACCAATTCCTTGGGTGCAATTATGCAAAATCATGTGCAAAGTTTATTAAAACCAACAGAATAGGTTGAGAAACTGTAAATGATCTCCGCTTTATAAATAGAGATGTGGAGTTCAGGAGCACAGAAGTCATGATGAATGTTTCTTAATTGCAGCTTCAACCACAACTAAAGTCCCAGCACTGATCTTAGAACACCACTGGTCGCAGATCTCCAAACGGTGAAACACCTATCCACACCACCCTTTGTCTTCTTTCACAAAGAAAAATTTGAATCCAACTTTCCAACTTTCTGTGGACTTTATGTGATTTAATCTTCTTGTGTGGGCTACCATGAGGGACCTTGTCAAATACTTTGTATTTCCATGTAAACATACATGGGCCCACTCTCGTCAATGGTTTTCTAAATGCGATTAAATCTTGTCCCTGTCAATGGTTTTCTAAATGCGATTAAATCTTGTTCCCAATCTTTTCCACTGACATAAGGCTCTCTGGCCTATAATTACCTGGTTTGCCCTTCTTGAACAAAGGAACAACTTTGTAGAAAGATCAGTCAAGGCCTCAGCAATCTCGTTTCTTGCCTTTCTCAGTATCCTGAGATAGATCCCATCGTACCCTGAGGACTTAGTCACTTTACTGTTTTTCAAGAGACCCAAAATCTCCTTCTTCTTAAAATTCTAAGTTTGATCATCTCCTCACGATTCTACCACCTACCAGCACAGGGGGGAATTTACAGTCGAACCAGCATGTCATTGAAAAATCTGCAGATTTCTATGTGTGAGACATGAGGAACTCAAACGAAGTTTGTGCTTATTGAAAGGCTTTTCCAGACTGCCCCTCTGTAACTCTCTCTAAAATATTATTGTAACCCAGTGAACAGTCAGTCAGATGACACAACCCGTACAAGTGAGCTCTGTTTAGCTTTGCACAAAGCAACTAAGTGTCCTTGCAATTAAAACATTTGGCAGCTCGGTATTGACACTCTTGTGCTGAGTAATTCCCACAGCAACTGATGCGTGAGACATGTACTTCGCCATTTGTATTTGTGTGATTCAGAGTCAATGTCAAAGTGCCTGCCATCACTTCTCAAGTTCACTTGTTCAATGTATTCACACAAATACTGTCTAATGGTCAGAATTCACTGCACTTTAATGGTTATTTCCATAAATTTGGACAATCTCACATGCCCATTCAAAATTAAATCTTAACTTTGAATGTGTTCATCTATTTTTCCACCCACAATTGCATTTCAGCATTTGATCAGTTTAGTTTAGTTTAGATCAGGCATGTGACGTGGAAAAAGGCCATTCAGCCTACCGAGTCCATGCTGACCATTGATCTCCCATTCACACTAGTTCTACGGTAACCAACTTTCGCATCCACTCCATGCACACTAGGGTCAATTTACAGAGGCCAGTTAACTTGTAAACCTGAACATCCTTAGGATGTGGGAGGAACCGGAGTATCTGAAACGAAGCCCACATGGTTACAGCGAGAGAGCGTGCAGACCACACAGATAGCACCCAAGGTCAGAATCAAACTTGGGTCTCTGGTGCGGTGAGGCAGTGGCTCTACCAGCTGCGCCATTGCGCCACCTTATTATTGCAGAGTTTCAGAGTAGCTGCCTGGTCTCTGACCTTCGTTGCAGAATTGTGATGGATTCCAATTTCTGTGGGAGATGGGTTACAATGATTTTGCAATTTCTATGTTACCTATGATTAAGTTTGGCAATGGTATATAAGCCTATACTATTAACAAAATCAGCTTCTTGCACTTGCGCAAGTTTTCATTCTGACCTCAGCCTCCAGCACAAAAATGTTACTTCCATCAAAAATTTTTTTCTAAAAACATAGAAACATAGAAAATAGGTGCAGGAGGGGGCCATTCGGCTCTTTGAGCCAGCACCGCCATTCATTGTGATCATGGCTGATCGTCCCCAATCAATAACCCGTGCCTGCCTTCTCCCCATATCCCTTGATTCCACTAGCCCCTAGAGCTCTATGTAACTCTATCTAACTATATCTTTGTGAAGTATAGAGGATTGGGCTAGCAGTTCCTGATGAAACCGTCTGTGTATTTTTTTCAATAATAAACTTTATTCAAAATGAAACTTTTATACAAATCAAAACAATTTTTTTTTTAAATCTTCATACATTTCCATCATCTATACATTCAATATTCAGCAGTGCTCGCACCTGGCTTTCCATAAAATACGTTTGCCACTCAAGTGCCCTCCTGGGGTGATATCCCTTTCCTTGTTTGAGAGCTGTCCTCACTGGACTCAATGCCTGATAGCGGAGGACCGTACACAGTGTCCCCCCTACAGATCCTCTTGTTTGCTGCAACAAGCTTCAGTGCATCCCTTAGCATATACTCCTGTGGTCTGGAATGGGCCAATCGGCAATGTTCTCATAGACGTCCCGCCGTGATGGGAGACCAACAAGTTTCAGGCTGCCCCTTTACCTGGGTTACGTCTGCACCCGGGTGGTACTAGAGAGGGACTACGCGCTGCCCACGGACGCCCTGGGGGATTTCCAGGACCGCTGGGCACCGCGGGGATGGAATACATCCTTAATAAGAATGGTGATATAGTTGTATAATAGTATATTTAGTATTGGAGAATATTTGTTTGATTTGTATTATGGTGGTGGGTTTTGTTTTGATTTATTCCGTACTGTACATATTATCGTAAATAATTGAATAAATTATTTTTGGTTTAAAAAGAAAACACGTTTCGGACAGAGCAAAGAGTGTCTTTCACCACGTTGATGATTTTCCAGCAGTGCTTGATGTCTGACCCCAAATGTGTCCCTGCGAACAGCCCGTAAATCAGAGAGTCCTCTGTCACACAGCAGCTTGGGATGAACCATGACACAGACCCTTACATCCTTCTCCAGACCCTGGCGTTGTGTTTGCATTCAGTTCTACATTCCCTAGGATTGTGACTATACCTCTAACTTGCCATGATTAATCCTGAACTTTGTGGACTCTTCCCACCAATACAACCTCCAAAATTTCAACATGTTTCAGGGCTACGATTCCTCAATATCCTCAATGCCAGTCGTATAATATGTGTTCTCAATACATTCTTGACCTTTACTGAAGTCCATTGCAGAATGTGCATAGGAGCCATGAGCATCTCAGGTGAATATTGTTTGTCCACAACCTTGAGTTGTAATCAGAGTCATAGAGCTAAACGGCAGGGAAACTCTGTTGCTGAGCCCAACTAACCATTCCGACCAAGTTATTTAAATGATTTTTACCTACACATGTACCTGGTTGAGTGCCTTTTAAATGTTGCAAGGATAAAGGAGCCAAATCAAGGATAAACGATGGGATTTCAAGGATAAAGGAGGGAAAGTTTGCTTGGAGTCAGGGGTTGTAGCTGAGGTACGAAATGAGTACTTTGCATCTGTTCTCACCTAGGAGAAGAACCTGGAGGACAATGAGATCAGTGTGGAGAATACTAAAATGCAAGAGCTGTTTGAGATGAGGAATGAGGAAATGCTGGCTCACTTGAAGAGCATCAAGGTGGATAATTCTCCAGCGCTTAATGGGATATCATTAGGTCATAAGGTCATAAGTGATAGGTGTAGAATTAGACCATTTGGCCCATCAAGTCTACTCCACCATTCAATCATGGCTGATCTATCTCTCCCTCCTAACCCAATTCTCCTGCCTTCTCCCCATAACCTCTGACACATGTACTAACCAATAATCTATCTATCTCTGCCTTAAAAATATTCACCGATGGTCTCCACAGCCTTCTGTGGCAAAGAATTCCACAGATACACCACCCGCTGACTAAAGATGCTGGTATGCTGATCTAGCCATAGGATCCAGGCTGACTTGGCCATTTGGATTCAGAACTGGCTTACTCATCGAAGGCAGAGTGTTGGTGAAACCGTGTTATTCTAGCTAGATTCTGTGACCATTGGAGTACCGCAAGGATCTTTGCTGGGACCTCTCATGTTTGTGATATTTATATGTGACTTGATATATAAGGGCTGATCATCTAAAATCAGTACCCCGTTCCTGCTTTTTCTCCCATATCCCTTGATTCCGTTCGCCCTAAGAGCTAAATCTAACTCTCTCTTGTAAACTGCATATAACTTGTAGACAGACTCCAGACACGCTGTGTGATCCAAAATCATCTTTAATCAGCACTTAAACTTTAACAGCATAAAGGATGGTTAGATGTCAGAACATGCCAACTGCTGCTCGAACTGAGTAGTGCCAGAAGCAAGTGTTAATATAAACGTTATAGTGGGGTGCGGTTAGTGATGCTAACTATATATGATTGGTTAACATGCATAATCAATCTACATCCTTCCCCCTAAAGACTAAGTGTAAAAGGGCATCCATGCCATGGAGTTAAACATACTCGCCATATCTATCTGGCGGTCTACTGACACGGCCCGAGCGCGTACGGACCAAACCCTCTCCTCCCTCTCCTGAAAGATGAGGCGGAGAACCCGGAGGCGAGAATGGCGCGGGAGAGGCTTGTGGTGACCGAAAGGGGAAACATGCAGGAGGGGAGGGACTGTGGTTAGTCATGACCGTGGGACGTGGAGGGGTGCAAGGCATGCGGGGACCGGTAGGAGACATGGCAGCGGGCGGCTGGAACTGGTGCGGTGGAGCATAAGAACCGGCTGGTGGTGGACGATGTTCCTGCACAGCAAGCAGGTGTTGTCGACTTCTCCGGTATACCGCTCCCTCACAGTCCACAAGGTAGGATCGTGGTTCGTCAGCCAGGTTAACAACGGTGCCCAGACGGGAATGTCCAGTTGAGGTTTGTAAACGGACTACCTGGCCCGGCAGTAGAGGCCTAAGTGGTTTGCTGTATCTGTCGTATGATCGTTTCTGGATGTCATGCTTCTCCTGGATACGTTTCTGGACAGTAGCAGGCTTCAGCACCCGAGGGACCAGCTGTTGTTGTGCGATCGGGACTTGAGGTCTTGTCGATCTGGACATAATTCGCTGGGCTGGTGATCCCAGGGTTCTGTCTCTGGCAACATTTCTGAGATTCAGGAGATCGAGATACACATCAGAGTTTGAAAAACGCGCTTTCTCTAACAGTTGCTTGGCGCTTCTGACGGCGCGCTCAGCGAGTCCATTACTCTGGATACTCGGGGCTGCTCGTGATGTGTTGGAAGTTCCATCGGTCTGCGAACAGCTTGAACACGTGGCTGGTGAACTGTCTACTGTTGTCGGTTTGCAGGCGAACGGGTGAGCCGAAAGTAGAGAAGTGTCTCTTCAGTTTCCGGATGACCATCTCAGACGTGAGGGAGGTCAACTTTCCGCACCATTCGAAAATGTCCGCCGCTACCGACATCCAGGGCAGGGCAGGAGGAGGTTGTTGCAGGAGGGGCTGCCTCTGATGGTCAGGGGTGAGCCTGTTGCAGGTTGGGCAGGAGGCTTTGCGGTCCCGAATGTACATGGCCATCCCCGGCCAGTAGAACAGACTCCGAGCGCGTGCCAGTGTGGCATCGACTCCTGGGTGACCGCTGTGTGCCTCATTGAAGTATTCGTCATGTAGTGATGAGAGGATCACTAACTTGTGGCCCTTAATGACAACACCATCTTGAACCACCAGTTCATCGCGGACTAGGAAGAACGGCTGCGCCTCTGTAGGTATGCTGTATTGTTTATCTGGCCAGCCTGTTTTGATGATTGATGAGAGAATCTGGAGAGTGGCGTCGGTGGCAGTATGTGCGACCAAGCTGCGCAGTCGTTTAGTAGAGACAAAGTTGACGCCGAGGACCATAAAATGTTCCTGCTCATAGGGATGTCGTTCGCAAGATGCTTGTGGTGCACGAGAGAGAGTGTCCGCAACGTGCATGTCCTTACCCTTTTTGTAGGTAATAGAGAAGTCGTACCGCTGCAGCTGCATCATCATGCGCTGCAGGCGAGCTGGTGCGGCGTGGATGGGCTTGTTCAGGATTGTTACCAGTGGCTGTTGGTCCGTCTCGACCTTGAAGGTGTTCCCAAAGATGAAGTCACTGAATTTGGAGCAGGCAAAGACGACAGCCAGCAGCTCCTTCTCAATCTGCGCGTAGCGCTGTTCCGTGTTGGTCATGGTGCGAGAGGCATACGAGTACCATCGGCAGATGGTTGTAGGCACGACCAGGCAGTGTCCTTTTTAGTCAACTGACGTAGAGGGGAGCTCAGTTCGCTTAGATTCGGTATGAACTTACCGAGGTAGTTTACCATGCCCAGGAAACGCTGCAGGCGGCGGTGCACGTCTGTGGGGGCAGGCATTTCCAAAATGGCAGCGGTTTTCTTCGGATCAGGTTTAAGGCCGTTTGGAGTGAAAATGTGGCCGATGTAGGAGACCTCTGAAACCCTGAACTTGCACTTGTTAGGATTGAGCTTGAGGTTGATCTTACGTGCGCGATCCATGATGAGCCTGAGGTTGTGGTCGTGCTCCGTCTCGTCTTTGCCATACACCAGGATATTGTCGACAATGATGGCACAAGGTAGGTCCTCGAACAGTAGCTCCATGTTTCTTTGGAAGACTTCACTGGCGGAGTTGATTCTGAATGGCATTCTCAGAAACTTGTATCTGCCAAATGGGGTGGCAAATGTAGTGAGGTTTGACGACGTTTTGTCCAACGGTATCTGCCAGAAAGAGTTCTTTGCATCAAGGATGGAAAATAGATTGGCCATTCCGATCTTTGCTGCGACATCCTCGACGTTCTTCATGGGATGGTGGGAGCGCTTAATGGCGATGTTCAGGTCTTTCGGGTTGATGCACAGACGGATTTTGTTTTTGTCCTTCTTGAAGATGGCAACCATAGTTGAGACCCAGTTGGTGGGGTCGCTGATTGATTCGATCACGCCCAGGGAGACCAAGTTCTTTAGCTCAGATTGAACCCTGTCTGTCATGGCAAATGACAGCCGGTGTGGGACTCTGACGACAGGTGTCACATTGGGGTCAGTAGAAATCTTGTCAGTCACAGGCAATTTGCCTAGTTTGTTGTCAAACAGATCAGGGTATTCTTTCAATGGGTCCATCAACATCTGCAGCTTGTGGACCGTTTTATCAAAGGAAATCAGTCCCAGTTCCTGGCAGGCATGATTGCCCAGCAGCGTCACAGAGTTAAAATTCAATACATAGAAGGTCAGATTCCTTGTGTTTTTTTCCAGTGCACAATTTAAAGTGGTTCTACCCAGAGGGACCAGCACCTCCCCTCCGGAATCATGCAGAGTGGAGCTTTACTTGATCAGTGGCTCATTAATTTTTATCTTGTTGTAGAGGTTGATTGACATAGTGTTGAACTTTACCCCAGTATCCAATTTTGCTGGGAAGCAAACATTGTTTACAGAGACCATCACTGTAGGATCAGAATTTTTTGCCAACAGCATGCTGTAATGAATAAACAGTCGGATCCTCTTGCGAATTAATTGGGCTGTGATCGGGGGCGGATTCGAGCTGGTATGTAGGAGTGAGACTGTTATTGTCTTATTGCAGAAAATTAAGATTAGACCTAGGGTTGGGTTGGTTCTTCACACGGCCCCGAGATGCGGACCGACAGGCAGCTGCAAAGTGGTTTAACTTTTTACAATAATTGCGGGCTTTACCATATGCAGGACAAGGTGATTGCCTGCTGTGCAAGTAATTGCAATGAGAATATCTTTTTTGAGACTCGCCGTGAGCTGCCTGGCATGCTTGGGGCATAAATCGCCTGTTATCTGTATTGGCATGCTGCCTGGTGAGGCCTGTCTGATTTTGGTTTTGGTAGCTTGCTGACTGTCTAGAGGGTCGATAATTCTGCTGTTCTGCAAGCATGAACTGCTTCCTCTAGGGTCAAATCTGGCTTTCGCAGAAGTTCTGATCTGAGCTTTTGGTCGCTCATGCCAGTCACTAAAATGTCCCTTGTTAACTGATCAGTTAACTGGTCAATCGGCATTTCTTCAAATCTGCTCCACTGGGCCATTTACATTAAATTTGAAATAAATGAATCTACTCGTTCGCCAGGGAGCTGACGACGAGAGAAAAACCTTGCCCTGTCCAAGATGTGATATGAGGGCAGGTCATAGATCTGGCTTAGTTTACGTAGCAACACATTGGGGTCATCAGGAGATTCAGCTGGGGTTATCACCTGGTCGTTGGCATAGCGGAACGTTCTGGATTGCCGAATGGCATCTGGGCCCGCGAGGTTAAGTAGAAGGGAGGCTTTGACAGCGTCTGGTTCATTTCGGTGTACGATGTTCATGTAATGTCGGTAATCAATTTCAAATGTCGCCCAGCGTTCACCAATGTCTGCATCAAAGACAAGCGGAGCAGGCTTTCGACAGGAGGAGGCCATCATAAAACAAAATAAAAACACACAAAAGAGAATAAAAGAAAACCCGATATACAGAAGGCGTGGATCAGACCAGAGCTGACACCATGTAGACAGACTCCAGACACGCTATGTGATCCAAAATCATCTTTAATCAGCACTTAAACTTTAACAGCATAAAGGATGGTTAGTTGTCAGAACATGCCAACTGCTGCTCGAACTGAGTAGTGCCAGAAGCAAGTGTTAATATAAACGTTATAGTGGGGTGGGGTTAGTGATGCTCATTATATGTGATTGGTTAACATGCATAATCAATCTATATAACTGAATAAAGAAAAGCTGCATAAATAAGCAGATAAATGACAAATCGAGTACAATCTGAGCAAGTGTGTGGTGTTGCACTTTGGCAGGTCGAATTTAAGGGGAAAATAAACAATTAATGGCAGGACCCTTAACAGTGTTGACATACAGAGGGATCTTGGGGTCTAAGTCCAAAACTCCCAGAAAGTGGCAACACATGTAGATAGAGTGGTAAAGAAGACATATGGTAAGTTTGCCTTCATTGGTTTGGGGCATTGAGTACAAGAGTCAGAAAGTTATGATGCAGCTTTTTAGGATTCTGGTCTGGCCACATTTGGAGTATTGAGTGAATTTCTGGTTGCCACATTACAGGAAGGATGTGGAGACTTTAGAAAGAATTACAAATAAAATAT
The DNA here is from genome assembly GCA_038087875.1 of Malacoraja senta. Taxonomy (NCBI): domain Eukaryota; kingdom Metazoa; phylum Chordata; class Chondrichthyes; order Rajiformes; family Rajidae; genus Malacoraja; species Malacoraja senta. The sequence goes on along the minus strand of CM075977.1, from coordinate 268,034,896 downwards.
AAACTCGGAAATAATCAATATTTTAAATACTTTCAAATATGCGACTATTTGAAAAAATATACAAAAGATCATTATAATAACCCAGCAGATGTACTGGACGAGGCAATGCAGATAAAAGCGGAATCAGCAAACTTAATATCATATTTGTATAATATTATCTTAAATGCACAAATACCATCTACGGAGGGTATCAGAAGAGACTGGGAACAAGAGTTAGCTATTAAAATTTCAAAGGAAAGTTGGAATGAATACTTATTAAAAGTGCATAAATGCTCGATTAATGTAAGACACACTTTAATACAATTTAAAATTTTACATAGATTATATTATTCGAAAACTAAAATTCATAAAATTTTCCCAAACGTATCATCTATTTGTGATAAATGTCAATCCCAAGAAGCAACTATAGCGCACTCATTTGTCTTCTGTACAAAAATTCAAAAATTTTGGAATGAAATTTTTGAAATCTTTACAAAGTTATTTAAAACAAGACTGATACCCAAAGCAGAATGGATTATCTTCGGAATAACGGAAGATGATCCAGAACTAAATGTGTTTCAAAAGAAATTAATGGACTATGGGTTAATAACTGGAAAAAAGCTAATTCTAAAATTTTGGAAGAAGGCTCCAATACCAACTATAAATATGTGGATTTCAAATATGTTTGAAACATTACACCTTGAAGAGATAAGACTCCTCCTAGCAGGTAAACCAGATCACTTCCACCTGACGTGGTCTGCATTTATAGAATTATTACAAACATAGGGTGCAAAAGTACTTTAAAAAAAATAAAAAATTGAGGCCAGGTAAGGGGGGGTGATAGTTGAAGAGTTGGTATGTCCTATTTACGTGATGCTCAAAAAAAAAACACATTTGTTTCTCTTTTTTTCTCTTTCTCTTTTCTTTTCTTAGGGCCTATTTCTTAACTCTTTTTTTTTTGTTTTTAATTTCGCTCTTATAGGGTCTTCGTCCTTTTTTGTTGTTACATTTTCTACACTTTTCTACACTTGCACTTTTTCCTTCACTTTCTTCTCTCTTTCAATCTTTTCTTTTTCTAGTGTAAAAAAATAAATAAAGGGAGTACATTAATTGTAAGAAGATATAAATGACGAGTATTAATGTATGTGGTTGTAATGTAATGTACTTCTAATAAATAAAAATTAAAAAAAAAAAAAGAAAGAATGCAGAGGAGGTTTGTCAGAATGATGCCTGGATTAGGGAGTATTTGTTACGGGAAAAGGTTGGACAGACTGTGATTGTTTCCTCTGGAACGCCGGAAGTTGATGGGAATCCTGACAGAAGTATACAAAATTATGAGAGGCAAAGATAGGATAGACAGTCAGAATCTATTATGCCAATAAGGGAACATAATAAACATATAATACAACAATTTCCGTTTAAAATAGTAAACGAAAAATTCAAATACCTAGCTAGGCATTTATCACTAAGACATATACATTATTATTTAAAGCAAATTTTCCCCCATTACTGAATAAACTACATAAGAATATTCAGTATTGGAAAACACTTCCTATCTCAATGGTTGGTAAAATTAATGCCATAAAAATGATTTTCTTACTGCAAATATTATACCTTTTTCAAACAATTCCGATATACTTGCCAAAAAACTTTTTTTTAAAGTTGGATTCCATTGTCAGTGACTTTATCTGGGATTATAAGAATCATAGGATAAGCAAAAAACATTTGTGCAAATCAAAAATAAATGGAGGCTTGGTTTTACCAAACTTTTTGTTTTATTTTTGGGCACTTAACATTAAAAATATGAATTTTTGGTTGGAAGAAATAGATCAACAACCAGATTGGTTAAAAATGGAAAAGGAAGATTGTTCACCTTTTGAAATCGGCTCGATACTATTTGCTACTTCTAAATTAAACAAAAAAATTTATAGGGAAAACCCTATAATATATAGTGCTATGCGAATTTGGAAACAATTAAAAAAGACATTAAAATTAGATAACTTATCACTTTTTCTTCCAATTGTGAATAATCCTTTGTTTAAGCCCTCATGGTTGGACAAAGGTTTTATACAATGGAAAAACTATGGAATTAAAAAGATGGGAGAACTTTACAAGGAAGACACTTTTCTTTCATTTCAGGTGTTGCAGCAAACTTATGGACTTCAAGTAAATGATTTTTTCAGATATCTTCAACTTTGAGATTATGTGAAAGCAAATACTCAAAACTTTAGAATTAGAAATTCAGAAATTCTTGACGATTGTTGGAATAAACATCGTAATACAGAAAAATTAATATCTTACATATATAATATTTTATTAGACAGCGATATCCCGTCGACGGACTTACATAGACAAACATGGGAAAAAGAACTAAATCAAATAATAATGAAAGATACTTGGGAAGAAAGTTTACAACACATACATCAATGTCCATTAAATGCCAGACACTCTCTAATACAATTTAAAGTAATACACAGGTTATATTATTCTAAAACAAAATTAAATAAAATCTTCCCACATATTTCACCTATATGTGATAAATGTCAATATTTAGAAGCTAACTTATCTCATATGTTTGCAAATTGCATAAAAATTAAAAGATTCTGGGCAAATATTTTCAGAATAATATCTAAAGTGACCAGCACTCAATTAGACCCAGATCCAAAATTAATAATACTAGGAACATTAGAACTAAATCAAACATTTACAACAACTCAAAGAAACTTTATTGATTATAGTATAATAACTGGGAAAAAATTAATTCTAAAATTTTGGAAAGGCCCTATAACCCCCACAATTAAAATGTGGATTGTTGAAATGACGGAGACCTTACACTTGGAAAGAATTAGACTTGTCCTGTTGGACAAACAAGAACTATTTGCTGGAACATGGCTTCCCTTTATTGATTATCTAAAGGGTCAGAACAGTTCAGCACGAGAACCTGACTAGCACTCGAGCCAAGGAATAGATGAAATGTTATATTCTGAAATGTATGAATATATCTCGAATGAAGTTTTTTTATCTTAGTAAGTTATTCCATTCTTCTTTATTATCTCTTTCTTTTTTTTTTTTTGTTTCCCTTTTTTTTCTTTTTTCTTTTCCTTTCTCTCTTTTATTTCTTTATTTCATCTATCTTTTCAGTTCTATTTAGTTAAAAAAAAAAAAAAGTATTGGAGACAATGTAGTAATATTTGACAATATTATTGGTTTAAAAATGTAAGACTGGTAACGACTTTAATATGATATGTATTTACCTCCAATAAAAAATATTTTCAACAAAAAAAAAAGAACATTTTTTTCCCCAGGATGGAAATATCAAATACTAGAGGGCATAGCTTTAAGGTGATAGTGGGAAAGTTTAAAGATGCATAGGGATCTTTCAGATCTGGTAACATCCTTGAAAATTCTTTTTGCACTCTTTCCAGTTTGATGAAATCTTTTCTATAGCAGGGTGACCAGAACTGTGCGCACTACTCCAAATGTGGCACTACCAACAGCCTGTGCAGCTGTAACATGAGGTCCCCATCTCCTATACTCAGTAGGTAGACACAAAATGCTGGAGTAACTCTGCGGGACAGGCAGCATTTCTGGAGCGAAGGAATGGACGACGTTTCAGATTGAGATCCTCCTTTGAAGGGTTTACCTTTGATTTAAACCTGCACCTGCAGTTCATTCCTATACTCAGAACCCTGACAGATGAAAGCAAGTGTGCCAAACGCCTTCTTCACCAGACTGTCGATGTGTATAGCCACTTTCATGGAACTATATACCTGTACCCTTCGGTCTCTTTGTTCCACAGCAATCTCCGGTGTCCTATTATTTACTGTTCAAGTCCTGCTCTGGTTTGTCCTTTATGTAAACTACAAACTGCCTTGGTTGCACTAGGGATTTCAGGCTTTGTTTTGTTTTTTCGAACTATTACATTTTTTTTTAAATTTATCAAACTTACTTTTATGTTTCTTTATTATATTATCTATTGAGCACTTCAATCTGAAGAAGGGTCTCGAACTGAAACGTCACCTATCCATGTTCTCCAGTGTTGCTGCCTGACCCTCTGAGTTACTCCAGCATTTGGTGTCTTTCCTTGTTCACCAAAATCCTTGAATACCACATGTTTACAACACCTGTGCAGCTGCAATTAGAATGTCATTATTCCATATCGTTAGATAGGACAATAAATTACCTTTGACCCTCGTGTCCTAGAGACTGCCTCGAGAACATGTTATCAAACAGTGCTCCAACCCTGAGAACAGCTTGTCACTTGACTTATTTCTTAAGAGCGTCAGCCTTCAAGTAATAATCAATTTGTAAATCAATATTACATGAACAGAACTCGACCCAAAATATCATCTGTCCATTTCCTTCCACAAATGCGGCCTGGCCCATAGAGTTCTTCCAGCAGCTCTCCTTTTTTGGCTTCACATTCTCTTCCCATGCTTCCTGCAGTATCTCAAGCCTCCAACTTACATAAACAGAAAGTCCTCTTTACTCCTTAAAATGATTTGAAACACACAGAATGGATCCATTTTTCCAGGCAGTGACAATGGTCAGATGATTGGAAATTGGCTGGGGTGGAGACGGAACAGAGATCTGAGAATTGGATAATAAAGGTTAAAAGTTAAATACGGGTCTTATTCTCGTGGGGTTTCCATCTGGCGCTGCTCTTGGAGCTTCAAACATTGATAGAGCACCTGAGCCCCTGATAATATTGTGCGAACTAAGCTATGATGTAATCGTAGGTTCGGTTGGTCATAAATGAACACGAGTCATGAATCGTTCGCAATGAAATAATGAGGCAGTGATGAATGAAATTATGTAAAAGAGAACCACCCTCATTAATTCCTGATACAATTTCTTTAGTGTTAAAATGGGAATGTACAAATGTAACTAACTTACCTGGGAAATATAAAGCAGGTCTTCTGTTTACTGATGAGCCATCAAGGCTCACTGCAATTGGGAGTATTGTGTTTCTAACATGAGTCTTGCTCAGCACCCTGTCAAAGGTTATGTAAAATTGGCCACCGTATAACTTCGCAGTGTGGTGGCCTCAAATTGTACATCCTATCACCAACTAGAGAGTGGCCCTGATATTCTTCATTGGAGACTCTCGGACTATCTTTAATTGGACTTTATCTTGTACCATACAATATTCCCTTTATCCTGTATCTGTACACTGTGGACAGCTTGATTATAATCATGTATGGTCTTTCTGGTGATAGTGGCGGCGCCTAACGTCAGCGGCTCGACTGCAGTCCGTCTGTCTTTTTTATTTTTGTCTAGTTAAATGTAGTTGTTTGTGTCTTTTTATATTGTTTTTAACTGTGTATATGTGGGGGGGAGGGGGAAACTTAAAAAAAATCTCTTCCCTGTATGGAGGACCCGACCTTTCTCTGTCGGGTCTCCGTTGTCGTTGGGGCCTAGCACCGTGGAGTGGCCTCCAACCGGAACGACCTGGGGCTCCAGTCGCGGAGCCTGCGGACTTCTCACCATCGTGGAGCTGGCCAAGTTCGGAGCGTGGAGAGCTGCGGTGACGCGCGGCTGTGACCCGACCCCGGAGATTCGGAGGCTCCAGCCGCAGGTCTGGTGGACGGTAACATCGGGAGCTCGCGGGTCCCTGGTGGGAGACCGCTTTTCGGGGCTCCCGCAACGGCAACTTCTCCCGCCTGAGTTGCGGGGTTGAAGATGACCTGGAGCTGGCTCTAACATTGCCCGGGGCAGCTTTAATGGCCGCGGGACTTGCTAGCGCTACCGGGGGCTCCAACATCCAGACCCGGAGGGTGGACTTGCATCACCCGGCGTGGCTTTAATGGCCGCGGGACTTATTTTCCATCGCCCGCCGGGGGCTCTGACTCTGACATCGGGAGGAGAATGGGGAGTGCAGGGGAGAGATAAGACTTTGCCTTCCATCACAGCGAGGAGGAGATTCGCTGTGATGGATGTTTGTGTGAATTGTCTTGTGTCTTAGTTCTTTTTACTTGTTTGTATGACTGCAGAAACCAAATTTCGTTTGAACCTCATTTGAGGTTCAAATGACAATAAATGGTATTGTATTGTATTGTATAACACGCAACAAAAAGCTTTTCACTGTACCAATAACCTAAACTAACAAAACTATACAAACCCATGCTTTTGCCTTGGTGCCTTGCTGGCTCTTTATCCCAGGCGAAAAAGTCAAGCATGAATATTTCCGGTTAGGGTGGATCAGAAGATAGTCAAATGAGAACCCTGTAAATCATAATCATAATAATCATCATAATCATACTTTATTAGCCAAATATGTTTTGAAACATACGAGGAATTTCATTTGCCATACAGTCATACCAATAAAAAGCAACAGAACACACAAAATACATTTTAACATAAACATACACCACAGTGACTCCTCCATATTCCTCACTGTGATGGAAGGTGAAAAAGACTTAAATCTCTTCCCTTCTTTGTTCTCCCGCGGTCGGGGGCCTCGAGCCTTCCGTTGATGGAACGATTGTGGCTCTCATAGCCGGTGGTGTTTGGGCCCTCGCATCGGGGCGATCAAGCTCCTGCATTGGGGGGGAATCTCAGCTCCCCTGCTCCGGGCAATCTGACCCCGGGTCGGGGCTGGTCGAAACCTTCTGCGTCATTTGGAGCTTCCTGACATCGATCTCTACCCGAGACTGCAAACTCCTCAATGGTGAAATCCGCAGGCTGGTGTTGGAGTGTTAATCCCAGGCAAGGGATCGGCTCTGATGGTAAGTCCACGGCTCCACGGTGGCGCTCAAAGTCAGTACGATCTGGATAACAATCGCATCTCCGGCAAGGTAAGAGATTGAAAAAAAGTTTCCCCCGACCCCCACCTCCACCCCCCACATAAAACAAACCAGAGAACATTAACACAAACTTTTAAAACACCCTAAAAATAACCAAAAAAAGACAAAAAGACAAAAAGACTGTTGGCGAGGCTGCCATCGTGCGGCACCCCCGGATATGCCGGCACGTTTGGGAATAACTGCAGGCAGACCATCATATTATATGTTCCAATTATGTTCAAACTATCGCAGAGGATAATGATTTCAAAAAATGAACAGACAGCAGTTATAGTAGAAACCATAACATTGTATCACTCTGCAAGCCATTAGTGTTATTAAGTCAAAGTTAAAGAAAATGAATTAACTGCAGAATTAATTACATTAAAAAAAAGCATATTAATGATATTAAATAAATAGCTGTGGAATAATAAGTTTGTTTTATTTATGAAGAAGACCACATCAATTACTTATATTGTTGATGATAATAAATTATGGATCTATCATTAAGTAATGAACTTTTACAAACATAAAATAAACTGAGTAATGAACCCGCTGATGTAATTACTGCATATTTGTACTATTTCAGCAAAGACAACATCAGTTAATCCTAAATACTTTGACATAGCATAAATGTAAACCAATACACACAAGAATAATGTCATCATGAAGCAACTTAAAGAGAATTATGGCCAATATTTGCAGTTTGGTACTCAGATGGTCTCAATAAGAATTTTTTCTAAGGAATCCATTAAATATACAGCAGGAAACATTTACTCTTTAGGCATCAGAAGCTGATGAATGAGTTTAAGTTAATAGATGTTAAGTCATCTAATGTCAGCAGATAATGGCGCTGTGTGATTGCGATTTTGCAGCTGTAATGAAATTAACAACATTAATTGATTATTGTAATACATAAATATCCCTGTAGTTACTCGATCAGCAGAAATTACAGGCCAATTTTCCTGATTTAGTTTAGTACCACCCACCGGGAGTAGATTAGAGGTCATATTTCACACGCATTCTGACAGTGCGTTAAGTTAATTTATATACAGTGTGCTTATTCCGCACACAGGTCCAAGTGCACTGAACACATATGCAGGTGGGACTCCATCAGTTCATTAAAGGTTGTTTCATAAAATTAATGGGGATCTCCATTAAAAATGTTTTAAAAATTAGGATTTAAGCATTAGAGACCAAAGAGAAGGAATGCATTGAGGTTAAGACACTGGCACATTGCTTTAGTTGACATTGCAGAATAGGTCTGCTTTCATCAGAATCATGGTTTGTGATGAGAAGGTCAAAGAGTGACTATTAATAAATTTTGCAAAACCTATAATCCTCCGGAAGATTGATGAAGCAGTAGTAACCAATTTTTTTTTGTCATTTCCAATATCATCGCAAATGAGAGACATGTTATGAAGATTATTTATCTCCTCAGACTGGTGTGACTTCCTCAGATTAATTCAGACTGAACAAGAGATATTCCAGCAACCTTCATTCATACGCATGCTTGAGAAGGGATTTGATGCTGGAGGACAAATATACTGCTCACCTTGCACATTAACTTTGCAAGTAAGAAGAAATAACCATTTGCCCATCAAGAAGCCCGACTGGTAAGTGGTCAGCTCAAGGCCGATAGTGGTGCTTGGGTAAGATAAACATGGTTGAGAGAAATATTGTCTGGTAGCTTAATGCTAGAGAATACAGATGCAACAGGCATGATAGAGGTGAGATAAGAGAGGAGGGGAAGATGCATTTTAGATTAGGAACGCATCAGAGAAATACTTAGAGAAGATATTCTTGGAGAATTGTCCTGTGAAGCTAAATAGCTGGAACTTAAATATCCAAAAGGGATAACCTTTGTTGGGATTGCATTAAAGGTCCCAAATAGTCATTGGGAATTAGAGGATCAAATGGAGATTGGAGATTGAAGATCGCCATCAGAATAATAAAGTTATAATAGTAGGTGATTACAACTTCCCTCATATTGATTGAAACTTTACATTACATTATATTACGTAGCATTCGCTCCAACCGAGGTTGAGCGGTGCCACCTGCATGTTGCAATTTTGCTAAAGGGTAAGCTGGGCGGATGAGCAGCCCTCTCCATTGAAACTACTATAATGTAAAAGGCTTGGATGGGGCGTAATTTTTTAAATGTGTCCAGGAAAGTGGGCCTAATAGAGAAGGGGCTACATTCAATGTCCTATTGGGAAATGAGTTGGGCAAGTAACTGAAGTGTTAGTGGGGGAGCACCTTGTGAACAGTGACCATAATAAAGTTAGTTTTAAGATAATTATGGAAAAAGATAGGACTGTTCCAAAAGTTCAAAGTCTTAAATTTGGACAAGGCAAATTTTGAAGGCATTAGACAGGAACTTGCAAGGGTTAATTGAGGGTGGCCATTTGCAGATAATGGACCACCTGACAAGTGGGAAGCTTTGAAAAGTGAGATGTGGGGAGTTCAGGGACAAATTTTCCTGTTAGGATGAAGGGCAAGGCAGGCAGGATTGGGAAACCCTGGTTGACTGTATATTGAACCGCTGGTCAGGAAAAAGAAGGGGATGTATGTCAGATATCCGCAGCTGGGATCAAGCAAATTACTTGAGAGGTAAAGAAGATGCAGGAGAAATCAGGAGACAAAAGGAGGAAATATGATACCTTTGGCATATAAGGTAAAGGAGGATCTTAAGTTTAGTTTACTTTCATTTAGAGATACAGAGCGGAAACAGGTTGTCCGCGCCGACCAGCAATTCCCATACATGAGCACTATCCTGCACACTAGGGAGCGATGGGACCTAAGTGATCAACCAGTACCAGAGCATAGAGGCCATCAGTTGGTTTATGTTAAACACCCTGCACCCTGATGAGACCCAGCCAGCGCCCCAGCCGGGAAATGACTTTCATTTCTAGGTCCTGCCACTTAGTCAGCCAGGTCTCCACAGTGGGACTCAGGTAGACTCACAGGTAGAGGAGGTGCGAGGTGCTCCACACAATCTTCTCTGGGAGGGAGTCCACCTGCCAGGGATGCAACAAGAGTCCTGGCAGAGGAGGCAGCAAGTTGATCCTGGCAGAGGAGGCAGCTGAGAAGACCCGTTGGCACTCGCGCATCCTCTGCAGGTAAACGGAGTCGATGACCATTAGGAGCACGTCATCGGCGTAGGCCAAGAGGATCACCTCCATGTCCAGCTCACGTAGAACTATGGCCGTCAACCTCCTCCGAAGTAGACTCACGAATTGCTCCACGCAGAAGGCTTACAGTTGGCCGGACATGGTGCAGCCCTGACGTGCTCCTCTCTGGAATCGGCCATCAAGGATCGGTTTACATTGACAAGACACTCCGCTGTAGTGTATAAAAGCTGGATCCAGCCACAAAGTGCAGTCCGAATCCAAACGCCCGCAGAGTCCTCAACAGATACTCGTGATCAAAAGCCTTCTCCTGGCTGAGGGAGAGAAAGGCAGTCGGTAGACCAGTCTCCTGAGCCGGTAGACCAAATAGATGGTACACAAAAATGCTGGAGAAACTCAGCGGGTGCAGCAGCATCTATGGAGCGAAGGAAATAGGTAACGTTTCGGGCCGAAACCCTTCTTCAGACATAGATATTGTCCTGGATGGGAAGAAGGGTTTCGGCCCGAAACGTTGCCTATTTCCTTCGCTCCATAGATGCTGCTTCACCCGCTGAGTTTCTCCAGCATTTTTGTGTACCATTGTCCTGGATGGATTGGCCCGGGACCATGCAGGACTGGTCAGGGTGGATCACTTGGGCAAGCAATGAGCCCAGACAATTTTCCATTGCCCTGGCAAAGACCTTGTACTCTGAGCATAGGAGAGAGACTGGGCACCATTTCTTCAACAGGCGGAGATCGCACATCTTGCGTAGAAGAACCGCGACAAACCTCTGCCATGACAGGGGCATCTCTCCAGTCTCCAGGCTCTCCCTCAGGACCATGGTGTAGTCCTCCCCCAGGACCTCCCAAAATGTTTGGAGGAACTTCACTGTCAGACCATCCAGGCCAGGGGATCCCCCCCCCCCCCCCGGAACAGGTGTAGGGCCATATTTAGTTTGTCCGGTGCCAGGGAGGTATCCTGAAAGAACAAGGTCCCATAAAAGGAATGAACCACTGTGTTGATGTCCTCTGGTTTGGTATTCCCTTCAGAGGATTAGGTCCCAGACAGACTGACTTAGAAACGACTCCAAATCAAGCAACGCGCTCCCGAGCTGTTCAACCTTGGAATATCGCCTCTTGTTTGACCCTCTAGTGTAGTCCTGACAGAAGAATCGCAGGGAGTGCAGACTGCCCCGTTTCCCCTTTCGGGTGGTCCAGAACCTTTTTGAAGAAATTCCAGAATGGACGATCCTCCAGCGGCTGTGTGTTAAAGTACCAGTGCGTGGACCCCACCAGCGTACGATGGGGGATGAACCACCCACACCAGGTGGTGGTCCGAGCACAGCACCAGCCGCATGGAGGCCGCCGAGACGCAGGTAACGTACGCTCGTGAAATGTACAGGCGATCGATGCGAGATCCACCCCCCGCTGACCTCCTGGAAAAGGCACTAGAGTCGGGGTGGAGTCTCCTCCAGGAGGTCAGCGGGGGGTGGATCTCACACCAAGTCAAAGGAGCCCACAAGCTCCTTCAACTCACATGCAAGAAGCTCTGCGTGGCTGCGAGTTTTGTAAATTGAATCCTATATGTACATGAATTACATTTGTCATCTGCGAGTTTTGTAAATTGAATTCCATTTGTACATGGCTGCGCAGTCGTGGGTGTACAAGGAGTAAAGAAGGGGGCTGAGAACACTTCCTTGCAGCGGCCCCGTGTTGAGGATTATCATAGAGGACGATTTGTCCCCTCTCCTCACTCAGGAGGTCCAGCAGTAGAGTTGTTGCCTTACAGTGCTTGCAGTGTCAGAGATCCCAATTATTGGTGCTGTCTGTACAGAGTTTGTACGTTCTCCCTGTGACCACATGGGTTTACTCCAGGATCTTCGGTTTCCTCCCACACTCCAAAGACGTACAGGTTTGTAGGTTAATTGGCTTCCGTTTGTATACTTGGTATAAGTGCAAATTTTCCCTAGTATGTGTAGGATAGTGTTAATGTGTGGGGATCGCTCGTCAGCGCGGACTCGCTGAGCCGAAGGGCCCGCGTTGTATCTCTAAAACTAAAGTCAAGGATCCAGTTGCAGAGCTGAGTGCTGACACCAAGTCCTGCAAGTTTGGTGATGAGCTTGGATGGTATCATGGTGTTAAAGGCAGAGCTGTAGTCTATGAATAGAAGTCTGACATAGCTGTTTCTCTTATTCAGCTGTTCCAGGGATGAGTGTAAGGCCAGGGCAATGGCATTGTCTGTGGACCTGTTGTGGCAGTAGGTAACCTGCAGTGGGTCAAGGCCACTGTGTAGACTGGATTGAATGCATTCCATAACTAGTCTCTCAAATCATTTCATGATGATAGACGATAGTCATTTAGGCATGAGATCTTGCATTTCTTCGGGATTATAGTGGTTTTCTTGAACCAGGTGGGTACCTCAGAATGGAATAGGGAGAGATTAAAGATGTCCACGAACACTCCCGCTAGCTGGTCTGCACAGCTTCTAAGAACATGGCCAGGAACTCCATCTGGGCCAGTTGCTTTCCATGGGTTCACCATCAGGAAGGCCATTTTAACTTCTGCAACAATAACCTCTGTCTTAAGTTGAGATTTAAAGGGAATATGATGGGCAAGTTTCGCATGCAGAGGGTCGTGAGGTTTGTAGGTTAATTGGCTTTAGTAAAAATTGTAAATTGTTCCTCAAGTGTAGGATAGTGTTAGTGTACAGGGGTGTTTGCTGGTTGGCATGGAGTCAGTGGACTGGAGGGCCTGTTTTCATGCTGTGTCTCTAAAGTCTAAAGTTTCCATGCTGTATAATTCTATGAATCTATAAACCTATCAAGAATTGTGCAAACGTGCATAATATTAATCCTGCAACAGAGACACCATGCGTAGATACAGTGATGGCAAATAATTTTCCAAAAGTGCTGAAATTAATAATCCATAAAGGCAGGAACGTTTCAAAACAAATATTTAACAGAATGAGATGTGGATCTTGAAGAAAAGAATAACCATGTACATATTCATCTCAAAGAAAGAGAAAACTAGTCAACATGGAAGTGTATGAGTAAACTCGTACCGATTGTTTTCTCTAGTATTTGGCTGCTTAGTTGTTCATTCAATGAGAGCTCCAGAAGCATTCCATTACTCCACTGCCTGAGCTGCCTGAGGTGAGCTCTAAGGAATCCCAATCAGGTATCCTATTGTCAATGGAGTGTCCCTTTAAGTTGCAAAAAGAAAAGCAACAACCCAACCCTTTGCTTTCAGTGCCACTGAGTCGATATCATGGCCGAAGATTGGAGCCTCATAGAAACACACACCCTATTATGTTGCCTTGAGAGGAAATAGTATTTACGTAAGTGAAGGCATCACTCCGAACATGTCTGATTCCAGGCAAATGTTAAGTGCATTAATGTGGATCACCCCTGGACAGTTTCACAATTGGTGCAAATTCATAGGAAAATGTGTCAACCCGAAACGTCGCCTATTTCCTTCGCTCCATAGATGCTGCCTCACTCGCTGAGTTTCTCCAGCACTTTTGTCTACCTTCGATTTTCCAGCATCTGCAGTTCCTTCTTAAACTTTTTTTATCTACTCTGTGCAAAACCAAATTTTGCACGATTGGACCCCAAAAAACCCGGATACCACATCATCCACCTTCTCAGGAGGGAGAGGTGCATGTTTGCGTGTGGGTCCGAGGTTAAAGCTAGCAGGAATGTGAGCCTGTCAGGGTGCAGACTCCAAATCTGACTATACCTTGGCCTCTACAGGCTGCTTGCACATAACCTGCTCAAGAGATCTGCATTGATTGTTAACATGCATTTAAACTCAACAAGGTCAGTGCTCTTTTAAATCTTTTACCATAAATATTCAGTGCATATAGTTGTTTTCTTCTCCACTGCTCAGAAATGGCTTGTTCACAGTAGATTTGGCTTAGGTTTATTATTGTCACTTGCTGGGATTTTATTCCTTGGAGTGGCAGGAGGATGAGGGGTTATGTTATCGAACTGTAAAGGTAATGAGAGGAATAGATAGAGTAAATGCACAGTCTTTTACCAAGAGTAAGGGAATCAAGAACCAGAGGACATAGGTTTAAGGTGAGGGGGGAAATGTTTAATGGGAACCTGAGGGGCAACTTTTTTACTCAAAGAGTGGTAGGTGTATGGAACAAGCTGCCGGAAGAGGTAGTTGAGGCAGGTACTATCACAACATTTAAGAAACATTTAGACAGGTACATGGATAGGACATGTTTAGAGAGATATGGGCCAAGTACAGGCAGGTGGGACGTAAATACCATAGTGGAGAAGGGGCATGTGGGTTATTGTGGGCTAGTTGGGCTTGTTTTCCACCCTGTATGACTCTATGACTCTCGAGGTACAGTGAAAATCTTTGTTTTGTATGCTATCCAATCAAATCAGATAATATTTTATATATATATATATATATATATACAATCAAGACAAACTCAAGTACAACAAGTAGAGCTATTTAATATCATACTTATATAATATCATCTTAAATATAGAAATACCCACAACAGATGGAATTAGAAGAGATTGGGAACAAGATCTAGGTATAAAAATTTCAAAAGAGAGTTGGGATAATCATTTATTACAGGTGCATAAATGCTCGATCAACGTACGACATACGCTTATCCAATTTAAAACATTACATAGATTATATTATTCAAAAACCAAACTAAATAAAATCTTTCCTAACGTCTCACCAATCTGTGATAAATGTATATGTCAAGAAGCTACCATAGCACATTCTTTTGTTTTTGTACAAAAATCCAAAAATTCTGGTTTGAAATATTTGATATTTTTTCAAAATTAATCAAAATAAAACTGGTACCAAAACCAGAATGGATTATTTTTGAATATCGGAAGGTATTCCTGAATTAAACGTGTATCAGAAGAATTTACTCAATTATGGGCTAATAATGGGAAAAAAGCTTATACTTAAATTCTGGAAAAATGCGCCCACACCAACAATAAAAATGTGGACATCAAATATGTTGGAAACATTACATCTGGAAGAGATGAGATTCCTCCTAGTAGGCAAAGCAGATCAATTTCAAAAGACGTGGTCTACGTTTTTGGACCTATTACAAGCATGAGGTGCAATAGTAATTTAGAAAAACAAATAAATAAATAAAAGGTATCTGGACCTGGTAATGGGAGGTAAAATAAAAATAGACTTGGTTGGTAGTTCCTTCTCTATGAAGTATGGTATAAGAGTCATAATAGAGCGATTGTTCCTTCTTTCTTTCTCTTTTTTTTCTAGGGTCTATTTTCTAACTTTACTTCCTTCTCTAACCTCTTTTCTAAGGGGCTTTCTTTTCCCAACACTCTTTTGCACTTCACAACCTTTGCGCACTTTCTTCACTTTTCTTACTTCTTTCTTTTTCTTTCTTAAAGTTTAAAAAAGTGAAGCGGTACAAAAAATGTATTAATATATACGTGTTGTACATTACTGTAATCTACCGTACTTCTAAAAAATAAAAAATAAAAAAAAAAAAAAAAAAAAAAAAAAAAAAAAAAAAAAAAAAAAAAAAAAAAAAAAAAAAAAAACAAGTAGAGCTAAGGGAAAGACATTGAGTGCAGAATAAAGTTCTCAGCATTTTAGCGCATCAGTTTCAGAGACAAAATCTAATGTCTGCAGTGGGGTAGATGCGAATCGGTCAGTGCCCTAGCACATGGAAGGGCTATTCAGAAAGCTGATAAGGTCTCAGGAAGAAGTTGTTCCTGAGTCTGCTAGAGCATGCTGTCAATCATCTCAATCTTATGTCCAACAGGAGCAAGTGAAGAAAGAATGATTGGGATGCCACAGGTCTTTGATCACGTTGGCTGCTTTTGCGAGGTAGTGTGAAGTGTAGATGGAATCGATGGTGAAAGTCTGGTCTGTGTGATATACTGGGCTACATTGACAACTCTCTGCAATTTCTTGCGGTCTTGGGTAGAACTGTTCCCTAATCAAGCTGCGATGCAACCCGATACTATGCTTTCTGTGGTTCATCTGTAGAAGTCTGTAAGAGTCATTGGAGACATGCTGAATCTGCTCAGTCTTCTGAGGAAGCAGAAATGGTGGTGTGCCTTCTTGACTGTTGCTTCTATAAGGTTGATCCATAACAGATCTTGGTAAATCTAACATCAAGGAACTTGACTTTTACTAAGCAGTCATTTTCTAACTTTGGAGCCATCTGAATCACATTGGGATGTTTTAGTGTCATGGACTTATCTTGGCCAAAGATTAATATGGCCAACATGTAGCGGCACAATGGCATTGCGGTGCAACTACTGCCTTACAGCGCCAGAGACCTATGTTTGATCCTGACTATGGGTGCTTATCTGTACGGAGTTTGTACGTCCTCCCTGTGACCGCGTGGGTTTTCTTCGAGATCTTTGGTTTCCTCCCACAATCCAAAGACATAGAGGGTTGTAGATTAATTGGCTTGGTGTAAATGTAAAAATAACTTGCCCCTAGTGTGGGTAGATTAGTGTTAATGTGCGGGGATTGTTGGTCAATGTGGCCTCAGTGGGCCAAAGGGCCTGTTTCCGCTGTATCTCTAAACTAAACTAAACTAAACTAAACTAAACTAAGCAAACTAAACTAAACCAGAAGAAGGTTGCTGGGTGCTGCAGCAGAGGAACGCAGCTCACAGTGGGATGGCTGGCAGATGTAAGGATGGATATAAAGACGTCTTGTTGTCTTGATAGGAGAAAAGAATGATTCCTGAGGATAAGGTTGTTACATTAATGTGGTATATCACTACATCTATATTATATTACAACTCTGTGGCTGCCTGACTTGTGTCTGCCATCCGCCTGACTTCTGTCACAAATCCCCTTTGATACCGCCCTAGGCCCACACAGAACGCGGAAACAAATTGAAAAATTAAAATAATATCAAGGGGTGTGATGAGTGTGTGTGTTTGTGGGTGCCGGATTCCGTGCTTTGGAGGAAAGGGGGTGGTTAGTGTGATGCCACAGCATCACCCCCACCACCCTCCCCCCGCAAACGCACGTTCGGTGTCCAGACCCAACGGGTCTGCACTTGGTCTAGTAATATATTAAAACTCTGTGGCTGCCATCCGGCGGTCCGCCTGACTTGTGCCACCCAGCCCCTTTGATACCGCCCAACGCCCATACCGCACGCAGAAACGCCGATATTTTTGACCATTTCTAAAGAAATTTCATTTATCTTTACGAATAGCCACTCCTGATTAAATTTGGTCGTGTTTATGTACACTTTTTTTAAATGGAATACTTCTCCCCCCCACCCCCCCCCCCAACATTTCAAAATGTTAAAAAAAAAACAGCTCTCAGCCATAGAATGTTAGTTAAGTTTCCATTGTGTGATGTAACAATGCCCGAAGCTCACACATGTCCAATCGGAATGGATCCATTTACATATGCCTTTGCAGCAGCCCCAGCCCCAGCCCCAGCCCCTCCCCCCCAACCCCACAGCCTGTGTTGAAGGGCGTCGTCACGTGTGTGGGGGTGATAGGGAATGGGGAAATTTCAAAATGTAAAAAAAACCAGCTCTCAGCAATAGAATGTTAATGAAGGTTCCGTTGTGTGATGTCACAATGCCCAATGCTCACAGATGACCAATCGGAATGGATCTATTTACATATGCCTTTGCAGCAGCACCAGCCCCAGCCCCTCCCCCCCACCCCCGCAGCCTGTGTCGAAGGGCGTCATCACGTGTGTGGGAATAGAGAAAGTGGATTGGGGGTGATAGGGAATGGAGAACAGATGGACTGTCCCTACCCCTCCTACTTCCACTCTCCCTCCCCACTTTTCAGCCTCTCTCCTCTCCCCCTCCCTCCCCTCCCACACCC
>CM075977.1:267850712-268016997 GCA_038087875.1 Malacoraja senta | reverse complement strand
TCCTCCCCTCCTCACAATTTTTAATTTATAACATTAAATTTTCTCTCTCTGCCCCCCCCCTCGAGACACACCTGAGAGGTGAGGGCTATTCGTCAGTGGATAGGGTGGAGATGGGATAAAAGAAGCCAATTAATAAAAATTAAGATAATATCAAGGGGTGTGATGAGTGTGTGTGTTTGTGGGTGTCAGATTCCCACCCAGCAACCGTGCTTTGAAGGAAAGGGGGTGGTTAGTGTGATGCCACAGCCCCCCCCTCCCCCCTCCCCCCCTCCCCCCCTCCCCCCTCCCCCCTCCCCCCCTCCCCCCCCTCCCCCCCCCCCCCTCCCCCCTCCCCCCCCTCCCCCCCCTCCCCCCCCTCCCCCCTCCCCCCCTCCCCCCCCGCAAACGCACGTTCGGTGTCCAGACCCAACGGGTCTGCACTTGGTGTAGTAGAACATAAAACTGTACAGCGCAGCATCGGGCCCTTCAGTCCACACTGTTTGTGCGGACATGATACCAAGTTAGATGGAGATTATTGCCTGCACATGATCCACACTCCTCTATTCCCTTCACTTCTATGTGCCTATCTACAAGTTTTTTAAATGCAACTATTGTATCTGCCTCCACCACCACCACTGGTAATGTATCCCATGCTCTCACTACTCTCTGTGTAAAACAACTTTCCCCGCACATCTTAGAACATAGAAAACACAGAAAAATAGATGCAGGAGTAAGCCATTCGGCCCTTCGAGCCAGCACCACCATTCAATATGATCATGGCTGATCATCTAAAATCAGTACCTCGTTCCTGCTTTTTTCCCCATATCCCTTGATTCCTTTAGCCCTACGAGCTATATCTAACTCTTTCTTGAAAACAACTTTAAATTTTCCTCCTCTCACCTTATAGTTATGCCCTCTATCATTGGACATTTCCACCCTGGGAAAAGGTTCTGACTGTCTATCTATCTATAATGCCTCTCATAATTTTATATACTTCTATCAAGTCTCCTCTCAACCTCCGACATTCAAGACAAACAATCAAAGTCTGTCCAACCTCTCTCAGTAGCTGAAACCCTCTCATCAAAGCAATATTCTGGTAAACCTCCTCTGCATTCCCTCCAAAGCCTTCACATCTTTCCTGCAATGGGGTGAAGAGAACTGCATGTATGGTGAGGACAGGTTTAGAGGGATATGAGTCAAAGGCAGGTACAGTAAGTGGGACTAGTATAGATGGGACATGATGGTCGATGTGGGCAAGTTGGGCCAAAGGGCCTGTTTCCACACTGTATGATTCTATGATTAATAGTCCAAATGTGGCCTAACCAAAATCAATAGAGCTGCATCATGACTTCCTGACTCTTAAATTCAATGCCCCTAGCAAAGAAGGCGGGCATACCACACATCTTCATTACCATTAGATCCAATGATGGAGCCAATTGACACATGTTAAACAGCTGTCAAAAATACCCATCGTACTGAAGCTTTTTTTGTTTTGAATTCTGTCTCTGCAGCTTACATTTCCAGGCATGTCTCTGTCTCAGGCTCATAAATGCATTAGTCAAAAAGCAAATGACAGACGGCTCGTTTACCAGGCTGATAACTATGTGAGGTTTGGGTGTGAGGACATCAATCAGAATGAGCAGGAGCTTTGCTTTGCCCTCTGGCTTGATTTGCACTCATGCAAGCTGAGAGTGTGGCAACCTGATTAGCCAGATTTATGAGTCAGAGGCACAGGGCTCACACTCTACCAATGCGCTACCGGAGTTCAACAGAAATGATATTCCTGCAGAAATGTACACAAGCTTTTTGGAGTATTGTCATGAGGACATCCGCTGGTGGTCCACACTTCATAAGATCCTAAATGATAGGCGAAGAATTAGGTCATTCGGCCCATCAGGGTACTTCGCCATTCAATGACGACTAATCTACTTCTCCAAACCACATTCTCCTGCCTTCTCCCCATAACCTCTGCCACCCGTGCTAATCAAGAATTTAAATATTATTAAAAATCTAAAAATCTAAAAAATCTGCCTCAAGTATTTCCACTGACTTCACCTCCACTGCCTTCTGTGGCAAAGAATTCCAGAGATTCACCACCCTCTGACTAAAGAAACGTCTCCTCATCCCCTTCCTAAAATAACAGTGTTAATTCTGAGGCTATGACCTCTAGTCCTAGATTCGCCCACAAGTAAAAACATCCTTTCCACATCCACTCTATCCAAGCCTTTCACTATTCTCTATTTCACTGAGCTCCCCCTCATTCTTCTAAACACCAGTGAGTACAGGCCCAGTGCCGACAAAACCTCTTCCTGATCAGTTTCTACCTATATATAGCACCAATATCCTCCTTCATCTTTTAATAGTAAATTGCTTTGCTTCCTTTCCAGAGCTCAAATGGAAGCCCCATCTTTATTTTAATATTAAAGCTGTCACCAAAGGTTTTGACTTATCTTTTGTTGCGACCACTTACTTTCCCCTCAGCAACTCAGAACTTTCAATAAAGCCCAGGTCACCTCGGGCATAATTATTATTTCCAAATATGGACATGTTTTTCCCTGTTTCTTTTCTAATGTTGGTGAGAATACAAGAAAGAAATCTCTGATACCATAGAGCAATCTTATCTTATCTCTATCCTGCAAGTGTTAAACATTGGCACACTCAAATATCTGGTACCTAAAGTTGCACTTCATCAGTATTTGCTTCTCTGATAATCTGAGGATCTGTTTTTATCGCCAGACTTGATGTTAGTAAAGCATAACATTTATCTAATCTTCTCATGCATGCTTTCCAATGCTGATAATTGGCTTTGTTGCTTTCAGTTTTATTTCTCAATGGAATGAATTGTTTTGTAATTAAATCACATTTTTCAATGCTGTTGATGGTTTCAGTATCTGTTCTGCTAGTTACAAGAAATGAAAAGCCATCCCTCAATTCTTGACAGATTGTTGCATGGGGAATCTCTGCATTCATATGCTGACTGCTTGACAACATAAACAGCTCAAAAAATATTGTAATGGGAAACTAGTTATTGTTGAATTATAACTTTTTTAGTTTAGTTTAGAGATACAGCATAGAAATAGGCCATTCGGCCCATCAAGTCTGCGCCGAACATCAATCACCCATTCACAACAGTTTTATGTTATCTCACTTTCACATCCACTCCCTAAACAATAGGAACAATTTCACAGAGGCCAATTAACCTGCAAACCCACACGTCTTTGGGGTATTGTAGAAAACCAGAGCACCCAGAGAAAACCTATGTGGTCACAGTGAGAACATGCAAACCACACACATACAGCCCCTGAAGTCAAGATCGAACTTGGGCCTCTGGCACTCTGAGGCCGCAGCTCTACAGTTACACCACTGTGCCACCAATAAACCTTTTCGCACGCTATAACACAGCAGTATATAGCACAGTATACAGCACAGCAGTAGAAAAGCTGCCTCTCATTGTGAAAGATCTAGGTTCAATCATGGTCTCTTGTCCTGTCTGGATGAAATTTGTACGTTCTCCCTGTGATTGGAACAATTTCTTCCAACTGCCCCACTTTCCTCCTGCATGTGCAGGTTTGTAGATTAATTGGCCAGCATAAATTGTTCTCTGAGCGCAGATGTATGCTCTGAAGGAAGATGAGAAAAATGTGAGGAGAATAACAATTGGGAAAAATGGGGGGAGGGGGGAGGGAGGAGTTGGTTGTTGGCATAGACCTGTTTCCTGGCTGTATGTCTCTATGACTATAAATGGGACATAGAAGAAGAAGAATTAAGTTAACTTGGATTGCATTCAACTGAAACATATGGCTTAGAAAACCCCACAATGTTAATTGTTGACTGACTAAAATAATGTATTGATTATTGACACCTAAAGTAATATTATGCAAGTCATCAAAATTGCAGAAAATTAGTCAAGTAAAGCAGAATAAACGGAATAAGTATGGAAGGGAAGCAGATTTGGACTTCTTCTTACTTTGGACTACTTGTTATTGTACTTTTAATAAAAATATAGTGACATGTAAGGAAATATCTCCACTTTTGATTATTGACAGTAATCGATAGAAAAATAGGGTAGAAATTCTGAATAGTGTTTTTACATGTTGAAGTGGTGCTCCATAAGTGTTCCATGCTAATTTGAGGAGAGGGTTGCAGAAGGGGGTTGGTGTAAGACTGGATTAGAAGAAATTGGTGTAGGGTGCCAGAGAAGAATCACGGGCAAGAGATGGAGGTGATAAATGTAATGAAGATTGGTGGAAGATGAGTGGGAGTGCAATGAGATCGTCCATGCAGGATATTGGAAGGGATGAAGATCAATTGTGGGGCGAAGTGAGGTGATAACACTGTCTGTATAAATGGTAAGGTCATAAGGTCATAAGTGATAGGAACAGCATTAGACCATTTTGCCGATCAAGTCTACTCCACCATTCAATCATGGCTGATCTAACTCATCCTCCTAACCCCATTCGCTCGCCTTCTCCCCATAACCTCTGACACCTGTACTAATCAAGAATCTATCTATCTCTGCCTTAAAGAAAATATGGGCACCTATCTTATGAAAGATCAACCTAACCTGGTACAAGCTTCACTGGCACACTGCCCAGCAGGTATAAATGAAGCCTTTAGGTGAAGAAGCCATTTGCTTTAGAGTTTAGCATCTGTTGTAAACTGCATATGAGTCGTACAAAAATAACACAAGTGGCAGCAATTATGCATCCTATGCCAATTTCCTCACTGTCAATGCCTGCTGTTCAGTGTTTAGCTGCTGTTGTAGTGGAGGATGGCATTACATTATATAGCAGCATTCTATCAGTACCCATTGCATGGTTTCCGATAAACATTGCAGCACATGTTAGCATTTCTACCGTATACGCCTACAGCTACAATAAACTGATAAAATAATAAAGAATACTGAAATACTTTTAGCGATTACTGGAATGTAACTCGATGAAATCAATTCTATATAGGCACAAAATAGATAATTGGATCATAATTTTTGACAATATCAGTGTAAGTATGATTTAAATTTTCCCTAGTAAAAGAACCATTAGGAACTCATCTTTCCACAAGCACACAAACCGGCCACCCACCCACCCACCTTGGTGATGTTATGGTAAATTGCCTGTACGGCCATTGTTGTTTTTTCCTGAAAGGTTTGCAAGACAATTGGCTGCAATTTTAACCATATCCTCCTGAGATTGCTTCTTTCTTGCATGAAAATCAAATGTAATGGTACATTTAAAATAAATGAATATATTCAAAATATTTAAGACTCAATAATTGCTTGATCTGCAGTGACTGTACACCTTGGAGTAGACAAGGTAGACAAGTCTGAAGTCTGAAGAAGGGTTTCAACCCAAAACGTCGCCTATTCCTTCTCTCCATAGATGCTGCCTCATCAGCATTTTTGTCTACCTTTGATTTTTCCAGCATCTGCAGTTCTTTCTTAAACAAACAGCTTGTAGTTTTACCTTTCAATGTCTAACTGACTAAAATGGCGTTTATGTTCAGACTATTAACAGACTATCTCCTAAACTCCAAAAAGCAATATTTTGTTTAACTTCTAACTAATATAATCAGCTTACAGTGATGTAAATGGATGAGTGGACAAAAATGGGAACATTTGATAACAGCTTTTTCATAACAGAGGAATATTATATTATTCTCACCTGAGAATAGGGAACTATTCTTTTGTGGTTATTTGACAGTATTTTGTAGTGGAATAACAGATGTGAAGCTAATTAAAGTATTTTCTGAAAAATGATTTTCCAAATTGGAGAGTCAGATCTGCTGCTTCATTGTAACCATTAGCACTGGGCTCAACACATGGTGGCTCTACAATTATGTTGGGTAAACATTTCTGTTCTGCGTGGCTCTTTCATTGACAATAAGTGTTTACAGCAAAATAAGATACATCTGTTTTGCTGTGTTCTGAATTATGTATTCAATACCTTCTCCTGCTCGTGATTGAGCACACTGAAAATTTATATTGTGGCTTAGGGCTATATTTATCTGCCACTCTAAGTCAATGGTATATTCTCTCTGCTCTTCCCTCTCCATGGACAAACATTGAAACATAGAAAATAGGTGCAGGAGTAGGCAATTCGGCCCTCCGAGCCAGCACCACCATTCAATCTGATCATGGCTGATCATCCAAAATCAGTACCCCGTTCCTGCTTTCTCCCCATATCCCCATATCCCAACAGCAGTGAGAGAACATTAAGAATATTCAATTGATAATAAAACACTTTTAAGACGCAGTCTTAAAAGGCCATTATTTTTGCAAACATGCATAACTAGAGACATTTTTAGTAATTTTCTCTGAATCTGTTATTGTCTTTTCCTATGAACAATGGAATTACAGACACCTAGTGCATATCTGTCACTATGATGGACAAAAAATGCTGGAGTAACGCACCAGAACAGGCAGCATCTCTGGATAGAAGGAAAGGGTGACTTTTCGGGTCAAGACCCTTTTTCAGACTGGACAGTCTGCGGAGATGGTTATTTACTTTTCTTTTAGTCCACCACGATGAACAAAACAAGGATAGCATTGCAGGCTTCCCCAAAATGTAGTCCTTCATAGACTGCACTCATTTCCTTTTAGAATTCTCTCTGGCAAACGTCCACAGGAGAACATGTCAATTGTCCCAGGACGTCTATAGGAAGGTTTAATAGAAATCTGAGGGGTAACTTTTTCACACAAAGGGCAGTTTTTTAACTGGGAGATTGTGTAGGCCAAGGTGGACTGAGTTCATAGATACATAGATACACAGACGATTGGTGCAGGAATAGGCCTTTCGGCCCTTTGTGCCAGCACCGCCATGCAATGTGATCATGGCTGATCATTTACAATCAGTACCCTGTTCCTGCCTTCTCCCCATATCCCTTGATTCCGCTAGCCCTAAGAGCTCTATTCGACTCTCTTTTGAATGCATCCAGTAAATCGGCCTCCACTGCCTTCTAAGGCAGACAATTCCACAAATTCACAACTTTCTGTGCGAAAAAGTGTTTCCTCATCTCAGTTCTAAATGGCCTACCCCTTATTCTTAAACTGTGGCCCCTGGTTCTGGACTTCCCCAACATCAGGAACATGTTTCCTGCATCTAGCGTGTCCAATCCCTTAATACTCTTATATGTTTCTATAAGATCCCCATTCACCTTCTAAATTCTAGAGTATACAAGCCCAGCCACACCATTCTTTCATCATATAACAATCCCGCCATCCCGGGAATTAACCTCGTGAACCGACGCTGCCCTTCCTCAATAGCAAGAATGTCCTTCCTCAAACTAGGAGACCAAAACTGTCCCCAATACACCAGGTGTGGTCTCACCAGGGCCCTTTACAACTGCAGAAGGACCTCGTTGCTCCTATACTCAACTCCTCTCGTTATGAAGGCCAACATGTCATTAGCTTTCTTCACTGCCTGTTGTACCTGTATGCTTACTTTCAGTGACTGATGTACTAGGACACCCAGGTCTCGTTGTATCTCCCCTTTCCCTGACCTGACACCATTCAGATAATAATCTGCCCTCCCGTTCTTACCTCCAAATTGGATAACCTCACATTTATCCATATTATACTGCATCTGCCTGCTCACCAAACCTGTCCAAGTCACTTTGCATCCTCATAGCATCCTCTTCACAGTTCACACTGCCACCCAGCTTTGTGTCATCTGCAAATTGGCCAATATTACTTTTAATTCCTTCATCTAAATCATTAATGTATATTGAAAATAGCTGCGGTCCCAACACCGAGCCTTGCGGCACCCCACTAATCACTGCCTGCCATTCTGATAGGGACCCGTTAATCCCTACTCTTTGTTTCCAGTCTGCCAACCAATTTGCTATCCATGTCAACACCTTACCCCCAATACCATCTCTATACTGTGTGCCTCTGTGTGCCTCTGTGTGTGCCTCTGTGTCCCTCTCTGTGCCTCTGTGTCCCTCTCTGTGCCTCTGTGTCCCTCTCTGTGCCTCTGTCCGTCTCTGTGCTGCTGCGTCCCTCTCTGTGCCTCTGTGTCCTTCTCTGTGCCTTTGTGTCCCTCTCTCTCTATCCCCCTCCCTCTTTAGCAGCACCTGTGAGTTGGGGGCTATGAATGAGTGGATAGGGCGGGGCATAGGGTAAAAGGAGTGAATTAATAATATTGATATGATATCAATGGGGGTGGTTAGTGTGTGTGTGTGGGAGGTGGTTAGTGTGTGTGTGTGAGAGGTTGGTAAGTGTGTGTGTGACGCCACAGGCCACCCCTCCCCTCGCAACCGCGCGTTGAGGGGACGGGACCCAACGGGTCCCACTTGGTCTAGTGTGCTCTAGTTTTGCCCACTAATCTCCTGTGTGGGACCTGATCAAAGGTTTTCTTAAAGTCCAGGTACACTACATCCACTGGCTCTCCCTTGTCCATTTTACTTGTTACATCCTCTAAAAATTCCAGAAGATTTGTCAAGCATGCTTTCCTCTTCGTAAATCCATCTTGACTTGGACTGATCCTGTTACTGCTATCCAAATGCGCTGCTATTACATCTTTGAGAATCGACTCCTGCATCTTCCCCACCACCAATGTCAGGCTAACTGGTCCATAATTCACTGCTTTCTCTCTCCTTCCTTTCTTGAAAAGTGAGATGACATTAGCTACCTTCCAATCCACAGTAACTGATCCATAATCTTAGAACATTGGAAAATGATCACCAATGCATCCACGATTTCCAGAGTCACCTCCTTGTGTACCCTGCGATGCAGACCATCAGGCCCTGGGGATTTATCACCCTTCAGTCCCATCAGTCTACCCAACACCATTTCCTGACTAATGTGAATTTCATTCAGTTCCTCTGTCACCCTAGATCCTCTGTCCCCTAGTATATTAGGAAGACAGAACCAAAGTCAGTTCAACTCGTCTGCCATTTCCTTGTTCCCCATAAATTCACCTGTTTCTGTCTTCACGGGACCCACATTTGTCTTAACTAATTTTTTCCACTTCACATACCTAAAGAAGCTTTTACTATCCTCCTTTATATTCTTGGTTAGCTTACCTTCATACTTCATCTTTTCTCCCCGTATTGCCTCTTTAGTTACCTTCTGTTGATCTTTAAAATTTGCCCAATCCTCTGGCTTCCCGCTCATCTTTGCTATGTTATATGTCTTCTCTTTTATTTTTATACTTCCTTGACTTCCCTTGTCAGCCACGGTCACCTCTTACTCCCCTTAGAATCTTTCTTCCGCTTTGGAATGAAATGATCCTGCATCTTCTGGATTATTCCCAGAAACATCTGCCATTGCTCTTCCACCGTCATCCTTGCTGGGGTCCCTTTCCAGTCAAATTTGCCCAGCTCCTCCCTCATGCCAACATAGTCCCCTTTGTTCAACTGCAATACTGACACTTCCGATTTTAACTTTTCCCTCTCAAATTGCAGATTAAAACTTATCATATTATGGTCACTACCTCCTAATGGTTCCTTTACCTTGAATTCCCTTATCAAATCCAGTTCATTACACAACACTAAGTCCAGAATTGCCTTCTCCCTGGTAGGCTCCAGTACAAACTGCTCTAAGAATCCATCTCTGAGGCACTCTACAAACTCCCTTTCTTGGGGTTCAGTACCAACCTGATTTTCCCAGTCTACCTGCATGTTGAAATCTCCCATAACCACCATAGCATTACCTTTGTTACATGCTCATTTTAACTCCTGATGCAACTTGCACCCTATCTCCAGGCTACTGTTTGGGGGCCTGTAGGTAACTCTCATTAGGGTCTTTTTACCCTTACAATTTCTCAGTTATATCCACAATGACTCTACATCTTCTGATTCTATGTCACCCCTCGCAAGGGACTGAATTTCATACCTTAACAACAGAGCCACCCCCCCCCTCTGCCCACCTGTCTGTCTTTTCGATAGTTCACTCGAGTATTTTGCGTCTAACTTCAGTATAAGCCAGTATCTGCAGTTCCTTCCTACACATTGGAACTGGATGTACCAGTTTTTTGCAGGCAGGAGAAACACAGTTCAAGCTCTTATTCTCTATGTAACTTTTATAAACAGTATCAGAGTGACCTGCAACACAAATTGCCCGCTGATAACATGGTACAGAGCAATTTCTTTACCCATATGCCCGTTGCGTATCTTCAAGATTTAATATGAACAATGCACACAAAAAGCAAGCAACACAAGCAAGAGATAAACAAGGAGATCCTTAAAAAGAGACGGGTTGAGAAGGAGGCAGTTCGGAAAAAGAATAATTGGGTGGATGGAAGGAAATAAGGAGGAAACAAATTACACCACAGGCAGCTCAATGAAGAATATACATGGCAGTCAGTGGGAGAGTGAGAGCAAACATTCACAAAATAGCCACAGAGCAAAAACACTATTGCAAAAACAAGGAAAGCTCTTTGTTTATATTGCACCTCAGCAAATAGATATACTGCAAATCATTTCACACCAAATTAATAATCTTTGCGGTCTGATTATTGTAATTATGGCAGAAAGTGAGCAACCTCTCAGAATTTATCAATAGCCATTACACAGCAGTGAGGCAAATGACTATTTAATTTATGTTAATTGTAGTTTTATTACTGAAATGCAAACTTCTGGACAGATCACTGGAGAACTGGTCTTTCTCCAAAAATGCCATGGGATGCCTAATGTCTACCTGAATTACCAGGACAGATGCACGAGGCCTCAAATGACCGCTTCCAGAACTGCAGTACTTCCCGGCTATTGAGATAACGTATTACACCAACTACGTACTCAGGGAAAGTAGCCAGACTTTGTAATTTGTCAAATGCATCACCATAGGAGACCAAATTCATGAAAATGCAATGTGAATTAAACGGTATAACTCCTACTGTTAGGAAATGATTCTCAGAATTCGATTAAGCAACACCATAACCCATTAGTTTGAATTAATATTAATTTGTATTTCTTCACTTTTTTTCTGCTCCTTCTGCTTGGTATTGTTCCGTTGCTGCCTAGGATGCAACTCATTTGCAAATCTCCCCCAACATGGTTCTTGGAGTGATGGCTATAAAATGTGAAAATGCAGATTGCAATGATGTGTTCTTTTTAAATGTTTCCCTCCTCCTGTGGGCGAGCTCAGCTCTCTTAATCCCCAGTAGCACAGCTGTGATTGAGAAACTGGGAGCACCCCATTGTGGAGGGCTGCAGGAGTCCTTTAAAGAACAGCACTTATGTCAATACTGCACAGTATGGTGTGTGCTGGAACACAAACACCCTTCAGGCAATGTTGTATATGTAATTGGTTATTACCTGAACGCTTAAAAATGCTGACAGTTAGATAAACGGTAAATCAAACATTGCAGACTGTCAGGAAGCCAAGCCTTTCAGTTTAGTTTAGAGATACAGCATGGAAACAGGCCCTTCGGCCCACCGGGTCCACGCCGACCAGCGATCCTCGCACACTAACACTATCCTACACCCACTAGGGACAATTTTTACATTTACCAAGCCAATTAACCTACAAACCTGTACGTCTTTGGAGTGTGGGAGGAAACCGAGGATCTCGAAGAAAACCCACGCACGTCACGGGGAGAACGTATAAACTCCGTACAGACAGCACCACTAGTCGGGATCGAACCCGGGACTCCGGCGCTGCATTCGCTGTAAGGCAGCAACTCTACCGCTGCGCCACCATGACCAGCCTACAGAATCCTTGTAATACCACAGCAAGTTTGATGCCTTTTTGGGGGAAGAAGATTTTCTGACTGCTGTAATTTTCCAAAGTCTCAGAGGAATAATTGGCTCTCAGGGAATCCGAAGAAGAGTCCCGATCCAAAACGTCGCCTGAACCGCTGAGTTACTCCAGCCCTCCGCGTTCGTTCTGCACAATATTCCAGCATCTGCAGTTACTTGTGTCTGGATCTAAACATCTTGCAGGAACTGCTGGCTGAATTAGATTGAGGGGAGACTTCACAAGATAGTTTGCAAAGGAACAGTCAGGAACAGTCAGGAACAGCCAGGAAAGATATGGAAAATAATTTAAAAGAACATCAATGTAACATAGAGAGAGAGAAAAAGATAAAGATGATGGCAGATATGCAGGAGGAGAAAATACACGGCGGAGCAAGAATTGAACCAACAATGATCTGAAAATGTCAGTGGAAACAGCACCACAGAAACAGAAAGACTCCAAGCACAACAGAATGCCTGGCATAATTCCCTTTATTCCGTTTTCAGTCTCAAAGCTTGTTGCAACCTATAACAATCTACATATAAGACAGCGATGAAAAGGAGCAAAACAAAATCTTTTTATGTGAAATTCTTGAATATTTTATGTGTTTCCTAATAAATCTTAACAACATGCACCATCAGGATAGTGTGGCTCTGGGGAAACGGTACTGCACAAACTCTTGATATGTCTGCCTTTCAATCAGTTCCTTCCACGAAACTCTCAAATCCACTGTATAGACGAGGTCAATGGTGAACTAGATTCAAGCCTGCAGGCAAGGGGTTCAAGGTGATCAGGAGACTTTACTGCTGTGAGGTGTGGAAAGCTGGAAACAGGAATACCCTCTGTACCCTGCTGTTCTTAATTGCTGGACTTCTTTTTCTGTCCTACTGGCTGCTCGGGTCACAGGAAGGAGAACTATGGATAAGAAAACTGGTGCAAAAAAACAAAACCTATAATGGTTCAATGGATTAGTCTTTCCAGGTGAGGCAGAGGTTCACCTGCACCTCCTCCAACCTCATCTATTGCATCCGCTGCTCTAAATGTCAACTGGCCCAGCACTTCAACTTCCCCCTCCCATTCCGAATCCGATCTTTCTGTCCTGGGCCTCCTCCATGGCCCCATGGGTTTTTTCCGGGTGCTCCAATTTTCTCCCACACTGCAAAAACATAGGTTAATTGTGTTTGGCAAAATTGTAAATTGTCCCTAGTGTAGAGGATAGTGCCAGTGTGCAGGGTGATCGTTGGTTGGTGCGGACCCAGTGGGCCGAAGTGCCTGTTTTCACACTGTATCTCTAAAGTATAAACTCTAAAATCTACAGGATGCATCTAATTTTTCACGCACGGCCACTTGGAGCGGCGCCTGATCTAATCGAGGCCCAGACCGTTCCCTATAACAATAGGTAGATAGCAGTGAAAGGCAGTAAGATATTAGAAGGATGATGGGTGCCAGTTAGGGTATTTTTTGACAATAGGAGTAGGTCTCTCAGTTGCTGGGTGGTGTGTTCCAGGGCCTCATCATGTGCCGAGAGAGTTCCAGGCACAGGGGTGAAGTTTATGAGCAGGAAGGCCTTAGTAACCTTGTAGTGGTTCCTGACCATGTGGAAAGTAGTTATGCTGAATGGAGTGATTTGGTGGAGGATGGATCACGGGTGTATGGGTGTAAGATACACTGCAGGGATGTCATCTCAATCAGTAAATAATCTGATGGTGGTTAGAAACTGTCCCAAACACAGGGAAAGGTAGGTGGATGGAGTATGCAATGGTGGGCAGATAGTGGTTATGGTAGTGAGAAGCAAATGAAGTGAAATAAACATTTGCACCCACCACTGGCTGCCTGACTTAATGTCTGTGCCATTCACAAAACTGCAGGGAATTTAACCTCAGTATTTCATTTGGGATAACCTGATGCCAATTATCAATATTTGCATTCACATTTTTGAGACTGGTTATTGAACATGCAATGTACGTTTGTGCTAGATGTGGAGCAGCAGAACAAACGATCCTGGAAGAGTGGAAGCTCTGGCAAGCAACTGAGATAAGCTTATGAATATTTGTTGTTGGGCCTGGAACAAAAATCCACTGCAGCCAGCACTTTCACCCTACCCCACCCTTTCTCATCCTTTCAAAACAAACACTACTGGATTCATTGAGAATTGGCA
This sequence comes from Malacoraja senta, assembly GCA_038087875.1. Classification (NCBI taxonomy): domain Eukaryota; kingdom Metazoa; phylum Chordata; class Chondrichthyes; order Rajiformes; family Rajidae; genus Malacoraja; species Malacoraja senta. The sequence continues at coordinate 268,003,186 of CM075977.1, read as the reverse complement.
ATCTGTTCCTAATCAGTAAAATATTCTGCCCACCAACAAAGTTGCTCTCTTATGATTTAATTATAGTACTGAGATTAGTCCCAGATATTGATTTTGCTAATGGATCTGTTATTCTGTTTACTGTTGGAAATCTTTCTCTGTTGGAAGTAAAAATCAATGTCATTCTTCTTCTTCCGATGTAGTCCCTCATAGTTGAGGATTACTTGCTTCCGTTCCAGTTCTGAGAAGTAGAAAATACACATGTGTGAATTATTTGAATATGAGGTAGTCATTGCACACTTGGATTTGACAGAGTGAGATTTTGCTCCAATGTCAAGGAGATCCAAGACAACTGGAAACCAGGCTCTACTGTACAGGTTTAGCACATATAGACACAAATGCCCATACAAATGCCCACGCAAGCCACATGCCACACAACAATGCTGGAAGAGAGGAAAGGTAGGACAAAGTCTGGCAAGTCAGAGGTAGATACAGGTGAGAGGGTTTATGATAAGCAGGTGTTTGGACAAAGGCCAGCGATGAAAATGCAAAAGGTGTGCGATAAGGACAGAAGAAATGTGAATTGTGAAACCAGAGGAAGGAATACAGGTGGACGGGAGAGGATAGGGAGAAATGGGTGTACATCTCCTGTGGTTGAGGGGGAAAGTACCAGGAGATTGCGTAGTTTGGGTGGGAAGGGATCAGTGAATCAAGGAGTTGCAGATGGAGCAGTTTCTGCTGAAGCCCGAAAGGGGTGGAGATGGGAAGATGTGACTGTTGGTGGGATCACATTGAAGATGGCTGAAATGTCAGAGAATAATGTATTGTATGTGTAGCAGTGATGGAAATGGGTTTTAGGAACTAGGGGTACTCTAAGGTCCATGAGGCTGAGGTTGGGAAGGAAGGGGGGGGGGGGGTTATGTGCATTCATACCCATGTAAGAGTACAAGAATGCATAACTTGTTTATTGTGTATTTATAATATAGTTTATTGTGTATTATATGTCATAGCTGCTTTCTGGCATCTCTCTCTCTCTCTCTCTCTCTCTCTCTCCAATTTTTTTTCTGTCACCTCCTCTTTCTCTCTGCATGCCGTTTCTTCAGCACGCCACTAAGAAGCCATGTCCTCACATATTCTTCGGGGTTGAATTTTGACAGAGGAGGTCCCACCAACAATAAATAGAAGAGTTGAGAGATGATCAGTTTGAAGTCTTGTACGTTGTGGTGACATGCAGAAATTCATGCCACTGAAGCTTATTTCACATTCTGCTGTTGATACCGGAATTGTATTTACAGCCGTTCGCAGCTGCTGAAAATCTGCAGAAACTATCTTCCCTTTAGATTCCTTGAATTATCTGAAGGCTCTGACACAAACCCAACCATTTAAGCCAAATTTTTCTGCCATTTCTTCTACATTATTATCCCCAAAGGTAAAAAGTGTATCTTCTGGAATATTGTTAATATCTAAATATTTTGACGTTAATTAACTTTTTACATTTATCATTGGAACCTGTTGTAGATTCAAGCAGCCTGGATTTCATATTATTGACCAAATTCCTCAAAAACTGTTGTCTATGTATAGTAGTTACTTTACCAGCTCTCAAATTTATTCCATTAAATATCATCTGGCTTGTTGCTTTCTCCACGAGTATAACATTTTGCTGGCTTCTCTATTTGACATTCAAGAACCTTGATTGTTTAATTTCCTCATGTGCTTTATTAAGTGTACAATTTCGGTTCTGCAGTTCAAGTGACAGTTCAGACAACTCTAGCAAACTGTCCATCAACAAGCCCAAATGATTTACGAAAGCTGATGATTCTAATACTTTTTTCAGCCCCTCGTACTTTGCTCTCTCTGCACTAGATCTTGAAGCATCACAGCTTGCTTTTCCAAAATGCTCCCAAATAGCTTTATAAGACTGCCACATTCCCTTTACAGTTCGGTAAGACAAAGCAACCCATCTAACACTGAAAACACGACCAATTGTCAACTGTGGACAGTGAAGAGCCTCAGCACATGCAGTTAACTCAGTCTGATTCTTAGGAGACCTATGATATAAGGAATACACAAGGAGACCTACGATATAAGGAATATCACAAAATATCTGAAAATGATTCAAACCTGCAACTTCATTTATAGCATCACCTACATTGAGTTCAAGCCTGTGACTGGCACAGTGCCAAACAGTTGCATTAGGGAAATCATCAAGAAATAGTTTTGCAACCCCTGCATTTCATCCTAACATTACTGATGCACCATCAGTTACAAGTGATATCACATTTTCTTTTAGGTACGGTATTGAAAAACCACCTCTTTGTAAGCAACTTAGAAGCCCATCATATATAGATTTTGCATTTGCACCAAGTTTCATATGTTCTAAGTCAAAATAGAATGATATAGGTTGGGAAGATTCACCAACTGCTGCTCTCAATCAGACTACTAGAACAGTTTTCCCATTAATGGTAGTAGATTCATCAATCATAGTAGACATTTTAGATTGTTTTGAAATTATATTTTCCACCACTCTTTCGCATCTGGTTCCCTATGTGGTGAGAAACATCTGCACATGACTTACGAGAGTGTAGAACGTACCCTAAGTCGATGCGGTTTCTTTCTTGCAGTTCAATATCAGAAGACATATCTGTGTATGGCCTACCTTTGTGTACAATATTATATACAGTTCTAAAAACTCGACCTGTTTTTGCTTCATCCTTTTTCAGTGACATGTACACTACATTTTCGATTGCTTTTTTTTCAGCTGTTTCATTGATTTTTTTTGGCATCTGATATGAGCTTCACTAGTTTTGTGCTTAAAAATCTTTTTTCTTTAACTCATTAACTGTCTTGCTTTGTCATCGCTCACTCCTACTACATTAACACTGCACCACACACAAGACAAATGAGTTCCTTGTGTTCGTTCAAGTCCAAGATGACACTTGCTGCATACGCTACATCTTAGTTTTCTGTTTTTAATAATTAGCCAGGTACATTTCTTGTGTCCAACAGTCTGGATGATCACATTTTTTCAATATATTTTGAAATGTCTTCACATGCAGCATCAGTCAAAACAGCTGCATCAGTTACATTATCATTTTCAAGTAATTTTGCCTTCTTTTCTGGCTGAGTGGTTTCATTATCATTTATTTCTTCATCGATCTGAAAACGCTGTCTTTTAAAGTATCTCAGTATGCTCATTTTCACAGGGGTACACAAATCTGAAATTTATAGATATTTGATAGTGAATTGATAGTGATAGATAATAAAATTTGATAGTGATATATAATAGTTAGATTAAATGAGAACTTACCAGTTTGAAGTTTGATCTTTATTTTATGGGGAGATACGATGAGCGATTACGTGAAGAAGTCCCGCCAGTCCACATGCGTGTCAATCTTCAAAGCAGCGGTGTGAAATCACAGATAACAGTAATTGAAGTAACATACTAAGATTATAGAACTAGACCTACCAGATGACCTTTATGATATGAGGGCCGGGAGCGATGGGCACGTAATCGCTCATCGTAACTCCTCATAAAATAAAGATCACACTTCAAACTGGTAAGTTCTCGTTTACTCTTACTATTTTACTTAGGAGTCACGTGAGTGATTCCGTGAAGATTTCAAAACTCTGTGATTTCATGCCGTAGATACGAATCCAGGCGTCTCACACTGCATCAGTTGACTCAGGACGAGTGAATAATGAGCAATGCAATGAAACATGGTATGGATTAACATGTTGGTGCTTTAATTCACAAAGAAAAACAATAGCGACCCCTCTCTCCCAGAGGGAAGCTACGAAACAGAACTTAAAATGGAATGGGTGAATACCCCGGGTTTGGTAAGTGGTTTGTTATAAAACCTCTGAAAACTAAGTTCATTTGACCATCCTGCGGCCGCAAGGATATGGTCTAGAGGGACGTCCATTGCCCTTGCTGCTGATGTTGATGCCGCCCTGATGGAATGAGATTTAAAATTGTCAGTGTTTACTCCTGAACAAACCAGAACTTGTTTCAGCCACCTTGAAATGGTCTGAACCAACACTTTCATATGCGGCTTTTTGTGGCTAATAAATAATGATACTTCCGAACCATTGAGACTCTTGGTGATTTTGATATAATATTGCAAGTGTGACACTATACACAATCGTAAATCTGTGGGGTATAACGAAAAAATAAGCTTGAACCCTGACACCCCTGGTCTGCTCTGCTTAATTAAATCATAAATATAAAACGTAATGTCATTCCCAGATGATACCATCCTCTCCAGTTGCAGCCTCTGCATCGTCTGGACCCGTTGCGCCATGAGCATGACCACCTTAAGGGTAATTTTGGGCAAAGACAGGGATGTGGCTGGAGCCCACTGGCGAAGCAGCGTGAGTGCCACACTCACATCCCAGGTTTCAGAGTACCTAGGCCTAGGGGGGTTGGAATTAAAAATACCCTTCAAAAACTGGGTTACTAAAGGGTGAGACCCAACAAAATGTTGTTCCAACCCCAGCCATAAGTATGATGACAGGGCACTCCTGGCATTATTGATGGCACTATAGCTCAACCCTTCATCAAAGTACAGCTGTGACAGAAATTCTAGCACATCTGAGATGCAGGCCGTGTGATAGGTAATGTTCCCCCGTAAACAGAACACCTCCCATTTCCTGAGATGAGAGATGTACTGCTTTTTGGTACTATCCCTCCAGGCCGCTGTTATCACATCCACAGTACGATCGGATAGTCCAAGACCCAGGTATGGCCTCCTCAAAATCTGCAAATTAACAGTTTAATACGGTCATATAACGGATATTGATACCCAGTTACGGGGTGCACCAGTAGATCCCTACGTTTTGAGACAGCCATAAGGGGCTGTGTTATTACCTGCAAAACGAGGGGAAACCATGGCTGTGTAGGCCAGTCGGGTACCACCAAAATTCCTGAGGTGGAGTCCTGCTTGATCTTGAGCAAGCACCGACTGATGAGGCAAAATGGGGGAACATTCTGCCCCAGTGTAGCGAGAATGCATCTACCGCTACTGCCCCTGGGTCTGGTTCCCATGAAACAAATCGATATCTGGCATCCCATACCGCACAACAATATCATTAAATACATCATGATCAAACATCCATTCTGTGTTGTCATTGAATTTGCGTGACCTGGTGTCTGCCACCATGTTGAATCTACCTGGTAGGTAGATAGCTGAAACCCAAATGTTCCTTGTAATAAACCAGTGCCAAATAAGATTAGCCAATCTGTCACAAGATTCCGACTTGATTCCACCCATGTGATTAACGTACGCCACTGCCGTGGTGTTGTCAATCTGAAGTTGAACAAGCAAGTGACGCTTAGTAGTACAATAAGCCTTAAGCCCATAAAATGCTCCCAATAGCTCTAAATAATTAATCCCATGTGAGTGAAGAATAAATGCCTCATGCAGATTCCATCTGCCTCCACAGCTGAAGATGGTATCAGTAGCACCCCAACCTAAGGCACTAACATCAGTCTGCAAAACAACTGAAGGTTCCTCAATGAGAAGTTTGCTGGAGCAGCTTGAGATGTTCCTTATCCACCACTGCACTTCAGCAATAGCTTCAGCTGGTAATTGCATGGGCCTGTCAAAATGGCCTGCATGTTTCCTGAGTGCCTGTACCTTTGCACATTGCAAATTTTGGTAATGCAAAGGTCCATACTGTGCAGCTGGAAAGGCAGCCACTAATTTGCCAATCAAGCTGGCCACATGTCCAATTGAAGGTTGTTGCTCCTCCATGAGCTTGTTACAGCCTTCAATTAAATCTAATCTCTTGCACCTGGGCAGAGTCACTGACATGTGAGTTGAGTTAATAGTGAATCCCAAATAATCAAGTGCTCTAACTGGTATCAATTTGGATTTAGCTGGATGAATGAGAAACCCCAATCTCTCAAACATAAGTTTAACAGCTGAAACAGATAATTCAGCTGCTTCCCGAGTCTTTCCTATGATTAAGATATCATCCAAATAAGCCATTACAATATGACCCTGAACTCGGAGTAGCCCCAGTACTGGTTTTAACAGTTTTGTGAATAATCTAGGGGCCGAGGTTAACCCATTAGGCAGTGCTTTAAATTGCCATAATTGCCTCATCCAGCTAAATTTCAAATATCTCCGGTGATCCCTATGAACAGGCACTGAGTAATATGCATCCTTCAGATCTATACATGCCATATAACATCCTTTGGAAACCAATTGCTTGGCAGTAACAAATGTCTCCATTTTGAAATGTTTGTACTGCACAAACGGATTAAGACTCGTCAAGTCAAGGATGATTCGACACCCACCATCCTTCTTTCGCTTAGGAAAAATATTAGATACGAATTGGTGAGGTTGAGAAACCGTCTTCTCAATTACCCCTTTTTTATACAAGTTTTCAATTTCAGCTTGAACCTCCAAATTCTCTTTTTGTGAGAAAATGAGTGCCCGACAGTGTATGCTGTGTGGGTGGAGGCAAATTGGGAAGGAATTCAATTCGAAACCCTTGTATACTGTGCAGTACAACGAATCTGATGCTATCCCACACCATTCCTGCAGAAACAAGTGTAATCTTTCCCCAACTTGTAGGTGACTCTCACTTAATATGTTCCGATGAGAACCAGACCCACCTACCTCCATGGTTACCGGGGTAGTTTTCTGGCCCCTGTTTCCGGTGGGATACGGCAAGTTCGGCCGTGCTCCTGCTGGAGTGCGCCAGCTGCGCAAATTGAATGGCCGGCTTGGTCCTTGTCCGGACCCGGTTTCAGCAAACCGCTTGTAGGGGTACTGCCGCCGAAGCGTTCTGCTGGCCATTCATTGATCAGCCCAACCATTCTTGCCTCGTCGTCCAGCTCCTTAACTCTTTTTGCGAGGTCCTCACCAAACAGCAAATTTGGTGGCTGGATATTGCTGGGCTTACACAGCGTGGTGAACTTTGGGTTGATGGTAGGTCGGATGGCGCTCTTTCTTAGACAGTTTATCTCGAAGTGTGTATTGCACATGAGGGCCAGGGCATCCTGCTGTACATCAGACAGGTGCCTTCCATCCACTGGCGTACGCTGTAATGCCCGAGGCGAGCAGCTTCAGCACCCTCTGTAGACTTATTTCCTGGGCCCTGATGCCTACGCCCATATGACCCAAAATGGCGTGGTTCACTGCCGGCACTTTGAGCAGTATACAATTAGCCGGGGTGTCGTATTTCTTGGCCGTTTCATCCATGGTAAGGTCTTGAAGTTGGTGCGAAGCCAAGTAATTAATAATTGCAGCCAACTCTTCCCCCAGCGGCTCACGCAAATCTGTTGGGATGGCAAATCTTGCTGCCAGGTATAGTACCTCTGACTCATGCCCTTCATCCCTTGTGGTAGCGTCCACTGCTAGACCCACAGACTCGGCATCAGAATAATACTGACCCGGCATGCTCTCCTCCTCCAAGAGGGAGACACTAAGCAGCCCTGTTTCAGGTGCCGCTGGCGCGGGCGCTCCAATAGGCCGGCGCTGACACAACTCCCCCTGTTGGAGTGTATCTTGTTGGAGCATCTTCTCCATTAAGAGCTCCATCCTGGATAACCTTCCAAATATGGTACCCATACCCAGAGGGGAACCCTCCCGGCCCAACTCGTCCGAGTCCCCTGGCCGTGCAGACTTTTTGGTGGCTTTGCGCCCGAAAGGTGCAACCCCAGTGCTCTCCTAGCCCAAGTCTGCAGTCGCTGGTTGTACCGCTAGCGACTCAGTAGGTGAGCTAGGCGGCCGCCCGCTACCCGCACTGCCGCGGTCTTCTCTATTACCCCTCTACATAAAAACAGAGAGAGCAGCAGAGAGGGAGAGAGGGGCAGAGCGGCACAGCAGCAGAGAGGGAGAGAGGGGCAGAGGGAGAGAGGGGCAGAGGTAGAGTGGGGCAGAGGGAAAGAGGGGCAGACAGAGAATGGCAGAGAGAGAGAGGGACAGAGGGGCACAGAGGGAGAGAGGGTCAGAGGGAGAGAGGGGCAGAGGGAGAGAGGGAGAGAGGCATAGAGGGACAGAGGCACAGAGGGACAGAGGCACAGAGGGACAGAGGCACAGAGGGAGAGAGGCACAGAGGGAGAGAGGCACAGAGGGAGAGAGGCACAGAGGGAGAGAGGCACAGAGGCACAGAGGGAGAGAGGCACAGAGGGAGAGAGGCACAGTGGGAGGGAGAGAGAAAGAGAGGGAGAGAGGCACAGAGGGTGAGAGGCACAGAGGCAGAGAGGCACAGAAGGAGAGAGGCATAGAGGGAGAGAGGCACAGAGGCAGAAAGGCACAGAAGGAGAGAGGCATAGAGGGAGAGAGGCACAGAGGCAGAGAGGCACAGAGGCAGAGAGGCAGGGAGGCAGGGAGGCACAGCGGTAGAGCGGCAAATAAAATAACGTGGAACAATAAAATAACGTGACTTTACCTGAGCCCGTGCTTGCGGTACGGTAGCCCTGACAGTGAGTTTTAGAAATTCTCCCTTGAATTTTATTCAATGGAATGCGGTGTCATTAATACATGGTCAAAACACAATTACATTTACTGAGGAATGTAGATCGATGTATTGATGACACATTGTATAACTACTACCTGTTAACTACTGGCTGTTAACAAGTGCTAACTGTGGCAGTTAACAAATCATTTTTGTCTTCCGGTGGCGAAGCGAGCAGATGGCTGCTTAATCTCGAGCTCCCGATAGCAAGTTTAAAACTAGCCTCCCTTAATTCACTAATTGCCACATAATTTGCAGTATTCTGTATTGGAATGAGTGGGACAGCGACAACTCGAAGTCAAAATAAACGTGACGGACGAGAAAGAAATAATTCACCGGAGATGGACAAAGCTCAAAGCTCAAACGATGACGGCAGAAATCATGCGCTCAATGCTCCACAATATCAGTAAGGAAATACGTGACTTCAGGGCTGAATATAAAGTGGACTTACATAAACTTAAAAAATAACTCAAAGAAGACATGAAAGCCGAACTGAAAGATCTGAAGCAAGAAATTTACCATAAACTTTCTGCTAACTCTAAACAAATCCACGCCCATGAAACTAGACTAAACAAAGCAGAGGCACGAATCGAAGAGGCTGAGACAATTAGCATGGCTATGAAAAATGTGCTGATTAAATCTATGAAAAAACAGAAAGTCATGCAAGCAGACTTCAAGTTTAAGTTCAAGTTCAAGTGAGTTTATTGTCATGTGTCCCTGATAGGACAATGAAATTCTTGCTTTGATTCAGCACAACAGAACATAGTAGGCATTGACTACAAAACAGAACAGTTTGTCCATATATCATTATATAAATATACGCACACATGAATAAATAAACTGATAAAGTGCAAATAACAGATAATGGGCTATTAATGTTCATAGTTTTGTCCGAGCCAAGTTTAATAGCCTGATGGCTGTGGGGAAGTAGACTTTTGATGTAGGTGGGGGCCCGTTAAGGGCTTTGTAGACATAAAGAAGGATCTTAAAATTTATTCGGAACCGCACAGGGAGCCAGTGGAGAGAGGCCAGGATCGGGGTGATGTGGTCCCTTTTTCGGGTGCTCGTCAGGAGTCTCGCTGCGGCGTTTTGGACCAGTTGCAGGCGGGACAGGTAAGATTGGCTGATGCCAGTGTAAAGGGAGTTGCAGTAATTGAGGCAGGAGGAGATAAATGTGTGGATGATCTTTTCGAGGTCATCAAACTGGAGGAATTGTTTTATTTTAGCTATCGTCCGAAACTGGAAGAAGCTAGCTTTTACCACGGCATTGACTTGTTTGTCAAATTTCAATGCTGAGTCAAATATCACGCCAAGGTTTTTGACGTGAGGTTTGAGTAATGGGGTAAGGCTTCCAAGGCTGCCTGCTATCATTTTGATTGAGTCCGAGGGGCCGAGAAGGATGACCTAAGACTTACTCTCGTTTAGTTGGAGGAAGTTCTGGGCCATCCAACACTTCATATCCTCGAGGCAGTGGATAAGGTAGATTTGATTGGTTTTTGGGCTTCAGGGGGAGATAGAGTTGTGTATCGTCTGCATAGCAATGGAAGGAAATGTCGTGCCTTTGAATGACGGCCTAAGGGGAGCATATACAGGGAGAAGAGAATGTGGCCAAGGATGGAACCTTGTAGAACCCCGCAGTAGAGGCTAACTGGGGAGGAGAAAGAGTTGCCTATGTTAGTAGAGAAACTCCTACCTTTGAGGTAGGAGATGAACCAGCTCAGGGCAGTGCCATCAATACCAACCCCGTACCGGAGACGGTCAATTAGGATGGTGTGGTCGACAGTATCAAATGCTGCGCTGAGGTCGAGAAGGAGCAGGATTGCACAATCGCCGGAGTCAACGGTGAGCAGTAGGTCATATTGTACCTTCAACAAGGCAGACTCTGTGCTGTGGTGGGCCCTGAAACCTGATTGGAAAGTTTCCAAGATAGTAATTTGGTGAAGGTAAGGCATAAGTTGACTGAAAATTAACTTTTCAAGGGCTTTTGAAAGGAAAGGCAGTTTTGAAATAGGTCTGTAGTTGCTTGGCAAGGTGGGGTCGAGGTTAGGTTTTTTCAGGAGTTGCTGTACCACCGCATGCCTGAAGCAGGTAGGAACAGTGCCAGTAGCCAGAGAACTGTTGAAGATGGCGAGAATGCTGGGACCGGCTATTGTAATGACATCCTTCAGAAGGGCAGAGGGTACAATGTCGAGGGGGCAGGTAGTAGGTTTCATGGTGGTGACCAGCTTTACAAGGGAGGGTAGAGTAACGGGTTGGAAACAGTCTAATTTTGAAGAACAGACCAATGAGACAGCCAGGTCACGGATGGGAGGGAAAATATTCGTTCTGATGTTCTTTACTTTGCTGGTGAAAAATGTAGTAAATTCCTCGCATTTAGCACAGGACATAGTTAAGCTGGTGCTGGGGGCAGGACAGATGATGGAGGTGATGGTACTAAAAAGGACCTTGGAGTTATGAGTGTTTTTGGAAATAAGGGTGGAAAAGTATTTTGTTCTTGCAGATTTTACTGCTTCCTGGTATTTGTGAAGATTGTTTTTCAGGAGTTCAAAGGAAATTTGAAGCTTATCAGATTTGTACTTCCGTTCTGATTTTCTGCATTCTCTTCTTAGGGCTCTGGTGGTGTCATTGAGCCACGGCCAGCCTTTAGGCTTAGGCTTTTTCATTTTAAGAGGAGCAACAGAATCCAGAATGAAAGAGCAAGTAGTATTGAATAATGAAATGAGGTAGTCGGTGCTGAGATGGAGAGGAGACACCTCAATAGTGCAAATGTCGGGGGCGGCTATGAGAGCCTCAGAGAACTTACTGGCCATCGTGGAGTTTACATAGCGGGAGTAGCGAGCATCAATAATTTCTGTATTACAAATTGGGAGACCAGACGAAAGCACTAGGTCTAGTGTATGGCCAAGCTTGTGCATGGGTCCAGTGGTGAGTAGAGTCAGATTGAAGGACTCAAGCAGGTTCATAAATTCATTCACAAGAGGCTTTGTGGGACAGCAGACATGAATGTTAAACTCACCAAGAATCAGGCCCGGGCAAATTTGGGCAACAAGCTAGCGATAAGATCACCAAATTGTGAGATAAAGTCCTTATGCGTTTTTGGTGGGCGATACACAGGAACAATTAAAATTGGACAGATTAGACCAACTATGATTAGTTGATGTTCAAAACTGGAGAAGTGATCAGCGTTCAGAAGGCAGCAGTTGAAATGCTTCTTGAACACAGTGGCTAGAAAAAGTTACAGGTATCAGGACAGAGTTCCATGAGTGGAGCAAGCTCACCAGGATTAAGCCAGGTTTCTGTGATCAATATGAAGTCCAATCCACGTGCAGTGAAGAAGTCATTGAGGATGAAGGTTTTATTCAGCACTGATCTCGCGTTGATCAGGGCCACTTTTGCAGGGACTTCAGTTGAGTTGTGGTCCAGTAGCGGCTCCCACGGCAGCGGGCGGAGGTTCAGGGAGACCACGCCGCTGCGCTTCACACAGTGCCTGGCTGGGAGCCCGCGGGCCGACAGAAAATCGACCGGAGAGATTTTGAGGGACCGCCGATGGATGGAGCGGTAGGGCCGACCAGATCCGTCCTCATAGCGCTGGGCAAGGTAAACGGGCACGGGCGAGGTTCTTCAACCTTACCAGGGCGCCCACGCATTTACTCCACCTCCTGGCTCGGCGCATGTGGCGGCCGCTGCAAGGCCAAGCCCATACATCCATCAGGAGCCGAGCGAGGAGCGAACGGTAAGGGAAGCCTTGTCCGGGGCTCAGTCGGAGGCTCAGTCGGGGGCCCAGTCCGGGGCTCAGTCCGGGGCTCAGTCCGGGGCTCAGTCCGGGGCTCAGTCCGGGGCCCAGTCTGGGGCCCAGTCCGGGGCTTCGTCCGGGGTCTTGTCCGGGTTCTTGTCCGGGGCCTCGGATGAAGACCTCGACGACAGAGGCTCGGCTCTGTCCGGGCCTTCGTCCGGAGCTCGGTGCGGGGTTCAGTCCGGGGCTTCATCAGGGGCTTCGGGTGAAGACCTCAACGTCCGAGGCTTGGATGTCCAATAGTGTTTGCTGTTCGTACGCCAGCTTTGACTGCAGGCCATACGAACGGTAGAGATTACCTTGTTTGGGGCTTTGTCCAGACGGGAGACGACGGGCAGCCAAACACAACGGCGTGGCCATCTTTCCTTTAGACTTCAGTGCCAGAATACAAACGGTAAAAATGAATATCCTACCTAAACTACTATATTTATTCCAATCTCTCCAAATTAATGTTCCCCGAGACAAATTCATAGCCTGGGATAAGATGATCTCTAGATTCTTTTGGAATAGCAAAAAACCAAGAATAAAACTAACAACACTTCAACTGGCGAAAAGCAAGGGTGGAATGGCTTTACCAAATCTGAGGAAATACTTTTATGCAGCTCAACTCAGACCTCTGGCTTGTTGGTGTAGACCTGATTATGAGTCTCGATGGAAAGAAATGGAAAGGGAAATACAGGGTTACCAGACCCAGATTTTGGTGGGAGGCAAATATCTGAGAGGTGGTTTGAGACATGCTATGGATCCAATAGTAGCATTTATGTTCGAAATATGGAATGTTATAGTGGAAAAATACAAATTAAAAAGAGGGGTTCACACATTGAAGTCGTTCGCATATGACTCAAAGTTTAAGCCGGGGTGTATGATTCAAGATTCAAAGAATGGACACAAAAAGGCATAACGGCAATGTATACAATTTCAGAAAATGGCGAGTTTATGAGCTTCCAAGATTTAAAGTCAAAGTATGGTCTCGAAAACAAAGATTTTTTTAGATACTTGCAATTAAGAGACTACTTTACAAAAGAGATAAGGCCAGAACTAGATAAAACTTCAAATAATGTGATCAAGGTGAATGTGGATGCATACAAACAGAAGGGGTCTCGGGTCATCTCTGCTTTCTACCAAGCTCTGGAGGGAAGTGAGGGAGAATCAACGCTCTACATAAAAACAAAATGGGAAGCAGAATTAAAAATTCAAATAACAGAAGAAGAATGGTATCAAATGTGTGAAACACAATGTACATCCACAAGCTCACTAGTATGGAGAGAATTTTGCTGGAAGAATCTAACTCGCTTTTTTATAACACCCAAAATAAAAAGCAGACAACTTGCTGTACAACAACACTGTTGGAGGCTGTGCGGGAGTATGGAGACAGACCACTCGCATAGTTTCTGGAACTGTGTAAAGATAAGGCCATTCTTGGAAAATGTTAACGCAGCTGTTAAAATATCTTGGGTTATAAAATTCCAAATACCTGCCCTGTGATGTATCTGGGGCACATTAAAGATATTGTAAAGATAGAAGATACCTATTTGATTAAAGTTTTGCTTGCAGCAAGTAAGAAGGCCATTACCAGGCAGTGGCTTAATGAAAAAAACCCAAAACAGGAACAGTGGCTAGAAATTGTGCGAGACATCTTTACTATGGAGAAACTGACATATTTCTTGAGAGTCGAGGAGAATTCATTTGAGAAGATCTGTGAAAAATGGACCGTTTATTCGAGCCATGACACCAACTAGATAAATGCCGAGCTAGATATGGGAAGACTGTGTTATATAGAACTAGATGGTATGTTTGTGTGAATATTGAAATATCTCCAGATAACTAATGTAATTTTTTTTTTAATTTGGTAAGTGGTCTTATTTCAAATTTTTATTTATTTACCTCTTTTTTTCCCTATTTTTAAATTTTTTTATTTTGATTGTTGTTTTTCTTATTTTGTTTTATTTATGGTGATGGTGTTGCACTGTTTTGTATATATCTCTGTGGAAAATCAATAAAGACGTAAGTGAAAAAAATATTTTTTCGTCTGAGTTGAATAAAGTGATAAACGACTCAAACCTTTCAGCAGTACTCATTAAACATGAGGTGGAAATTGAAAACTAAGGGAATGCCGTCCCCCTGTGTACACCCCCCCCCCCCCATTTCCATCACTGATGTGTAGGCTGGTGGAGTGAAAGGTGATGACCTTGGGAATGCAATCCTTGTTCCATTTGGGGCGGCGCGGAATGAGAGAAGAACCACAGGACACAGAGGAGAAGTGGTTGAGGGATCCATCTATGACAACAGGGGGGGAAACCAAAGAATGAAGATATCTCAGATGTCCTAGAATGGAAAGCCTCACCTTGGGAGCAGATGGGTTGGAGATGGAGTAATTTAGAATAGGAGAAAGCATCTTTGCAATAGGCAGGGTGTGATAAGGGAGGATAATTTGGGGAGTCCAATGTTCTGTCCCCCATGATGGACACAAAGAGATCAAGAAAGGGGAAAGAGGTACTAGAGACTGAAAGTTAGTGGTAAAGTTAATGAAATTAACGAGTTCTGCATGGGTGCAGGAGGCAACCCCAATGCAGTCGGGGGATGGTGCCACTGTACATTTGGAAGAGGACTGTTCAACATAACTAACAAAAAGGCATGCATTACTGGTTCCCAGGTGAGTGCCCATGGCTACACCAGCAACTTAAAAAATTGAGAGAATTCAAAAGGGAAGTTGTTGAGGCTGAGAACAAGTTCTGCCTGGAGGAGGTAGTGCTAGTGTAGGGAAACTGATTGGGTCTCTGTTCAAAGAAGAACTGGAGGGCATTGAGACCTTCCTGGTGAGAGATGGAGGTATAAAGAGAATGGACATCCATGGTAAAGCTGAGGCAATAGGCGGCCTAGAAATTGAAAGTTATTGAAGCATAGAAGGGCATGTGAGATATGTTGTTAAGGATTTTGCCATCAATTGTAAATGACTTCTTAAATTTTGCCATCTGTCATTTCTTGGCCCATTTCTGTTGCTGATCTATATCCCACTGTTTATTTTAGCAGCCATCCTCACAGTCCTTAATCCAGTAATCTTTGGTGTTATATCACAAACAGAAGAATCAATACAAATAAATAGTAAGATTAAACGAGAACTTACCAGTTTGAAGTTTGATCTTTATTTTATGAGGAGTTACGATGAGGGATTACGTGAAGAACCCGCCAGCCCGCATGTGCGTCAATCTTCAAAGCAGCGGTGTGAAATCACAGATAACAGTTGTTGAATTAATATAGTAAGATTCGAGAAACTAGAACTACCAGCTGACCTTTATGAGAGAGGGTTGGGAGCGGAGGGCACGTAATCCCTCATCGTACTATTTTACTTCGGAGTCACTTGAGTGACTACGTGAAGATTTCAAAGCTCTGTGAGTTCATGCCGTGGACACGAGTCCATGCGTCACACACTGCATCAATTGACCAGGGATGAGTGAAATTTTTAAAAAGCATGACATAAATGTAAACATGCTGATGCTTTTTAATGACGAAATGATAATCATAGTAATCCCACTCATTCAGGAGGAATTAAAAACAGAACCTAAAAATAGAGTTGGCAAACACCCCCAGTCTGGTAATGGGTTTCTTATAACACATTGGAAATTTGCTTGTTTGACCCTCCTGCAGCTGCTAGAATATGGTCCAGCGAAACATCCATAACCCTCACTGCTGATGTTGTTGCAGCCCTGGTGGAGTGAGATTTGAAAACATCAGTGTTCACTCCTGCACAAGCCAGAACCCGTTTTAATCACCTGGGGATGGTCTATACTGATACCTACGTATGAGGTTTATTGTAACTAACAAACATTGCTAGTTCAGAGCCTCTAAGGCTCTAAGTGACATAATGACTGTTGTAGATGTGTGAACACACACACAACCAAAGGTCCATGGGGTATGCCATGAAACTAGTTTGAGACCTGATGCCCCGGTCTACTCTGCAAGACTAAGTCATGAACTTAAACTATGAAATATTTGCAAATGTAACCATCCTGTCCAGTCGTAGCTTATGCAACGACTGGACCTGTTGCGCTGAACCCAGCGCCATGAGGATAACCACTTTGTAAATGATTTTGACCGAGGACAGGGATGTAGCTGGAGCCCACCGACGACGCAGCGTCAGCAGTACATTAACATCCCATCTCCGAGTACCTGGGCCTGGGGAATTTGAGATGAAGATACCCTTCATAAATCTGGATATCAGAGGTCAAGACCCGACAATGTGGTGTCCTGACCCCAGCAGGAAGTATGACGACAAGGCACTTCTGGCACAATTTATAGCACTATAACTCCATCTCTCGTGAAATATAGCTTTGAGAGGAATTCCAAGACATCTGTTATACGTACCGTGTCATACGATATATTGGACTGTAAACAGAACGCTTCCCATTCCTTGATATAGGAGATGTACTGTTTCTTGGTACTATCTCTTCAGGCCACAGTGATTACATCCACCATACAACCTGACAGTCCGTACCCCAGGAAGGGTCTTCTCATAGTCTGCAAACCAACAATTTGATTCACCCATGCAGTGGATGGTTCTCCCCAGTCATGTGGTAAACCAGCAGATTTATGCATTTGGGAACAGCCATAAAAGGCTCTGTTATATTCCCTAGTATGAGTAGGCCAGTCAGGCACTATCAAAAGCCTGAGGTGGAGTTTTGCTGAACTTTACGCAAGCACCGACTGATGAGGCAAAATTGAGGAAGGACATAAAGAACATTCCTCCCTAGTGTAGTGAGAATGCATCCATCGCCACTGCCCCTGAGAATGGCCACCATGCCAGATATTTTTGCCACTGATGATTGAGACTAGATGCAAACAAATCGATATTTGGTGTTCCATCGAGCCACAACGTCATTAACTACTTTGTGATCCAACATCCATTCCGTGTTGTCATTGATTTACGTGATGATACACCAACGCCAAATGAGGTTAGGTAAACTATCACAGGATATTGACTTGATTGCACCCATGTGATTAATATATGCCACCACCGTAGTGTGTCAACTTGTAGTTGAGCATGCAGATATGCATATTCGCACAATAAGCGTTAACCCATAAAACACACCTAGTGACTTTAGGTAGTTGATACCATATAACTTGGGGATCGGTAACTCATGCGCATCCCATCCGCCTCGGTGACTAGAGATGGGATAGTAATTTCCCATCTTTGAGCGCTAGCATCAGTTTGAAATATAACTGAAGGTTTAATGACCAAAAGTACTGGAACAATGCTGAATATTGTTTGTCCATCATTGTGACTTTATAGCTTCAGCTGGTAATAGCATAGGTCTGTTAATAATGACCTACATGGTATTTGAGAGCTTGCTCCTTTGCACGATGTAAGTTCTGATAATGCAAAGGCCCCAATCACGTAGCTGAAAACAGCCACTAAATTGCCAATTACACTGGCCACATGATGAATAAACAACAAGATTGTTTCAAGCTTCCATTAATTCTAATCTCTTGCCCCAGGGCGGAGTCACAGAAAATTAATAGAGTTAAAGGTAAATCGCAATCTATAACTCTAGTTGGTATCAACTTAAATTTAACTGGATGGATGAGAAACCCCAATTTCTCAAAACTTCGTTTTGTGGCTGAAACAGCTAATTTAGCAAGATTCAACGTTTTAGAATATCATCCAGTTGGCCATAAATATGTATTTTTGAGCTTTGAGCAGCCCAAGCACTGGCTTGGTAATTTGGTAAATAACCTGGGAGCTGAAGTTAGCCCATTTTGCAACGCTTTAACTGTTATCGTTGCCCATCCAGCTAAATTTCAAATATCTCTGGTGAACCCTGTGAATGGGACCTGAATAGTATGCATCTTTGAGATCGATGCATGCCATAAAGTATCCTATGGAAATCAGTTGTTAGACAGTAACAACGTTTTCCATTCTAAAAAGTCTATACTGCACATGTGAATGTGAGTTAATCAAGGGTGATCCGACATCATCCATCTTTTGCTTGTTTGGATATCTGCTTGTATACCCAAACCTTTTTGTTTGGACTGAATAGATGTCCAATTTGGTGTATATTGTATGGATGGCAATGAATTAAAGGAAATTCAATTTGGAATCCTTGTATACTGTGCAGCATAAACTGATCTGATGTTATCTTTTCAGTTATAAGCGGATCTGGTTATCCGTCGACATTCGTGCAAAAACAAGAGTAATCTATTACCAACTCGTAACTAGTCCACACACCCCGTGTTTCAGAAAGAACCAGACCCACCTACCTCCATGGTTACTGGTGGTCTTGTGGTAAGCCCAAAGGCCCCTGATGCGGGGTCGTTTCCATCCTCAGGTTCTAATTCCATCCTTGAATCGGAGGATAGGACTGCTGGGGTGCGTGGATTGCACATTTTCCCTCAGGGCCGGCTTGGGCCTTGGCCTTAAAGACCTCTGCCCAGAGAATCAGCTTTCAAGCTGCCACCAGCTTCAGTGAACCACTTACTGCCGATGGAGGCCTAGGGGTGTTGTCGCCGAAACGGTGAGGCTTTTGCTCATCGTAGGTACCTTGACTAATCCGACAGCTTTACTTCCTCATCCAGGTTTTTTACCTGTTTGGCTAGGTCTTCTCCAAGGAGAAAATTTGGCGGCTGGACATTGCTGGCCTCGCCATCCAATATCTCCCCAGATGCCGCTGTTCACTGCCGCCTTGTAATGTGAAGGGAAACTCTGCCATAGGCTGGAAGCCAATTCTTCCTTGCAGCAGCCCCACCGTTTGCGTGGATATCGCAACCCTTGATGTCGTGACAGAGTTCTTGAACCTCACGCATGCACTCCCGTATGTTCCACGAACATACTGCCTACGCTCCCCTCCTCAGAGAGGGAGATATAATGCAGCCCTGCAACACGCGCTGCTGCAGGTCCCCGACAAGACCTGCGCTGGTATGGCCCCGTCCATGGACCATATCAGGATGGAGCATCTCCTCAGTGGGATGCCTATGTAGGAGAAACCTCCTTTTTCTTCACGCAGCTGGCATGTCGAGGAATGTTCCTCCCGACACCACCCAACTGTGAGTCAGCTTAAAACTGATTGCCTACGCTCCCCTCCTCAGAGAGGGAGATATAATGCAGCCCTGCACCAGGCACTGCCGCGGGCCCCCGAGACCCGCGCTGATATGACTCCGTTCCTTGGAGTATATCATGGTGGAGCATTTTTTCCCCATGAGATGCTCAGGATGCTCCCCATTGCAGGAGGCGAAACCTCACGGCCGAACGTGTCTGAGTCAACCGGCCTGCTGAGCCGGGTTTCCCCATGGAGCCGGGATCCCCGCGGTCTCAGCAGCCGGGTTTCACCGAGCAGGGGCTCCCCACGCTAAGCCGGGATTCCCCGCGATGTCCGCAGCCGGGATTTCCAGAGCAGGAGTTCCCCACGCGAAGCCGGGATTCCCCGCGATCTCCGCAGCTGGGTTTTCCCGAGCAGGGGTTCACCACGCCGAGCCGGGAATCCCCGCAGTCTCCACAGCCGGGTTTCCCTGAGCCGGGTTTACCCCCGCAGAGCCGGGATTTCCTGGAACGTCATTCAGCAGGAACTCTATAAAAGACCTTCCTGCAAGAAAAAGCACCACCTGAAATATGAGTTTGAAACTTACCTTCAGGTTTGAAACTTACTGCTGGAGGAGCGACGCGCCTGCCAGCCAGTCGTTGCGCCATGCGTTAGACGTAATGATGCGCATGCGGGCTGGCGGGTTCTTCACATAGTCACTCACGTGACTCTGAAGTATAATCACTATTAATCCCACTCATTTTAATCTTTTCATCAGTCTATCATGGGGCCATGCAGACAGTCCCTAATTAATCCTTTCTCTACCAAAGGGAGGTAAACCTTTTCCCAAACAATCCTCTCCAATAACATGCCTATCACTAACATGAGACTCACTGGCCTATAATTCCCTGGATTCTCTCTCCAAAAAAGGAACAGGTTTAGCTACTTTCCAGTCCTCCAGAACCTCAACTGTGGCTACAGAAGATGTAAGGATTTTCATCAAGGCCTCGCCTCAATGTCCTCACCTGCCTCTCTCAATAACCTGAGATTTATCCCGTCAAGTCCTGGGGATTTATCCACCTTGATGCTCTTCAAGCGCCTGACCAAATCTAAGAAGGAAGAGATGTTGGGAGCCTTAAAATTGCCCTTGCATATTAATATTTGTCACATGGGTCTCACTATCCTCCATGTCCTTTTCCTTGGTGAAAACAGATGTAACATACTTGTTTAGCACCTCGCTTCCATCCCCTGACACCAAACATAATTTCTCTCCTTTATGCTTGAGTGGTCCTACCTTCTCCTTGTTTACCCTCTTGGTTTTACTAGGTTATGTCTATTAAAATATAATATTTTCTGACCGAACATTTGCAAAATCACTTCATAAATTCAAATGGTTAGGTATTATTAAACAAGATCAGTTAAAGATAGGGATTAATGGAAATGTTTAAAAAAACTACAAGCTATTTGTTATCTTCTTGAGTTTTGAGCACTGTATTAAAAATCTTTTTTTCTCATAACAGGCTATAATTTTATTTCATGTCACGAGGCAATAGTTTAATTTCATTTTTATTGCTGATGACAAACTTCTAAACTAATGAAATTGTGTGTAAACCTGTCAGTTGTCAGAGCTTTGAATTTCATATTGTCATCAGATTCAAGAACCTGGAGGGAATTAAAGCCCTCAACTTGTCTGCAAAGTGTAATGGAAAAGGCAACATGAAAAACTTAAATATTCCAAAAACTGAATTAATTACAAATTCCTGCACTAAAAATTCACCTAAAGGTGAAAATCATTTCTGGCAGAAAAATAACAAAATATATGCTTTAGGTTATCGTAAATGATCTTGCGAAGCCCGCGTATTTACTGCAAGAGTTCAAGAGACAGCTCAAGAGTGTTTATTTATCATATGCATCGGATGTGAACCGGAACAATGAAATTCTTACTTGCTGTGGATTTTAACAGGCACGTTAGATGGAATAACAGGAACAAATAAATATACAGCAATAATGAACCTGAATAAAACAGATTGTTGTTAAACCCCGCCTTCTGCACCGTGGGTGCCAGGGTCTGTCCCTGGGTACCGCATGTGGGGCCTAGAGCTCTGCGGCTCCCGGCCTGTGAATACCCGCTTGTTTAGAACCCCCACCCCCCTCCCCCACTGCCACATTTCCTCCTTCCCAGCCTTGGGTTAAACTTTATCCCCCTCCACCTGGTTATAGTGGTTAATCGGCAACAACAGACATCAACCCCCCTCCCCCCCACCCCACCCCCATGGTCTGTCATGATGAGGGTTTACTGTACAGCAAATTAACAATTATTCTAAGTGAACCAGACCATGATAGTGCAAAACCAACAGTATAGTAGTGAAACCATAGTGGCCATAGCAACCATAGTAGTGAAAAGTCCGTAGAGGTTCTGTGTGAATGTAAGATTGTGGTTATGGTTGTGCAGGATGGTTCAAGAACAAGATAGTTGATTGGGAGAATCTGTAGAATAAAACGTCAAAGTGTTTTTAAGGATGGAACTAAACTTTACTTTTCTTAAAAAGAGTTAAAGCAGTGATGTGTGGAAGGATGGGGGGTGGAGTTCTATGTCAGCTTTGTGTTGTGTCAAAATGAGGATTGTATTGGCTTTGGCTTTACTGCATATACCCTATAGGCCCTGTCCATGCATATGGTAAGTGCATGAAGGACCACTATAAAGACCTGGAGGTGTACTACTAACGCAGTTAGCCATCACATTTTGAGTGATTGGCTTTTTAATAATATAATATCCAAAAAAAAACGCAATAGCATTTCTAGCCCAACACTTTAAAATTATATTAAGAGAAAAAAATGAGTAAAGATAACGCAGACCTTAATTACAGAAGCAGGTGATGCTGTAATTGAAAATGACGAAGAATCAGAGTTGCGAAATAATTGCTTTGAATTCATCTTCATAATAAAAGGAAAGGAGTACCAGATAAGAGGAAAAACGAAAATTAAATCAAGGGAATTGCTCATGAGATGTAAAAGAAAAGATGAAAGGATAATTACACTGCCATTTCCAAGGCCTGATAGTTTTGATACCTGGTCATTGGTTTGAGAATAATCCTGTCATGATTCACTGATTGATCCTTGCATGGAAGTTGTCTAGTAGCACAGGCGCTTTATCATTTTACAAGCTTTCTTTTCAGCTCCAATGCAAATCATTTATTTCAAAGTGGCTTTCCTCTCAAAAGGAGGCTTTTGTGTATCAAGATAAAAAGCAGCATATGCTAGAGATCATCACCATGTCAGGCGGTTTGTCATTAATCCTAAGGATTAACTCTCTTTCTCTTTCCAGACCTGTCTCACACGTTCAGTAGCTCCAACACTTCCTGTTTTCATTTCACATTTCCACCATCTGGAGTTTGATTTGGAAGCATTAAAGGACCTGTCCCACTAAGGCGACTTTTTAGGCGAGTGCATGAGACTCTGCGATCACCACATGATCGCCACATGGTCGCCACATGTTCGCTGGTGGTCTCAGGTGAGTCTTCTTCATGGTCGCGAGGTTGTTCCCACATTCTGGGAACTATTCGTGGCCTCAGTATGGTCGCCGCAAATTTATCAACAGGTCGCCATGGAGAAAATCGATAATCCAATAGTCGTAGGTGCAGTTGTAGTGGGGTCGCCATATAGTTGTAGGTAGTTTTAGTTAATCGCCTTTGCTGACCGGTCATTTTCATTGGCTCGTTGGGAAAAAAAAACGTTAGCATGAGTTTTCAGAACCAAGGATAACCGACTGGTAATGTTAAATGCCCGCCGAACTTCACAGCTGTGTATCTCTGGCTTCTTAAAAGTTGTCTGGCTTCTTAAAAGTGTCTCCACTCCTTCTCCCCCTTCCACCCCCTTCCTTCTCCCCTCCCCCCTTTTAAAGGACTTACCGTACACTGTGCTAGCCGTCTGAACCTTCCTGCTCATCACGGTGTGTGTCTGTATCACCTTGGCTTTGCACCGTGTGAATTTCAAACAGCGCTCCCCCCGCTTGCCCTGGCCCCTGCCTTTGCGATATATATATATATATATATATATGTGTATGTGTATGTGTATGTGTATGTGTATGTGTATGTGTATGTGTATGTGTGTGTGTGTGTGTGTGTGTGTGTGTGTGTGTGTGTGTGTGTGTGTGTGTGTGCGTGCGTGCGTGCGTGCGTGAGTGCGTGCGTGCGTGCGTGCGTGCGTGCGTGCGTGTCTGTTCCAGTTCCCGTTTTTTTAGGCGAGTGCCGTGAACTTGACAGTCGCTGGCATTCCGCTGAAAAATCGCCTAAGTGGGACAGGCCCTTAAGATTGTCTGGTCTCCTGATCTTCACCGCTCATGTTTCCACATTTTTATCGGGAGTTGTGCCTTTAATAATGGAGCTGTGAATATAATACTTGTCCGGGTACCCAGACGTGGCACGAACAGACGAGAAGCCGAAGCAAAGAAGTTGAAGCCAAAGAAACGAATGAAAATGAGGCAGAAACGCCAATAAACCGAAAGAGTACGAAGATGAAACGCCTAATAACCAAAAGGATGGGGCGCCTAAATGCAAACTAACCGAAAGAGCGGGACGCCTAAAAGCCAACGAACCGAAAAGCTGCGTTGCCTAAAATCAAACTTACCGAATGGCCGCTCTGTCGAAACGCCACCTACCCGAAAGGCGGCGTCCCCTACAAGACAACGGACCGACACTGCTCAACAGAAAAGTCCAATAATGGACATGACATTGCCGGGGGGTGGGACTTGTCAGCGATTGGTCCAGATCCCCGCGTCCATCACATCACTGTGAAGGGATGAACATTGTCCCACACCTCCGCTCCACCTGACCCGCAGCCCGCGGAGGGTGGCCATGGGAGAGTGGGGGCTGTCCCGAGGGATGCGCACCTTCGGCCGCTTTCAACTTGGTGCTTGGGTTCAGATTGCCCAGTCACCTATGGCTTGTGTGGGAAAAGGACTCCCACACTCCCGTCTCCCCTTCTCTCTCCCCTCTTCTCTCTCTCCCCCCTCTCTCTCTCCCTTCTCTCTCTCTCCCCCTTCTCTCTCCCCTCCTCTCTCTCCCCTCTTCTCTATCTCCTCCTCTCTCTCCATTATTCTCTTCCTCCTCTACCTCCCTCTTCTCTCTCTCCCCTTCTCTCTCTCCGCTTCTCTCTCTCCTCCTCTCTCTCCTCCGTCTCCACCAGCGGGAGCGTCCCACAGTCACTGACCGCGATGCACCGCCATTGGACCCCAACCCCCACACCAGGGTGATTCCCCCTCCCCCCCTCTGACCTGGACACCCAGAACCGGACACCTGGAAAACATGGGGGACACACACACATGCACACAAGCTCCCACGCACAAAACAGGCAGCACCTCTGGAGAGAAGGAATGTGTGGTGTTTCGGGTCGAGACTCATCAGACGCACTCTTCAGGTCTGAAGAATGGCCTTGCCACGAAACGCCACCCATTCCTTCTTTCCAGATATGCTGCCTGTTTTGTGCGTGGGAGCTTGTGTGCTTTCCGCAAGCAATGAGACGGTAATAAATATAACTTGCTTCTTGTTGTCAAGGGAGCGGGGGGGGGAATGAAGTGGGAGGAGATAAAATTGTTCATTGTCATGCAGACATGTCATAGACCTGCCAGAGAATGTGTGTATCCCCCATGTTTTCAAAGCGATTTACTCTGCCCTGAGCCGTCTGTTCCCGTGGCTGGGGTGAATCACCCGGTGTAGGTGTCAGGGTGCGGGGTCGGAGTGGGGAGGGGGGGGGAATTACCCTGGTGTGGGGGTTGGGGTCCGATGGCGGTGCATCGTGGTTAGTGACTGTGGGATGCTCCCGCCAGTGGAGAGAGAGAAGGGGGAGAGAAGGGGAGAGAGAGCAGGGAGAGGGGGGGAGAGAGGAGGGGAAGAGAGAGGAGGAGAGAAAGAAGGGGAGAGAGAGAAGGGAGGGAGAGAGGGGAGAGAGAGGGGGAGAGAGGAGAGGAAGAGAGAGGAGGAGAGAGAGGGGGGAGAGAGAAGGGAGGGAGAGAGGCAGAGAGAGAGAAGGGAGAGGGAGGGGGAGAGAGAGAAGGGAGAGAGAGAGGGGAAGAGAGAGAAGAGGGGAGAGAGGAGGAGGAGAGAGAGAATAGGAGAGAGAGAAGAGGGGAAAGAGAGGAGAGAGCGAGAAATGGAGAGAGAGGAGCAGAGAGAGAAGAGGGGAGAGAGAGGAGGAGAGAGAGAAGGGGGAGAGAGAGAAGGGAGAGAGAGAGGGGAGAGAGAGAAGAGGGGAGAGAGAAGGGGGAGATGGGAGCGTGGGGGTCCTTTTCCCACACAAGCCATTTTAGAATGGAGACGATGAAACACATTTTCTCAAAGAGAGTGGTGAGTCTGTGGAATTCTCTGCCTCAGAGGGCGGTGGAGGCAGGTTCTCTGGATGCTTTCAAGAGAGCTAGATAGGGCTCTTAAAAATAGCGGTGTCAGGGGATATGGGGAGAAGGCAGGAACGGGGTACTGATTGGGGATGATCAGCCATGATCATATTGAATGGCGGTGCTGGCTCGAAGGGCCAAATGGCCTACTCCTGCACCTATTGTCTATTGTCAATTGTCTATTGCCTATTGTGACTGGGCAATCTGAACCCAAGCACCAAGTTGAAAGCGGCCGTAGGTGCGCATCCCTCGGGACAGCCCCCACTCTCCCACGGCCACCCTCTGGTGCGGGTCGGGTGGAGCGGAGGTGTGGGACAATGTTCATCCCTAACCAGTGATGTGATGGACGCGGGGGGTCTGGACCAATCGCTGACAATTCCCGCCCCCCGCCAACGTCATGTCCATTATTGGACTTTTCTGTTGAGCGGCAGTCGGTCCGTTGGCTTGTAGGTGATGCCGCCTTTCGGGTAGGTGGCGTTTCGACAGAGCGGCCATTTGGTAAGTTTGCTTATAGGTGACACAGCTTTTCGGTTCGTTGGCTTTTAGGCGTCCCGCCCTTTCGGTTAATTTGCATTTTAGGCGTCCCATCCTTTCGCTTAATATGCGTATCGTCTTTCGGTTTATTGGCGTTTCGGCCTCGTTTCCATTCATTTCTTTGGCTTCGACTTCTTTGCTTCGGCCTCTCATCCGTCGGCGCCACGTCCGCACATGCTTGTCCGAGGGAGTCAAGAGTTTGGCTTCCGCACAGAATGTCCAGTACAGAGGAATTGATGTTGAGGATCGGTGCTTCAATGCTTATAAATTGACTTTGATGAGAACACAGGTCTTTGCACAGAAGCCTTCCTACTATCCACTTAGGAAAAGTGACCCAGCCAGGTATAGTCATCTTTCCACCCCTTTTCCAGAGGGAAACCTAAAATAGTTTGCTCAATTACATTACTGTTGTTGTTTAAATGAATCCTTGTTCCAGTTCAGGTACCAACTGATCATCTTATTTTCACTGTCATGACGTAGAATTGTGGTAAGGGATTCACTGGACCAGTCCCTTTTACCATTTGCCCTTTGTCGCGGAACTTGAAAAATTGAAAGGAAGAATGGAAGAAGCCTATTCTTGACTTTCTTAGCCTGCAGAAGATAAGGCAACCACAGTCTTCGCAGATGAGAGATTTGGAGTCCAGCATAAGGAGAGTCAATGAAAGGAAACGTATGCTTGATGTAGACTTTGCCATCCAAAATATGTTTTTCAACCAGCCTAGAAAATTCCCCATTAACATCATAGATTATCCTATTCTTCCAGTTTAGCGACAATCAGTCTGTCATTGTCATCTATGTATAATTCTGACAAAGATATCAAGGAATTGTGCCATATTGATTGATTGATGATTGATTGTAAGATACAGCATGGTAACAAGGCCCTTTGGCCCACAGAGTTCATACTGACCATCGAATACCCATACATGCTAGTTCTATGATGTTCCCACTTTCAAATCCTCTCCCTAGTGGCATGTTACAGAAGCCAATTAACCTATAAACCCGGACGAATTGGGAGGGAACAGGAGCACCCGGAGTAAACTCACGTGGTCACAGGGAGAACGTGCAAACTCCACACAGACAACACCGTCAGTCAGGATCAAACTCGGGTCTCTGGTACTGTGAGGCAACAGCTCTTCCAGCTATGTCACAGTGCTGCACTGTGTTATTAAAAGTATGAAATTAGTATATTACAGATTATTTCTTCAAAATCTTGCAATTTATGAATCTATTTTTGATTCCTGAATTCTCTGTTTAAATGGGAAATTTACTATTATTCAAAAGCGCTTCAAGAATGTCTAATTGTCATATCTACTGCAATTGGAACAACAATATTCTTACATGCTACAGCTTTACAGACACATTAAACGCCACAACACAACAAATAAATCTGCAATTAATGATCGTGTATTCGAGGTAAACCAGACCATGGTAGTGCAAACCAAAGTACCAAGTACAATTTTATGTAAAAAGGATAGTAGACACAAACCATAAAACTACATTGTTATTAGGCTAATGCCTACTTGGTGTGAGCTATTGAAACCTGCAGACACAGAGTGGAACTGATTACTGTTAATATGAACTGATTAAAGAGTTCCAGCATTGATTTACAAAGAGTAAGTCATGTCAAATTAATTCAGTTGATTATTTTTAGGAGGTGACTATTATGATAGGTATGGGTGCATTATTTATTAATATTGCAGAAGGTATTCAATAAAGTTCCATTTAAGCGACAATTAGCAAAATGTTCTGGGAAAACCATGTTGACACATAGCAATCGCGAAGCAAATGGGAGACAGAGTAGTGGTAATAAACTCTAAACTAAACTAATCTAAACGTGGGTTTCCTCCGAGATCTTCGGTTTCCTCCCACACTCCAAAGACGTTCAGGTTTGTAGGTTAATTGGCTTAGTTATAAGTGTAAATTGTCCCTAGAGTGTGTAGGATAGTGTTAGTGTGCGAGGATTGCTGGTCGATACGGACTCGGTGGGCCGAAGGGCCTGTTTCCGTGCTGTATCTCTGAACTAAACTAAACTAAATTAAACAAAACTATACTAAGCTAGGCTAAACTGAACTAAATATACCCTCATGTAGTCAGAGTGTGACCAGGGATCTGACGCACACCCTATCCTTTTCACTATTTTATCAGTTAGATTACATTCATTAAAGGCAGAGGATATAAAGTCATTGGAAACAGGAAGTTACAAATGGTCATTGAGAGATGCACAAAAGCATGGCAGATGGATGTATTTGTGACCTGGTCAGGTCAACAACTTTGATCAGAGGATCGATTAGAACTTTGATCTAGGATTAGAGAACATTTTTCAAATAAAAGACAAAATAGGAGAAGTGGAGCAGGAGGCAAATTTATGATTTTGGAAATGTTAGTAGCAACGTACAAAACATAAATTCATTATTTTGATATGAGTGGAAGCTAATTTATAGTTTAAATGGAGCTCTGGTTAGACTACATTTAGGGTGTGATTTCTGAATATGACAATTTAGGACAGGCGTTAGAGATAGTGTAGTGTGCAGATTCACCAAAGTGAAAACATGCCTGACATGATTAAATATAGTACATAGATCATAGAACATAAAATAGTACAGCACAGTAACATGCCCTTCAGTCCTCCAGTCTGTGCCGAACATGATATCAAGACCAACTCTTATCTACCTGCACATAATCCATATCCCTCCATTCTCTAGCATATCCAGATGTCTCTTAAATGTCAATATCATATCTGCCTCCACCACTATCCCTGGGTTGCAATCCAGGCGCTCAGCACCCTCTGTGTAAAGGATATCCCCTCCATATCTTCTTTGAACTTTGCCCCTCTTACCTTCAAGACATGCCCTCCAGCATTTAATATTTTTAACCTGGGGAAAAAGTTATCTACCCTATCTATGCCTGTCATAATTTTATATACTTCGATCAGGTCTCCCCTCAATCCCTGGCATTCCAGAGAAAACATTCCAAGGCTGTCCAACTTCTCTCTGTAACTAATATCCTCTAATCCAGGCATCATCTCCTCTGTGCCCTTTGGAACGCCTCCACATCCCTTCCTGAAATGGGGCAACCAAAACTGCATGCAATATTCCAAATGTGGCCTAATATGTCATATTAAGCTGAATTATGGCTTCCTGGCTCTTATACAAAGCCCTGACCAATGAAAGTAAGCCTTAAATATGCTTTCTTTACCACTCTGTATATTTGTGTTGGCACTTTCAGG
This sequence comes from Malacoraja senta, assembly GCA_038087875.1. Classification (NCBI taxonomy): domain Eukaryota; kingdom Metazoa; phylum Chordata; class Chondrichthyes; order Rajiformes; family Rajidae; genus Malacoraja; species Malacoraja senta. The sequence continues at coordinate 267,973,787 of CM075977.1, read as the reverse complement.
GTGTTATGGACCCGAAGATCCCTCTGTAGATCACTGCTGCTACGGGTCTTGCCAGTAAATTGTATAATTTCCCCTAACATTCGACCACGCAAAGTGCAATACCTCAGACTTTCTCGGATTAAAATCTATCTGTGTTTCCCTGCCCATTTCTGTAGCTGATCTATAACCTGCTGAATGCTTTGACAGCCTTCCTCACAGTCCTCAGCCCCGGTAATTTTACATAGATACATAGACAATAGGTGCAGGAGTAGGCCATTTGGCCCTTCGATCCAGCACCGCCATTCAATGTGATCATGACTGATCATCCACAATCAGTACCCCGTTCCTGCCTTCTCCCCATACCCCTTGATTCCACTAGCCCTGAGCTCCATCTAGCACTCTTTTGAATGCATCCAGTAAATTGGCCTCCACTGCTTCTGAGGTAGAGAATTCCACAAATTCACAACTCTTTTCCTCATCTCAGTTCCAAATGGCTTACCCCTTATTGTTAAACTGTGCCCTGAGGTTCTGGACTCCCCCAACATCGGGAAATTGTTTCTTGCATCTAGCGTGTCCAATCCCTTAATAATTTTATGTTTCTATAAGATCCCCTCTCATCTTTCTAAACTCCAGAGTACACAAGTCCAGCCGCTCCATTCTTTGATCAAATAAAATCCCGCAATCCCTGGTATTAACGTTGTGAACCTACGCTGCACTCCTTCAATAGCAAGAATGTCCTTCCTCAAATTAGGAGACCAAAACTGCACCCAATACTCCAGGTGTGGTCTCACCAGGGCCCTGTACAACTGCAGAAGGACCTCTTTGCTCCTATACTCAACTCCTCTCATTATGAAGGCCAACATGCCATTAGCTTTCTTCACTACCTATTGTACCTGCATGCTTACTTTCAGTGACTGGTGTACAAGACTACCCAGGTCTCGTTGTACTTCTCTTTTTCCTAACCTGACACCATTCAAATAATAATCTGCCTTCCAGTTCTTGCCACCAAAGTGGATAACCTCACATTTATCCACTTTATACCACATCTGCCTTACATCTGCCCACTTACCCAACCTGCCCCAGTCACCTGCATCCCCACAGCATCCTCTTCACAGTTCACACTGCCACCCAGCTTTGTGTCATCTGAAAATTTGCCAATGTTACTTTAACTCCTTCATCTAAATCATTAATGTATATTGTAAATACTGTAGCTGCGGTCCCAGCACCGAGCCTTGCGGCACCACACTAGTCACGCCTGCTATTTTGAAAGGGACCCATTAATCCTTACTCTTTGATTCCTGTCTGCCAAACAATTTTCTATTCATGTCAATACCTTACCCCCAATACCATGTGCTCTAATTGTGCCCACTAATCTCCTGTGGGACCTTACCAAAGGCTCTCTGAAAGTCCAGATACACTACATCTACTGGCTCTCCCTTGTCCATTTTCCTTCCAGAAGATTTGTCAAGCATGATTTCCCCTTCGTAAATCGATGCTGACTTGGACCGATCCTGTTACTGCTATCCATATGCATCGCTATTACATCTTTGATAATCGACTCCAGCATCTTCCCTACCACTGATGTCAGGCTAACATCTATAATTCCCTGTTTTCTCTCTCCATCCTTTCTTGAAAAGTGCGATAACATTAGCCTCCCTCCAATCCACAGGAACTGATCCAGAATTTATAGAACATTGGAAAATGATCACCGATGCATCCACGATTTCTAGAGCCACCTCCTTGAGTACCCTGGGATGCAGACCATCAGGTCTTGGGGATTTATCAGCCTTCACTCCCATCAGTCTACCCAACACCATTTCCTGACTAATATGGATTTCCTTCAGTTTCTCCGTCACCCTAGGTCCTCTGTCGCCTAGTACATCTGGGAGATTGTTTGTGTCTTCCAAAGTACCAGTTCAACTCGTCTGCCCTTTCCTTGTTCCCCATGATTTTTTTTAATTTTTTTATTTATTAGAAGTACATTACATTACAACCACATACATTAGTACTCGTCACTTATGTCTTCTTACAATTAATGTACTCCATTTGTTTTTTACACTAGTAAAAGGAAAGGATAAGATTGAAAGAAAGAAGAAAGTGAAGGAAAAAGTGAGAGTGTAGAAAATGTGACAACAAAAAAGGACGAAGACCCTATAAGAACAAAATTAAAAACAAAAGAAAAACAGTTAAGAAATAGACCCTAGAAAAGAAGGAGAAAGAGAAAGAAGAAAAAGAGAGAAACAAATATTTTTTATGAGCATTACGCAAATGGGACATACCAACTCTTCAACTATCATCCCCCATTACCTGACCTCAATTTTTTTTAAGGTACCTTTGCACCCTATATTTGTAAAAATTCTATAAATGCAGACCACGTCAGGTGGAAGTGATCTGGTTTACCTGCTAGGAGGAGTCTTATCTCTTCTATGTGTAATGTTTCGAACATATTTGAAATCCACATGTTTATAGATGGTATTGGAGCCTTCTTCCAAAATTTTAGGATTAGCTTTTTTCCAGTTATTAACCCATAGTCTATTAGTTTCTTTTGAAACACATTTAGTTCTGGACCATCTTCCGTTATTCCAAAGATAATCCATTCTGCTTTGGGTATCAGTTTTATTTTAAATAATTTTGTAAAGATTTCGAAAATTTAATTCCCAAATTTTTGAATTTTTGTACAGAAAACAAATGAGTGCGCTATAGTAGCTTCTTGGGATTGACATTTATCACAAATAGATGATACATTTGGGAAAATTTTATGGATTTTAGTTTTGGAATAATATAATCTATGTAAAATTTTAAATTGTATTAAAGTGTGTCTTACATTAATCGAACATTTATGCACGTTTAATAAGTGTTCATTCCAACTTTCCTTTGAAATTTTAATAGCTAACTCTTGTTCCCAGTCTCTTCTGATACCCTCCATAGATGGTATTTCTACATTTAAGATAATATTATACAAATATGATATTAAGTTTGCTGATTCAGCTTTTATCTGCATTGCCTCATCCAATACATCTGCTGTGTTATTATAATGATCTTTTGTATATTTTTTCAAATAGTCGCATATTTGAAAATATTTAAAATATTGATTATTTCCGAGTTTATATTTTATTTGTAATTGTTGAAATGAAAGTAATTTTCCAGTTTCATACAAGTCACCGAACGTTTTAATTCCTAGTCTGTCCCAATGTGTAAAAGCTTTATCTATAATAGAGGGATTAAACGAAGGGTTATTAACTATGGGTAATAAAAGTGATAAATTTCTTAATTTTAAATTTTGTTTTATTTGTTTCCAAATTCGGATTGTGCTATGAATAATTGGGTTCTTATTATAATTTATATTATTCAGTTTCATTGGAGAGAGGAGGATCGCTCCAATGTTTCCAGAGAAGCAATCCTCTTTCTCCATTACAATCCAGTCCACTTGCTGGGCGGAGTTATCCATCAGTTGAATCATATTTTTAATATTTACTGACCAATAATAATACATAAAATTAGGTAGTGCTAAACCGCCTAATACTTTAGGTTTATTCAGATGAGTTTTTTGTATTCTATGTGATTTATAGTCCCATATAAAATTAGTGATATCTGAGTCGAGTTTTTTTTTAAACTTCTTTGGTAAGTATATAGGAATCGATTGAAATAGGTATAAAATTTGTGGTAGAAAGATCATTTTTATTGCATTTATTCGGCCTATTAAATACATCGGGAGCGTTTTCCAGAATTTAATTAGTGTGTTTAATTTATTAAGTAGGGGATCAAAATTTGCCTTAAACATACCTTGATATGTTCTAGTAATTTCGATTCCCAAGTATTTAAATTTTTCTGTAGCTATTTTAAAAGGGAATTTTAAAAGATGTGTTGAATCTTTCGGTTTTATTGACATAATTTCACTTTTATTCCAATTTATTCTATATCCAGAAAAAGATCCAAAGTCTTCAATTAAATTTAATATATTTGGTATAGTGATTTGAGGTTTTGTAATGTACAGTAATATATCATCCGCGTATAAAAATATTTTATTATATGAATCTTTAGTATTATATCCATGGATATCAGGGTGTATTCTAATTTTTTCTGCTAGCGGATCAATAATGAGAGCAAACAGCTGTGGTGATAATGAGCATCCTTGTCTATTTCCCCTTGATAGTTGGAATTTCGAGGATAATATGTTATTAGTTAGTATTCTAGCTCTAGGTTTATTATATAGTATTTGATCCATAGAATAAAATTCTCTCCCAGTTGGAATTTTTGTAATACTTTATCCATATAATTCCATTCTACTTGGTCAAATGCTTTTTCAGCATCCAGCGAAATAATTGATAATTCTTGATCTTCAGATTTGTGTGAGTGCATTATGTTGAGTAAACGTCTCATATTGTTAGATGAGTATCTCTTAGGGATAAACCCCGTCTGATCTGGGTTTATTAATTTACTAATGTATTTACTTAATCTTCTAGCTAATGTTTTCGCTAATATTTTTTGATCTGTGTTTAACAATGCTATAGCTCTATATAAACCCGGTTCTTCTAAATCTTTGTCTTTCTTAAGTATTAGTGTAATCGTTGATTCCGCTAATGTATCAGGTAGTATTTGTTTTTTAAAAGCATATTGGTACATTTTTTGTAATCTTGGTATTATTTTATCATAAAAGCTTTTATAAAATTCATTAGTAAATCCATCAGGACCTGGTGTTTTTCCATTCTTTAGTGAGTTTATTGTATCTTCTAATTCCTTAATTGAAATTTGTGCACCCAGTTCCTCTTGTTCCTTCAGCTCTAACTTTGGAAGATTACAATTATCCAAAAACTTTGTGATATTATTGGAATTAATTGTCGTTTTAGATGTATACAAATTCTCATAAAATTGCGCAAATCTTTTATTAATATCCTTCGGTGTTGTTAATAATTCCCCTTTATCTGATTTAATCTTTGGGATAGTATGTTCCTTTTCTCGTTTTTTTAGCTGGCGAGCCAAAAGTTTATGCGGTTTATCCCCAAATTCAAAGTGCTCTTGTTTGTAATTTGAAAAAGTCTTATAAGTTTGGCAGATAATAATTTATTTTATTTAAATTTCAAAATTATTATTTTATTATGTTTATTTATTGATGGATCTTTAGCATTATCTATATCCATTTGTCTAATAAGTTCTTCTAACTGTCTTTGTTCATTCTTATTCTTTTTATTTTGAAAAGCTTGATATGAAATTATAATACCCCTAATGTATGCTTTAAAAGATTCCCATAATACAGTAGACGATATATCTGGAGTATCATTTATTTGAAAAAAGGCATCCATTTGTTCTTTTAAATATATACTCGCTTGTGGATCTTTTAGAATTTGAGAATTAAATCTCCAAAATGATTTATTCTTAAACATTCCTTCCAGTTTTAAAAAGAAAGTTAGTAGAGAATGGTCTGAAATTTGTGTGGTATGTTGGGTTAAATGTTTGAGGGATTAATTTTGTATCCAGCAGGAAGTAATCTATACGTGAGTATGTCTTATGTACCATTGAATAAAACGAGTATTCCCTGCCAGTTGGATTAACAATTCTCCAAACTTCTGCTATATTAGTATTGTTTATATAAGTATTGTGAAGTTCCCCGGTTTTCGATTTCATATTCCCTCTCTGTTTTTGGCTTGATTTATCTAAGTACGGATCTAAAACACAGTTAAAGTCTCCTCCTATTATAACATTTTGATAGTTAAACTCTGCAATTATGTTGAAAATTTTATTGAAAAAGTGGGGGTTGTCAAAGTTAGGGGCATATATATTTACTAAGGTAAGTGGAGTATCATGAATTTCTCCATTAACTATTAAGTATCTCCTGTCTATATCTGTTATGATATTCTTTGCTTTAAATAGTATACCTTTTTTTATAATGATTGACGTGCCTCTAGATTTCGAAGTGAATGAAGAATGGTATGTTTGACCTATCCATTTCGCCCTCAACCTAACTTGATCCTGAGATTTTAAGTGTGTTTCTTGTAAGAAGATAATGTCAGAGTTGTACAGTTTCAGCTGAGCTAGTATCTTACCCCTTTTAATAGGTTCGTTAATACCTCTTATATTCCAACTACAAAATGAGATTCCTCCTAGGTTCTTTTGTTTAGTGTCATGCATTTTGAATAATTATAGTACCTTTAAATCTTGTGGTGCATCCATATCCCAGGTCTTTGGGTATTGGGGGAACTTTTGAATTTTTAAGTTTTGTTGGTATATCCATTTTACGCTTATCACTAAACACAAAACACAAACATGCGAGTTTATGTGGTAATAAAAAAAAAACTAAAAAAGTGAAAATACAGTGTCTAATATAGTCGGCACTGTAGCGCGTGTCCCACCTGTAGGTGGGAAAAAACCTTGTTTTGACTTCCATTGTGATGTTAAACAAATAGCTCCGCTCTCTTGGTTGATCATAACATATTAAAATATTAAAATGGGGCCTCACATTCAGATATATAATACAATTTTACCCTATATATTTCATTATAACATATCATATATATATCGCAATTTTAGATACTAATTATTAAACCGATACTTTTGACTTCAATAAGAATCAACTGTTGGTTGAAGGGGTTAACGAGACGTGCCCCTGGACCTAAGCCAGGTGCTCGTTTCTCATCCCCTCCTCCCACTTATAGATAAGGTTTCAATTTATTAAAAATTCATATTAGTATGTTAGTTCGTTATTTTGTTATTTTAATTTTTGTTAGTATTCTAATCTAACATGAATAACTTATTAAGTTATTAATAGGATACATTCTTACAATTGGTTTTAATATTATAATCTAATAAACAAGTAAATGCTTCTGGTATATACCATTCCCGTCTGTTCAGCTGTTTACTTATTTTGAACAGAAAGTGTCCTTGATTCAACATTCCAAAGATAACAGTCTAGCTATCCCCAGACAAAGCATTGCTTACAATGGTTCAGATCTGCCAAACCCCCATTTGATTTCTATTTTTCAATGATAGTTTGGGCATATTTGAACGCGTCTTCAGGCTTAACAAATGATTTTTCAGAACCCTTGAAGGAAATACGCATTTTCGCTGGATAAAAAACTCCATATCTGATCCCTTCTTTCCCTCTTAAAAGATCCTTAACCTTCTCGAATGTGTTTCTTTTTTGCACAATTTCATACGGGTAGTCCCTGACTATCTTGATAGTGTCATTGTCCAGCCGCAGTTGCACACCATGTTTGATTTTGCTCATAACATCTTCCAGTTCTTAAATATCCCGAAATTTCACAATAATATGTCGTGGATAAGTTTTTCCCGCACCAGATCTTTGTTTAAATCTTGGGACACGATGAGCCACTTCGATTTTCGGTTCTTTGGAAAGATTAAGCAGTTGTTTAAGCAAGCCCATGGCAAACTCACGCACATCCTCCCCCTCGGCTCCCTCTGAGACTCCAAGAATTCTCAAATTCTGACGTCTAGAGCGAGCTTCCAGGTCCAGGCATTTTTCTGAGACTTTACCCAGTTGAATCACCATCTGTAGTGAAGTTTGTTCATTTTCTTGCCTCATTTGCTCATGTTCTTGCCTCATTTTCGCCATGTCTTCAACCACTCGAGCCGTGTTTTTCTCCAATTCCGTAATTGTGCGCATACTTGCAGCTACTGTTTCAAGCACAGCCGTGAACCTGTCCGTAGTAGTTTCATCCATCTTGTCCATTCTCTCCGATAGTCCATCTTTCACATCCTCAATTTGTTTATTCATAATGTCCAGTGAATCAATCACCTTCTGATTGCCAGCATCCATAGCCTTCTGATTACCAGCATTTAAATCCTTCAACATCTTTTCCATTTTTCCATCATATTTCCCATATTTTCCTTCATATTTTCCATCATAATTTTATTTTCATCCAAAATCTCATCTTTCATATTTTTCACTGATTTCTTCAAGTCATCAAACTCTTTCTTAGCTCTTGTATCCATTTCTGCAGCCACTTCAGAGACTTCAGAGACTTCAGAGACTTCAGAGACTTCAGAGACTTCAGAGACTTCAGAGGTAACTTCTGCTTCAGACTTCTTCTGGTCTCTCAGCAGCTTTTTCACTGTTCTCTGAGGGCTCTCAGCTGGAGACAGTTTACTCATTTAAAGGGCTTTAAACCACCGTTTAAAACATCGCGCTTAATGATGACATCATCAGCGCGACGACCAGAAGCTCCGGTAAGGTTTTTAAATCCAATCCCGATTTATGGACCCGTTTTACACGATAAATCATGAAATTTTTCAGGAGAGGAGCTAGGTGCACGTCTGTTAATCCAACATGGCGCCACCGGAAGTTCCCCATGATAAATTCACCTGTGTCTGTCTTCAAGGGCCCCACATTTGTCTTAACTAATTTTAGTGTCATTTTTGGTGCTATTTGCAAATTTACTAATCAACCCATCTACATTTCCATCCAAGTAATTTACATTAACACAAACAACAGCTGTCTGACCACAGATCCCTGCAGAACTCCATTTCTTCCAACACCACCCTTTCTCTTCTATCAATAAACCATACAACCAAATCACCGTTAATCAAATGCATTTTAATTCTCTGGGTCAGCCTACCATGGGGGACTTTATCAATTGCCTTATTAAAAACTATGTTGATAATAGCCACCATTCTACCCTCATCGATCACCTTTGTCACCTCCTCAAAAAATGTGAACAAATTAGTAAGACATGAAACCATGCTGACCGTCCCTTATTAATCAATTATTTTCCAAATGGGGGTAATTTCTATCCTAAAGAATCCTTTCCACTAGCTGCCCTACCATTGCTCTGAGACTCAACAACCTACAATCCCCTAATTCTATCTACTTCCCTTCTTAAGGAAATAAACCATATTTACTACTCTCCAGCCCTCCGGCACCTTGTCTGTGGCTAAAGAAGAAGCAAAGATCTTCATCAAGGCTCTGACAATCTCCTTGCCTCTCACAATAAGTTGTGATAAATCCAAGGTTGATTGAAGTATTGACCAGGGTAGATGAAGGGAAACTATTTTGTCTTGTGCAAAGTCCATAGTATAAGGAACAACGTAAATTTGGAATAATAATACTTCAGTTGGCGTAAATTTGAAATAAAAATAAAAAATGCTACAAAGATTCAATATTTTAGGCCTTAGTCCATGCACTGGTCTAACGAAGGCTCCCGGACTAGAAAAGTTGACTGTTTCTTTTTCCATCAATGTGGTCGGATTTGCAGAGATTTTGCAGCATTTTTCTGATTATATTGTAGCCTAAAATTAAAACAGGGTCAAACAAAAGTTGGTCAGATTCCAGAACTCCCTCACTAAAAAAGTAGTTCAAGCTTTATTAACACAGCATATTTAAAAAAGTAAGCTACGTATTTTGCGTTAAAAATATTGGAGAACCCAATTGTATTTTCTATCACCGTGGACTATATCAGAGCCTCACTTCTGGAGTGGGTGCATGTGCGGATTTGATTGTATCTGCCCAGATTTATCTTTTCCTCCACCTATAACTGCCCAGAAATTAATGTAAAGGATTGATATTGTAAAACCTAATCACCAATCATCTATTAAACTCAACAATAAAGGTTGTAGTCAATCAATTCAGATTTATGTGAACTTTTATTATTGTAATCAGGCATATCTATAATTACGCAACTTCCCTAGAACGCAAATGTTAAAGTTATAGTAAATGTGTCTTACTTTAATTGGCCTACAGATAAAACATATACATTTTTTTTATTTCTTCTGTCTGTCTCTTTTACTCTCCAATTCCTATCCTTCTTTCCCATACTTTATATTGCCTGCTTTATATGATTCAGTTCAGAAGGCAGGTACAGCATATGGTCAGTAATATATTATGACTGAGGACAAATCTTTCCTCCTGCATACAAACAGGCCCTTCAGCCCACCAAGTCCATACCAACCATTGATCACCCGTACAAACTAGTTCCATGTTATCTCACTTTCTCATCCACTCCCTGCACACTAAGGACATTTTTTTTTACAGAGGCCAATTAACCTGCATGACTTTGGGACTTTGGAAACTGGACCACCCAGAGGGAACCCACGTGGTCACAGGGTGAATGTGCAAACCCCAGACAATGGCACAATGGCGCAACGGTAGAGTTGGTACCTTACAGAGCCAGAGACCCAGGTTTGATCCCCACTACGGTTGCTGTCTGCACGGAGTTTGTATATTCTCCCTGTGACCACGTGGGTTCTCTTCAGGCACTCCAGTTACTTCACACACCGCAAAGGCGTACAGGTTTGTAGGTTAATTGACTTCTGTAAATTGTCCTGAGTGTGTAGGAAAGAACTAGTGTAGGGGTAATCGTTGGTCGGTGTAGATTCAGTGGGCCAAAGAGTCTGTTTCCACGCTGTGTCTTTAAAATACACTAATCTAAGTGCCAAGGTGAGGATCCAACTGGGTCTCTGGTGATGTGAGGCAGCAGCTCTACCAATTGCGTCACTGTGCCACCCTGCTTGCCTCAGTGATGATTTGATATTCAGACTTGCTGTGGAGCAATGACTACAGATCGCTCCAGAACTGTCAAGCCAGATATGACATCCCATGACATCCAATCTGTAAGAAATTCTATGTAGAAACAAGGAACTGCAGATGCTGGTTTACAAAAAAATGATAAAGTGCTGGAGTAACTCAGCGGGTCAGGCAGCATCTCTGGTGAACATGGATAGGTGATGTTTTGAGTTGGGACCCAGTCTCAAGAAGGATCGGACCGAAACATCACCTACAGTATCTTCTTCTCCAGATTTGCTGCGTAATCTGCTAAAATACTCCAGCAGTTAGTAAGTACTACTGAATCAGTAAGTAACTACCCACAAGGAAAACCAAGGCAAAGTTAAACACCCGGAACAATGTCATCGAAAAATTGGCAAACAGCTCATTTGGAAGTGACCCGGCCCTGGCGCTGTGTTTCTCAGTAGCAGAATATGCAAGCCCCGTCTGGAGCCACTCTAAACATGACTCTGCATTGAACACTGCCTGCAGGAAAACCACAGGATGCCTGAAGCCGACAAAGGTTAAACACCTGTACGAGCTGGCAGGCATCGACGAACCATCTCGAAGACGTGATCGGGCAGCTGCAGTAGAACGCTGCAATGCGGACACAGACCCCCGCCACCCCTTGCACAATCACCAACATGCCAAGAAATACCTGAACAGTCGGAACTGCTTCATGGAACTAGAGCCAACCGTACCAGGCACCAAAACCAAACAACAGATGGCAACATGACCCCATCTGCCTTACACTACCTGGAAAGCCCTAAACCGCCTCTGCACTGGAGTGGGACATTGCTGTCTCAATCTGAAGAAGTGGGGCCTCTCGAACTCTGACAAGTGCAACTGTGGAGAGGTACAGACAATGGCCCCCCTACTGACTTGCGGCGGAGAGGCATGCACTGCGGATGATCTCCGCAGAGGCACAGATGTGGCTGGCTGTGGCAAAGCGATGGCAGAACGTCGTTTGACACATGAGCGGGCAAACTACCCACATACTCAGCACACTGACATACTCAGCACACTGACTCCTTCATTAATTACCACAAACCTTGGCCTAAATTTTGTTCAGGTGGGAAGTTAAAGAACATGGAGTGAAGGTAAATAAATGGCGATGAAATGGATATTGACTTGGCTGCCTCGCCAACAGTCTGTCTCGTCCTTTTCTTCCTTGGCTTATTTTTTAGTATGCGTTAAATGTATGTTTTAGTGTTCATTAATTTTGCTGTATGTGGGGGGGTGGGGGGAACTTTTTTAAATCTCTTACCTCGACGAAGATGCGATTTTTTTCCATATCGTATCTCCGTCCGCACTGTGGCCTAACATCGAGGAGCTGCGGCCTCTTGCTGGGGATCGATTTTGGGAGCCTGCGGACTTTTACAACGTGGAGCTCGCGGTCCCTTGGTTAGGGACTGACTTCGGGAGCTCCAAGCCGCGGGAGCTTTGACCGCCCCCGATCGTGGGAGCTTCGATCGTCGGCTGCGGGAGCTTCGATCGCCCCAACTGCGGATGGCTCGACTGCATCGAACGTGGCAGAATATTGAGGAAAGAAGATTAGACTTGATTGCCTTCCATCACAGTGAGGAATGTGGGATATCCGCTGTGGTGGATGTTTATGTTAACTTTTATGAAGTTGTGTGTATTGTTCCTTTTTTTAGTATGACTGTATGGTAAATCGAGTTTCACTGTACCTTAATTGGTACACGTGACAATAAAATACCTTTGAACCTTTAAACCTTTGAACTATGATTATATTGAACATCAGGGGAAGCTCAAGGGACAGAAGGGACTTTAATTGCTTCGAAGTCTTTGGCATTGCCTGGCCTAGAAATCCTTATCTCTGAAATAGACAAGCAGTTAGGTTGCCCTCTGGTGCCGAAAATTACATTTCAATGCTCTTGTTTTTTTCTATAAAGTATTTAGCTATCGTTTCTTCTTGTTCTTTTTCTCTGTCATGAATTTCCCCTCAAATGCTGTAAATGAATAAAGTGCATTGCAAATTGAGGGCATTACTTCCTGTCAAGCATTGCGAGGCTGGATGCTATGATTGAATTGAACTGGCTAAAGCTTTTCACCCAGTGAACTGGATGAGAATGATAAATTAGGGTTGGAAATCCAATGCTTCAACTCTGGAGTTATGTGAATTACATTTAAAACTGCAGACATCATATTTTAACTTTAAGTATAAGATATATTTTAACATTGTCCACGAGTTGTTAATATGAATTAAAGCATGGATATGTTAATGGATTTTTTCTCAATTTACTTCTGTACTTACATTAATAACTAGATGAAAATATAATCCTAATTTTATCTTTCTCATTATACTTCATAACAACGTAGAGAGGAAAAGTCAGGAATCCATCTCTCCACTATCAGTTAGCAATGCTGGAAGATGCCCACCAATGTGGAGCGTTAAAATGTTAAATGATTTTGAAGTGAGTATTCAGATTTATGCTTCATGAGGAGAGCACGAATGACTTTCCAGAATAGGTATAACAACTCCATTGACACCTCAGGAGAAAAATGATTCTGAATTATAAATAGGTAACAAAAGAGGCCACAGGGATACAATAATTCCCATCACCCTCCCTTGCATACTATAATAATGAACTTTGAAAGAAATAGTTCCTTTAGATAACCAATTCTATTGGAATTTCATTGCTAAGTAAACAACTGCAGACTTGGATTTTATAACACTTTTTTCTGCAACCTATTGAGAACTGCACAGGTTTTCTCTCTTCTATTTCATCTTTTGAATATTTATAATTGCAAAGGCTAAGAATGAGATGCCAGGAACGTAGTTTTGGACAGTTGCACAATGCTTCCAACAATAGAAAGGCTGCTGGAACTGGAACTGCTACAAAGTTTAGAAAGACATGGTGAGGTGACCTAAAGAAGACTGATGCATTGCTCGCACAGAGGCGAGTAAGATCTAACAATGCTGCGAGCAGGAGACATAATGCATTTGAGATCAAATGCAAACCTGGCAGAATATAAACATAGAAAATAGGTGCAGGAGGAGGCCATTCGGCCCTTTGAGCCCATTCATTGTGATCATGGCTGATCGCCCCCAATCAATAACCGTGCCTGCCTTCCCCATATCTCTTGATTCCACTAGTTACCATATGGTGGTAACTCAAATATTTTGGATGGCATATGTCTGAATATAATGCTTCAATTCAAATGCTTCAGACATGGTGGAAGAATGTTTCCCATTTTAGAGGGACAGGAGCCATCTCAAGAAGATGCTTGCTTGCCAAATGTTACATAGCTAACAGAGAATGCCATGTGGAATTCATTGCCACAGATAGCTGTGGATGCCAAGTCATTGGGTATTTTCAAAGCAGAGATTGACAGGTTCTTGATTAGTAAAGGGCCTGTCCCACTTGGCCGTCATTTGCGCCTCATTTACGCGTCATATGTAAAATAGGTCAATGCGTTGTGAAGCATGGGTAGCGTGTGGGTAGCGCGGGTCGGGCACATGGAGAGGCGTGGAGGAGTGTGGAGTTGCGCGTGGTATCGTGCGGCGCTCCAGGATTTTGTCCTGTACGAAATCCTCACACGCCACCTGCATGACATATCGCGTACGCACGCTGACGCATTGGGTACGCACGCTGACGTATTGGCGTCGCACGCTGCGTCCCTACGTCTCACGTGTATCGCGTGGTGACGCATGGTTACGTCACCGTGCATAACCATGTGTCGCCACGTGCCGCAGGGTATTCTAATGATGTCACACGCACCAGACGGCATGATGACGCGTGATTTGCGTGCGACGTCGTGTGTAACGATGCGTCGACCTATTTTACATATGGCGTGTAAATGAGGCGCAAATGACGGCCAAGGACAGGCCCTTAATGGTGTCAAAGGTTATGGGGAGATGGCAGGAGAAAGGAGTTGAGAAGGAAAGATAAATCATCATGATTGAATGGCATTGTAGACTCGATGGGCCGAATGGCCTTACTTTGCTCCTATGATTAAGAACTTACACACCCCTTAACCCTAGAGAACCTTGACAGCAGATCCTGTGAAAACTGTAATGAGTTAGCAGACATGGAAGGCCAGCCTATGGATCCAATTATCTGGAAGACTATGCACCAAAATATAATATATAAATATATATTTTATGGTTTTAAAAATCATTGCTGTTTTAAGGCTCTCTAAATTTTTTAACCAATGCTTAGTTAAAAGTGGCAGAAGCTATCAGTCTCTGCAGGGAAAGGTGCAATATAAAGAACAGTCCTACACTGTAAGCTTTAATTGAATTGCTTTAATTGAATTGCATTCACCTACTGAATATGTTTCTAGTATCTTGAAGAAAGATACTCAAAACACCTTTCAGAAACAGGCAAACTGAGATCTTCACAAGGGCCCAAACTCACAGAAAGGCAGGTAGGCAGAAGCAATTAAAATATGGCCTCCTTGTCATTACACATTATATTTTCACATTGTATTTCAGTTTAAAGTCACAAGAAAGGACCATCTGGCCTAGCAAATGATAATTTCCTGGGCTCAAGGCCTGATGAGAGTGGAGGAATGACACCTATTCCTTGTGGGAACTGGGGCAATAGCGCAGAGGTGTTGAAAACAGTTAAGGCCTGACTCTCGCTGGTTTGCTGTTACCTTATGTCTCTGCACCAACCCTCTCTCATTCACTGAAATGGATGTTGAGGTGCCTTTAATAATCAGCTCTTTTTTTTACCACTTACACACACTGTCGCAAGGTTTTACTTTGTGTTTTTTTGTTATCATTTTAATCATTGTAGGTTCTTTAGAAAGCCTATACCCCCACATACCCTATGAATCTACAGAGGCCATTGCAGAAGGTGAGAGAAGAAAAAGACCACCATTTTGTTTCAACTATGCATCGCCAGAGCTTCAGAGGTTTCCTTAAAGGACATGTTTAATTTAGAGAGACAGTGACTCTCGTGGGTTGCAGTTGGGGAAGAGTAAATGGGAACTACATCTGGCTGAGGACTTGGATGAAGACTGTGCTAAGTGAGCAGATAAAAAAAGCTCAGTGCATCACTGCATGATTGCATAAAAATGAGAAGCAAAAGGAATTAATTCATTCCAGAACCCGTCAGAATTAGTGTGGTACCAGAGCCAGAGGGGGTGGAAGATTGCAACCTTCATGTGGTCCACCCTGTTTCGACTAATGCAATCAACCCTAAGTGCACAAACAAATAGATCAAATAGAACAAGTTGACCTACAACTTTAGGCTGTGCACGCCATACGCAAGAAGAAGAAGAAAAGCCAGAGGATGCGATGCATACTTCTGTGCCAGGGGGTGTTGAACATTCCACCCTAAAATGGTTGATGGGAGAAGTTTCTGTTTCTGTAGAAGCACAGACAGGGGCTATTGAAAGATTATGCGTCTCCAAGTAATTTCAAACTGATCCAGACATCTAATGACACCCAGAAGCACATTACAGTCGGGACTTGATTTCCACCTTCCAGGAACAGAGAAATTATCACTCTGAAGAAGGGTCCTGACCCTAAATGTCTCCTGTCCATTCCATCCACAAATGCTGCTTGACCTGCTGGGCCCCTCCAGCACTCAAGATTCCAGCATGTGTGGTTTCTGGGATCTCGAGATATACATTAACCTCCAGTGGCAGCAAACAGTAGATCTGTGCCAACAAAGGGAAGATGGTGGTCAACAGGGAGCAGATTGCAACAATGTGTGCTCTGGTCTTCAGGAGCAGCAAAGATGTGGAGGCTGTAATGGCAATTCATTGTCTCTGTCCAAACCCTGGGAGCATTTCACTGGAATGTGGAGCTAGAATATGTTCTCATCCCTCGGGCTGAGTTCTTTTACCCTCTCATCCTAAGTCTTCCTATTTGTAAAAGGAAGCAGCATTCCGGCAGCCTAACAATAGCTGTAGGTATGGGTTATGATGTTGTGAAAATGCAATTGAGATTCACTCAGCTTGCAGGTATTGGATAAGAATCATTTAGCTTGTGGGCTTCCTTGTTATTTATAATTAAAAAATGAAAGCCACAAAATGTTATTTGTAAATGAAAAACCTTTAATGTACTAACTCAAGAATCCAATGATCAATGCTTAGTAACTGGAATCTCAGATAAAAATGATTGATATGCTCTGTGTTGTTCTTCCTTCATATGACTTTCATCATTTGCTCAATGGTTAAGGGTTATTAACACAAAATAACCTTTTAAGTCATAGAGAGCCAGCAGCAAAGGTCCTTTTCCATGCACCTTCATAAATGAGGAACTAACGGATAGGTTTTGTCATGAATTACATTGCAGATGTGCATACTGTAATATCAAAGTGCAGGGAGATGATCACTGCTCATGACAGCCTTAGCATCGAATCGTTAATGCCACTCAAGTGAACTAAATGGTGAATTGACTTTTAACATATTGCCGATCAATTAAAATGAGGTCAGAGGCAGCCAGTCACTATTTGGATACAGATGGATGAAGCCAGAGTCAATGCGGACATCACATTCATCATGACTGCAGGTCGTCCATCGAAATGCTGAGCTTGTAACCAGCAAAATGCTCAATCAAATAAGGCACTGAGAAGTAGACTTGCAACCCACATAACAATTCTGTCCATCTAGCAACAAAAGTTAATGGAATGGCCATGATACTTTGTATACTATATGAGAGGGTATGCCCACCATTGGCATATGGAAAAAGCCCCTTCAGCCCACCTTGTCCATATCGACCGATTTGCCATCCTGGGCTTATCTCATTTGTCTGTATTTGGCCCAGAACCCGGGATGGCGGGACTGTCATATGCTGAGAGAATGGAGCAGCTGGGCTTGTACACTCATGAGTTTAGAAGGATGAGAGGGGATCTCATTGAAACATATGATTGTTAAGGGTTTGGACATGCTAGAGGCAGGAAACATGTTCCCGATGTTGGGGGAGTCCAGAACCAGGGGCCGCAGTTTAAGAATAAGGAGTAAGCCATTTAGAAAGGAGGCGAGGAAACACTTTTTCTCACAGAGAGTAATGAGTCTGTGGAATTCTCTGCCTCAGAGGGTGGTGAGGCAGGTTCTCTGGATGCTTTCAAGAGAGAGCTAGATAGGGCTCTTAAAAATAGCGGAGTCAGGGGATATGGGGAGAAGGCAGGAACGGGGTACTGATTGGGGATGATCAGCCATGATCACATTTGTTGTTGTTGTTTTTTTGGGGGGGTTTTGGATATCTTTTATTTCGAACGATTAAAAAAAGAGAAAAAGAAAAGATGAAAATGAATAATAAATAAAGGAAATTTATATATATACATATATATATATACATAAATACATACACACATACATACATATACATGTACATATAAACATACATACATATACACATATACACACATACACATATACATAACATATATGTACATACATAAATTAAAAAATCAAAAGCCAATTTCAACATAATACATTGAATGGCGGTGCTGGCTCGAAGGGCCGAATGGCCTACTCCTGCACCTATTGTCTATTGTCTATTGTCTATTGTCTATAACATTCTAAACTCTTTCTATCCATATAGTGCACCTGTCCAAATGTATTTTAATAGCCGTAATTGTGTCAACTCCAAAAGCTTCCTCAGGCAGCTCATTCCAGATGCAGACTCCGAGTGAAAATATTGCCCCTGAAGTCCTTTCTAAATTTCTTCACTCTCACATTAATCCTATGCCTTCTACTTTTAGAATTTTCTCCCCTTGGAAAAACGACTGTGAGAATTCATTTTATCCACGCTGCACATGATCATGTACATTTCAGTATAGTTACCTCTCCGCCTCCTATGGTCTGAAGAAAAATGTCCCAGCCTATACAACCTCTCCCTATGAATCAAGCCTGCAAGTTCAGGTAACATCCTATCAAGTGGGGATGAGGAAACCGAAATTAGCAAGAGAAAGATAAACAGGATTCTTAACACATGATGCTGAAAATATTTTTAATGGAATTAACTGTTAGCAATGAAATATTTATTTTTCTTTGCTGGACACAGGTATAAGGTGATACTGTCTCAGTCAGTAGAATGAAACATGGCAGACTATCCTTCCAAGACATTGAAACCTTTTGAAGGGAAGAATGGTCTGCAAGCATTTGCATATTTAGTGTAAAGATAACATAGAAGATAAAACATTGAACAATACATCACAGGAACAAACACTTTGGCCCACAATGTCCGTGCTGAACATGATTCTAAGTTAAACTAATCTCCCCTGCTTGTACATGATGCATATCGCTTTATTCCCTGCATACTGTATCTATGTGCCTATTTCAAAGCCCCTTAAACACTAATATCATATCTGATTCCACCATCACCACTGGCTGCACAGTTTAGTAATCCACTATTCTCTATGTGAAACAATTGCTTGGACATCTCCTTTAAACTTTCCCCTTCTGACCTTAACCTATGCATTCTATCCTTTGACATTTCCACGCTGGGAAAAAGGTTCTGATATTTACTCTATCTATGCCTCCCATAATTTTAGATACTTCTATCAAGTCTGCTCTCAATTTCCAATGCTCCAGAGAAAATATTCCAAATTTGTCCAGCCTCCTCTAATCCGGACAGCATTCTGCTAAGCCTCTTCCACGCCATCACCAAAAGCTCCATATCCTTCTTGTAAAGTGGTGAGTAGAATTAGACAATAGACAATAGGTGCAGGAGTAGGCCATTTAGCCCTTCGAGCCAGCACTGTGCTCATGGCTGATCACCACACTCAGTACCCTATTCCTGCCTTTTTCCCATATCCCCTGACTCTGCTATCTATAAGCGCTCTATCCAACTCGCTCTTGAAAGCATACAGAGAATTGGCCTTCACTGCCTTCTGAGGCAGAGAATTCCACAGATTCACAACCCTCTGGGTGAAAAAGGTTTTCCTCATCTCCGTTATAAATGGCTTACCCCTTATTCCTAAACTGTGGCCCCTGGGTCTGGATTCCCCCAACATCGGGAACATGTTTCACACTGTTATCTACGTGCAGCCTCAGCAAAGTTCTATGAAGCTGCAGCACAATTTCCTGACTCTTATATGCAATGCCCTGATCAATGAAGGCAAAATACCTTATGACTTCTTGCCCACTCTATCTACTTGTGTTACATCCACTTTTAAGGAGATATGGATTTGGCCCCAGGAACCCAATCATAGAGTGTGTACAGGTCTTAGAGCAATCCCATTGCCACTATTTATCCTTATAACATATTCTCGCACATTTCTGTTGTCTTCCACTACCATCTTCCCTCCCCCAACCCCACCAACTCCAGATTCTATCACTCACCCAAAAGACTGGGGATGATTAACAATGGCCGATGAATTGACCAACCCGTATGTCTTTGAGACATGGGAAGTCGCTGGGGCACTAGAGGAAGCCCACACCATCGCAGGATGAATGTGCAAACACCACACAGGTACAATCAGAAGTCAGGATTTAACTCAGATCATTAATTCTATAAGGCAGCAGTTCTAGTAGTTGCCAATCATGCCACCCAGTGTCACCATTGACTTAAGCAATGCTAGCGTTCTGAAACATTGCTCCTCAGAGAGTGAAATAGCAGCACCCATTCCTGTAGACACTGGAGAATATACTCTGGGCTGTGTATGTGAGCTCTTTTTGCTCTTTCCTTCATCCTGACCAAGCATGTCTAGCCTAATTTTTGATGTTGGTTCTGTAGCTGCAGTTCATGCTGCTCAACCATTGGGAGGGTCAACAAAACACACAAGGTAAGCAGATTTTAAGTGTGGAAGTTGGCCATGGACATCACCTCAGTCTCAATGGTCAATGACAATCAGATCTACAGATGGCCTCCAGTGGGCTGCAGTAGACTGTCAATTTGAGCAACGCGCAGATGAGCCCTTTAAATTGCACGACTGCATGAAAAGCTGCAGCAAAACCTTCTTTTCCTGTGCTTGACCAAACAAATGTACTGATTAGAAGTAACAACCTCGATCTCCAGCGACCTCATAATGAATAATGCACAAAGACTGATGCCAGTGCATGCATGTCCAAAATGGAATATAGGTCATTAATGCAACATGAATTGCAGTATTTCCAATTTCTGGAGTGGTGGAATTGGACTGCAAAACGTTTTATCATGTTCCATGTTGGAAAACATTGGCTTTCCTGTACTTAGCACTGGAACTATGCAAAAAAATGGAAATCTGTAATGATGATTAATTTCTTGTCCATGAATCCTTTGGTAACCTTATCTTGTGCCTCGTCATCATTTATTCATAACCACTTTGGCCCTGGATTGTGGAGCACAGCTGCAGCTGAGACTACGCTTCAGCTTTGAGTGCCCTTGTAGTTGAGTGGACAAATGATCTGATTACCAAGGATTAAAAAAAAAGATAAGTAAACTGGACAGGAAAGTCAAACAACAGCGCAGCAGTGACTTGTTCAAAGTCTTTGTTAAATCACAAACACCACTCTGTTGGAGGTCAGTATGAACTGAATGGGAAGCGATATCTCCTTTGCAATAGATAACTGGAATGATTTTATATTGTTTCAATTATGCTTGTAAGATTATTTTCACTATTTATGACTGTATGTGGTAGTTAAAACAGTGCTGTTTCTTTATTATTTCTAAGTCAGTTTGTACCAATCCAGTTTTGTGTTGATGCAGATAGACACAAAATGCTAGAGTAACTCTGCAGGTCAGGCAGCATCTCTGGAGAAAAGGAATAGGTGACGTTTTGGGTTGAGACCTTTCATCAATGCACAGATGGAGATCTTTGTGAATTGGTGGCTTGGTAGCAAGTGCTTGACATTGCAAGCTAAATGAGTGGTCTTCCTTTCTCCTGCTTTCGATATGCACTGCTACATGAAGAAGCTCTATATTCAGGCAAGAGCATGAGACAGTGGCTTGTTCTGCATCGACACAATGTGTAAGAAGTAATTGCAGATGTTGGTTTACACCAAAGATAGACACAAAATGCTCGAGTAACTCTGCGGGTCAGGCAGCATCTCCGGAGAAAAGGAATAGATGATGTATTGGGCCGAGACCCATCTTCAGACGGAATTCATCAGATCAATTTTCACTGCAAACCTCAAGCTGAAGGAGGAATCATGGTCCTCCCAGAAGGTGGGACAATGCAGTCTACATCCAGAGTAGGGGTTGGGGTGGGGAACATGTGGTCAACATCTGGAGCAAGAAAGGGATCAGCTTTTCGATAGCTGGAGCAGGAGAATCTACAGTATGTCCAACATTCAGAGCAGGAGCCGAGCTGGGTATTTGCAGTGCATTTAATACCCGACGCAAAATGCCATATGTAGCAATAAAATCACCATGTGAATTGTGAATTGTGAAAGCCCTGCACAGAACGAATCAACCTGAAGCCAGTGCTACCATTGTAGACATCCTCCAGAGAACACCAGATGATCCAACAGACAGACTGTGCTTCAACCTCCTCCAAAGGAGTGTTGTGGGAAGGTTTATCTCTCACAAACCAAGTTCTTTGCTAACACTATTAACTAGCATATCACGTTGCCATTCATTGTCGTGAAGTTGTTGGACCACCACCTCTGCACTTGTTTTGATCTGTACAAGTTCAAGTGAGTTTATTGTCATGTGTCCCTGATAGGAAAATGAAATTCTTGCTTTGCCTCAGCACAACAGAACATAGTAGGCATTGACTACAAGGCATTCTATAAATATATACACACATGAATCAATATACGGATGAAGTGCAAATAACAGTTAATTGGCTAATAAAGTTTAGTGTTTTGCCGAGCCAGGTTTAATAGCCTGATGGCTGTGGGGAAGTAGCTATTCCTGAACCTGGTCATTGCAGTCTTCAGGCTCCTGTACCTTCTACCTGAAGGTAGTAGGGAGATGAGTGTGTGGCCAGGATGGTGTGGGTCCTTGATGATACTGCCAGCCTTTTTGAGGCAGCGACTGTGATAGATCCCCTCGATGGAAGGGAGGTCAGAGCCGATGATGGACTGGGCAGTGTTTACTACTTTTTGTAGTCTTTTCTTCTCCAGGGCGCTCAAGTTGCCGAACCAAGCCATGATGCAACCGGTCAGCCTGCTCTCTACTGTGCACCTGTAGAAGTTAGAGAGAGTCCTCCTTGACAAACCGACTCTCCGTAATCTTCTCAGGAAGTAGAGGCGCTGATGTGCTTACTTTATAATGGCATCAGTGTTCTCGGACCAGGAAAGATCTTCAGAGATGTGCACGCCCAGGAATTTGAAGCTCTTGACCCTTTCAACCATCGACCCATTGATATAAACGGGACTGTGGATCCCATCCTACTCCTTCCAAAGTCCACAATCAGTTCCTTGGTTTTGCTGGTGTTGAGGGCCAGGTTATTGTGCTGGCACCATATGGACAATTGCTCGATCTCTCTTCTATACTCTGACTCATCCCCATCAGTGATACGTCCCACAACACTGGTGTCGTCAGCGAACTTGATGATGGAGTTCGCACTATGTCCGGCTACGCAGTCATGAGTATAGAATGAATACAGCAGGGGGCTGAGCACGCAGCCTTGAGGTGCTCCCGTGCTGATTGTTATCGAGTCTGACACATTTCCACCAATACGAACAGACTGTGGTCTGAGAGTGAGGAAGTCGAGGACCCAATTGCAGAGGAATGCGCAGAGACCCAGTTCTGCGAGTTTGGTAACCAGCTTGGAGGGGATGATTGTATTAAATGCCGAGCTGTAATCGATTAATAACAGCCTGACATATGAGTTTTTGTTGTCCAAGTGGTCCAGAGCGGAGTGGGCTAGCGAGATCGCATCCACCGTTGATCTGTTGTGGCGGTAAGCGAACTGCAGTGGGTCCAGGTTTTTGTCGAGGTAGGAGTTGATCTGCGTCATGATCAACCTCTCAAAGCACTTCATCACCACAGGCGTTAGCGCCACAGGTCGATAGTCATTGAGGCATGTCACCTTACTCTTCTTGGGCACTGGTATAATTGATGCCCTTTTGAAGCAGGTGGGAACCTCAGACCTCAGAAGTGAGAGGTTGAAAATGTCCGTAAAAACTCCAGCCAGTTGGTCCGCACAGGTTTTTAGAACACGACCAGGTATACCATCAGGTCCAGGCGCTTTTCGAGGGTTCACCCCTCTGAAGGATTTCCTGAGTCGGCCTCTGTGACTGAGACTGAAATACCATCACAGCGAATGGGGGCCCGGGAAGGCACATCGGTGTTCTCCCTATCAAAGCGTGCGTAAAACGCATTGAGCTCATCAGAGAATGATGTTTCGCTGACATTCGAGCTGCCTCCTGATTTCGACTTGTAAGAGGTGATTGCATTCAGGCCCTGCCACAGCCGCCGAACATCTGTCTCTTCCTCCAGTTTGGAGCATAAATCCCTTTTCGCCTTTTTGATGGCCTTACCAAGGTCGTATCTGGACTTCTTGTAGGCCACTGTATCATCAGACATGAATGCCCGGTGTCTGGACTTCAGAAGAGTGCGGATCTCAAAGTTCATACAAGGTTTCCGATTGGGAAACGCTCGGAAGGTTTTGGTGGGGATGCAGTCCTCCACACACTTCTTAATGAAGTCTGTAACGACTGTGGCGTATTCGTTCAGGTCCGTTGCCGAGTCCTTGAACATTGCCCAGTCTACAGACTCCAAACAGTCCTAGAGTTGTTCCTCTGCCCCCCACCCCCCCCCCCCCCGACCAGTTCTGTACTGTCCTCACCTCTGGGGGTGCGCTCTTTAATTGCTGCCTGTAGGCAGGAAGAAGCAGCACCGCGGTATCGTCGGATTTACCGAAGTGAGGGCGAGGGATAGAGCGATAGGCATTCTTGATGGTGGTGTAGCAGTGGTCGAGGGTGTTTGGTCCTCTGGTGCAGCAGGAGACATGTTGGTGGAAGTTAGGGAGTGAATTCTTTAGGTTTGCCTTATTGAAGTCCCCAGCTATGGTGGTGAACGCCGCGGGGTAAGACGTCTGGTGTTTATTGACCACGGCGTGCAGCTCCTCCAATGCCAGACGGACGTCTGCCTGGGGTGGGATGTAGACCGCGGTCATGATGATGGAGGTGAATTCCCTTGGGAGGTAGAAGGGACGGCTCTTCACCGCCAGATGTTCGAGGTGTGGAGAGCAGGAGTTGGACAGGACTGCCACGTCTGAGCACCACGCAGAGTTGACCATGAGGCAGACGCCCCCTCCTCTCCCCTTCCCAGATGCCAGTGTACAGTCCATACGGCGGATGGAGAAACCTTCAGGCTGGACCGCTGAGTCTGGGGAGCTGGGGTGAGCCATGTCTCTGTGAAACAGAACACAGAGCATTCCCTCAGCTCCCTTTGATAAAGCAGCCTTGCCCTTAAGTCCTCCACTTTATTTTCAAGGGACTGTACGTTGGCCAGTAGGATAGTAGGGAGAGGGGGCTTCAGTCTGACCTGAAGTCCTGCCCATCGGCCACGTTTCCGGACACAATGGAGGCTTCCCCTTTGTTTCCCCTTTGTTTCCAGGTGCTGAGTTTACTGTACCTGCTGTTTCTGCGGACCTGCGCTGGACCGGGGATTCCTTCACAGACGGCAGCTCCAGCTCCGTAACGAAAGGGGGTACATTCAAAGTCGGCAGCTCCAGCTTTATTGTCTGAACATTTATTTTTTGGAGTCTATTCTTTCTATGTGGGGGGGGGGGGAACTGTTTTAACCCCAGTCCTACCTGGTCAGAGGTGCGGTTTTCCTCCAAATCGCGTCTCCGGTCTCCCCATGCGGCCTTCCATCGGGCTGGAACGGCGTTTCCTGCCGGGGACCACAGCTTTGGCGGCACAGTGCTGGGACATCAGCAGGGAGCGGGCGATGCCTTGCCGGGTCGCCGCTCCGGAGTGCTGTGGCCGCCGACCACCAACATCGGGCAGCCGCAGTCTGCGGTCTGCAGTTTGAGGGCGACACCGCGGAGTCGAGGCTCCAACCGGCGCGGCCTGAAATCCACGGGCGTCGCAGTCTCCGGGGAAGGAGCGGCCGCTCCAGACATTTCCAAGCTGCTGAGGACTTTTCCACCCGATGCAGGTGGGCAAACAACATCGGGCTGCCGTTGCGGCGACTGGCTGCAGTGGCCTCAAACTGGCCCCGACCTCGGGTGGACTAGGAGGAGGAGGAGGACTGGACATTTTGGTGCCTTCCCCCACAGTGGAGAGTGGAGATTCTACTGTGGGGGGGATGTTCGTGTTTGTGTAAAATCTCTTATAGTGTGTTGTCATTTTTTCTATCTCTTTTTATTATTTGTATGGTTAGTAACTGTAAAGCACTTTGGCTTTTGATTTAAATCAATTGGAAAATGTGCTATATAAATAAACTTATTATTATTATTATTATTGTTCCTGGGAGATCCGGCCCGTGGGCTCTGGAGGTCATCCCGGGGTTCCCAGGTACAGTACCTGGGATCCTCAGTCGGGTCGGGAGTTCCACAGCCAGCGTGGGAAAATTTAAAGTCCGGGGCTCCCGCAGCTGCGGGAGATCGCGAAATTGCCAGCGCTTTCAGCTGCCCAAGCAGCTTGTCTGAAACGGCATCGATTACTGCCATTTCCCTGATGCAGGTAAGTTGATAGAAGTTGTAGGTGAACCTTTTCTGTTCTGGTTCTCCGCAAAAGTCGCCGCAGGCAGGCGCCATCTTTGACCAGCCGGTATCTTCTTGGTTTATATTGGGACTACATTTGTATATTATTTCTCATATAATGATGCACATCCCTTGCAAATCTTTATTGATTTGAGAGTCAAAAACCTCTTTATCGAGAGTCAAAAACATCAAATTCCTGGACGTGCATATTTCCAAAGTTCTTTCCTGGATCCAGCATACTGATGCAATTATATAGAAAGCCCATCAACGACTCTACTTCCTGAGAAGACTGTGGAGATTTGGTATGTCAGAGTGGAAGGTACGGTATCTATAAGTTGCAAATTCTTGCTGGATACTGCAGGATAGGTTTGGAGGGATATGGACCAAATGCAGGCAGGTTGGACTAGTGTAGCTGGGACATGTTGGCTGGGTGTGGACAAGTTGGGCCGAAGCTGATTCACTCTATGACTCTAAAAAAGACTATATGACATCGTTTGAGGATAGTGCAACATCTCATCACTTGACATCTTGACATCTTGCCATATGACACTTGCCCACAGTTTGTAATTATAAACCAATGTTAGTAATTCTTAACAGTCGAAGAACAGTAATTAGACTCATTGCTCCTGAAAAAAATTCATGGAGCCGCAGTAGCATTAAAGTATCCTGATCACAACTTCCTTGACCCCTAAGCAAGCTGGCTAGATCTTTCATTTTTGGGGTTTTATTAGTATAATGAGAACACCACAATATCTTTGTATCTCTTTTATTTTCTGAGGACAAACTGTGAAAATCGTTTCAAAGCAAATGTTAATGAAGTATTGAGCAAATCTGGATAAACAGTACACAGTAGTCAGACAAAAAGCAACCAATATTATCAATAAGTTCTTATCTATCTCAGATACATGCTACAAAGACTCAAATGTATGAATTACTAGGCTATTCTAAAGTATGCAGCCTATGTTTGTTTAATTGACAATTTGAAGCCATAACGTGTTTTTATTTTATGCACTATTCATTTACATTATTGGCTAGGGCACAGATTGTTACAAATACCTTTTTATCTTCCTTCTGGGGATATAGGCATTGCTATCAAGCCAACAGTGCCAACTTTTGTTGGATGTGGTCCTGGAGGTTTATATGACATCTAGTCCCATGGCTTCAGATCGCATGACACTTAGATACACTTTGTAAATGTCTGTAGAGATTGAAAGGTTTTGCTCATGACTTTGTGCCAGGACTTGTTACTCAGGGAAAGGATAAAACTACACAAGCACGCAAAGAAAATACACAGCTGCCTACTGTGGGTAAGAAAGCTCCAAAGAAAGTAAGGTCCTGGGAATGAATTAGTTAACTTGCTAGAGTTTTGAATAATGCCTGCTTTCAGCAGAGGGAAGGTGTGAACAGGGGAAGAGCAGGTATATGAAGTTAAATCTGCAGTAAGAAAGTCGATGTATCCACATTATTATTGATGCAATCGTACAACGGAAAAAAATGCTTGAAATAACAAAAAAATGCTTACCTTGACTGATTCAGGAGATTGACTGTTGCTTCTCCTATTCATTCAATACTAAAATCCCTTGCTTCACTCAACCCTCTTATACATTTGCACTTTTAGCAACTTCCCATTAAAATTATAAACCCTAAATGTGAAAGATCAAGTCTAATAATGACAAAATAACAATGAGGCACTGGAGCATAATATAGTCCATTACTGATGTATAAATTAACAATGTTGTCCCAAGAGAGGTTTTGTGCATGGTGTATGCCTTGCATCACAGGAGTCAGATTATAACATGCTAACAGTTTTCGGTGCTGTGGGAAAGCTGCAGGTAATTCTATACATTCACGATTTAAAACCAGGAAGACATGGACAGTGTTTGCACAGCAATGGGCTTATGTACTAAAAAAGTGTAAATATTCATTGAATTCACATCCTTTTCTGTTGAAAGTCTTTCTAGCATCCCCAGGACATGCACTGTCAGGGCCCTGGGGAGTGTTGTTGAACACTCAGATCTGGGGGTGCAAGTACATAGCTCCTTAAATGTAGTGACACAGGTAGATAGAGTGGTAAAGACACTCTATGGTTCACTTGCCTTCATTGGGGAAGGCATTGTGCAGAGGAGTTGGAACGTCATATTACAGTTGTATAAATCATTTTACACTATTGTGTGCAGTTCTGTCCGCCTTAGTATAGGAAGGATGTAGTTATTATGCTAGAGAGGGTGCAGAAAAAATACACAAGGAATTGGAGGGATTAAGTTAGAAGGAAATTCTGGATAGGCTGGGACCATTTTCCTTATAACGAAGAAAGTTGAGGAGTGATATTACAGAGGTTTATAAAATAAAGTGGAGCATAGATTGTCACAGTCATTTTCTCAAGGTTGGGGAGTCTAAAGCTAGATAGCAGAGGTTTATGGTGAGAGGGGAAAGATTTAAAGGGGATCTGAAGGGTAAGCTTTTCACACATGAGGGGTGAATATTTGGAACGAGCTGTCAGAGAGGTGATAGAGGCATGTATAATTACAACATTAGGCCTGGAAAGAGTGGATGTGGTGAGGATGTTTTCACTAGTGGGAGAGACTGGGACCAGAGGCCATAGCCTCAGAATAAATGGATGTTCTTTTATAACGGAGATGTGTGGTGAATTTGTGGAATTAATTACCACAGATGGCTGTGGAGGACATCATTGGGTATCTTTAAGGTGCAGAAAGGCAGACTCTTGATTAGTACTGGTGACAGGGGTTATGGGGAGAAGGCAGGAGAATGGGGTTTAGAGGGAAAAATAGATCAGCCATGATTGAATGGCAGAGTAGATTTGAAGGGCAGAATGGCCTAATTCTGCTCTTATGACTTATGAACGTATTTAAAATACATTTAGACAGGTATATGGATAAGAATTTTTTTTTTATTATAAAAAAAAATATATATATATATGTTTTATTTATTAGAAGTACATTACATTACAACCACATACATTAGTACTCGTCACTTATGTCTTCTTACAATTAATGTACTCCATTTGCTTTTTACACTAGTAAAAGGAAAGGATAAGATTGAAAGAAAGAAGAAAGTGAAGGAAAAAGTGAGAGTTGGGGATAAGAAAAATATTGAGGAATATGTCAAACACTGGTAAAACGGATTTGCCTTGATAGGCATTTTGGTCGACATACACAGGTGGGCTGGAGGGCCTGTATCTGTGCTCTATAAAGTAGTTTTACAAGGGATGGAGGCACAGCTAGCAATACCAACACTGATTCTCCTGGATGATGAACCACCTTCTTTAAACTGCAGTCCTTCTGGTGAAAGTCCTGAATCAGTGTTATGGGCCTGTACCACTTGGTGATTTTTTAGGCAACTGCTGGCAACTGACATAGTCGTAGCAGGTCGCCGACAAACCGGCGACAACCTACATCATCCTAGCGACAACCTACGACAGCACCTATGACAGGAGAAGTCAAGCTACGCTCATTGCCGTCAAAACCCACTGTTGCCGAAATTTTTTCAACATGTTGAAAATTTAGCGGCGACCAGAAAGACGCTAGGACTTTTTACGCGACTGAGGAGACTACTCCCGGCGACCACCGGCGAACATGTGGGGACAAACTAGTCGCCTGCAGTTGACTAAAAAATCGCCTAAATGGGACAGGCCCATTATGGGTTAAGAATTTCCAGGATCCAATCCCAGTGACAATAAAGGGTCAGCAACATATTTCCAAGTCAGGTGGGAGCCTGCAGATGCTGGTGTGCCCATCCATTTCCAGACCTTGTCCTTCTTGATGGCAGAGGTTGTGTATTTGGAGAAGCTTTGTAAGTGTTGCTGAAGCTGTACTCAATCTGGCAACAGTATTCCCTCACACTCCTGACGTGCTATGTACATAGTGGAAATGACGTGGTTTCAGGTGATAAGTCACTCATCTTAGGACATCCTTCTCTGACTTGCTCATCCAACCATATTGTTTGTGAACGGTTCTGTCCCTTGTGGGATGTTGCTGGTTGAGAATTTGCTGAATGTCAATATAATATGTAGTTACACTTTCTCTTGTTGACCATGGTCCTGACATTCGATTGGCACAATCATTGCTTGCCAAATCACCCCATGCCAGAATCTTACTACATGTAGGTATAAGTTGCTTCATTATCGTCAGTCAAGAGTCATCTGATCTTATGGTGGAAGATCATTAATGAAGCAATTGAAAGTTATTTCAAAAAGAAGCAGTCATTCGAGTCTACAAAGCAACACAGGTGTATAAAGTACAGTAGAGATATTATAATAGGCAACAGGACCATTTGCCTTGAGGGAGAGCAAACCTTAGGATGGGAGACAAAAATGAAAACAGTGCATACGGAAATATTTCCTTCAATATTATACAGCTAGCATCCAAGATATTATTGTTTAAACTGGAATGGAATGGAAAAAAATTAATTATAAAAGCTACTATGTTTCTTAGTAAAAATAATAACACCTCACGGCAGCGCAGTGGTAGAGTTGCTGGCTTACACTGCTTGCAGCGCCTGACACCTGGATTCGATCCCGACTACGGGTGCTTGTCTGTACGGAGTTTGTATGTTCTCCCCGTGACCGCATGGGTTTTCTCCGAGATCTTTGGTTTCCTCCCACACTCCAAAGACATCCAGGTTTGTAGGTTAATTGTCTTGAGTTTGTATACTTGGTATAAGTGTAAATTGTCCCTCGTGTGTGTAGGCTTGTGTTAATGTGCGGGGAACGCTGGACGGTGCGGACTCGGTGGGCTGGAGGGCCTGTATCTGCGCTGTATCTCTAAACTAAACTAAAAAACTTCCCTCCATGCATTTGTTACAACAGAAAGCTAATTTTATTTCTAAATTTTCCCAGCTCCAATGAAAGATCATCAGACTGAAAATGTAACTGGTGCTGAATATTACCAGTAATTTCTTTGTTGTTATTCTGGACATAGAGCAGCTTTGAATGTTTTAGCACAGTGCTTGACAGTATTCAGCACTATCTGACAGTCCTCTCATGTAATATGCCTCAAAGTTGAGCCTTTTGCTGACATTTCCAGTCATATAACCTAATCTAGTCATACATTTTAATTTATATATGATGATAAAAAGCACTATTGTCTATTGACTATCGACTATTATTGACTAAATGTGTGCATTTCAACAGTGGGTGTGAATATCTTAGATGATGAACTACTGACATGTAAGAAATATAGGAAGGTGATGATAGAATGAGACGATGGCTGGGCAATGATGTTTTGCAGGCACACTGCTATGAATAATACAATTCAACAAGGAAAGCCTTGTCATTGAAACTAGGGGAATTGTTTTAATCATCTCAGAAAAATTAGAACAGTTGAGCAGAGCAGTGTGAGACATTTGTAACAGCAGCTGAACTTCGGCTGATGGTTAATGGAGGACAGAGGTGATAGCTTTACCCATTGTAATAATTCTGTAAACCTATTATTTCCTTTCATGTTAACTGTACTTATCCACAATGTCTTACTCAGACATTTGCAATGCCTTTGTTAGCACACTGGGTGGTCTTTTGAAAGGTTTTTATTCTTCCTGAGTTAACATTCATGATTGAGCAAAAGATAATTTTGGACCATCAGAATAGAAATAGCCTTTCAGAGCCTGAAGCTGAACTCATTTTTTAACATTGGCAAATGCTTTTGTGAAATATCAGGACTGACATGTCTTGTGTTGCACTCATTATCAGCAAGTCTACAGGGAGCAGTAGCTGGCATGTACTTTCAAGCTTGGATGTACTATTAGGCATCGCTCCCTTTGCTATTGAGATATTTGGAGTTTCTGTCCTGGACACTAGTTTGTGAGATTCTATGACACAAATGATTTTCTTTCAGGCTATGGTACACTGATTATATATGGGGTCAGTTATGGCACATGTGTACATCATGGTTTGTACGTGTAGAGTGTGAGAAACCTCAAATTACTTATACAATTTCATTCTGTACACTATGTAATAGACTTTATAAGTCCATATACCTTATGTGTACACATACCTTTTAATCGTAATGAGGTTGAGATGGCAAAGAATCACAGCTTTCAAATAGAGTCATAGAGTAAGATTCTTACAATGTAGGAACGGGCCCTTCCGCCCAACTTGCCCACACTGGCCAACATGTCCCGCCTACACTAGTCCTTACAGTCTGCATTTGACCAATATCCCTCCAAACCATTCATGTACCTGTCTAAATCTATCTTCTATCTATCTATATCTACACATAACTAAAACTGATCATGTGCTCTTCCAGTTTGCGCGGCTTTTCTATTTACGCAAAAACGGTACGCAATAGCGCTATGATTTTTTGTCAACTGTTCTCCTGTGAGTGTAACAAGTTTCGTTCTGATCAGTAGTATATTGTAACAGTTAGCGAGGTTTAAAAATCACAAAACATGTGTGCACAGATCGATCTCTCCTGCCAGTCAGCTCCTGGTCTCTTCTCCGGTCACTCCCTGGGATGGTCCGCCCCTTCCTGCGCCATCGCATCTTTACTGGAGCTCTGAGAAAAGACGGGGGAAGAGCCATGGGGGAGAGGGGGATATTATGACCTTATGACCCATGGGCCTATCTAAAAGTCTCTTAAACACCACCATCGTATCTTCACCATCAACCCTAGCAGAGATGTTCCAGTGACCCACCACCCTCTGTGTAATAAACCTGCCCCACACATCTTCTTTTAACTTTGCTCCCTTTACCGTAAAGAAGAAAAGAGAGCACAGTCTCAAACCAGGTATATTTTAAATGTTCGTAACTAAGGCAAAATGTTCAAATCTTTCAATCCATAAGCAGAAAGAATCACAATCAATCAATCACAATCACACAACAAATACTTTATTAGCCAAGTATGTTTTGCCACATACAAGGAATTTCATTTGCCAAGTCAGTCATACAAATAGAAAGCAATGGAACACACAAAACACATTTTAACAAAATGTCCATCACAGTGCCTCCTTCACATTCCTCACTGTGATGGAAGGTGAAAAAATGTTCAGTCTC
The DNA here is from genome assembly GCA_038087875.1 of Malacoraja senta. Lineage (NCBI taxonomy): Eukaryota > Metazoa > Chordata > Chondrichthyes > Rajiformes > Rajidae > Malacoraja > Malacoraja senta. The sequence goes on along the minus strand of CM075977.1, from coordinate 267,940,798 downwards.
TTCCCTTTGCTCACCCGCGGTCGGGGGCCTCGAACCCTCTGTTGACAGGATGATCTTGACTCCCGTAGCCCGTGGTAGGCCCTCCACGTCGAGGTGATTGGGAGGATGTCAGCTCCCTCGCACCAGACGATCGAACCCCACGTCGGGGCTGGTAGAACCTTCTGCGACGTTGGAGTTCCTGACATCCACGGGCTCTCCCGAGACTGCGAGCTCCCGATGTAAAGTCCGCAGGCGAGGGATCGACTCCGATGTAAGTTCACGCCCCGCGGTGACGCTGAAGGTCAGTCCGAGGAGGCCTCCAACTCCATCGATGGTAGGCCGCAGAACGCCCGGAGAATGCGATCCAAAAATTAATCACAGTTCCGGCAAGGTAAAAAGAAGAAAAAAGTTTCCCCCTCCCTCTCCCCACACATAAAACAAAACAGAGAATATTTACACAAACTTTTAACACACACTAAACATTTTTTAAAAGGAAGAAAAAACAAACAGACTGTTGGCGGGGCTGCCAATCGTGCGGTGACCCTGGTGGTATTGGTGACGTTGCTCACTGAATCACATTGTTATAGTCTAGCGGGAGGTCAAAACTGATTGGAACAAAGTTACGATGAATATCAAAGGAAATAGGCCCGAATGCATTTATGAAGTTAGAAAACTCATCTATTTTTGCATCAATTAATGAAATAATTGAAATACTTGCAAATTATTTCATCCTCGCAGGATGAGAGATTGTGAAGAGGCATCAGTTTGGAACCTGCAATCAGAGGTCAGGAAGGGCCATAAGCAATTTCATTGTTGGTCTAAAAAACATATTGCAGCATTACACCTCTAGTGCATTCTTTGACACACCCTGTGAGATAGGTTTGTCTGGAGACTAATTAACGAGTACATGCCATCCAAAACGCTAAGCAAACCAGCTCAAGCATCCAAGCAGATCTACAAGACAGCTTCATCGATACAAATCGCCTCTAAAATTTCTGCCATATCCAAACCTTACAATGAAGGTGCAATATAGACTAATGAATGACAATGGCAGGAGATATGGCATAAAATCTAATCACATGAGCAGGTAAGGTGCAAAAATAGAGATTGGTAGCAAATTCTGTTGTTGTTACCATAGGAATCTTTCAGCATGCATGTTAATTCAGAGTGACACAGTACTTTAAACACAGAGAGCAAGTTCACATTGCTTGACTGAAGGACTGAAAGGAAAGAGTGGTAGTCAACCAGTGCCTGACAGAAGGATCAGCTTCAGGAGAAAACCACAGAAAGGAAGTTTGCATTACAATGAGGCAGATGTACAATGCTAGGAATGCATTTTAAATCACATTCCCTACCTGGCGCTAATTTAAATAATAAAGAATAATAATCAAGGCATCAGTATGAATATTGAAGCTGAGATCTTACTCTGGTGAGACCCTGGAAGAAATAGAGTGTGTGGTCCTCTGTAACTAGACAAGCTAACGCTGTCAATTATAGTGGCTGATGATGTTAAAGCGTCACCTGCTCAGAAGATATTGGCTGAAATGGTGATTGGAACATTGCATTTAACAGGAATAGTAAGATTAAACGAGAACTTACCAATTACGTTAGTGATTACGTGAAGAAGTCCCGCCTGTGCGCATGCGAGTCAATCTTCAAAGCAGCGGTATGAAATCGCAGATAACAGAATATTTGAAGTAACATAGTAAGATCAGCAACATGAGAACTACCATATGACCTTTATGAGAGAGAGGGTTGAGCGTGGTGGGCACGTAATCACCAACGTAACTCCTCATAAAATAAAGATCAAACTTCAAACTGGTAAATTCTTGCTTAATCTTACTATTTTACTTCGGAGTCACGTGAGTGATTCCGTGAAGAGTTAAAAGCTCTGTGATTTCATGCTGTAGATTCAAATCCCGGCATCTCACTGTATCGATTGACTCAGGATGAGTGAATAATAGTAGGATTAAACGAGAACTTACCAGTTTGAAGTTTGATCTTTATTTTATGAGGAGTTACGATGAGGGATTACGTGAAGAAGAGCCCGTCCAGCTGCACACGCATCAATCTTCAAAGCAGCGGAGTGAAATCACAGACAACAATTACTGAAGTATGATAGTAAGATACATAAATACTAGAACTACCAGCTCGATCTTTTATGAGGCTGGGAGCGGAGGGCACGTAATCCCTCATCGTAACTCCTCATAAAATAAAGATCAAACTTCAAACTGGTAAGTTCTCGTTTAATCCTACTATTTTACTTCGGAGTCACGTGAGTGACTACGTGAAGATTTCAAAGCTCTGTGATTTCACGCCGTAGATTCAAATCCAGGCGTCTCACTGCATTGATTGACTCTAAATGAGTAAAAGCAATCAACAATGCATAACCACAACATAAATGTAATCAGTTAATGGTTTTATTTATTACAACAATAGTAACCCCGTTTATCATAATGGGGGACTTAATTCTGAATCCAACACGGCACCATCAAATAACCCGGGATCTTTAATCTCCTTATGGTAATACTTGTGAAACATCTGTTCACTTGCCCATCCTGCGGCTGCGAGGATAAGGTCTATTGGAACGTCCAAATCCCTGGCCGCCGATGTTGCTGCCGCCCTGGTGGAATGAGATTTAAATTTATCAGTATCAATACCTGCATCAACCAACACCTGTTTCAGCCATCTTGAAATAGTCTGTGCCGCCACCTTCTTATGAGTTTTTTTATAGCTGATAAAGAATGCTGATTCAGCACCTCTTAAGGTTCTGGTTGCTTCAATGTAACATCTTAAATATGCTACTACACATCGACGTGGATCCTTAGGGTATGCTGAAAAAAACAACTTACATCCTGTGAACCCAGGTCTACTCTGTTTAAGCAAATCATAGACATAGAATGTAATGGCATCTGCTGCTACTTTCATCCTGTCTATTCGTAACTTCTGCAATGTTTGCACTCTTTGTGCTGAAACTAATGCCATGAGCATAACTAACTTCATGGTAATTTTGGCCAATGACAGAGCTTCAATAGGCGCAGCAGCATAAGTACATATTTTACATTCCAGATTTCTGTATACCTGGGTCTAGGAGGATTGGAATTGAAAATTCCCTTCATAAACCTACAGACCCAAGGATGTGATCCTATAGGATTTTGCTCTGATTCCCTGCATAAATATGCAGAAAGAGCACTCCTTGCAGTATTGATTGCACTATAGCTTAAATTTAAATCAAAATAAAGAGTTGAAAGAAACTCTAACACATCTGAAATGTTTGCAGTGTAATATGCAATATTCTTTTGTGAACAAAACACCTCCCATTTCCATATATAAGAAATGTACTGCTTCTGGGTACTATTCCTCCAGGCTGCTGCCATAACATCCACAGTACGCTCTGATAATCCTCTTCCAAGATATGGCCTTCTTAGAATCTGCAAATCAATAAACCAATACGATCATGTAAAGGATGTGGTTCATCAGTTACAGGGTGTACAAGCAGGTTTTCCTGCTTAGGAATAATCATAAGTGTTTTTTTGATCATTTTTAACACCAGCAGGTACCATGGCTGTGTAGGCCAGTCTGGCACCATCAAAACCATTGAAGCTGAGTCCTGTTTAATTTTCTGTATACACCGATTAATGAGGCAAAACAGAGGAAATGCATACAGAAACATACCACCCCAATGTAGCGAGAAAGCATCCACCGCTACTGCACCAGGATCAGGCTCCCATGACACATACTTAGGCAATTGGTGGTTAAGTCTTGATGCAAACAAGTCAATTTTTTGGCATTCCAAATTGTGCCACAATTTTATTAAATATTTCATGATGCAACATCCATTCTATATTATCATTGAATTTACGTGACCTTGTGTCTGCAACTATGTTGAATCGACCTGGTAGGTAGCATGCTGACAGCCAAATCTTTCTGGTAATACACCAGGTCCAGATTATATTTGCCAATCTATCACAAGATTCTGACTTGATACCACCCATATGATTTACATATGCTACAGCTGTAGTATTGTCAATCTGTACCTGAACATGCAATTTTTCCATATTAGAACAATAAACTTTAAGCCCATAAAATGTTCCTAAAAGCTCTAGGTAATTTATACCTTGATTTTCGAGCAAAGGTACTTCCTCCACATTCCATCTACCTCCACAGCTGGAAACAGTATTATTGGCACCCCAACCTAGAATAATGGAAGGTGTTTCTACCAGAATTTGTCTGGAAGCATTAGAGACATTGTTAATCCACCATTCTAATTCCATAATAACCTCAATTGCCAATTGCATGGGCCTATCAAAATGCCCTGCATTAATCCTTAATGCTTGTACCTTAGCTCGCTGCAAATGCTGATAATGCAGTGGTCCAAACCTTACAGCTTGAAAAGCAGCAATTAATTTGCCCAGCAAGCTTGCCACTTGTCTAATTGAGGGTTGGAACTCTTTAATGAGCTTAATACAACCTTCAATTAACTGCAGCCTCTTATCTTTTGGCAAAGTGATTACCATGTGTTCTGAGTTAATGGTAAACCCCAGGTAATCAATTTTTGTGCTTGGTAATAGTTTCGATTTCTGTGGGTGAATAATGAATCCCATTTTCTAGAAAATGAGCTTAACTCTTGACACTGATGCTTCTGATGTAGCCAAAGTGTCTCCCACAATCAGAATATCATCCAAATAAGCCATTAGTACATGGCCCTCAGCTCTTAATAGTGCTAAAATTGGTTTGATTAATTTTGTAAATAATCTTGGAGCTGAAGTTATACCATTAGGCAATGCTTTAAATTGCCACAATTGACTCATCCATCTAAATTTTAGATATCTCCGATCATTACCATGCACTGCCCCAGAATAAGATGCATCTTGCTGATCTATACTTGCCATATAACATTTTCTTGTGACAAGCTGAATGGCATTTGTAAATGTCTCCATTTTAAAATGTTTATACTGTACGAAAGGTTTAAGACTTGTCAGATCCAGAATGATTCTACATCCACCATCCTTTTTTGGTCCAGGAAAAATACTTGACACAAACTGATGGTGTTGTTCTACTGACTTTTCTATTACACCTTTTTTGCATAATATTTTCAATTCTGCCTGAATCTGCGTATTCTCTTCTTTTGAGAAAATACGTGACCAGCTTGAAATATGCTGAGTAGGAGGATTCAAATGTGGATAGAATTCAATTCTAAATCCCACAATATTGCACAGTATAAACAAATCATTTGTTATTTGTTGCCATTCTTTTAGGAAGAATTGTAATCTTCCTCCCACTTGTGAGTGTAAAACATTTGATATGTTTCTTACCGGACCAGACCCACCTACCTCGAGGTTTGCCGATGACAAATGTTGTCCCCTATTCTTAGTAGGTACATTATAACCTCCACGCATCCCAGGAGCAGTACGCCAACGCGTATATGGGAACGATCGACTTGTTCCTTCTCCAGCACCAGACATCCGTCGGTAGGGATACTGCCTTCGAATTGATCTGCTCAGCTTCGGTGGTTTCATCATTCCCACGGTTTTTGCCTCTTCATTCAGGTCTTTTACCCTTTTTGCTAGATTCTCTCCAAAAAGCAGATTAGGCAGTTGGATATTAGATGGTTTACAGAGCCCTGCAAACTAAGGATGAATATTAGGTCTTATGGCACTCTTACGAATACAATTTATCTCAAAGTAGCGCACTACACATAAATGCTAAGGCATCTTGTTGTGAAGCAGATACATGCTCTTCATCCAACCCTCTACGCCCTCTCTCCATAATAACTTGCGTGGAACTCCACAAACAAGTCTGACGAGGAAGGCGACCTGGAAGCGAAAGTGAAAGCACTTACCTTCAGGCTTTTACTTTACTCACCGCTTGGAGGAGCTTTGCTCCTCCACACACGGTCGCAACGCTATGCGTCTGATGATATGACGCGTGTGCGGCTGGACGGGCTCTTCTTCATGTAGTCACTCACGTGACTCCGATGTAAAATCAACAATGGATTAACCATGACATTGATTTAAACGTATTAATGGTTTACGTGAATAAATAAATCAATAGCAATCCATCTATCTCAGGGGAGGCTAAGATTTGAATGCAAAACAGAATGGGCAACTAGCCCTGGGTCGGCAATCAGCCTATGGAAAAACATTTTTTCGAAAACTAATTTACTTGACCATCCTGCGGCCGCGAGGAGATGGTCGATGGGAATATCCATTGCCCTGGCCGCTGATGTTGATGCTACCCTGGTGGAATGAGATGTAAATTGGTAGTGTTAATACCCGCATAAACCAGAACCTTCTTCAGCCACCTTGAAATAGTCTGAACCGACCTTTTCTTGTGTGGTTGTTTGTGGCTAATAAACAATGCTGACTCCACACCTCTTAGGGTTCTGGTGGCCTTGTTAAAATATATAGCAAACGTGCCTGTACTCATAGACGCAAGTCCTTGGGGTATGCCGAAATATGACTAAGGATGTAGCTGGAGCCCCCTGGTGAAATATTGTTAACACACTGTACATATCCAATACTGTCTATATTTGTACTGAGAACTTGTGTTAAAGATATCTCTTTCAAACTCGAAATCCGGGGTTGAAAACCCAACAGAGTGGGTCCTGTTTGCTGCAACCAATATGATGGGAAAGTACGTTGGGCACAGTTAATGGCCCTATAACTGAATTATTGTCAAAACCCATTTAAGCATGAAATGGAAGACGTCAGTAATCTGTACCGTATTAAATGTAACATTAACATTAAACAAACCGCTTCCAAACTACTCAATAGGAAATGTACTGCTTTTTCGGTGCTATCCCTGCACTCTGCAATGAGCACATCCATGGATTGATGTGACAATCCGACCCGTAAGACAGTCCATTCAGAATGTGTAAGCCAATAATTGTTTTATTATGCAGAGGCTGGCTTCCTGAACCACAGTTTGAACCAGCAAAGTTTTTGTTTTTAGAATAACCGTATCTGGTTGTATTTTTATGCCTGACGGAAGCGGGAAGCATGGCTGCATAGCCAGTCCGACTGTACGAAAACTAAAACGAGATCTTGCTGACTTTATTTCAAGACCCGACTGATGAGGCAAAATGGAGAAAGGCATAAAAGAACATTCCTCCTTCTTGTGGCGAAAATGTATCTCTCACCACCGTTATACCACATATTTTTGCAATCAGTGAAAAAGCATGAACCATATTTTCATAAATACTTTGTGATTCAACACTTATTCTGTATTGTCCTGAATCTGAACTTGATGATAAACCAGTGGCAAGGGATTAGGTAAATATTACAGGATACTACTTGATTGCCATTATTATGTATATTATGTATTCGCTCACTAGTTTGAGACTGCACCGGTGATTTTAACAAAATACAGCGTTAGAAATATCATACAGACCAGATATAACAAATGTTTTCGAACTCTGAATCCAAACACCGATTTTATAATTAGTTGAACACCCTGGGAATATAGTTTTTCCCATTTTGCAATGTTTTACTGTTATTAGTACAGTTAAACGACATTCTCCATTTTTCATAATGAACCGGCCACTCCTGCCATCATTCCATGGGTGCTTTGCACGGTTTTCGAGCCTGTCTTGAAAATGACAATTCTGGCCCTAATTCCAAACTTGCTTGGAATGCTAATATTGTGCCCTCTAAGCAGATGACAATGCTTTTATCCTTTGTATGCTGTACAAACAAGTGTAAATATTACCTACTTGTGAGTGGTCCACTTACCCATGTTTCGGAAGTGCCGGACCCACCTTGATGAGTAGGACTGGTAGGGTACGTGGAACCTGTGCCCAGCTGTCATGCTGCCACCAGCTTCAGTGAACTGCCCACTGCCGATGAAGGCATAGGGTGCGTTGTCGCCAAAATGGCGTTCATCCATGGAGCAGCAGAGCGCCAGCTGCGCATCTGAGTCGCCGGCCGGCTTGTTCCTGGTCCAAACCCGGAATCTGCACCTCTCTTGTAGGGATACCTCCTTTTTTCAAATTTGCCGACCACCGGTGGCTTAACCTTGCTGCGTCTCGGACAGCTGCCCTCCATCGATTGTTCTAGCGAACGCAGTGATTCCTGAGCCCAGCAGCTTCAGGATTCTTGCAGCTCACCTGATCCCATATCACCTGGTTCACTGCCGGCACCTTAAGCAACACGCAATTCCCCGGGGTCTCGTGCTTCTTTGCGGTCTCATCCATCGTGAGCTCCTGTAGCTGATGGGAGACTAAGTAATTTATCGTGGAGGCCAACTCATCTCCCAGTGGCTCTCCTGACTCTGACGGGACAGCGAATCGTACTACCAGAAATGGGACATCTGGCAGCTGCCGTCTTCGCCTGGATTGAACTCATCGTCAGATTCGGGGTCAGAGCTCAGCTGACCCATTGCACACGCCTCATCAATGAGGGTGCTATCGAGCAGCCCTCTACTAGGTGCTGCTGGCGCGGCCTCTTTTTCAACCTGCCGCTGACACTACTCCTGCTCCTGGAGTGTGCCCTGGGGAAACAACCTATACAAAAGGTGCTCCATTTGGGATAACCGTTGAAAAACGGTATCCAGCCCCGGAGAGGAATTCTCCGCTCCTGACTGTGCCTAGTCAGTGGGCCTAACAGACTTGCTCGTGGCCTTACGCCCGACTGGCGCTGGCTCTGTGCTTTGCAGCACCAAGTCTGCAGTCGCCCCGCTCCCGGCCGGCGACTGTGCAGGGGTATGAGGCAGCCGTTCACAGACCGCACTCCCGCGGCTGTCTACCAATTTTCTTGCGGCTTGCCTCTTTCCCTTGGTCGTCTTGTCCATGGCGTTGTCCTGGAAGAAATACACAGCACAGCACCAGAGCAAAACAACCCGAACTCCAGCTAAGTTTGTGGCACATAATACAGATTTAAATCCTCACAGCCTCCGTGCGCCAATGCGGCTAGCGCGCTCATACACTAAGCAGCCCTGCCCCAGGCGCTGCTGGGACGGCCTGTATCATAGGTCCGCGCTCACACACTATGCAGCCCTGTTCTAGGTGCTGCTGGCGCGGCCTGTACCATAGGCCCGCACTCACACACTAAGCAGCCCTGCCCCAGGGCTGATGGCACAGCCTGTACCATAGGCCGGCGCTGGTGCCTGTGAAGGGTTAAAAAATAACAACAGAATGCATATAAATGCATACTTATTTCCGGAAGGGAAACCCTCTCAGCCCGACTCCTCCGAGTTCAATAGGGCTGTTTGAATTAATCTGTGCTCTCACCCCATGCCTGGGGCCCACAGAACGACAATTCTGTGCGCCACTGACCACACTGTCAGCGACTCTGGCGGTAACCCCGCCTCCTGTCGTGTTCTACCCAACCCCGGGAACCACAGCAGGTTTGAAACCACCGACCGCTTTGTCAGTGGCTTTAAACGCGAACCCGACAACCCGACTATCCGCTTCCGCGGTCGGAACTGGGGTCTCCCCACAGCCCATAGTCGGTCCACTCGCCGGACTTCGCCAAATCCTGCAGGATACCTCTGTGAAGAGAGGTTCCTGCACGAACATTAAACCTGGTAAGCAATAAAAACTTACCTGTAGGTTTCAACTTACCGCCGGCTGGAGCGATGCGCCTGCCAGTCCGGTGCTTCACCATGCGAACGACGATATGACGCGCATGCGCACAGGCTGGACTTCTTCATGGAATCACTCACGTGACTCCGAAGTAAAATTCATTAAGGCTGCCTTGAGAAAAGTTTCTGAATGAAGGAGAAGATATATTTAAGGATTCTGTCATGGGCGTTAAACACCAAAATGTTCACACATTGAACCAAATATCAAAATGATTTATCGATTTCTTCGACCTTTACCATATACCTTGCAAACCCAGGTAGCTAAACAAACTGAAACAATATGGTATTAACCAAATTGGCACATAACAAATGAGTGTCACTCATTGTGATGGTGCCCAGGATGATAAAACCATCTGGCTCTACAGGGACTATAGCATGATCCACAATGGATTGGTGGATGGCAAAGAATATTCTCTGCCTGTGTGTGAAGATTTGTACACTGAATTACAAAATATAAAGATCTTTGTTTGGTCAGACATATCTCATGCCTTGTCCAACATAATACAGATGATGATAGTCCAGGCGGGTCAGAGCTCGGACACGGCCAAAAGTGCTGCACAACATCTGATAGTAAAAGTACATACTCACAGCCACAGAAGATGGAAAACAAGGTGGCAGATAGGTGTGCCCAGATTTGTTGGCATTCAGAGCATTTTGGGGAGGAAGCTTTTTCATCATTCCATATAGAACACAACCACCGAGCAGAACAGATCAGGATGTGGAGGGTCAAGGAAATAGGATCTCTTCATCTGACCCAGTTTCCCATTTGAAGATATTACAATAAGTTGGTACCGAAGGCCCGAAGACATCCAAGATGGCGGCGGTGGTGGATGAAGGAACAGAGGGCCAGTAAGCAGACCAGCTGCGGGAAGCAGTGCAATGCATCTCGACGCTGGAAGTTCTGCAGCAGCCAGGGGCTCGGCTGGATGAGGCGCCACTCCAAGAGACCAAGAGCATAGACCAGACACAGAGCGGTGGTGGACGACCAAAGGCTGTGCTTGGCCATGCCAACCCTGCAACGCCGCCAGTACAATGGGCTTTCATGCACTTGCAGCAACTGGGACTTGAAAATGGCATTAATCCTGCTGATTCTTGTACACTGTCTCAGTGTAGTATTTCTATACACATTTACTGTATCTAAGATGTGCTGATGTATTGTAATACTTATACTGAACTGTATGCAAAAATGAATGTCACTGTACCTCAGTATATGTTACACTAAGTACCATTGAACAATTGAACCATTGAGATGGATGAAAGGCGGATGAAACCAACAGGTATTACAACATAAGTTAGAAGGAATTTCACAATATGTGAAGATGGCCCATCAGGAAGACAGTGGAGGAGCCCTGGTCTAAGAGTTATTTCAGTGAACATTGGCATTATTGAATCCATTGTCCTCATTACGCTCCAAAATAGCAAAGGAGAATGTTCTTACAGTGATTCCTATAATTGTTCATGCCAGCCAAAATGTAGTATTTTTAATGGACATAAAAATGTATGTCAGAGATGGAAGACACCCCAATGTTTGGTGAGTCTATGAGTTTTCTCCATTTCTCTCTCCATTCCATTCACTTTCCTCCCTCCATTCCTCTCTCTCTCTCTCTCCCATCACACACTCACTACCCTTCTAACCAATCCCTTCTTTTCTCACTTTTTTTACTTCTCCCTTTTTCTCTTCCTTCCCACTTGCCCCTCATTATCTCTCCCTCTCTATTCTCCGTCTTTATCACTCTCAATGCATCATTTATTTTCCAAATTGCTTACCCCAGTTCCATTCTCATTTCCTTAAAGTTAATCTTTTCCAGTTTATTACTGGTCTGAAGTCTTTTTCAATCATTATCTTAAGCCTTATTATTCTGGTACTATTATTACCTTTTTATTTCTCAGTGCCTACTTGAATTGATTATTCTGGGTCATTTTCCAAACTCAAGAGTCCTTCGATTTTTTATATGCCGAAAGACTGATCATCACCTATCAATTACTTTAATATTTCTGAGATATCCTAAGAACTTAAAAATAGTGCTTGTTGGAACCTTCCTTACTTCCATTTAATGCAGAGTCCATCTGTGAGATTTTGACTATGCATTGACGAGTGATCATTTCAAGAATAGCAGCTCAAGCATCAAATCAGTATTGCTTAATGATTTGCATCACAATCCATCTGTTCCACATACTTCTAATGGTCGTTAAATGCGTGAATGCAAACCGCTTTACCAAGAAAGCAGACCATGCACTTTCAGTGGAAGTGTGTGCATATACTTCTGGGACATTACCTTTAAGCATTAGTTCACTGTGTAGCATCCAATAACCTGGCACTATATAATCCAATTAATCGCCCTATGCTCTTATACAAGGAAATGTTTCAGTACAGAGAGTAGCCAACATTTTATTTTAAACAATGCCAATGGATTGAAAGCAGAGCTCGGTCTAGGTGGGTCTCAGTGCCGGCAGGGAATGGTGTGACTAGGTTTCGTTACGTGGGTTTTATTGTGATTGGGTTTTGTTTTGGGCAGGGCTTGGTATGGTCAGGGATTGGTGTGAATGTGTCTTATTGTGAGCAGGGGCTTGGTGTAATCACGCCTTAGTGTGGTCAGGGTTTGGTGTTGGTGGAGTTTGTTTTGGGTGGGTCTCATTTTGGGAAGTTCTTAGTATGAACAAAGCCACGATGACTGTTCCTAATTAGCCCATTCTCTTCCAAATGGCAGTAAATCCTAATCTGAAGACTCCTCTCCAATAGTTTCTCAACCATTGATGTGAGGCTCACCGCCCTATAATTCCCTTGATACTCTCAACTTCCCTTCTTAAACAAAGGAACGACATTGGCTACTGTCCGGTGCATTGGGATGTTGCCTGTGGCCAGAGAAGAAGCAAAGATTTTTGTCATGGCTCCTGCAAACTCTTCCCTTGCATCTCTTAATAACCCGGGATAGATCCCATCAAGCCCTGGAGATTGTAGTGTAAGGGTTAAACAGACAATTTCGGGTAAAAATTAAAAATGGAGTTATCAGCTAAATTAGCAGCACTGCATTCCATAACCCTTCGAAAACAAGATTCAAATGCGTTATCTCCTAGAATGGAGCTTGCAGCAGCGCACATTGCTTGGGAACGTAGCCTTTGTCAGGCCATACTATGGGAAAGCATAGCATTGGTGAACACAACACAACAGCAATAGTTGGGTAGACCACCCGCACCCCCTGCTGCTAGTATTGCAGAAATGTTGCAGACAAGGGGGGCTTATAATTGGCTCAGGGAGGGGGCAGTGGCACCGTCTGCTCTGATAAGAAATGCCATAAAATCTGGTGTCAGGTGCCCTTTCGGTGGAAAAAGCTCCAACCTTGAACCGTGTCGCAAACTGTGCCAGGTGATCGAGAGCAAAAACATCCTGCGGCATGCTCTGCTGTGTATTCGAGGATATTCGGGGATACGTGAGTGCATGTGCCTTGTTTGGTAATGTAATAAATTACTTAGTGAATCAAACTCTGTTGTCTGAATCCAGTGATTTATCAAACACAACAGAGATGTATCCACTTTCATGCACATCATGGTGTCAGGGGTTACGGGGAGAAGGCAGGAGAATGGGGTGAGGTGGTAGAGATGGATCACCCATGATTGAATGGCAGAGTAGACTTGATGGACCTAATTATGCTCCTATCACTTATGACCTTATGAGCACCTCCTCCTTATTCTCAAACATCCCTTGCCTATTGGCAATCTCCACACTGATCACACTGCACTCCATGTCCTCAGCAGATACCGATCCAAAGTACTCATTTGGTACCTTGCCAATATCCTCTGAATCCAAGTACAAATTCCCTCCTTTATTCTTGAACAGTCCTACCTTCTTCCTTTGTTAATCTCTTGTTTTTAATGTTTCTATAACAAGTTTTAGGATTTTCTTTAAGCTCACTCACCAAAGACATTTCATAGGCTCTTTCGGCCCTTCTGATCGCCCAATTGAATTATTTCCCATGATTTATATTCATTTATATTCATCAAAGCTTGTCTGATCTTACATAGACTTCATTTTTGTTTTTGACCATATTTCTGACGTATCCTAACATTGCCACCCTATAACGTGTTTCAACGTAAACATCAAAATGTCAAGAAAGTACTTCTGTGCCATCAGATCCCACTATCTGCAGATGATGAGGCAAATACAAGAAAGCTCTGAAAATGTCCAGAATTTCACTGGTAGCAAAATGAAATAATCCAGCAACCGACCAGAGAGTCGTTCTTAAAGGTTTTAAATAGTGCTGGGTGAAAGGTTCCTTTCTTCTATTTAATGTCGAGTTCACCTGCGTGAGATTTTGATTCTGATTATGCATTGACTAGTCTGTTCATTTTAAGAATAGCAGCTCAAGCATCAAATCAGAATTGCTTACTGATTTCCATCACAGTTGTTCTGCTCAGCATGCTTCCCCTGGTCATTAAACATGTGCATGCAAATCTCTTCACCAAGAAAGCAAACCCAACACTTTCTGTGGAAGTGTGTGTAAGTAACTCTGGGACATAGAGTATTAGCAGTCTGAAGAAGGGTCCCACCCCAAAATGTCACCTGTCCATACCCTCCCCAGATGCTGCCTGACCTCCTGAATTTCTCCAGCGCTTTGTGTTTTACCTTTGATTATTAGTTCACTGTATAGCATCCAATAATCTGGCACTGCATAATCTAATTTAGAACCCGTGCTCTTTATACAAAGAAATGTTTCAGTACATACAGTGGCCAACATTATACTGCAAATGTGATGGATAGATTTTGAGCAGAGTTTGGTGTGGGTGGGTCGCAGTGCCGGCGGGACTTGGTGTGGACAGGAATTGATGTGGGTTGGTCTCGTTGTGGTCAGGGCCTTGTGTTTGTGCTTCTTCATAAGTTCATAAGTTATAGGAGTAAAATTAGGCCATTCGGCCCATCAATTCTACTCCACCATTCAATCATGGCTGATCTATCTCTCCCTCCTAATCCCATTCTACCTTCTCTCCATAACCTCTGACACCCGTACTAATCAAGAATCTATCTATCTCGGTCTTAAATATATGCTCTGACTTTGCTTCCACAGCCTTCTGTGGCAAATAATTCCACAGATTCACCACCCTCTGACTAAAGAAATTCCTCCTCATCTCCTTCCTAAAATAAAGTCCTTTAATTCTGAGGCCATGACCTCTCGTCTTAGACTCTACCATGAGTGGAAACATCCTCTCCACATCCACTCTATCCATGCCTTTCACTATTCTGTATGTTTCATTGCACTTGCTTTCTTTACTACTGATTCAACTTGCAGATTAACCTTTAGGAATTTATGCCTTTCATTCCTACTACCAAAATGCATGACTCCATACTTTGCTACACTATATTGCATCTGCCACTTCTCTGCCCACTCTCCAAACCTATCCCTTCTGCAGAGTCCCTGCTTTCTCTACACTAACTGCCCCTCCACCTATCTTTGTATCATCCGTAAACTTGGTCACAAAGCCTTCAATCCACTCGTCCAAATCATTAACATACAACGTGAAGAGCAATGGCCCAACACCGTGCCCTGAGGAACTCTGCTAGTCACAGGCAGCCAATCAGAAAAAGCCCCCTTTATTGCCACTCTTTACCTTCTGCCATCCAGCCAACCTGATATCCATGGTAGAATGTGCCCTTTGATACCATGGTCTCTCATCTTCTTTAGCAGCCTCCCTCTTTGCACCTTATCAAAGACTTTCTGAAAATCGTTTGTGGAAAGTCTTGTTGTGGATCCATCTTATTTTTGGCAGGGCTTGATCTGAATTGGCCTTATTGTGGCCAGGGCATGCTATGGTCAGGGCTTAGTATGGTCAGTGTAGTATAGACAGAGCTTGTTTTGGGGTGGGTTTCTTGTGGACTGTTAGTTTAATTTAATTTAGTTTAGCGGTAAAGTGTGGAAACAGGCCGTTTGCCCCACCAAGTCTGCACTGACCAGCAATCACCCATACACTGGTTCCATCCTACACTCTAGGACAATTTACAGAAGTCAATTAACCCTACAAACCTGAACGTCTTTGGAATGTGGTAAGAAACCGGAGCTCCTGGAGAAAACCCACATGGTCGCAGGGAGAACGTACAAAATCTGTACAGAGAGCACCCATAGTCAGGATCAAAGCTGGGTCTCTGGCACTGTAAGGCAGCAACTCTACTGCTGCCACCACTGCATCACCCAGTTCTTGGTGCGGTATATCTTGCTGGGAAGAATTAATCTCAACTATTCACAGATATTCACAGAAGAGTTGCTGCCTGGCTTGCTTATATTTATTTCTACAGTCACGGGAGCTGTAAATACCCTCTGATGACTGTGAAATCCTGGCCTCCAGGTAGGCTTTGGTCCCCGGCTAAAGGATAGTGGGGCATGTACCCGAGTAGGGAAAATCAAGGTCCCCAGCAAAGTAGGCTATTTTTCATTGAAACCCTACTTGAAGCAGAACTGTTAGCAACTCAGAGTGTGTTTGGTATGCTTCAAACCTGTAATTCCATTACCATTTAATTTCCAGCACACTGGCCAGATCTCTCACTGCTTGGCAGGCCACATGTGCTTGCTGATCACCTGCCATCAAAGCCTGCTCATCCCTGGCATTTATTCCCAAACACAGCCTCTAAGGAAGATGACTTCGTGTTGATGGGCAATGACGTCCAGAGCAGCTGAAGGACTTTCTGGATGAACATGGCAAGTCCCAGCTGTAGAGACATTTAGAGAGCCATTAATGGACTGGGCAAAACACAAAGTCCTGGAGTAACTCAGTGGGTCAGGCAGTTCTAAGAGTAAACCTAGCAATTATAGACCTGTTAGTTTGACGTCAGTGGTGGGCAAATTAATGGAAAGGATACTTAGAGATAATATATATAAGCATCTGGATAAGCAGGGTCTGATTAGGAACAGTCAACATGGATTTGTGCCTGGAAGGTCATGTTTGACTAATCTTCTTGAATTTTTCGAAGAGGTTACTAGGGAAATTGATGAGGGTAAAGCGGTGGATGTTGTCTATATGGACTTCAGTAAGGCCTTTGACAAGGTTCCTCATGGAAGGTTGGTTAAGAAGATTCAATTGTTGGGTATTAATGGTGGAGTAGCAAGATGGATTCAACAGTGGCTGAATGGGAGATGCCAGAGAGTAATGGTGGATGGCTGTTTGTCAGGATGGAGGCCGGTGACTAGTGGGGTGCCTCAGGGGTCTGTGTTGGGTCCACTGTTGTTTGTCATGTACATCAATGATCTGGATGATGGTGTGGAAAATTGGATTAGTAAGTATGCAGATGATACTAAGATAGGTGGTGTTGTGGATAATGAATTAGATTTTCAGAGTCTACAGAGAGATTTAGGCCATTTGGAAGAGTGGGCTGAAAGATGGCAGATGGAGTTTAATGCTGATAAATGTGAGGTGCTACATCTCGGCAGGACAAATCAAAATAAGACGTACATGGAAAATGGTAGCGAATTGAGGAATGCAGTTGAACAGAGGGATCTAGGAATAACTGTGCATAGTTCCCTGAAGGTGGAATCTCATGTAGATAGGGTGGTAAAGAAAGCTTTTGGTGTGCTGGCCTTTATAAATCAGAGCATTGAATATAGAAGTTGGGATGTAATGTTAAGATTGTACAAGGCATTGGTGAGGCCAATTCTGGAGTATGGAGTACAATTTTGGTCGCCTAATTATAGGAAGGATGTCAACAAAATAGAGAGAGTACAGAGGAGATTTACTAGAATGTTGCCTGGGTTTCAGCAACTAAGTTACAGAGATAGGTTGAACAAGTTACGTCTTTATTCTTTGGAGCGCAGAAGGTTAAGAGGGGACTTGATAGAGGTCTTTAAAATTATGAGCGGGTTAGACAGAGTTGACGTGGATAAGCTTTTCCCATTGAGAGTAGGGAAGATTCAAACAAGGGGACATGACTTGAGAATTAAGGGACAGAAGTTTAGGGGTAACATTAGGGGGAACTTCTTTACTCAAAGAGTGGTAGCTGTGTGGAATGAGCTTCCAGTGGAAGTGGTGGAGGCAGGTTCGATTTTATCCTTTAAAAATAGATTGGATGGGTATATAGATGGGAAAGGAATGGAGGGTTATGGTCTGAGTGCAGGTAGATGGGACTAGGGGGAAGTAAAAAATGAATACAAATAAAAATAAAAATAAAAATACAAATAAAATTTAAAATAATAATAATAAAAAATATATAAAAAAAGCGTTCGGCACGGACTTGAAGGGCCGAGATGGCCTGTTTCCGTGCTGTAATGGTTATATGGTTATATGGTTATTTGAGGAGGGAATGTAAGGCGATGCTCTGGGTCAGGATCCTTCTTCAGACTCTGAATAAGGGTCCCAACCCCAAATGTCGCCTCTCCATTCCCTCCATGATACTGCCTGACCCACTGAATTGTTCCAGTACTTTGTGTTTTGCTTAAGATTCCAGCATCTGCGGTTCCTTGTGTCTCCATTAATGGACTGGTCCAGGGCTTACAGCAGTCAGCATTATAGAGGGGACTGAATGTTTGAGGCTGTATCAAAACCATTCAAAACACATTAAAATGTCAAAAATATATATTTTAAAACTAATGTAGGATTTATAACACACTAATATACATTTGTGGCGCCATCTTGTGGGCAAGCCACTTGTCTCTCGAACCTTCGATGGTTGGGCTCGAACTCCCACATGGACCGAGCGTGATCTGGGCCGACCAATCGCGCGGTCAGGGGGGCGGGCCTTTAGGCGGTTGGAATTCGGAAGATTTGGCGGTTGGAGTTGAACTGGTGTTCACGTGCGTGAGCGACGGGGCTATATCGTTTAATTATTAAATAGAGTGTTTACCAACGCGTGGACTGAGTGTTTACCAACGCATGGACCTCTACACTTTAAACTGTTAAGAAAGAATTAAAATCAATTAAAACATTTAAATGAGCACAATCAAATTACCATGCTCCTCTGCGCTTTTGCTTCTGTTTGCAGGGGGCGGCACGATGAGTAGCAGTAGAGTTGCTGCCCTACAGCGCTTTCAACGCCAGAGACCTCGGGTTCAATCTCGACCACGGGTGCTGTCTGTACGGAGTTTGTACGTTCTCCCCGTGACCTGCGTGGGTTTTCTCCGAGACCTTCGGTTTCCTCCCACACTCGAAAGACGTACAGGTTTGTAGGTTAATTGGCTTTCTGTAAATATAAAAAGTCTCCCTAGTGTGTGGGATAATGTTAATGTGCAGGGATCGCCGGTCTGCGTGGACTCGGTGGGCCGAAGGGCCTGTTTCCGCCCTGTATCTCTAAACTAAACTAAATTTGCATTGAGTAAACCTTTGTGATAAGTCCAATGGCGGCAGGCAGTTGTCTCATGACAGATGATCAGCTGAATCGAAGTTTGGAACTTCTTCTTTGGCTGGAGAGTCACAAACCCACACTCTCTTTACCAACAGTAAGTAAAAGTGGCAGTTCCTTTCAAACCCGAGGACTTTAAGCATAAGATCGAGGCCCATGCATTGGAGGACTGATTCTTAATAGGCCAACGAGACGTGTCCTTGCTCAAGGAAAGGACATCCCAATGACAGGCTGCAGAATAGTAAAACAAACTGTCACACAAATTTACATTTAAGTTCTAGCAGACTGTGACAGAAGGGAAACTGTATCAGTCCCTTTTCAAAGAATTTTAATCCAACCTTTAATTTCACCTTAATACAGTTATTCTCATTGACATAAGCAGTCATTTTTCTCACACCTAGAGTCACCTTTTGTCATTTCCATTACACAATCTCTGGTCGTGAAGGCCATTGGTGCTAAGAACCTTTACACTGCTTGCATCTTCTATTCTCCGTGGGGTGATTATGCAGATTTCTCATGGGTAAGCATGTCAAAGTGGCTATGGGGGATTACCGATGCATGGCTAATAAGAGTTTCTCAATCACTACATTTTTCTAAAAAAGAGAGGAGCAGCAGGGAGCCAATTAACAAGGTTTTGTGGCAGACTCAGCCATTTGAAGGTAATTGGTTTTGTTTAACGCACACAATGCCCAGATTGTCTCTTCCTACAATAATGGCTACGATATTAGCAAATGTGCCCTTGGCAGGTTGCCAGGTTCGGCATATCACCTTCATTCCACCTCAATCTGTCCACGATGCTTGAGTTCATAGATGGCTAATGGGAAGATGAAGGCAGTGGTATCAAATCATAGTTACTCGCTTCAGTGTCTTATCTGCATGTTTCTACCAAAGGCAGCCACAACATAAGACAACATCCAAAGATAGACACAAAATGCTGGAGTAACTCAACGGAACAGGCAGCATCTCTAGAGAGAAGAAATGGGTGACGTTTCGGGTCGAGACCCTTCTTCAGTCCCCCGATGCTTCCGTGATGGGAAATTCCAGCTTCCCTGCTGCCTGGACATTCGTAGGTATTCCTTGTAAAACACTTGCAATGCAATTACCACAAAATTAAATCATAAAATAAAGCGTGACACTCTAAATGATAATTTTTTTATCACACAGTATTTCATAAATTAGGTAAATCAATTCTCATGGCAAAGAAAACAAGGATATTGAGCTAAAATCCCACAATACAGTAGGAGTGATACTATTATTCCACTTAGATATAGGACAGGCCATGTAAGAATGAAAGGGAACTAGCATCATCACAATTTTAGTAGCAGTTGGGTTAAAATTGCTGATAATAGATTGGCCATCTACTGTAAATCCATGCAATATTAATGTTAATCCATAAATGTCTTCACAATTATAGGGTTGATGGAAGATCTTCTGAGATCCAGCATACCACATCCATAAGATCATAAGTGATAGGGGTAGAATTAGGCCATTTGGCTCATCAAGTCTTCTCCGCCATTCAATCATGGCTGATCTATCTCTCCCTCCTAACCACATTCTCCTGCCTTCTCTCCATAATCTCTGACACATGTACTAATCAAGACCCGCACATCCTGGCACTGATTGCCCCAAATCTTCCCCATCAGTAATAGAATGTTGAACAGTACATAGTAGAGACAGGTCCTTCAGCCCACAGTGTCCATGCCAAACATCTTGCCAAGGTAAACAAAGCTATGCTTCGACATGTGGATAAATCTGAGTTTATCCACTTCGGTGGCAAGAACAAGAAGGCAGAATATTATCTGAATGGTGTCAGATTAGGAAAAGGGGAGATGCAACGAGACCTAGGTGTACATCAGTCACAGAAAGTAATCATGCAGGTACAGCAGGCAGTGAAGGAAGCAAAATCATAGCTAAAGGATTTGAGTGTAGGAGCAAGGAGGTCCTACTGCAGTTGTACAGAGCCCTGGTGAGACTGCACCTGGAGTATTGTGTGCAGTTTTTGTCCTAATTTGAGACTCCTCATTCTTGCTATTGAAGGAGTGCAGCGTAGGTTCACCAGGTTAATTCCCGGGTAGGCAGGACTGACATATGATGAAAGAATAGGTCGACTAAACTTATATTCACTGGAAATTAGAAGGATGAGAGGATATCTTACAGAAACATATAACATTCTTAAGGGATTGGACAGGTTAGATGCAGGAAAAATGTTCCCAATGTTGGGGGGGGTCCAGAACCAGGGACTACAGTTTAAGAATAATTGGTAGGCCATTTAGGACTGGGATGAGGAAAAACTTATTCACCCAGAAAGTTGTGAATCTGTGGAATTCTCTGCCACAGAAGGCAGTGGTGGCCAATTCACTGGATGTATTCAAGAGAGAGTTAGATATAGCTCTTAGGGTTAAGGGAATCAAGGGATATGGGTAGAAAGCAGGAACAGGGTACTGTTTCTGGATGATCAGCCATGATAATATTGAATGGCAGTGCTGGCTCGAATGGCCAAATGGCTTACTCCTACACCTATTTTCAATGACATCCTACCTCTGTCCACTGCTTCACTGATTTTGGATTCATCTGCAAATTTACGAAAACAAATCCATCTTGATTCATTTATCTGAATCCATTTCTGAATAAAAAACTTCACCTCTGCACCTCCCTCATCAAGGCATTAAAGTTATTGAGCTAATTCGCTCCTGCTTTGTCCCAGGCATTTAATCTTCCGAGGGGCTTTATTGAATGCCATAATTAAGCTCATGTAGGCAACATCCACTGCCGTACCCTCATCGATCACCTTTGTCACCTCCTCAAAAACGTAACCAAGTTCATAGGACAAAGCCATGCTGATTGTCCCTAAGTAGGCAAGTCAAGAGTCAAGAGTGTTTTATTGTCATATGTCCTGGATGGGACAATGAAATTCTTGCTTGCTGCAGCACAACAGAATATGTGAATATGTAAACATAGTACAGCCCATTCTCTTCTAAATGGGAGCAAATTCTACACTGATTAACCCTCTCCACAGGTAGACACAACATGCTGGAGTATATCAGTGTAGACACAACATGCGGGAGTATTTCAGCGAAGACACAACATGCTGGAGTAACTCAGTGGGACAGGCAACATTTCTGGGGAGAAGGAATGGGTGACGTCAGGTCGAGACCCTTCTTCACTTAGTTACTCCAGCTTTGTGTGTCGATCTTTGGTTTAAACCAGCATATGCAGTTCCTTCCTACACAATCCTCTCCAAAGCCTCAGTACCACTGATGTGAGGCTCACCGGCCTGTAATTTTGTGGACTATCCTTGCTTCCTTCTTGGCTAAGGTGATGAACACACTTATATTCTCAAGAGCCAGTTTTTTAAAACCATTTTTGCAAGAGCCCTTTCACCATGTATGACATAGTTGGGAAGACGGGTGAGTGATGTCAAGAGAAATGTTACTGTAGCACCATGGAGAGATGAGTAAGATTCTGGGGGAGGGGAGGGGGCAGGTTTTATAAAAAATATTATGCATTGATAAGATTCCTTTGTCAAAATCAGGCTTTTATCTGTTTAGTTCTCCCTACCCTCGTAATGTGGAATTCAATGCCCATAATAAGCAAGATTTGTCAGGAAATAAATGAGAAGAAATATAATTAGAGGATGCATTTCCATTTCTTGTCCCCCAGACCTATCTGGAGGACTTACTGTATCTTCCTCGGCTGCATGTTGCATTGTTTGGATCAAAACTTGTGGAATCCATTTGAAGGAGAAAGCAAGGGCACGGCATTCTTCTTCTCCATTTGAAGGAGACAGCTGTGCCCTTGAGCAAATTTTATTGCAGTCTTCCAAGAGAAACCAGGAACTTGATTGAAAGATTTTTTTTTAAGGTTAATTATTAATTACCAAAGCTGCCCCTTTCTTGGCAATAATTTTGTAATTCATTTAATGCGTCTGAAAACAACTTAACCATGTGCATTAAGTTAAATGTCCTCAGGCTCTTCACACAGAAAATATCAAACCAAGTCTGATATGTTCATTTGTAGTTGTACATTATGATAGAAGAGATAGAGGGAAAAAGAGAGGGGATGAAGTTGAGGGAAGATATTTTACGAGATTTGGAACAAGGCGTTAGAAGAAATGAACACCAATGGAGAATAAAATAAGAGATGAACAAAGGTCCAGAACTGGAAGGTCACAGATATCTTGGAAGTATTCAGAGCAGGATAGAGGAATTCAAAATAAATGTTGAAACATTTTAAATGGACACATTGAAAATCTGGTAAGCATGGAGGTGAAGAATGAAAGGGAATAATTAAAATTTGGCACAGAATGAGTTTGAGATTACAGATGGTGTTTGGTCACTGGCCACGTGGAGCATGGGCAGGTCAATCATTGGAATAAAAGTACACACTGTGCAAAAAAAAAGTTATTTATTCTTCTTTGTTGAGAAAACTAAGACAAGTAGTGGACGAGGTACACTTTTATGACGAGGTAACTGTAATGTCATGCCATTTGGTACTAGAGTTTTGTTTTCTTTTAAGGAGATATGCTGGGGTCAAGGAAAGAGCGTTCATGTCGTGGCCCTGTTTCCACCAATCTTTCCACCACCACGCACAAGAAGCACAAGAAGCGCAAGACAGACACCATTGTATGCAGTTGCCGAGAAGTGTGTTCAGCTCTGGCTGAACAACTTCTAATCTTGTTTGTGGACTCGAAAAGAAGAAGAAGGAGATATGCTTCTATTTCCCAATGATAATTTGTTTGTGTAATCCAAAGTGCTACCCATGTTGCTGACAGATGTATCCAGCTATTAATGCAAAGTGGCTCTATAAATGCTTTCCATTTTTGAAATGTGGGTATCAACAAGTGCGTATTGTCCATCCTAAACTTCCTTATACAAGTATGCAGCTTATTGGCTCATTTCAGTTCAGAGTTAACCACACTGATATGGCTTTGCAGTCACGTTCAGGTCACACTGGTAAAAGTACTGTGAGCAAATTTGGACCCTATATCTGAGGAAGGATGTGCTGGCTCTGGAGAGGGTCCAGAGGAGGTTTACAAGAATGATTCCATGAAAGAGTGGGTTAGCATATGATGACTGCACTGGGCCTCTACTCGCTGGAGTTTAGAAGGTTGAGGGGGGACATTGAAAATTACAGAATAATGAAAGGCATAGATAGAATTGATGTGGAAAGGATATTTCCACAGGTGGGAGAGTTTAGGACCAGAGGTCATAGCCCCAGAATTCAAGGGTGCTCTTTTGGAAAGGATGTGAGGAGGATTTTTTTTAGTCAGAGTAGGTATGTTACAAAACTTACCTTCAGTCGCGCTGTAATTCTGCCACTGGCCGTGTGCGCGATTTTGGCGCCTTTAAGGGGGGGCGGGGTTAAAACGCAGTTTATCCTTCCCCTGTCCTGGAAATATTTTGTTGGAGTACAAAACTTCGCTGACAAAATCGTTCCTACCGGCTTTTTGGGAATTTTTTTTTTAAATTAAACCGTCAATGTCAGCGCTACAGTCATTTTAAAAGCAGCTCCTGAAGCGTCAACGCCAATAACGGGGACGGATTTCACACAATGGACAGGTAAACGAAAGTGCTTTCTTTAAATGTATAAAAGTGCTTCTTAAGAAGCCTTTAATTCACATTTTGTCATGCGACACGGTGATTTTATTCCCCGAATTAACGGCAGTATTTTTCATGCCAATACGGGGTTAAATTCACCGCAAATCAACGTTCCAAAAGATCGCGTTCCAGAAATTCTCACTCGCAAGATGAATTAAATGCCCATTAATTTACAGGTATTAAACATTCAATTCCTTCCATTTGGCCTGTAAATTCATGAAAATTAGATTAAAAAATTATGTTATATTGTGAATTATTGTGTGAATGTTATTTGGACACAGGCTATTTAAAAATGTTAATCTATTCTTAAGAAATTGATAGATGTTTAGATCTAGTAATTGAATTTTGTAATTAGCTACAATTAGGTAACTAACTAATTATATGCTTTACTTTCATGTCTTCGAAGTAAGATTGTTTCATATTTGTTTCAGAATGCTTCAATCTATAATACCTGAAAATTTCTTTCAGTTACCATAATTTTTAAGAAAGTTATTGGCTTTTAACTGTCCTCGATCACAGCTTTTGTGTTAAGTCAATGGAAAAGCAATAGGGAACAAGATGCTAATTTCTGAGTATGATAATGGCCATAACTTTTTTAATACTGAAGATATGAAAGTGAATTAAATGTCAAATTAAACTTCTTTTTATGCTTTATCTGATGGGATAAATTGCAGACTTTATTTTTTAAATCTCAAAATTTTGTAACATTGCTAGTCAGAGGGCAGTTAATCTGTGGAACTCATTGCCACATAGGGCGGTGGAAACCAAATTATTGAATATTTTTAAGGCAGAGATAGACAAATTCTTGATTAGGCCAGGTGTCAAGGGTTATGGGGAGAAGGCAGGAAATGGGATTAGCAGGCAGAGGTCAGCCATGATTGAATGATGAAGTAGACCCAATGGGCTGAATGGCCTAATTCTACTCCTATAACTTGTGAATTTGTGAACTTGTGAATAATTACTTGACATTAGTGAACTCATGGGGATTTACAGTATTCTGATCATTCACAGTGGCTGCAATGGATATCTGCACATCCAGCAATCCAACATATGCATAAGTAGCCAGCAACAGATGCTCAACTTCCAAAATGAGATTGGACCTCTCATCTACAAGTGAAACGGGCAAAGATTGAGATAGACATTTAGTAAGCACGGTACAGAACTATCAACACCCAATGGGAAAAGAAGGCTAATTTCTTGCTGCAATGAAATGGGACTTCAGCACTTGACTTGTGGCAGTGATCTCCACTCTTATCTCCTCCCACTGCTCCTTGCAGCATATGAAGGTCTTTCAAGCCTCTATACATTCAGAACATCACTTCATCCACCAAGGCATCAATTTTACTGAGCCCATCTTCTCCTGCCCAACGCCATTCCTTTGCTCTCAGTGTGAGTTCTTAATGCTGTAAGATATAACTGCAATAGCCATAAAACATCTTTTAAAATCATGTTGGCTACCTTTGCAGTCATGAAATTGGCCCTCTATTGAAGCATTCATCCATGAATAGGGCAGTTAGGTCTGCATACATCCATTATCCACCAGGTCTTGCCAACGATGGTTTCCTCTCCAACGGTCTGTCTCGTCTTTTTCCTTCTTTGTTGTTTTTAGTTTGTTGTAAAATGTGTGTTTCAGTGTATCTTTAGTTTTGTGTTATGTGAGGGGTGGGGGAAACTTTTTAAATCTCTTTCCTCGACGGAGATGCATCTTTTTCCGGGTCGTATCTCCGTCCGCACCACGGCCTAACATCGTGGAGCTGGCGATCCCTTTGCTGGGGATCAACCTGGGAACTCCAACCGCGGGAGCCTGTGGACTTAACATCATGGAGCTTGCGATCCCTTTGTCAGGGATCGACGGCAGCTCCAACCGTGAGAGCCTGCGGACTTTAATATCATGGAGCTCGCGCCCCGACGGGGGAGCTTCGATCGCCCCGACTGTGGATTGTTCATCTCCCCCAACCGCGGGAGGAAAAGGAGGAAAGAAGATAAGACTTTATTGCCTTCCATCACAGTGGGGAATGTGGAGGAGCCACTGTGGTGGATGTTTATGTCAAATTTTATGTAGTTGTGTGTCTTGTTGCTTTTTTGATATGACTATGGCAAATCAAATTCCTCATATGTTGCAATACATACTTAGGTAATAAATTACGATTATGATTATGGGATTATGATTATGACTGTCATATGATTATGACTGTCATATGCTGAGAGGATGGAGTAGCTGGGCTTGTACACTCTGGAGTTTAGAAGGATGAGAGGGCATCTCATTGAAACATATAAGATTGTTAAGGGCTTAGACACACTAGAGGCAGGAAACATGTTCCCGATGTTTGGGGAGTCCAGAACCAGGGGCCACGGTTTAAGAATAAGGAGTAAGCGATTTAGAACGGAGACGAGGAAACACTTTTTCTCACAGAGAGTGGTGAGTCTGCGGAATTCTCTGCCTCAGAGGGCGGTGGAGGCAGGTTCTCTGGATGCTTTCAAGAGAGAGCTAGATAGGGCTCTTAAAAATAGCTGTCAGGGGATATGGGGAGAAGGCAGGAACGGGGTACTGATTGGGGATGATCAGCCATGATCACATTGAATGTGGGCTCGAAGGGCCAAATGGCCTGCTCCTGCACTTATTGTCTATTGTCTATTGTCTATCTCATTTATTTCACGTGACCTCTCTAACTGTTGGAAAGTGGCTGGTGTGTTGCACATGCTGCATGTTTGTAGTTTTGCAGTAATTTAGTTTAGTTTACTCAGGAGATACTGTGAGGAAATGGGCCCTTCGGCCCACCGATTCCGCCCCAACCAGCATCCATACACTAGCACTATCCTGCACAATTAAAATTTTTGCCAAAGCCAATTGACCTACAAACCTGTATGTCTTTGGAATGTGGAAGAAAATCAGAACTCCCAGAGAAAACCCATGTGGTCTCGGGGAGAACATACAAAATCCATACAGACAGCACCCGTAGTCAGGATTGAACCCGGGTCTCTAGCGCTGTAAGGCAGCGACTCTACCGTTGCTCCACCATGCCACCATAAATTTCTTGGACGATAGCAGTTTTGACCACTGAATGTATTCTTTGTTCCATTGACAGCAACAGAATGGAACGAAAAACAATAAGCAGATTTTTGGGCTTTTTTTATTCATAGGATGTGGGCATCAATAGTAATGTCAGCATTGTGGTCCATTCCCAATTGCCCATGAGCTGAGGAAGGCGTTAAGGGTCAACAAGAGAGGCGCCTCCAGAATCACACATAGACCAGGTAAGGATGAGAGGATGAGAGATTTATTTTCATGAAAGACCTCAGTGAATCAGTTGGGATTTTTACAATTATACAGTCGTTTTGCAGTACCAGTTTTTAAAAGAAAATCTGATTGATTTAATGAATTGATCTTCAATTTCCCAATTGCAGTGGTGGGAATCTGGATCAATGGTCTGGAACTCCATCTATTAATGCAGTAAGTTAACCAGTAACCTAGCGTACCATATCACCCACCTCCACTCATGAAAACAACCGTTTCTTCTTTAGGAATAAAACCCTTTCAAAACGGTCTTGCGTTTAAAATTTTCCATCTATCCAAATGAGTACAAGTATGTAGGAATCATTTGGTCTTCCAAATTACATCATGCAGAGCATCGTTATAATCTTCCAAAATGTACCTGTACTGTGACCCTCATAATAGTTTTATTTTAATTAGACCATGGAGTAACATTTGCTTGTTCAAACTATCTGGCCGCCCTGTCTTCTGAACCTTTGGGAACAGGCTGTTAATGAGGTTTGCAAATAAGCATTGCAGTGTTTCCCAGTGAAGTCCTTGGCTGTTTAATCACCTTTAAAAAATGGCATTATCAAGATCCTCATTTCCATTTACCGACATTCCAAAGTAACAACAATACTGAAGCTATCGGGCACCAGTCCCATTAAGATACTTCACGTTTTATAATAACTGAACATTAATCAGAATTAAGATTCTTCCTGGAGATTACAGCTAAAAGGAGACAAAAGTGTAAGAAAAAGAGAGAAGATGCGTTAAATGTGAGGCAAGAGGTAGGGATGTGGATGGAAGGGGATGTGGCGGAGGGAGATGGGTTAGTCTCCTTTTCATCTCTGGCCTTTGTCTATCCATCGGCCAATAAATCTCCCTCACCTGTACCCCTTCATTATCTATGCTACCAATTTCCATCCTGCCTATCCCAGACATCTCCCTTCTGATCTTGATCTCACCGTCTTCATCACAGGAGATTGACTATCAACGGACATCTATTATAAGCCCACTGACTCCCACAGCTATCCAGACTACACTTCTTTTCACACTGCCTCCTGCAAAGACTCTATCCATTACTCCCAATTCCTCTGTCTATACCACATCTGTGCCCAAGATGAGGTGTTCCATACAATGACATCTGAGATGTCCTAATTCTTCAGGAAAAGAGGAGTCCCCTCCTCTATCATAGATCAGGCCCTCACAAGGGTCTCCTCTGTATCCCACAGCTCCGATCTTGCTCCACCTCCCCCCAGTCACAACAGGGACAGAGTTCCCCTAGTCCTCAACTTTCACCCCATCAGCCACCGCATACAGCACATCATCCCTCTGACATTTTCATCACCTCCAACGAGATCCCACGAGTAGCCACATCTTCCCATCCCCACTCCTTTCCACTTTCTGCAGAGAACTTCTCTCCGCAACTCTCTGGTTAACTCATCACTTCCCACTCAAATCACCCCCTCCCCTGGTACTTTCCCCTGCAACCGCAGGAGATGCAACACCTGTCCTTATATTTCCTTCCTCAACTCTGTTCAAGGACCTCAACCCTCCTTTTAGGTAAGGCAGAGGTTCACTTGCACCTCCTCCAACCGTATCTATTGTCCCTGCTGTTCCAGGTGTGGACTCCTCTATATCGGCGAGACCAAGCGCAGGCTTGACGATCGTTACGCTGAACACCTCCGCTCTGTCCACTAAACACTTTAATTCCCTCTCCCATTCCCATACTAACTTTTTTGTCACTACCTCTTGCATTACATTTCCTTCACAGGGTGCATAAATCAAAGTGGTTAAGTTAATTACAGGGAAGGTTAAGTAACACAGCCAGGCAAAGGTTTAGACACAAGGGACGTTTCTTGAGCAAAGTGCTGAAGGAACTCAACAGTTCTGGCAACATCTCTGGAGATCAATTTGGGGCAATATTTTGTATAGGTGATATTTTGGGTCGGACCCTTCTTCAGACTGATTGTGGTAGGGGGGAGAAAGCTGGAAGAGTAAAGGGAGCGGGACAAAGCCGGGCAGTGATAGATGATAGACACAAAATGCTGGAGTAACTCAATGGGACAGGCAGCATCTCTGGAGAGAAGGGATGGGTGACGATTCAGGTCAAAACCCTTCTTCAGACTAAGTCAGGGGAGTGGGAGTCTGGAGATATGGAGGGGTAAGGTGTGAAAATGACAGATTAAAGCAGATGATGAGGAGGAAATATAAAATGGGTCATTGTTAGCTGAGGGGAAGATGATAAGGAGGCATACAAACAGTAATATTAATCAGGAGTACAGTGAAACTAGTCAGAGAACTAGGGGGTGGAAGGGACAAAGAGAGAGGGAAAGCAAGGGTTATTTGAAGTTAGAGAAATCACTATTCATGCTGCTGGGTTGTAAGCTGCCCAGGCAAAATATGAACTGTTCCGCCATTTGCATTGGGCCTCACTCTGACAGTGGACGAGGCCCAAGACAAAAAAGTTAGTATGGGAATGGGAGAGGGAATTAAAGTGTTTAGTGGACTGAGCGCATTTACAATGCTACCTGAATGTCAATGTACCATACCATGCTGGGATATACATGTCAAAAGATCCACCCGCAGGTATGTGTTGCAATCTAATAGAGAATAGTAAGATTAAATGAGAACTTACCTAAGTTTGAAGTTTGATCTTTATTTTATGAGGAGTTACGTAGGTGATTACGTGAAGAACCCCGCCAGTGCGCCTGCGCGTCAATCTTCAAAGCAGCGGTGTGAAATCGCAAAAAACAACAACCGAAGTAATATAGTCTCATAATAAAACGAGTAATACAAGAACTTCCATCTGACCTTTATGATAGAGGGTAGGGTCGTGGTGGGCACGTAATCACCTACGTAACTCCTCATAAAATAAAGATCAAACTTCAAACTTAGGTAAGTTCTCGTTTAATCTTACTATTTTACTTCGGAGTCACGTGAGTGACTACGTGAAGATTTTAAAGCTTAGTGATTTCATGCCGTGGATCAATCCCGGCTTCTCACTGCATAGATTGACTCGGAACGAGAATAATCAATCATGCATTCATAATAACATTTGTACCACAAATGCAGTAATTCATTTCAATAATGAAATGAATCAGATCCCCTTTAAACCAGAGGAATTTACACAGAACTTAAAATAGTTTCTGCAAACAACCCCGCATTAACAATAGGCCGATGGTAAAAATGTTGAAACATCAACTCCATGGACCACCCGGCGGCTGCGAGGATATGGTCGACGGGGCCGTCTTTTGCCCTGGCCGCCGACGTTTCTGCTGCCCTAGTCGAGTGAGACGTAAAAACATAAGTGTTAATACCAGCAGCTGTTAAGACTTCTTTTATCCATCTGGAAATAGTCTGTATTGAAACTCTCTTGTGTGGTTTCTTGTGTGTGATCAACAACCCAGTTTCCGTATTCTCAAATTCTTTGTGACCTCAATGTATTGTAATAAATATGTCTTAATACAGAGACATGGATCATTTGGATATGCTGCTAGCATAATTTTAAGTCCTGTCACACCTGTCCTAATTTACTTTAGTAGGTCATAGATATAGAATGTAACCTTGTCTTCAGTTACTTCCATACTGTCTATTTGTAATTTTCCAAGTGTTTGCACTCGTTGTGCTGTCACTCATGCCATAAGCATGAATACTTTAATACTGAGCTTGACCAAAGGTAAAGACACACTTGATGACCATTCACGAAGTAGTTTCAGTACCACACTTACATCCCAGATTGTCACGTACCTAGGTTTCGGTGGTTTGGAATTAAAGATTCCTTTCATTAGTCTGGAAACAATTGGGTGTGACCCAATTGAGTTTCTTTCTGAATCCAGAACCAAATATGAGGACAATGCACTTCTGGCTGAATTAATTGCACTACAACTCAGACCTTCATCATAATAAAGTTTTGACAGAAATTCTGAACATTTGAAATATCTGCAGTACTTTATTGCACATTCTTTTGTACACAGAACTCTACCCATTTCTTAATATAAGAAAGGTACTGTTTTTGAGTGCTCTTCCTCCCGGCTGCCGTAAGCATGTCCACAGTATGCTCAGACAGTCCTCGTCCCAGAAAAGGCATTCTTAAAACCTGCAAATCAACAGATCCAAACGATGATATAATGGATGTTGTTACCCTGTTACAGGGTGCAGCAATAAATTACTCCTTTTTGGGACTTTCATCAACATTTGTGTTGTTAATTCTAATATCAACAGATACCATGGCTGTATAGGCCAATCTGGTACTACCAATACCCTTGAAGCAGCATCTTGCCTGATTTTAAGCAAACATTTGCTTATGAGGCAGAAAGGTGGAAATATATGTGAAAACATACCACCCCAATGTAGCGAGAAAGCATCAATCGCCACTGCTCCTGGATCTGGTTTCCATGAGACACATCTCGATAGCTGATGTTTCAAGTCGATGTCGGTCATTCCAAATCTGATTACTATATCATTGAATACCTCTTGATTCAACATCCATTCTTTATTATCATGGAACTTTTCGTGACCAGGTGTCTGCTATCGTGTTCATTCTACCTGGTAGATAGATAGCTGAAAAACCAAATGTTCTTTTCAATACACCAAGACCCAAGTTGATTTAACCATTTTGTCACATGACACCGACTTAATTCCACCCATATCATTAATATAGGCAACTACTGTTGTGTTTATTAATTTGAACTTGAACCTTCCTTTTAGTTGTGTTAGAACCATAAGCTTGGAGTCCATAGAAACCTCCTAAAAGCTCCAAATAGGTAATTCCCCATGTCTGCAGTAACACTAACTTTTCCTGATTCCATCTGCCTCCGCAGCTCCATGTTAAGTCAGTTGCACCTCATCCTAGTGCACTGGCATCAGTTTGTAATATGGAAGGCTGTTCAATCAGCACTTTGCCTGAACTGCTTGAGACATGTAGAATCCACCACTGCAGCTTAGAAACAGCATTTGTTGTTACTTGCATGGTTCTATCAAAATGACCAGCATTTACTCTCAGTGCCTGTTCTTTAATTCTCTGCAGCTGTTGATAATGTAATGGTCCATACTGGACTGCTGGGAATCTACTAATTTTCCCAGTACTCGAGCCACCTGTCTGATTAGAGGTTTTTGCTCGTTTAACAGATTACTGCAATCTTTAATCAACTTCACCCTTTTTTCACTGGGCAAAGTAATTTGCATTTGGGCTAAATCAATTGTGAACCCCAAATAATTAATCGAGGTACATGTTTTTAACCTTGATTTCTTTGGATGAATTTAGAAACCCCCAAACTTTCAAAAGTTTGATTTTATTACTGCAACCGATGCCTCTGTTGACTGTTTTGTCTTTCCTATAATCAGGACATCATCCAGGTATGCCATTAGTACATGCCCCTGGCTCTCAGCAACCCCAGAATTGATTTTTATAAATATTCTGGAAGGGAACGTTAACCCTTTAGGCAGAGCTTTGAACTGCCCTAATTGGTTCATCCATGTAAATTTAAAATACTTCATATCTTGCAAGTGAACAAACACTGAACAAAAGGATTCAGACTTGTCAAGTCTATATCCTACATCCTCCATCCTTTTTTGATCGAGGGAATATATTTGACCCAAATTGGTGAATTTGGTTGACTGATTCTTTAATAACACCTTTTATATATAGGGTTTTGAAGCGCAACTTGAACCTCCATTACTTCGCAAAGTGGAGAGTTCTGCTAGGAACATGCTGGACAGGCAAATCATAATTTGGATTGAATTCAATTCGAAATCCTTGTATATTATTCAGAATTACCACATCTGAAGTAAACTTCTTCCAATGTTTATAGAAGAGACGTAATCTGCCTCCAACTTTTGGACTTAATCCAGTTAGTATGTTCCCCTGAGAACCAGGTCCACCTACTTCTTAAGTCATTTGAGTATTCTGAGATCCCTGGATTCTCCCGGAAGCACAACCACTGGTCCTTACTCCCGCTGCAGGCCGCCAGCTACGTCCCTGCGTTGATGAGCGACTTGGTCCTGGTCTAGGATCCGTATGACGTCTGAAAGGATCCTTCCTCTTTACAGACTTTGCAACCATTGATGTATTTATCAATCCTGTTTTCGCTTCATCTTCCAACTCTTTAATACGTCTCCCGAGATCCTCTCCAAAGAGTAAGTTGGGTAATTGTATATTACTTGGTTTGCAGAGTGCTGCGAATTTCGGATTCATAGTAGGCCGTATAGCACTTTCCTCAGATAATTGATCTCGAAGTGGGTGCTGCATAGCAACCCCAGTGCTTGCTGATGCAACTTCGTCATCTTTTGGTTGTTACCTGCTATTCTGGTAAAAGCAGTTATTCCAGAACCCAGCAGCTTTAATATTCTCTGCAACTGATTCCAGATAATTTGGTTCACTGCTGCTGCTTTCAGCAACCCACAGTTACTTCTTGCAGTCTCATCCATTTCCTGCTGTTCCAGCTAATGGTAAACCAAGTAATTTATTAAGGAGGCCAGTTCTTCTCCTAATGGCTCTCCTGACCCTGACGGGGCAGCGAATCCTACTGCCAGGGGTGGAACATCTGGCAGCTGCCGTTCATCGCCTTGTACAGCCTCACCGTCAGAGTCGGGGTCTGAAATCTCATGACCCGTAGCATGCTCCTCATTCCTGAGGGTGCATTCCATCAGCCCTGAGCCAGGTGCTGTTAAGCTGCTCCTGCAGCTTGGATTACAGTACACTCCTTCCTGAGTGAACTTTGCTCCAACAGCCTATGAAAAAGGCTTTATATTTGGGCAATACGCTCGAAAGCAGTATCTAGCCGTGTACCAGGAGCTGTTTGAGCTGTTTCCAGCAGCTTGGCTTTCAGTACACTCCTCCCCGAGTGAACTTTGCTCCAACAGCCTGTGTAAAAGGCTTTCTATTTGGGCAATACGCTCGAAAGCAGTATCTAGCCCTGGAGCTACTTCCATTGCCTGGGACTCCCTCCGTGGGCCGTTGGGATTTAAACTTTGTCTTTTGCCCGACAGGCGCTGACAGTGTTTTCACCAGCCCCAGGTCCACAGTCGCTATGCTCACCGCTGGCGACTGTACCGGGGTTTAGAGGCGGTTGGTCTCTAACCGCGGACTCCCGACTTTCCCGACTTTCTGTCGGCTGTGTTGCTCGCCTCTTCCCCCTGTCCGTTTTTTCCATGCGTCTGTGGAAAAAATCCCCATGGACCCACAGTAAACGGACCTGGAAAACATGAAAAAAGTTTTTACTTACCTTGTAGTTGAAAAACTACAAACCACTGTAGGAGCTCTGCTCCTCATGTCCGTTTGCGTCAAGGCGTCTGACGTAAATGACGCGCAGGCGCACTGGCGGGGTTCTTCACGTAGTCACTCACGTGACTCCAAAGTAAAATATAGTCTGTATTCATTAAGTGATTTTAATGGGACAAATGGCCCTTTTAATTTTCACGTTGCAAGCTTGCACATAATGGGAGAACAAAGAGGGGAACACACGGCAAGGCCTTTCCAGTAAACTTGCTAATATCATGCAAATGTGAAATCTGAATTAGCAAGGATGAAGGTGCCCAAAATGATAGGCTTAATAAAGTTGCAAAGACCAACTGGAGCCTTCCGTGCTTTGCCACAATACCGTTATGCAGAACTCCGGTCTGTACAAAAAAAGTTCATTTGATAGCAATAAATGAATATCCAGTTATTGATTCCTAACCTTCCATCTGTGGGGAATAAAGGAAAAGCTGATGCAACAAGATACAGGGGAACAACAGTAAAACATCCAGCTCCTATAGTACAGGCTCAGGACATGAGTTGGTGAAGTTCCAGGCATCTTGTGATAACTATTACATGACATTGTTGATGGAAAAATGGCTAATAATGCAGGGAGAGAAGCTTATATTCAGTGAAGTTTCATCTAACCAAGATGTTGAAGAAGAGTCCCAACCCTAAACGTCACCTATCCATGTTCTCCAGGGATGCTGCCTGACCCAAACAGCTATTCCAGCATTTTTGCCTTTGCTTAGTGAACAAGCATCTGCTGTGCTTCTACACTAAACATCAAGGAAATTTAAAGAAGACACTGGAGAAGCTGGATGTGCTGCTGCCTCATATCTCCAGTAACTTGGGTTTCATCCTGATCTCCCCTTCAGTCTATGTGGAATGTATACTGTTTCTCTGTGAGTGCACAGACTACCACTGCATTTCCATTGGGAGATAAGGTTGTGATACTTATACAAATACTACATTAGTATATTTCATGGTACTGGAACATGGTAGTGCGAAGAGGACTTTTTGATGGTCTTGTTTTGGAGACCCAAGTCTTCCTTTGACAGTACGGTCCAAAACCCATTTCCCCCATGTTGGAAAATGTTGGGGGTGAATGCATGACTGAGGAGTCCAGCCAGAACCAAGATCACAGCAATGCGAGTGGCTCAACCACACAACAGAAGTGGTGGGGAAGAGTGAGAGTCTAAGGATAATAGTGTTCGGAAACTCAATAGTGAAGGTGAAAGATAGGAGCTTCCCTGACCTTATAGATCAACACAGGACAATGTGCTGCATCACTGGTGTTAGGGTCTAGAATGTCACAGAATTGTTGCAGAGCCTTCCAACCGGGGATGGTAAACAAACTGAGGTTACAGTCCACATTGCAATGGACAACATGGGATGAAAGAGGAATGAGTTCCTGCAACGTGTATTTAGAGAGCTAGGTTGTATGTTCATCAATAGTACATCCAATGTTATAATCCCAGGATTACCTC
This sequence comes from Malacoraja senta, assembly GCA_038087875.1. Lineage (NCBI taxonomy): Eukaryota > Metazoa > Chordata > Chondrichthyes > Rajiformes > Rajidae > Malacoraja > Malacoraja senta. Next base: position 267,904,347 of record CM075977.1, on the reverse strand, counting down.
CTGTGCGATATGCGCTGAGTAAAGAAATAGGAGACAAGGTCAGGTGAATGCATGGCTAAAGGGATGCTATAGGAGCAGATTTCCGAGATACTAGATCAGTTGCTAGTGAAAGTGGAGATTTGTTGGGGCAGTTGGGCAAGAAATTAAACTAATCAAATTAATTTGGCAGGGAAATGAGACACAGAGTAGATGTGCAGATTGGGGTTAAATGTAGGCACAAGGATTTGCACATGCTGGTTTACAAAAATACAACACAAAGTTCTGGATTAACTCAGCGGGCCCAGCAGCATCTCTTGAACGCATAAGTTACATTTCAGGAGAGGTCCCAATCCAAAACATCACTTATTCATGTCATTTGGAGGTCCTACCTGGCTCTAGCACTGTGTTTTTTTACAGTTTGGGGGGGGGGGGGTGGTTGTGTCTGTGCGTGTGCGTGTGCGTGTGCGTGTGCGTGTGCGTGTGCGTGTGCGTGTGCGTGTGCGTGTGTGTGTGTGTTGCAGTCAAATATAAAGGAAAGCAAAATCACTAGGCATAGCAGACACAGGCATGATAAGCACATGAGAGGATTGCAAGGCTAAATTGAATCAGTTATAAGACAAGGAATTGAGAGCGTTGATTAGCTTGTTGGTAATTATTGACATTATGGAGACATTCCAATCAAGATTCCAATCAAATGTGACAAAGAGGAGATCTAGAAAAGGTGGCATTGCAATGTTGATTGATTCTATTTCTGTGGTAATGATGGAGTTTATCCTAGAAACCTCTTCAAATGAGGACATATGGGTAGAGTGTAGGAAAAAAAGAAGGGTTAATTATCTTGTTGAGTGTATACTACAGGGTTTTTAAAAGTCAACAGTCAGCAGGAGATAGAGGAACAAATATTTAGACAAATCACAGAGAAATTAAAGAATGAAAGAATTACAGAATTAGACGACTTTAACTTTCAATTATTATCTTGGATGTCTTTACTGATAAAGATCCTAAACGAGCCGATATGTACTGGAGAATGGAATGAGCTGCCGGAGGAGGTAGTTGAGACAGTTACTATCATAAACTTTAAGAGATATTTGGACAGGTATATGGATAGGATAGGTTTAGTGGTTTAAAGTCATAGAGTCATAGGTTAATGGGCAAAACATGGCAGTGTAGATGAGGCATGTTGGTCGGCATGGGTTAGTTGGGTTGGATTTTCTCCAGGTGCTCCGGTTTCCTCTCACACTCCAGAGACATGCTAGTGTATGGGGTGATCGCTGGTTGGCACGGACCCGGAGGGCCAAAGGGCTTGTTTCTGCTGTTACTAATAATGCTGGGGATTGGCCTCTCCTAACAGTCTGAAGAAGGGCCCTCCCCTGAAACGTTGCCTATCCATTCCCTCCAAAGATGCAGCATGACCCAGGAAGTAACTCCAGCACTTTGTGTTTTACTCCAGATTTTGTGTGTAGTTGTCAGAAACATCTGCAGATTCTGGTATCTCCATATCACTCATATAGCCTCCACCTTGCACCATCCTCATGGCCAGAAGTATGTTTTACATTCAAGTACAAACCCTAACGGAGTTCTACAATCTGCATAGATACGAACAGATTTATACTGTTTTTCTATAGATTCACTATTTTTGGGTGGAACTTCCAATCTTCGGCCATTTCAATGCCCTTAAGCTAAAATTCAAATGAGGAAATATAGGAAGTGTGACAAAGAACCACAAGGCTGGACTTGAATATTAGAGTGAAGACAGTTTTGAAAGATATGCAATCTTCTGCCATGAAAGGGAGAGAATAAAAAATCTTTAATGGAGATAATTAAATACTCAAATGAAGCAGAATCGATATGAATCACTCCCACAAGACAAGACACCATAGGTACGAACTTTCACAGGAAAGCACAAGACAGATGCCAGCAAACATTTCCGTGTACAAAACACAGTTTAAAGTGAAAATAAAAACAACAAATGCCATAAATACACAAAGGAACATGTAGCATTTCCATTACCTAACTTGCTGTGCGTTTCCAAGATTTTTTGCTCTTATTTCAGTTTTCAGCAACATGTTCTTTTTTGTTGTTGCTTTTTTGTGATTAATAGCTGAACGGCTTCTGTGTTATGTGATGATCAATAGTGGAGACATAATGTCTGAAGGTGATCGAGGAACAGCAAGTAAATGTAAGAGAAACAGGGAAGTACGGATTCTGGTTTACAAAAAAAAGGCACAAATGCTGGAGTAACTCAGCAGGTTAGGCAGTATCTCTAGAGGACATGGATAGGTACAAAATGCTGGGGTAGCTCAACAGGTCAGGCAGCATCTCTGGAGAGAAGGAATGGGTGATGTTTCAGGTCGACACCCTTTTTCAGAAGAAACGTCACCCACTCCTTCTCTCCAGAGACACTGCCTTTCCTGCTGAGCTACTCCAGCATTTTGTGTCTATTTTTGGTTTAAACCAGCATCTGCAGTTCCTTCCTGGACATGGATAGGTGATGTTTCGGGTTGGGACCCTTCTCTTTAGAGCTTTTAATGGAAGCATGGGCTAGATGAGTGCAATCATCTGTCTTATTAGGACTTTTTAATCAGATAAAGATAATTTCATTGGTGCATTCCTGAAGGGTTAAATATTCATGTACATCACTTTCCACTCATTGTAGCACAAAGAAGAGCTCATAAAAGCACCATCTGCAATGCTACTGGGTGACAAAAGGAAAACAATGTGAGCGGATCTCATGCTTCGACTAAAGCTGTAACGATTTAGACAGGCTAATTGGAATAATAAAAGAAGAGCTCTCGAGCATGAAAAATCACGTTCGCTGTTGCAGGAGCAGATACTATATCATCAGAAACCTCACCTTTTTCACCGCTGTTTTTTTGTAGATGTTGCCTTTCTGCATCCATCCTGTACCGAGATTAACTTCGATGGTAATGTTCGTGTTAATTAGAAAACATAGTGTACACTTATTACATTAGTGCATTTTTGATAATGTTACAAATACATTTTATGCAGTTAATTTTCTCTGCCTGTTTGGCAAACAGCAATTTATGAAGGTTCTAGAATAAATGAATCAGAAGCCCAGATATTATCTGTCTCAGCGGTATTATAATGAAACAAAACATTAACAAACAGACTGGAAATGCCAGGTAAACAAAAGTAAAACATTAATTTGATGTATAATCTTTTCACAAGTATTTTACATTTCCATTTTAACAATGGAATTGGGAGTTTAAAATGCACAATTGTACGGTTGTAAATAACATCCTTAGGACAATTGATTATTCGCCAGAAACCTTTTGATTAAATAGACTCTCATTAATATAAATAAATTAAGAACTACTGATGGTGAAATAAAAAAGAAAATGTTGGAAACACACAGTAAGTCAGGAGCCTATTCAGTTCTGCCAGTTCATAAGGTCATATATGATAAGAGGAGAATTAGGCCATTCGGCCCATCAAGTCTACTCTGCCATTGAATCAAGTCTGATCTATCGGTAGACACAAAATGCTGGAGTAACTCATTGGGTGAGGCAGCATCTCTGGAGAGAAGGAATGGGCGACGTTTTGGGTCGAGACCCTTCTTCAGACTGATGTCAGCGGAGGGGGCGGGACAAAGGTAGAATGTAGATGGAGACAGTAAGACTAGTGGGAGAACTGTGAAGGGGAAGAGGATGGAGAGAAAGGAAGGGCTATCTGTAGTTAGAGAGGTCAATGTTCATACCGCTGGGGTGCAAACTAACCAATCAAAATATGAGGTGCTGTTCCTCCAATTTGAGCTGTGCCTCACTCTGACAATGGAGGAGGCCCAGGACAGAAAGGTCATATTGGGAATGGGAGGGGGAGTTGAAACGCTGGGTCACCGGGAGATCAGGTAGGTTAAGACGGACTGAGCGGAGGTGTTCAGCAAACGATCGCCGAGCCTGCTCTTGGTCTCACCGATGTAGAGAAGTTGGCACCTGGTATGGCAGATACAGTAGATGAGGTTGGAGGAGGTACAAGTGAGGGATATTGAGGAGACCCTAGTGAGAGCCTCTCTCTCCCTCCTAATCCCATTCTCCTGCCTTCTCCCCATAACCTCTGATACCTGTACTAATCAAGAATCTATCTATCTCGGCCTTAAATATATCCACTGACTTTGCCTCCACAGCCTTCTGTGGCAAAGAATTCCACAGATTCACCACCCTCTGACTAATGAAATTCCTCCTCATCTCCTTCCTGAAAGAACATCCTTTAATTCTGAGGCTATGACTAGTCTTAGACTCTCCCACTAGTGGAAACATCCTCTCCACATCCACTCTATCCAAGCCTTTTACTATTCTGTATATTTCAAAAAGGTTCCTCCTCATTCTTCTAAACTGAGACGAATATAGGCCCAGTGCCATCAAAAACAGTTCCTCTGTTTTTTCCGCACTTGTCTGATGATGAGCGTTCTACCTAGATGCCTCTGAAATGTTTTCTTTCTTCCTGAACCATGGCTTCCCTCTACCACAATGGACGCAGCCCTTGACCACATCTCATCTGTTTCCTGCTCTCACCATCTCTCTCTTCCTGGACAGAGCAGGAACATGGTTCCCCTTGTCTTCACCGTTTACCCACTAGCCTTGACATTCAAGAAATCCTTCTCAATTTCTGCCAGTTCCAACAAGATCCCACAACTAGACATACTCAGCTTCCCTCCACTCTCAGCATTACAAAGGGGTCACTTCCTTTCTAACTCCTTTGTTCACTTTTCCACCTCCACCAAACTTTCTCCATTCTATGACACTTTCCCAGGTAACGCAGGAGGTGCAACATTTTCACCTCTTCCTTTCCCGCCATCCAGGTACCAAAACTCTCCTTCAAAGTAAAGCAGCAATTCTTGTACTTCGTACAATCTAATATACTGCATTAAGTGTTCATATTGTAGTCTCCTCTACACTGGAGGAGCCAAAGACAGATTGGGTGATGCTTTGTGGAGTCCACCAGAGTGATCGTGAGCTTCTGTTTGCTTGACATTTTACCTTTGCATTTCTATCTCCCATCAGATTTTCTTATTCTCATTAAAATAGCCTGACCTGTTGAGCATAGCTAATACCCATGCTATTAGCAACCCATCCAGACAAAGAGCATAATGTGTGTCCAAACGTCACATGTAGTCATTTGGTCTCACCTATTCTCTCTATTCTACCTATCCCTCCCTTTCTTTCTCTACTACTGAAAATTAATTTATTTCCCTTCTTTCCCAGTTCAGATTAAAGGGACTGTCCCACTTGGGCGACCTAATTAGCGAGTTCAGAAGAGTTTAATAAAATTACATGTTGAAGACCTCCTTCGACTATGTAGAAGACCTCCTTCAACCTCCTTCGACTATGTAGAAGACCTCCTTCAACCTCCTTCGACTATGTTGAAGACCAGTTTCGACTAGCTACGGCTAGCTACGACTAACTTCGGGAATATTGGACACCGAATAGTGGAGAGTTAAGATGACCTCCTTCGACCTCCTTTCGACCTCCCTTCGACTATGATGAAGACTATCTACGACTACCTTCGACTACCTTATACTACCCTCGATTACCTACGACCTACTACGACTAAACCTACGAGTAAAAAAAGTATTGATTTTTTCCATGGCAACCTTTTTTTACTCGCGGGCATTTTTTAACATATTGAAAAAAACGCCGCGACCTAGCAGAGGCCTTGAGTACGCGGAGACCACTCTCGAGCCTGAAGGAGAGTTACGAAGACCTCCTACGACCTTGTGTCGACCATGCTGCAAGTATGAGTCAAGGGCAAACTTGCGGATTAGGTCCCCCAAGTGGGACAGGCCCTTAAGGGCCCAAGACCTGAAATGCAGATGCTGCTAACCTACGGAGTGTTTCCAGCATTTTCACTTTTTATTCCCATTAAAAAAATCTTGTGACTGAAAGCACATTCTGCAATCTTATGCTGGCAGAAATATAACATGGATTGGTGTGCTGCTAACATTGCATTGCCATCCTTTTCTCAAGTTCAATCCTGCGGAAATTCAGTTCCCAGTTCAAAAGTTAGAACTATATCTTATTTTCAAAGATATCAATACTTATCACTATTGACACATTTTACAACATTACCACACATTTTTACTCCTATATTTCTATCAACTTGCTCCAGTGAGTTGCTGTAATTATTATCTGAATGGTATCAAGTTAGGAAAAGGGGAAGTACAACGAGACCTGGGTGTCCTTGTACATCAGTCACTGAAAGTAAGCATGCAGGTACAACAGGCAGTGAAGAAAGCGAATGGCATGTTGGCCTTCATAAAAAGAGGATTCGAGAACAGGAGCAAAGAGGTCCTTCCGTAGTTGTACAGGGCCCTGGTGTGACCACACCTGCAGCATTGTGTAAAATTTTGTTCTCCAAATTTGAGGAAGGACATTCTTCCTATTGAGGGAGTGCAGCGTAGGTTCTCGAGGTTAATTCCCGGGATGCCTGGACTTTCATATGTTGAAAGAATGGGTCAACTGGACTTGTATTCACTGGAATTTAGGATGAGAGGGGATCTTATTGAAACATATAAGATTATTAAGTGATTGGACTAAACCTACGAGTAAAAAAAGTATTGATTTTTTCCATGGTGACCTTTGTCCATGGCAACCAGGAGTCTAGAACCAGGGGCCACAGTTTAAGAATAAGGGGTAGGCCATTTAGAACAGAGATGGAGAAAAACGTTTTCACCCGGAGAGTTGTGAATCTGTGGAATTCTCTGCCTTAGAAGGTAGTGGAGGCAGATTCACTGGATGCTTTCTGGAGTGTGTTAGATAGAGCTCTTAAAGATAGCAGAGTCAAGGGATATGGGGAGAAGGCAGGAACGGGATACTGATGTGGATGATCAGCCATGATCACAGTGAATAGTGGTGCTGGTTCGAAGGGCTGAATGGCCTACTCCTGCACCTAGTGTCTATTGTCCATTGTCTATTGTTATGAAATATGAGCAGGTTTCGAGGATTCGGATCTATGAATGGAGAGAGAACATCTCAGGGTTACAAACAACATTCTTTATTTTAGTATAATATAGAAAAAATATTTAACAATGCAATAAATCTCATGCCCTTCTGCTTTTTCCTGGTGTTACTGAAACAAACTGTGCTTGGTGGCAACAGGGCTTGTGTCCTTCTCCCCATCAGAGAATACAGATATGGAGAAGTCAAGGGTCCTGTCACCATTCTGCATCCTGGTGCAAGTTGAAGTCTCTCTCCACCCGCACCCCCCCAGTAAAGTTATATATTCAATAACCCTGTGCTTGAACCCTCATCTACTAACAACAATTGACCACGTTTTTAACACTACCTGGTCGTCTTTACTACTGAGAACAAGGGTTATCTATTACAGCCGACGCTGAGCTAGACTAGTGTCATAGTGATAGTCATAAAGTGGCACAGTGTGGAAACAGGCCCTTCGCCCCAACTCACCCACACTGGCCAACATGTCCCAGCAACACTAGTCCTACTTGCTTGCGTTTTGTCGATATCCCTCCAAACCTGTCCTATCCATGGTAAGGATAGACAGGTTTGGGATGTGGTTCCCTCCACCTGTGTTATCACATCCAACCTGTCTAACTTCTTCTTAAACATTGGGATAGTCCCAGCCTCAACTACCTACTCTGGCAGATTGATCCATACACCCACCACCCTTTGTGTGAAAAACAAAGACTATGGTGTCTTTGACAAAAAATGTTTGGCTTATCTGCTTACTAGCTGTCCTTGCAGGTGACCTCATGATTTAGTGCTTGAGTAAACTTAAGGGAGCCCAAGCATTTTTGCAAGCACCTAATTATTTTTCCAAGCCAGCCTGCTTGCTTGACACATGGTCTTGTTTGTACACAACTCCATCTTAGCTGTAAAGCCTGTTGAACTCTAATGTTACGGTTGTTATTCCCTCCTTTCTTTTCATATCAATTGAGGTGCTGAATTGCTTTCTTTCCGAGTTAAATCCCATTGGATTTGTTTGTTGGCTTTGCATTTTAACAGGAAGAAACACTTCATGAGTTATGTTCTGTTCCGGGCAACTAGACAAATTCCACAAAAGAATCTCCAGGATTCCCAATAAGATTGTCAAAATGTAGGAATAACTGCACAGGAGTTGTTCATTAATTTTGCTTACAAGGAGCACATTCTCAATGGTTCCCACTGGAATATACATAATACAACGTAGTTTCTGGTGACACCATAATTCAGCTGACCCCGAGGCTACAGCTATTCAGGTAACAGAAATACGCTCTTTCAAATGTCACAAATTCCCCCAAAATTTCAGATAGGCAATAAAATTTGCTCTTGCTGAATTTACGTGCAAATAAATTAAATAAGAACAATTTCTTTCAACTCACATTTCTTGATGGATGTGCAGGTAATGCCACTTCACATTATAGAAACTCCTGACACACACATGTTTCTAGGAACGCAAACACATAACCCCCTGACAATGTGGGGGTCGCCTGTACTGTGATAACAACCACGTCACTTTAGTTTAGTTTAAAGATACAGCTAGGAAACAGACCCATCAGGTCAGTGAATTCATCAATCACACTAGCTCTGTGTTATCCCACATTTGCATGCACTCCCTACACATTAGGGGACATTACAGAGGCCAATTAACCTACAAACCCGCATATCTTTGGGATGTGGGAGGCAACCAGAGTACTCAGAATAAACCGACACGGTCATAGGGAGAACGTGCAAACTCGATAAAGACAGCACCCTAGGTCAGGATCGAATTTAAATCTGAATTATCATTTGTTGCCTTGTCATGAGACATTACTGTTTGTTTGGTTGTTCTCAGCTATGGGATTGCCATACACTACCCCATGCACTCTAAGTCTTGCAGGTGAAATTGTAGAGACGGATACAATTATAACACGTAAATGACACTTGGACAGGCAGGTGGAGTAGAAAGATCTTCTACTACCTCACCCCATCCATTCACCATTTTTCCCACCTCCCACAATTTCCGTATCTCTATGCATACTGTGTGTTTGCAGTTGACTAAATGCATTACCAGCGCTGCGAGTAATGGACAGGGGGCAGCATGTATAAGAGCCAGGTGCTGTGAGCTCACGGAACAGACACTATCTGTAAATGTGTAAGTCAGGTTCTAATGCATTTAAATAGGAGAGAATCAGCATAGCAATATCTTAAACTGAGGATGTCCTAATTTAGTGATGACAATGGTGGCACCTAATTTGGCATTTGGAGGGTTATGAGCAAGGAGCAAGGATGTGGGGACTTGCTTGGTTCGGCAATTGTTGGCAGGGATGAGTTGTCTGAAGGATCAGTTTCTGTGATGTACAGCTCCATGACTCTTTGACTCTTTCAGAGGTCTCAGCCACAGACCCCTCCAGTGGCCACAGACCTCCGGACCTAGAATACCAATCTTCCGCCACTACCCTCTGCCTTCTGTGGCCAATCCAATCTACAAAGTTATCGCGAACTCCATGTGGTGGAATCTCGGTTTCATTCTCACTGGTCCACTAATATTGAATTTAATGTGTTAATTTAATTTAATAACTTTTGCAGATATTCAATGCTTACAGAGACCACAATATCTGTGAACAAGAAGCCTTGATCCTTGGCCACAGTGAACACGATGAAGTAGCGTTATTGAGAAACAAGGCTCAATCAGCCTTCTCTACAGAGTGGGGTCCATTAAAATGCCCCACATCAACCATTTCCTGATTCTCTTCCCACTTTTGATGTTCCATTACCTCAACCCCTCCACTTTCCAGTTTCCTCTCCTCCCGCATTTCCTTTTTCTCCCCGCATACTGAGCGGCTGCCAGGGACAAAATACATGAGCAGCACTGATTCCTTTCCAACGAGCTGCATGTATAAAAGTCAACAGCTGTGAGCTCAGGAAGCAGCCACTGCCTGTAAATGTGTAAAGGGCCTGTCCCACTTACGTGTCCTTGGCACGCAAATTACGCGACCTCGTGGTCGCATTGAGCCGAGACGGTCGAGCGAAGTTCGGGCGCGATTTCATGCGTACGCACAGCCGTCTGGAGTGCGTGACGTCATTTGAAGATGGACACAAAGCTGGAGTAACTCAGCGGGCCCGGCAGCATCTCTGGAGAGAAGCAATGGGTGACGTTTCGTGTCGAGACTCTTCTTCAGTCTGAAATGAAGGGTCTTGACCCGAAACGTCACCCATTGCTTCTCTCCAGAGATGCTGCCGGTCCTGCTGAGTTACTCCTGCATTTTGTGTCTATCTTTAATTTTCTTGGCCTCGCTCTGGGAGTAGAAGTGGGGGCGGATCCGAACCGCAACAGCTGTGAGCCCCAGGCCGAGTTCGGCGATCGTTTGCCTGCTTCTGCTGCTGTTGGAGGTGAGACATTGCGTCGCGCCAGGGTCTTGGGCCTGTCCCACTTTCGCCGGCAATTACACGACAGGCCGTTGGCGCGTGAAGATTTTGTTCACTGCAAGAATTTCGGAGCCCCGCGTGATGTCGGGACCGGCCCCGCACAACTCATACCCGTCCGTGCTTCTAAGAGGGACCGGCCCTGCGTGGCCATACGGTGCCCATACGCCTCAAGCGACCACGAGGTCGCGTATTTGCGAGCCAAGGACGCGTAAGTGGGACAGGCCCTTAAGTCATCTTCTAAAGCCTTTAAACAGGAAGGAGAGAATCGTGATAGTGAGCTGTTACAATGAGGATGTCCTAATTTAGCGATGATTTAGTGGCTTTAAGGTTATCCCCCATTTAGTGCATTCAAAATGGAAAAAAATCCAATTACTGGGTTCTAATATAATTTTTTCTCAGATATTGAATGAAACAAAGAAATTGAGCAGCCCCATAAAAGTTATATTTTACAACACTTTCCCCTGTTCTCAGTAAATTTATTTTTAAGATATAATGAAAACTTTTTGTGAAATTATTGGATTTATATTTTCTATCAGCCTTTAAAACATTAAATTCTGTTGCAAAATAGGTGAAAACATGTACAGTAATTGTATAATTGCATTTTCTGATAGACATTGAATGTTTTTTAAAGTATCCTTGGAAAGGAATCAATACAGTGTACGTTCTTGTAATTGTGTGTCAGAAATCTAATATTCTGTGTGTTCTGCATCATCAGTAAAAGCAATAGCAAAATAAAGAGGGATGGTGGCAGCAGCGGTCAAAAATAGTTATATGATAAAATGCATTCACTGAAGAAAGCGAGTAACAATATCATTTTGGGGTTGAGGTAATTGGCAATGTTGTAATCTCGCCCATTTATGAAAATTCTGTACAAAAAAACGAAGCGCTTGAGGAACTCAGCTGGGTCAGCCATGAATTAATTAATTCAGTCTGATGAAGGGTCCCAATCCACAACGTCATCAGTCCATTCCTTCCACAGATGCTGCCCGACCCGTTGAGTTCCACTGGTGCTTTGTTTCATTGCTCAGGACTCAAGCATCTGTAATTTCCTGTGTCTCTATGTATGTCCTGTAGTTGGTTTAACCAAACACGAGAGAGCTATGATATTCATTTAACAAGGCATTCATGTAGTTCCATGACTATTGCAGCAGGACGATACAGCGGCAGAGTTGCTGCCTTCAAGTGCCTGCAACCCACTGCCTGGGGTGGTGGTGGAAGCAGATTCGATAGTCGCACGTAGTTTAACTTGGCATCAAGTTCGGCACAGAATTTGTGGGCTGAAGGGCCTGTTCCTGCACTTACTGTTTTACGTTCTATGATACGGATGTGGGAAGGGAAGCCATTACTAGAGATGAGCACACAACGGAAGATTATGTGTGCCCAGGTGGCAGTGGTCAATTCTAGCAAAGTCAATTCTACTGAGAGACACTGAGAGAAGGAGAGGCATGGGATGAGTATGGTTAATCACTGTGCAAATATTACAGGGAGTTGCTGAAGGACAAAGAATGATGATACTTCAGAATTAAAGTCACAGAGGATGTCATTTGTGATTTTGATCAAGGCTGCTTCTTTTGTGTTGGAGATCTAATTAGAGAGATTCTGAGTGAAAAAATCAGCATTGATTTGGAGGATTAATGTATCTCTGCATACACCTGTGTAGATTAGTGTCAGAATGAGTGTACTTTATTTAGAGCTGAACAAAGCTTGGTAGCAGTGAAAGGATTAGTTTGTGTTCTTATTGTTATTTTCAAGAAGATTTGTGCTTCTGTGCTGGATGGTAAATTAGGGATATACGTGCAAACACAGGCTGACAAGATACATATCAGAAACAAATGGTTCATTGGAATGAGCTCAGAGAGATTAGTAGATAGACACAAAAAAAGCTGGAGTAACTCAGAGGGACAGGCAGCATCTCTGAGGAGCAGGAATGGGTGACGTTTCGGGTCGAGACCTTTCTTCAAACTGGTTAGGGATAAGGGTAACGAGAGATATAGACGTTGATGTGGAGAGATAAAGAACAATGAATGAAAGATATGCAAAAAAGTAATGATGATAAAGGAAAAAGGACATTATAAGCTGTTTGTAGGGTGAAAATGAGAAGCTAGTGCGACGGGTGGGGGATAGAGAGAGAGGGAATGCCGGGGCTACCTGAAGTGAGAGAAATCAAAATTCATACCACTGGGCTGAAAGCTGCCCAAGCGAAATATGAGTTCCTGTTCCTCCAATTTGCGTTTAGCCTCAGTCTGACAATGGAGGAGACCGAGGACAGAAAGGTCTGTGTACGAATGGGAAGGAGAATTAAAGTGTCCAGCAATTGGGAAATCAGGTTGGTTCAGGCGGGCTGAGCGAAGGTGTTCCGCTAAACGATCGCCCAGTCTGCATTTGATCTTGCAGATTTGTAAGAGTCCACATCTTGAACAACGTATACAGTAGATGAGGTTGGAGGAGGTGCAAGTGAACCTCTGTCTAACCTGAAAGGACAGTCGGGGTTAGTGGACAGAGTCGAGGGAGGAGGTACAGCGATAGGTGTTGCATCATTTGCGGTTGCAGGGGATGGTAACTGGGGAGGGGGTGGTTTGGGTGGGAAGGGATGAGTTAACCAAGGAGTTGCGAAGGAAATGATTAGAGTCTGAGATAATGGAATGCTGCAATGTTGATATCCTGAGTAGATATCGAAGGTCCTTGTCTGCAAACTACAGGGGATTATTTTACAGAACAGAGCAAGTTAGAGCCAATTATTGCTTATAGAAACAACAAGGAGGCTGAAGGAAGGTTAAACATGATACGATTAGCAATAAAACTTTAAGCTTGGTCTCCTAGAATGAAAGCAAATCTCATTACCTCATTGAAGGTCAAGAAATAATGGGGCTGTCCCACTGTACGAGCTAATTCAAGAGCTCTCCCGAGTTAAAAAAAAAAATCAAACTCGTGGTAAGCACGTAGAATGTACGTTGCGGGTTCTTCGGATCTCGGGATGTCTCTTAGCGGCTCGTAACGCTAATGGCAGGTACTCGGGAAACGCGGTAAGCTCGAGAAGACTCGTGAAGATTTTTCGACATGTTGAAAAATGTCCACGAGAGCCCCGAGTACCTACGAGCGGCTATTACTGTAATTCTCTGAGTTTGAATCAGGGGAAACTCGGGAGAACTCTTGAATTAGCTCGTACAGTGGGACAGCCCCATAAGACTGCAAATAAAGCAAGTCACCAGATACAAAACTAAGGAAAGAAAATTCAAAAATGGGAAAGGGCATGGAATGGGCTAATTTAAAATAATTTCCACAAGCAAGATAGCCGGGATGGCTTCATTCTGAATTCTGTGATTCTGTGAACAGTGGGGTTATTTAATGTAACATTAATCTCCTTGAATTGAGTGCAATTTTAATGTTAGTTGATATAAAATTGTTTAACAAAGGAAGAATGTGTTCGCCATTACCTAATTAATCAGAAAAATTTGTTTGCATGAGTTTAACTTTAAATGGTACATATTATATCAATTAAAGATATGTAATGTTATTGCTTTTTCACATGTTGAACAGAAGATGTTTCCTAAGTAAATCTAATTCATCAAGATGCCATTTTAAAATAAAAATGACTTGGAACAGAGATAAACCGCAGTAGGCTAATCCCATATTGTTGTACATAATTAGATTTACTTCATTTGAATTTATTTATTTTATTTAGCGAATGCAAAGTCCTTTAGCCAAGCAGTTGCCTCTTGATCTGCTGTATGAAGGGTGACAAGTCCTCCTTTAAGTCTTTTTTGAGGGCATGCTTCAATGATGATGATGTGTCGCATTGTTTGCTGCTCTCCACAAGCACACCATAGGGTTGGGCTGCTGCCCCATTTGTGAAGGCTGGCCAAGCAGGGGCCATGTCCAGTCCTGAATAAACAGATGACGTCAATGAAGTGTTGGTGGGCGAGGACTTCGATGAGGCGTCGCTTGGCTGCAGAGAGGCCTTCAACATTCAGCTGTAGTTTTCGGAGAGCAGGTCCAACTGCTAGGTGCTCTTGAGGCTGGTCGTTGTCGCTGCTTTCGGCTTTGGGATAATGACTACGATTCTTTGACTTGGCTCTCAGGCGTCGTCTTGTAGAATTTAGTCTGCTGGTAGGATCATTGGCTTCCCCAGGCGAGCCTGGGTACTGACGGGGGGCGCGACGAGAACGCTGATCCAATGCCCCCCTTCATTTGAATGGATTTGCGTTATCATTCATTTGAATGATAACGCAAAATGACCCTTTACTCGATGGCATTCAAAATTTTTCAAATAAGATGAACATGCACCATGTAATATAAATGTAGTGCGTACAATGGAACAGAGGCAAATATGAAAGCCACAATGATATACATAAAATATTGAGAAAACCTAACTCTATATTAGTGATAGAGTTTTACAGCATGAATTTCGACCCAACTCGTCCAAATTGACCAAGGTGTACCACCCAAGCTAGTCCCATTTGCCACTGCCTGGCCCATATCCTCCTAAGATAAACACAAAAAGCTGGAGTAATTCAGCGGGTCAGAAAGCATCTCTGGAGAAAAGGAATAGGTGACGTTTTGGGTTGAGACCCTTCTTCAGACTGAGAGTCAGGGAAAAGGGAAACGAGAGATATAGACTGTGATATAGAGAGATATAGAACAAATGAATGAAAGATATGCAAAAAGATAACAATGATAAAGGACACAGGCCATTGTTAGCTGTGGTCTAGGTAAAAACGAGTTACAGACAATGAGACTCAACAAGATGACTTTGAAACTGTCTGAAGAAGGGTTTTGGCCCGAAACGTTGCCTATTTCCTTCGCTCCATAGATGCTGCTGCACCCGCTGAGTTTCTCCAGCATTTTTGTGTACCCATGAGACTCAACAAGATGACTTTGAAGCTGCTACAATGACATGGTTGGGGGTGGGACAAAGAGAGAGGTTTGCAAGGGTTATTTGAAGTTAGAGAAAACAATGTTCATACCACTGTGTTGTGAGCAGCCCTAGCGAAATATGAGGTGCTTCTTCTCAAATTTGCATATGGCCCCACTCTGACAATGGAGATGCAATGCCTGTCCCTATACCTCCTCCCTCGACTCTGTCCAGGGACCAAAGATTCAATAGTCAAGAGAGGTTATTGTCATGTGTCCCAGATGGGACAATGAAATGCTTGCTTTGCTTCAGCACAACAGAATATAGTCGGCATAAATAAATACAGAACAGATCAGTGTGACCATATACTATTGAATATATATATATACACGCATAAATAAAGTGCAATGAGCTATTATTGTTCAGAGTTTTGTTTGAGTTGAGTTTAATAGCCTGATGGGTGTGGGGAAGCAGCTATTCCTGAACCTGGATGTTGCAGATTTCAGGCTCCTGTACCTTCTGCCTGAAGGCAGCGGGGAGATGAGTGAGTGGCCAGGATGGTGTGGATCCTTGATGATGCTGGCAGCCTTTTTGAGGCAGCGACTGCGAAAGATCCCCTCGATGGTAGGGAGGTCAGAGCCGATGATTGCCTAGGCAGTGTTTACAACTTTATGCAGTCTTTTCCGCTCCTGGGCGCTCAAGTTGCCGAACCAAGCCACAATGCAACCGGTCAGCATGCTCTCAACTGTGCACCTGTAGAAGTTCGAGAGAGTCCTCCTTGACATACCGACTCTCTGTAATCTTCTCAGGAAGTAGAGGTGCTGATGTGCTTACTATATAATTGCATCTGTGTTCTAGGACCAGGAGAGATCTTCAGAGATATGCACGCCCAGGAATTTGAAGCTCTTGACGCTCTCCACCATCGACCCGTTGATATAAACAGGACTATGGGTCCCCATCCTACCCCTTCAAAAGTCCACAATCAGTTCCTTGGTTTTGCTGGTGTTGAGAGCCAGGTTATTGTGCTGGCACCATTTGGTCAAACGGTCGATCTCACTTCTATATTCTGACTCATCTACATCAGTGATACGTTCCACAACAGTGGTGTCATCAGCAAACTTGATGATATAGTTCTCACTATGACCGGCTATGCAGTCATGAGTATAGAGTGAGTACAGCAGGGGGCTGAGCATGCAGCCTTGAGGTGCTCCCGTGCTGATTGTTATCGAGGCTGAAACATTTCCACAAATACGGATAGACTGTGGTTTGTGAATGAGGATGTCAAGGATCCAATTGCAGAGGGATGCGCAGAGACCTAGTTCTGAGAGTTTGGTAACCAGCTTGGAGGGGATGATTGTATTAAATGCCGAGCTGTAGTCAATAATTAACAGCCTGACATATGAGTTTTTGTTGTCCAAGTGGTCCAGAGCAGAGTGGAGAGCCATCGAGATCACATCCACCGTTGATCTGTTGTGGCGGTAAGCGAACTGCAGTGGGTCCAGGTTTTTGTCGGGGTAGGAGTTGATTTGCGCCATGATCAACCTCTCAAAGCACTTCATCACCACCGACGTTAGTGCCACTGGTCGATAGTCATTGAGGCACGTCACCTTGCTCTTCTTGGGCACCGGTATAATTGATGCCCTTTTAAAGCAGGTGGGAATCTCAGACCTCAGAAGTGAGAGGTTGAAAATGTCCGTCAAAACTCCAGCCAGTTTGTCCGCACAGGTTTTTAGAACACGACCGGTGTTCTAAAACCCGACAGTCTTTTTAGGTTAGGCAGAGGTTCACTTGCACCTCCTCCAACCTCATCTACTGTATCTGTTGTTCAAGGTGTGGCCTCTTATACATCAGGTTATTACTCACCTGTCTACCAGGAGATATTTATATTAGCCAACTAAGCCATCAAATGACACATCTTTCAGATGTTTGAGAAAGCCCCAAGAAAAAAGCCAGGCAATATCAGTGAGAATGTGCAAGCTCCATTCAGAGAGTACACAAGGTCAGAACTGAACCTGGGTCTCTGGCATATTGAGGTAACTGCTCTATATGGAGTGTAACTGTGCCACCTGCATCATTGTACACTGGGAAACATCATGACGGAATATACAGTAAAACAGCAAAAGCTGTAGGAACAATAACAAATCACAATGAAATTTCGACACAAGGGACCGAGATCTTCGGTTTCCTCCCACACTCCAAAGATGTATAGGTATGTAGGTTGATCGGCTTTGTATCTGTGTAAAATTGTCCCTCGTGTGTATGTAGGATAATGTTAATGTGCGGAGATCTCTGGTTGGTGCGGACACGGTGGGCCGAAGTGTCTGTTTCCGCATTGTATCTCTAAACTAAACTAAACTAATTGTAATAGGAGGGTGAAAGCTGGAGAAGAGGTGAGGTTAAAGCCTGACAAGTGGTGGTTGGTTACAGGTAAGGGGGGATTTGATATCAGAACGTTGGACAAAAGCCTGAGATGAAAGGAAGACCTGCTATAAGGTAAGGTAAGCCAAAGGAAGGGATATAGGTTGGAAGGGGAAAGGAGGGGGGGTCCAAAATGTGGGGGAAATGGTGTGCATACAGCCTGTGACAGGGAAAGGAGGGGGTGGGGTAAAGGAGGGATGGTATTTAGGTTGCAACCTAAAATAGTAAGATTAAACGAGAACTTACCAGTTTGAAGTTTGATCTTTATTTTATGAGGAGTTACGATGAGGGACTACGTGAAGAACCCCATACGGCCGCACGTGCGTCAATCTTCAAAGCAGCGGTGTGAAATCACAGATAATAGTGACTGAAGTATAATAGTAAGACGAGAGAAGACGAGAACTATCAGATGATATTGATGAGGGTTGGGAGCGGAGGGCACGTAGTCCCTCATCGTAACTCCTCATAAAATAAAGATCAAACTTCAAACTGGTAAGTTCTCATTTAATCTTACTATTTTACTTCGGAGTCACGTGAGTGACTACGTGAAGATCTCAAAGCTCTGTGATTTCATGCCGCGAGAAACAAGTCGACACAACCACAACTGCTTCATTGACAAATGAGGGAAAACATTCATAATGCATACAGTCATGACTTAGATTTAAAACATGCTAAATGAAGTAATCATAATAGTCCCATCTCTCATCCGGATGGAACCTATAAACAGAACGTAAAATGAGATTGAGAAATACCCTGGTCTGGCAACGAGTTATTATAAAATGTTTGGAAATTCGTTCTTTTGACCATGCTTCAGCCGTTAGTATGTGGTCCAGCGAGACATAATTAACCATTGCCGCTGCTGTTGTAGCAGCCCTGGTAGAGTGAGATCTGGAATCAGTATCTACTCCTGCATAACTCAACTCCGTTTTATCACCTGGAAATGGTCTGAACTGATGCGTTCTTATAAAGATTTTTGTAACTAACAATTGAAGGCTCTTGGTGACCTTGACATATTGTTGTATATGTGAGCCCTCACATAACTAAAGGTCCCTGGATATGCCTTGACCTATTTTGAGACCTGACACCCCTTCTGCTCTGCTTAAGTAAATTATAAACATAAAATACTATACATATTATTTACAGATGTAATCATCCTGTCCCGTCGCAATTATGTAGCGACTGACCTGTTGCGCTAAACCAGCGCCAGGAGGATAACTACCTAATGAGACCCGCCAAAGCTAAGAATGAAGCTAGAAACCCCCTGGTGAAAATAGTGTTAACACAATGTCAATCTCCCATACTGCATTATACTTGTCCTAGGAAAACTTGTGTTAAGGATATCCTTTACTAACTTGATATCCGGGGTGAACTCAACAAAGTGGATCTCGTTTGCTGCAGCAAATCGGATGGAAAGCACCTTGTCATCGTTAATGACCCTATAACTCAATATTGTCAAAGACCATTAAAAATGAACTCCAAGAGCTCCGAAATCTGTAGCATTTTAAATGTAACATGAGCATTAAACAAATGCTTCCCATCTCCTGAAGAAGCAAAATACAGCTTTTTGGTACTATCCCAGCACTCTGAATACATACAAGAAAAGGGGTGACAACCCAAGCCGTAGGCAGTCTATTGAGAATCTGTAGAACATAATTTGATTTTATCATGCAACGGCTGATTTCCCGAGCCACAGGCTGAACCAGCAAATTACATTTAAAATAACCATATAAGGTTGCATTATTATTATTCCCGACAAATCGGGAATCAAACTGCATAGGCCAATCCCACAGCTGGAACCTAAAGCGGGCTCTTGATGACTTTATTTGAAGACCCGACTTATGAAGCAAAATGGAAGAAGACATAAAAGACCATTCCTCCTGCTTGTAGCGAGAAGGTATCTTTCGCCACTGTTATGCCACATATTTTTGCAACCTGTGAATTAGCATGAAAACAACATATCTATATTCAGTGTTGCATTGAATCATAATTTCATAAATACGGTGTGGTCCAACACCCATTCTGTGTTGTCATTGACCTGTACTTGATGATACTCCAGTGGCAAATGAGATTATGTACCTATTACAGGATTCTTTTACTTAATTGCACCCCCGTGATTATCATATGCCACAATCATAGTGTGTCAACATGAAGTTGAGCATGCAGATATGCATATTCGCTCAATCACTATTTAACCCATAAAATGCACGTAGGGTCTATAGATAGTTGATACCAATAACTGCAGAGGTAATAACTCATGCAAATCTCCTTCACCTCCAACTAGAGATGACTTTTGCAATTTCCCACCTTAGGCCATTAGCATCATTTTGCAATATAATGACATATCTATTGATCAACTATTGGAGCAATGCTGAATACTGTTTGTCCATCATAGTGACTTTAGTAGCTTCAGCTGGTAATAGCAAAGGTGTGTTATCAATGACCTTCATGGCCCTTAATAGTTTGCCATTAAGCATGTTGTCAGTCCTCCCACTTGCACAGCTGCATCACATCTATTACATTGCCAATTAGTCTAATGAATAGAAAGCTGCTTATAACAACAAGGTTGTTCCAGGTTTCTATTGACTCCAATCTGTTGCCCAGGGCGGAGTCACAGGCCAACTAATAGCCAAAGGCAAACCCCAATGACCAACTAGTCCATTTGATAACAACTTAATTTTAACTGGATAGAGGAGCCCAATTTCTCAAATATAGTTTGAGACTGAAACAGTGGATTTTAGCAAAATACAGCATTAAAATATCATCCAGTCATAACATAACAAGTGTTTTTGAACTCGAAGTAGTCCTCTTTGAATGATTTATTGTCATCATACTGTTATATTGCCTCATCATAGCAATGCCTCCAAATATCTCCGATGATCACTGTAAATGGGAACACCCTATGAAATCAGTTGTTAATCAGCCATCTTTCATAATGAACAGGCCACTCCTGCCATCATTTCATGTCTGCCCTGAATGGCAATTCTGGCCCGATTCCCGAGCCTGTCTTGCAAGACAAACCTGGCCACAATACTCAGCCTGTCCGATAATTCTAACTTGTCCCAAACACTCTGGCCATAATTCTGAGCCCGACTCAAAAGACAATTCTTGTCATATTTCCGAGCCTGTCTTGAAGGCAATCCTGGCTAATATACTGGGCCTGCCTTAACACAATTCTGGCCCAATTCCAACCTGCTTGGAATGCTAGTAATGTCCAGTTTTACATGGTTAAATGCCTCTGAGTAGATGACAATGTTTTAATCATTTGTGTATTGTACAACCAAGTGTAAACCTTAACAACTTGTAAGTGGTGCCTTAGTTGTAGAGTAGAACTGGTAGAGTGCGTGGACCCTCTGGCCAACTTTCATGCTGCCACCAGCTTCAGTGAACCGCTTACTGCCCATGAAGACGTGAGGTGCGTTGTCACCGAAACTATGAAGCCTTGCTTGTCGATGGCCTTAATTGGTCCAACAGCTTGTGCTTCGTCCTCCAGGTTTTGCCTGTTGAATAGGTCTTACCTGAATAGAAGATTTGGCAGCTGGCTCTAATGCCCCTGATAGCGGTGTTCACTGCATTCTGTTGGGATGGCAACCTTGCTGCCAGGAATGGTACCTTTGACACGTGCCCTTCATCCCTTGGGGTATGCTCCACGGCTAAACCCTCAGACTCGGCGTCAGATTTACACTGACCCAGCATGCTGTCCTCCTCCATAAAGGAGACATTAAGCAGCCGTGTTACAAGGCGCTGCTGGCGCGGGCTCTCCCATATGCCCAACACTGCCGCAGACTTGGTATCCCCATTAAGCAGCCCTGTCCAAGGTGCTGCTGGCGCGGGCTCTCCCATTGGCCCGCGCTGACCCAACTCCTGCTCTTGTAGTGTATCTAGATGGAACTCCCTCCTGGCCAACCTCCAAATTTTCTTATTACCGGAAGGGAACCCTCCCGGCACCAGGGCTGACCATTTTGGTCCGTTATCCCATATCCTGGGGACCACTGCGGTCTGGGCACCTCATTGCTGCTGAATTTCCCCTCCCCGGGAATCCCAGCGTCTATATGCCTTACTGGAGGGAAATCCTCCCAGCACCAGAGCTGACCATTCTGGTCTGATTAACCCCTATCCTGGGGACCCCTTCGTCTGGGAGCCGCATTACTACTGGATGTCCCCTCCCCGGGAACCCCAGCGTGTATATTTATATCAGAGGGAAACCCTCCCGACCGGTCTGCTGGATGTCCCCTACCCTTGAACCACAGCGTCTGGCAGTCACTGACCGTCTTATCAGTGACTGCGATCGCGAAACCCGACATTCGCCAGCTACCCGCTTCCGCGGTCGGACCTGGGTTGCCCCATAGCCATAGCTGGTTCCCTTGTCGGTCCTCGCGAATCACCCGGCAGGAAGCCTCTGGAACAAGAGGTTCCTGCAAGGAAACAAAACAGGTAAGAAATACAAACTTACCTGAAGTTTAAACTTACCGCGCTGGAGGAGCTCTGCTGCTCCAACCGGCCGCCTGCACCAATGCGTCTGACGTAATGACGCACGTGTGGCTGTACGGGGTTCTTCACGTAGTCACTCACGTGACTCCGAAGTAAAATTGGAAAATTCAATGTTCATACCGTTGGTTTATAAGCTACCCAAGCAGAATGGGGTGCTGTTCCTCCAGTTTGCGTGTGGCCTCACCCCAGCAATGAAGGAAGCCCACGACAGAAAGATCAGTATGGGAATGGGATGGGGAGTTAAAAGAGTTAGCAGCCAGGAGTTCCAGCAGGCGAGGTGGACCAAGCAAGAGTATTTGTCGAAACTGTCCTCTCGTCTACACTTGGTCTCGCCGATGTAAGGGAGACATCATTGGGAGCCCCAAATGCAGTAGATGAGGTGAGTGGAGCACATAAACCTCTGTCTCACCTGGAAGGGAAGCTGGGTTCCCTGGATGGACAGGTATTTATTACATCTCCTGCAGTTATGCAAAAGTCTAGCTGTAAAATAGGAAGTCATCCCACAAGTCAGTTTACTTCCCAAATGATCCCAGCCGTTTCAAAATGGCACAGTACCAGAAATAAATTACAGACGCAATCCAATAAAATCTAATTTGCAAAACGGTTGGCAAATTGCAAACTAAACAACAATGAAACTAATCCACAGAATGAAATTACCAACTAAATTAGAGCAACACAAATAACTAATCCACAACATGGTACACTAAACAAATTAATAAACTAATCTACATAACTACATGATGAGTGAACAAGAACTGCAAGAATTAACCCACATAATTAATTATAAGAACTGATAAAAGTTTTTCATTGAACAGGTTAGCAATACAAAACAACACAATCAATTAATCAGAATGACAGCACTTGGCTGTGGAATAAGATTTTAGGAGACTAACTTAGTTTTCTTTTTTATTATGTTTTAGCAGTGGGATTTTGGTACAATGAATGGCAAACCATAACAGATGGCAGCTCAGAGTTAACCATATCACTGTTGATCTTGGTCATTATTACTGAGGCAATTCTTTTTCCCCTTCATTTCCAGATTCTTTGATAAACCTAATTTGAAGTCATGCCTCTGAATTGTCAGCTCATAATTCAACATGTTCACCGCCAAATTCCCATTCCTTGGCAAAGCTGAGAGATGCGGTGGTGCAGCAGCTGGCACTTCGGTCTCACCGCCCAAGACACCTGGGTTTGATCCAACCATTCGTTGCTGTCTGTTGCACATTTTCCCGATGGAGGAATGTGTGTTTCCCCTGGGTGTTCCAGTTTCCTCTCACATCCCAAAGATTCATTGATGGAAAGATACAGCATGAAAACAGCCCTTGAAAACATACCCACCAACTCCATACTGGCCGTTGATTGCCCATTCGTACTAGTTCTAATGTTATCCCGCTTTTGCATCCATTCCATACACGCAAGAGGCAATTTACAGAGGCCAATTAACCTACAAACCCACACGTCTTTGAGATATGGGAAAAAATCAGAGCACCCAGAGAAAACCAATGAGGTCACAGGGAGAAAGTGCAACCTCCACACAGGCAGCACCGAAGGTCAGGATCCAACCCAGGTCTCTGACATTAGTGGAGATGTACGGTGTATGCTGGCTGATGCGTCAAGTGGCCACTATCAATTATTACTGGTGCAGCTGCCTGCCAGGAGAATCGTAGGAAAGTTGACAGTTATGTGGGAGAGAATAGGTTATCAGAAGATGAGGGAATGGGATGAGCCTGAAAGCCAACAAAAAGCTGATGGGCGGAATGGTCTCCGATGTTATCAGAAATGGGAAAAAATCAAATAAATGGTTTGGTTTTAAAACTACTTTTATTGCCTCCCAGCATTTCATTTAAGTTAATGGAATGAATTAACATCTGAATGAGAGGTTAGGAATAATTCATCAAAATTTGCACTCCCGTCATGGAGCATTATCTTTCATTGCCCATCACCAGCTCGGGACATGCACACAATTATCAATGGAATTACTGGCATTTACTGTTTTCTACGAGATAGACAAAGCTCCAACTATTTTTGGAGAACAAATTAGGGTGGCACGGTGGCGCAGCGGTAGAGTTGCTCCCTTACAGTACTTGCAGTGCCGGAGACCCGGGTTCAATCCCGACTACAGATGCTGTCTGTACAGAGTTTGTACGTTCTCCCCGTGACCGTTTGGGTTTTCTCTGAGATCTTCAGTTTCCTCCCACACTCCAAAGACGTACGGGTTTGTAAGTTAACTGGCTTGGTATAAGTGTAAATTGTCCCTAGTGTGTAGGATAGTGTTAATGTGCGAGGATCATCTGGTCGGTGCGGACTCGGTGGGCCGAAGGGCCTGTTTTCACGCTGTATCTCTGAACTAAACTAAACTAAATTAAACTAAATGTTTAAAATTGTACTTTACTACTGGTCAGTAGTACTGTTTGCTGTTCAAATATATTTTTTAATGATTTTAAATAGCTAAAGGGATGGATTATGTGTTGAGCAGTTCTCAACTGAAAATGTTCACAAATTTCCAATTATACAGCTCCAGGACTAATGGGTCTCAAATTGTACTGGGTAATAAGGTTGATACTCCTTTTAAAACAGATAAATGTGAATGTACTAAATTACAAAATCTTATGTGCCTTTTTATTTTTAATTTTTTTTATTTTTTATTTTTTATTATTATATCTTTTATTTCGAACGATTAAAAAAAGAGGAAAAGAAAAATACATAACATATATGTACATATATAAATTAAAAAATCAAAAGCCAATTTCAACATAATACACATTAGACTCGTTCGAAAAGGGATAGGAAGAAGCCTATGCTTGTCAAGTCCTACCCCCATTCTTCACCATTAACAAATGCAAAATTCAATAAAATAAACTAAACAGACAAATCAAATAAAACTACTCCAATTAAGCTATTAAGAAAAAAAGAACCAAAAAAGAAAGAACAAAAAGAACAAGCACCATTAACATCTGTGAGATTTACATTCTCCTTCCTCATTACTGTACTTTTCAAAGATATATCTTTTGTACATTTTTTTTAATTGCATTATATTCATACTTTGTTTAATCGTTTCGTCAAGACCATTCCACAAAACCACCCCACAAATGGAAATACACATACTTTTTAAATTGGTCCGAGCATAATGCTGTTTCAAGTTTAGTTTCCCTCTAAAGTTATAACCCCCCTCTCTGTCTCTGAACAGTTTTTGTATGTTTACAGGTAGCAGTTTATTTTTTGCTATATAAATTATTTGTGCAGTCTTAAATTCTACCAGATCCTTAATCTTTAAGGTGTGTAATTTCAAATACAGTATATTGGTGTGTTCATGATATCCTACATTGTTTACTATACGAATAGCTCTTTTTTGTAGTGTGCTTAGTGATTGTAAGGTGGATTTGTAGGTGTTGCCCCATACTTCCACACAGTAATTTAAATACGGTAACACAAGTGAGCTGTACAGAGTATACAGTGCTCTCTCATTCAAAACATGCCTTGCTTTCCCCATCACTCCAATACTCCGTGCTACTTTTGCTCTCACATGTTTTATATGGGGTTTCCAGCAGATTTTGTGATCAATAATCACACCCAGAAATTTATTTTCATACACTCTTTCTATTTCAACATTATTTATCATTACTTTTACGTGTATTTATTTTGCGTTTTCCAAACAGCATAAGTTTGGTTTTGTTTAAATTTAATGATAATTTATTCAAATCAAACCATGTTTTTAGTTTACTCATTTCTGCCGTGACCACCTCCAAAAGCTGCTGCAAATTGTCCCCATCACAGAAAATATTAGTGTCATCTGCAAATAACACAAATTTCAAGAGGTTTGACACCCTACATATATCATTAATATACAAAATAAATAATTTGGGGCCCAAAACCGACCCCTGTGGGACTCCACAAGTTATTTCTAAGCATGTTGATTTGCAGTCCTCTAATTGCACAAATTGATGTATTTTACTTATGTAGCTTCTCATCCACTCTAGTACAACCCCTCTGATTCCATACGTTTCCAATTTTTTGATTAGCAAATGATGATCAATTGTATCGAATGCTTTTTTCAAATCTATAAATACACTCCATTAATGCCATGGATGTCGATCTGTTTGACCTGAATCCATATTGACTATCAACTAGCAATTCATGCTTCTCGATAAAGTTATCTAATCTACTTACATACAGTTTTTCTTTATTGTCTTGTCAAGATGAAAATTATAAAAAGCATGAGTTATTTAAGAGGCAGAGGTCATCAAATATTCAGTGAGACACATTGTGCTGCTGTAGCCTTGAAACCATAATTTACTTCAGAAAATAACAGGTCGGGAGTTTATCCTGCTGGCTATTTTGAAAAACTTCATGAGATGGTGGTGTGCAGGAGACGTCAAAGCTAATGAGTTATCATCTCAGAGATAGGTACATTCCAGAGAAGAAAGACAACATTTCATAAGTTGGAGGTTCTGATCATCCATTGAATTGTAACTTGGAATAGTAGAGTTGCATTCAACTCATTTATGCCATCGTGCTAAGCTATGCAAAGCAAACTAATTTCCACACCCAATATAAATCCATATCATGCAAAGCGTTGGACTGGAACCACTTGACAAATCTATCCCTGAGTGTTAAATAGTTTATTTTCTCAGCTTTTTTCAATTCATTGCGAAGTTAAGTAAGGATTTGACTTGTTACAACTAATATATACTGTAACAGTGTGCATACTGTAGCCATCTACCTGGAAATAAGGGTGTTACTTTGTATGTCAATAAGACTGATTGCTTTGTATTAAATCTCGTCCTTTATCTATGCCTGGATCATACAGGTTATGTAAAGCCCAGTGGGGACAGCGACCATGTTTCTGGAGAGCCCGCTCCTGCTCAGAGGACCCATGGCCTGCAGGGGGAGCCGGCCCTTGCTTGGAGAATCCAGCAGACCATAGCCTGCAGTAGGGAGGCTTTCGAACCAGCTCCTGCTCGTCGCCCGAGACCAGAGACCAGGAGGATGGAGCCAGCGATAACGATGGATGTGACTGGCCAGGAGCGAGGCCGGTAGGAGCGGAGAGGGCACCACAGTATGGCTGTGGGAGGCTGCACAAAGTTTGACGGGCGAGGAGAGGAACATCACGCCCAAGGAAGGCAATGTCTGGAGGCCTCCAGCCTGGGGCTCACACGGGTTGGGCACCGCTCAGAAGAACTAGAGCGCAGACTGGACTCTGAAATGGCACCAAAGCCTGGCACCTCGAATGTGGGCTCAGTAAACTATTTGTGTACATTTTGCTAATTGGGGATGTGCTTTGGTATGGCAATACTTTACTGAACTGCGTGTAAGAAAATTATTCTACTGTACATTTGCACATGTGACAAATAACAGCACCATTGATAATTAAGAGCTGCCTTATGGAAGGGGAGAGTCAAAGATGGCAACCAGCCTCACACCTACTTTCAGCATTCATGCCTTTATTTTATCTGCCATTCGGTTGTGGTTTGGATGTCGCCTTGCCACAGACCATTAAACCTCTATTTTCGGCTTCCTGACTCATCGTTGGCCAGCCTCATCCTTCCATTGAACTTTTGCAGCTTTTACAAAATATCATTCAAATATTAATGTCTCATAGTTTCCCCTTGTGCTACATTCATCCTTAAGGGAAACCCTCCATGAAATACTCCCACGTCTCATTTAAGGATCATTTTGAATATTCCTTAAAGCTGCAAATTCTTAATCTCCAGCACCCCACACCAATGTTGATGTTCAGTACCAAAGAAGCATCGATGCAGAAAACCATTGGTAAACTGGACTTGTTTAATTTTCTGGAGCAGCTTACGTTATGGCAAGCATTCCACGCTGCTGTAGAGACCACCTGAAGTTCCTGGCCTGAGTTAATGCATTGCACACTAATTCCAATCAACTTCTTTTTGTAGCTGATGATTGTTTTTGTCAGTCATTTCTCCCATTTAGCTTGCGTTTAATACTATGGATTTATTTATCAATTGGTTTTGTATGCTCAGCTATTTTCGAATGGATAATTGTAATTTCTATTGCAAACTCATTCCAATTATGGTTCCCTCCATCTCTTGAAAACTGATTGCCATTTAGTTCAGATAACAGTGGGATTTGGCTTCATTGAAATTCATTATGACTTACCTTGTGCTGATAGCATTGACTTCCTCCTTTATATTTTATTTGGGTTTATTGACAATCTGCAAATAATTTGCCAATTTGTCATACAATATGAAGGTGTATTATTATTTCTGTGCATAGTAAGTTATTCAGAATTGTGTTTTATATGTATTATGTTTCCATCTCCAATGTGACAAAAAAACTCAAAATTAATAAGTAAAACCAATTCCTGGCAGGGGCATCAATTGAAAAATAAAATGAAAACATTATGAATTAAGCTGTGTAATTCGTCAAATTTTCCAAAATTAGTGGCAATTACACAATTAAGCAAATTGTAACTTTACAATATATAATGCACACCATTACATCAAGGAGAGAGTTGGAGTGGAAGTCATCTCTCTTCAAAATAATGCCATATCTACCCTGCAAGAATATTCCACTGCGCTTCAGTCTGAAGAAGGGTTCCAACACTAAATTGCCACTAGTCTGAAGAAGGGTTTCGGCCCGAAACGTTGCCTATTTCCTTCGCTCCATAGATGCTGCTGCACCCGCTGAGTTTCTCCAGCATTTTTGTGTACCTTCGATTTTCCAGCATCTGCATTTCCTTCTTTAACACTAAACATCATCTGTCCATTCCCTCCCCAGATGCTGCCTTAGCTGTTGAGTTCCTCCAGCACTTTGTGTGTTCGTTCAATAATTTTACTGTATCCAATAGATAATTTTGCTGTTAACTACATCCCAAAGAAAACAAAAGCATACCTTTATTTTTCAATCCTTGGACTTTTGAGAGAGCTTTGGCTGAATTGTACTTTTCAAATTACAGTTAAAACAAGATAAGACAGATCCTGAACAATTCCAATGGAAATTTAATTAATGAAACCACGTTTTCATTTATTATTCCATCGATTTAGAAACATAGAAACATAGAAAATAGGTGCAGGAGTAGGCTATTCGGCCCTTCGAGCCTACACTGCCATTCAATTTGATCATGGCTGATCATCCAACTTAGTATCCTGTACCTGCCTTCTCCCCATACCCCCTGATCCCTCTAGCCACAAGGGCCACATCTAACTCCCTCTTAAATATAGCCAATGAACTGGCTTCAACTACCTTCTGTGGCAGAGAATAGTAAGATTAAACGAGAACTTACCAGTTTGAAGTTTGATCTTTATTTATGAGGAGTTACGATGAGGGACTACGTGAAGAATCCCGTACAGCCGCACGTGCGTCAATCTTCAAAGCAGCGGTTTGAAATCACAGATAATAGTGACTGAAGTTTAATAGTAAGATGAGAGAAGACTAGAACTACCAAATGATATTTATGAGGGTTGGGAGCGGAGGGCACGTAGTCCTCATCGTAACTCCTCATAAAATAAAGATCAAACTTCAAACTGGTAAGTTCTCGTTTAATCTTACTATTTTACTTCGGAGTCACGTGAGTGACTACGTGAAGATTTCAAAGCTCTGTGATTTCATGCCGTGAGAAACAAGTCTACACAACCACAACTGCTTCATTGACAAATAAGGGAAAACATTCATAATGCATACAGTCATGACATAGATTTAAAACATGCTGACGCTGTTAAATGAAGTAATCATAATAGTCCCATCTCTCATCCGGATGGAACCTATAAACAGAACATAAAATGAGATTGAGAAATACCCTCGTCTGGCAACGGGTTATTATCAAATGTTTGGAAATTCATTCTTTTAACCATGCTTCAGCCGTTAGGATGTGGCCCAGCGAGACATAATTAACCGTTGCTGCTGCTGTTGTAGCAGCCCTGGTAGAGTGAGATCTGGAATCAGTATCTACTCCTGCATAACTCAACTCCGTTTTATCACCTGGAAATGGTCTGAACTGATACGTTCTTATAAAGTTTTTTGTAACTAACAATCATAGGCTCGAAGGCTCTTGGTGACCTTGACATATTGTTGTATATGTGAGCCCTCACATAACTAAAGGTCCCTGGATATGCCTTGACCTATTTTGAGACCTGACACCCCTTCTGCTCTGCTTAAGTAAATTATAAACATAAAATACTATACATATTATTTACAGATGTAATCATCCTGTCCCGTCGCAATTATGTAGCGACTGACCTGTTGCGCTAAACCAGCGGCAGGAGGATAACTACCTAATGAGATCCGCCAAAGCTAAGAATGTAGCTAGAAACCCCCTGGTGAAAATAGTGTTAACACAATGTCAACCTCCCATACTGCATTGTAACTTGTCCTGGGAAAACTTGTGTTCAGGATATCCTTTACAAACTCGATATCCGGGGTGAACTCAACAAAGTGGATCTCGTTTGTTGCAGCAAGTCGGATGGAAAGCACCTTGTCATCGTTAATGACCCTATAACTCAATATTGTCAAAGACCATTAAAAATGAACTCCAAGAGCTCCGAATTCTGTACCAATTTAAATGTAACATGAGCATTAAACAAACGCTTCCCATCTCCTGAAGAAGCAAAATACTGCTTTTTGGTACTATCCCAGCACTCTGAATACATACAAGGATAGGTGTGACAACCCAAGCCGTAGGCAGTCTATTGAGAATCTGTAGAACATAATTTGATTTTATCATGCAATGGCTGATTTCCCAACCCACAGGCTGAACCAGCAAGTTACGTTTAAAATAACCATATAAGGTTGCATTATTATTATTCCCGACAAATCGGGAATCAAACTGCATAGGCCAATCACACAGCTGGAACCTAATGCGGGCTCTTGATGACTTTATTTGAAGCCCCGACTGATGAAGCAAAATGGAAGAAGACATAAAAGACCATTCCTCTGCTTGTAGCGAGAATGTATCTTTCGCCACTGTTATGCCACGCATTTTTGCAACCTGTGAATTAGCATGAAAACAACATCTATATTCTGTGTGCATTGAATCAGAATTTCATAAATACAGTGTGGTCCAACACCCATTCTGTGTTGTCATTGATCTGTACTTTATCATACTCCAGTGGCAAATGAGATTATGTACCTATTACAGGATTCTTTTACTTGATTGCACCCATGTGACTATCATATGCCACCATCATAGTGTATCAACATGAAGTTGAGCATGCAGATATGCATATTCGCTCAATCACTATTTAACCCATAAAAATAAGTATATAAAACTTATACTTAAATTTTGGAAAAATACACCATACCAACGCTTAAAATGTGGATTTCAAATATGTTGGACACCGCACATCTTGAGGAAATGCGATTCCTCCTAATAGATAAATCAGACCAATTCATAACGAGTTGGTCTCCATTTGTCGATTTTTTGAAAGCATATGGTGCAACAAAATCGTAGAAGCTAACTGTTTCAGGATTGGGTGAGGGATGGTCAAGAATATAGATAATGATCTCCTTAATCTCTTACTTTCTACTCTTTCTCTTTCTATCTTCTTTTCTTCATTTTTCTTCTTTCACCCTTTTCTCCTTTTCACGCACTATATATCACACGTTTTTCTATCTTTTATTATCTATTCTCTCTTTCCTTTTTCATTATTTTCAAAAAATAAGAAGAAGCTGTACATAAAATGTAACATGTCAATATATATTAGGCACCTTGGTGCCATATTCCTGTACTTCTAATAAAGTAAAATAACAAAAAAAAAACATAAAATGCACGTAGGGTCTATAGATAGTTGATACCAATAACTGCAGAGTTAATAACTCGTGCAAATCTCCTTCACCTCCAACTAGTGATGACATTAGCAATTTCCCACCTTAGGCCATTAGCATCATTTTGCAATATAATGACATATTTATTGATCAACTACTGGAGCAATGCTGAATACTGTTTGTCCATCATAGTCACTTTAGTAGCTTCAGCTGGTAATAGCAAAGGTGTGTTATCAATGACCTTCATGGCCCTTTATAGTTTGCCATTAAGCATGCTGTCAGTTCTCCCACTTGCGCAGCTGCATCACATCTATTACATTGCCAATTAGTCTAATGAATAGAAAGCTGCTTTATAACCACAAGGCTGTTCCAGGTTTCTATTGACTCCAATCTGTTGCCCATGGCAGAGTCACAGGCCAACTAATAGACAAAGGCAAACTCCAATGACCAACTAGTCCATTTGATAACAACTTAATTTTAACTGGATAGAGGAGCCCAATTTCTCAAATATAGTTTGAGACTGAAACAGTGGATTTTAGCAAATTACAGCATCAAAATATCATCCAGCCAATACATAACAAGTGTTTTTAAAACTCTGAGTAGTCCTCTTTGAATGATTTATTGTCATCATACTGTTATATTGGCTCCAAATATCTCCGATGATCACTGTAAATGGAAACAACCTATGAAATCAGTTGTTAATCAGCCATCTTTCATAATGAACAGGCCACTCCTGCCATAATTTCATGTCTGCCCTGAACAGCAACTCTGGCCCGATTCCCGAGCAAGACAAACCTGGCCACAATACTCAGCCTGTCCGATAATTCTAACCTGTCCCAAAACAGTCTGGCCATATTTCTGAGCCTGACTCAAAAGACAATTCTTGCCACAATTCTGAACCTGCCTTGAAAAACAATTCTGCCTATATTTCCGAGCCTGTCTCGAAGGCAATCCTGGCTAAAATACTGAGCCTGCCTCAACACAATTCTGGCCCAATTCCAACCTGCTTGGAATGCTAGTAATGTCCAGTTTTACATGGTTAAATGCCTCTGAGTAGATGACAATGTCTTAATCATTTGTGTATTGTACAACCAAGTGTAAATCTTACCAACTTGTAAGTTCCCTTAGTTGTAGAGTATAACTGGTAGAGTGCGTAGACCCTCTGGCCATGCGTTGTCAATGAAACTATGAAGCCATACTCGTTGTTGGCCTTAATTGGTCCAACAGCTTGTGCTTCGTCCTCCAGGTTTTGCCTGTAGAATATGTCTTACCTGAATAGAAGCTTCGGCGGCTGGCTCTAACGTCCTCTGATAGCAGTGTTCACTGCATTGTGTTGGGATGGCAACCTTGCTGCCAGGAATGGTACCTCTGACACGTGCCGTTTATCCCTTGGGGTATGATCCACGGCTAAACCCTCAGACTCGGCGTCAGATTTACACTGACCCGGCATGTTCTCCTCCTCCATAAGGGAGACATTAGGCAGCCCTGTTACAAGGCGCTGCTGGCGCGGCCTCTCCAATAGGCCCACCCTTCAGGGTCAGATCAAAACTGCCCCGGTAAGCTCACCTCCTCCATTGAGGGAGACATTATGCAGCCCTTCTACAGGTGCTGTTGCCATACATTAAGCAGCCCTATTACAAGGCGCTGCTGGCGCGGCCTCTCCCATAGGCCGGTACTGCCATAGACTCGGCATCCCCATTAAGCAGCCCTGTTACAAGGCGCTGCTGGCGCTGACCCAAATCCTGCTTTTGGAGTGTAGCTAGATGGAGCCTCCTCTCCATTAGGGCTCCCTCCTGGCCAACCTGCAAATTTATTCTTATTATCGGCCCCAGGGCTGACCATTTTGGTCGGTTTACCCCATATCTTGGAGACCACTGCGGTCTGGGAACCGCATTGCTGCTGCATTTCCCCCGGGAATCCCAGCGTCTATCTGCATACCGGAGGAAAACCTACCGGCACCAGGGCTGACCGTTCCGGTGCTTTTAACCCCTATCCTGGGGACCCCTGTGGTCTGGGAGCCACATTATTGCTGGATTTCCCCTCCACGGGAACCCCAGCGTCTTTAAACATATCGGAGGGAAAACCCTCCCAACACCCGGTCTGCTCGACGTCCCCACCCGGGAACCCCAGCATCTATCTGCCAAATGAGGGAAACTCTCCCGGCACCCGGAGCGCCTGGAAGTCACTTGACCACCTTGTCAGTGACTGAATTCACGAAAGCCGACATTCCACAGCTACCCGCTTCTGCGGTCGGAACCGGGTTTTCCCCACAGCCCATAGCTGGTTCCGTCGTCGGCCCTCGCGAAGCATCCGGCAGGAAAACCCCTGCAACAAGAGGTTCCTGCAAGGAAACAAAACAGGTAAGAAATACAACCTTACCTGAAGTTTAAACTTACCGCGCTGGAGGAGATCTGCTGTTCCAACCGGCCGCCTGCACCAATGCGTCTGACGTAATGACGCATGTGCGGCTGTACGGGATTCTTCACGTAGTCACTCACGTGACTCCGAAGTAAAATTCCACAGATTCACCACTCTCTGTGTGGAAAAAAAATTTCTCATCTCGGTCCTAAAAGACTTCCCCCTTATCCTTAAACTGTGACCCCTTGTTCTGGACTTCCTCAACATCGGGAACAAACTTCTTGCATCTAGCCTGTCCAACCCCTTAAGAATTTTGTAAGTTTCTATAAGATCCCCCTCAATCTTCTAAATTCTAGTGAGTACAAGCCGAGTCCATCCAGTCTTTCTTCATATGAAAGTCCTGCCATCCCAGGAATCAGTCTGGTGAACCTTCTCTGTACTCCCTCTATGGCAAGAATGTCTTTCCTCAGATTAGGAGACCAAAACTGTACGCAATACTCCAGGTGTGGTTTCACCAAGGCCCTGTACACGGCCCTGTTAGATCAGCAATGTGTGAATGGCTGAGTAGACTCGATGAGCCGAATGGCTTAATTATTCTCCTAGAACTTATGAATTTATGGACTGTATCATTTCCTTATGTTTCCTGAATGCACTACGGAGTCTAGTTTCTCACTATTATGGTCTTTTTATCCTGTATTACCAATTGCTAATTTGTTATGTGTTGGATTTATCTATATTTAATTGTGTTTTAGTGCGTGTACGAGCCTGCAGCAAGAAATAATCTTGATTTTCTGTTGCCAGTTGACAAGTAAACTTGCCTCTTGGCAAGGTCAAACTGGTGGGGGGGTCAGGGGCCATCTGCCCCTTTGCTAGTAACTACATCACCATTTCTTCCCTAGCTTAATTATCCTTGAGAAGGAGACTGATAGGAGAAGGAGTGAGTAGATGGATGGGATGATCACTGTCAGATTTCCTCTGTCTTTTACTGTATGTGTAAGAAAATGGTATGCACTGAAAACAAACTGCTCCAAATGCTATTCCCCTCCATAGCATCTGTGTGACGTGTTCATTGTTTCCAGAATTTTCAGTTTTTATAATTAATAATAAATGCACTGTACTAGATATCTTACCCCTTTACTTCCATAACACACACATGGTCAGAAATCTACTATAAGGGCAAAGTCCTGGAGGAACTCAGCAGGTCTGGCAGCATCTGTGTAGGGAATGGACAGATGATGTTTTAGGTTAGGATCATTCTTCAGACTAACAATAGAAGGGGCAAGAAAACTGGGAAAGAGAGTTGGGGGCAAGATAAAGCCTGGAATGTGATTTGGGCGCAGGTAAGAATGGTTTAATTGGTGATGTAAATGACAAAGGCAAGAGGTGAAAAGGGGTGTCAGATAAGGAGACAGGTAAACTTTGTCTGGTAAGGAGAAAAGAGGAAGAGTGAACTGCAAAGCCAGAGGGAAGAATATAGGTGAAGGGACTGGGATGGGTGTGTGAAGAAAGGGAAAGGAGCAGGGTGACTGGGGAATGGAGGGGGGTTAATTGGACTAATGAGTGCTTACATGAGTATGTGGTGGGCAGAGGAAAGAGAGAGGAGATAGGGGGGATATTATTTAAAATTGGAGAATTCAATGTACATTCTGTTGGATTGTAAGTTACCCAAGTGGAATATGTGAGAGCAAGCAATGTGTGCCCATATTTAGTGCTGAGAACAAGACCAGGAGTAATGGCATCTTCCACAGAGCCAGCACAATGTAGCTGGTTATCGTAAACTTTCTGATCAGAAGATTGTGCATGTCTTAGTTATTCTAGGACATGCATTCTCTCCACTGATGGTGTACTGGAGAAATGTAGGAAATGTTAAACTAAGGCACTGCTAGTTCTGGCGGTTGAAACTTCAAAATAAATAAGGAGATTTATAAGGAGTCCTTGGAATGTCCAAACTCAAATTGAGGATTATATGGACATTTTTCTTAAGAACTAGTCCTCATTCCATCAACGTGATATGTTATGTGATCTGAAAGCAAAGATAAATTACACTGTAAAAGATGGCACTTGCCAACATTTTTTTTTTTTTTAATAAATATTTTTATTAGAAGCCATGCACAGTAGTATAAACCAAGAATATCATAATACATAGATACATAGATACATAGAAAATAGGTGCAGGAGTAGGCCATTCGGCCCTTCGAGCCTGCACCGCCATTCAATATGATCATGGCTGATCATCCAACTCAGTATCCCGTACCTGCCTTCTCTCCATACCCCCT
Organism: Malacoraja senta; assembly: GCA_038087875.1. Classification (NCBI taxonomy): domain Eukaryota; kingdom Metazoa; phylum Chordata; class Chondrichthyes; order Rajiformes; family Rajidae; genus Malacoraja; species Malacoraja senta. The sequence goes on along the minus strand of CM075977.1, from coordinate 267,867,883 downwards.
GATCCCTTTAGCCACAAGGGCCACATCTAACTCCCTTTTAAATATAGCCAATGAATTGGCCTCAACTACCCTCTGTGGCAGAGAGTTCCAGAGATTCACCACTCTCTGTGTGAAAAAGTTTTTCCTCATCTCGGTCTTAAAGGATTTCCCCCTTATCCTTAAGCTGTGACCCCTTGTCCTGGACTTCCCCAACATCGGGAACAATCTTCCTGCATCTAGCCTGTCCAACCCCATAAGAATTTTGTACGTTTCTATAAGATCCCCTCTCAATCTCCTAAATTCTAGCGAGTATAAGCCAAGTCTATCCAGTCTTTCTTCATATGAAAGTCCTGACATCCCAGGAATCAGTCTGGTGAACCTTCTCTGCACTCCCTCTATGGCTATAATGTCCTTCCTCAGATTTGGAGACCAAATCTGTACGCAATACTCCAGGTGTGGTCTCACCAAGACCCTGTACAACTGCAGTAGAACCTCCCTGCTCCTATACTCAAATCCTCTTGCTATGAAGGCCAACATACCATTCGCTTTCTTCACTGCCTGCTGCACCTGCATGCCTACTTTCAATGACTGGTGTACCATGACACCCAGGTCTCGCTGCACCTCCCCATTTCCTAATCGGCCACCATTTAGATAATAGTCTGCCTTCCCGTTTTTCCCACCAAAGTGGATAACCTCACATTTATCCACATTATACTGCATCTGCCAAACATTTGCCCACTCACCCAGCCTATCCAAGTCACCTTGCAGTCTCCTAGCATCCTCCTCACAGCTAACACTGCCCCCCAGCTTAGTGTCATCCGCAAACTTGGAGATGTTGCTTTCAATTCCCTCGTCCAGATCATTAATATAAATTGTAAATAGCTGGGGTCCCAGCACTGAGCCTTGCGGTACCCCACTAGTCACTGCCTGCCATTGTGAAAAGGACCCGTTTACTCCTACTCTTTGCTTCCTGTTTGCCAGCCAGTTCTCTATCCACATCAATACTGAACCCCCAATACCGTGTGATTTAAGTTTGTATCCTAATCTCTTATGTGGTACCTTGTCGAAAGCCTTCTGAAAGTCCAGATACAACATATCCACTGGTTCTCCCCTATCCACTCTACTAGTTACATCCTCGAAAAATTCTATAAGATTCGTCAGACACGATTTACCTTTCGTAAATCCATGCTGACTTTGTCCAATGATTTCACCACTTTCCAAATGTGCTGCTATCCCATCTTTAATAACTGACTCTAGCAGTTTCCCCACTACCGATGTTAGACTTACTGGTCTGTAATTCCCCGTTTTCTCTCTCCCTCCCTTCTTAAAAAGTGGGGTTACGTTTGCTACCCTCCAATCCTCAGGAACTACTCCAGAATCTAAAGAATTTTGAAAAATTATCACTAATGCATCCACTATTTCTGGAGCTACTTCCTTAAGTACTCTGGGATGCAGCCTATCTGGCCCTGGTGATTTATCGGCCTTTAATCCATTCAATTTACCCAACACCACTTCCCGACTAACCTGGATTTCACTCAGTTCCTCCATCTCCTTTGACCCGCGGCCCCCTGCTATTTCCGGCAGATTATTTATGTCTTCCTCAGTGAAGACGGAACCAAAGTAGTTATTCAATTGGTCCGCCATATCCTTGTTCCCCATGATCAATTCACCTGTTTCTGACTGCAAGGGACCTACATTTGTTTTAACTAATCTCTTTCTCTTCACATATCTTTAGAACAAGTCTGCTAACTAACCCTTCCTCATTACTCAATACCCAGTCTAGAATAGCCTGCTCTCTCGTTGGTTCCTCTACATGTTGGTTTAGATAACTATCCCTCATACATTCCAAGAAATCCTCTTCCTCAGCACCCCTGCCAATTTGATTCACCCTATCTATATGTAGATTGAAGTCACCCATTATAACTGTTTTGCCTTTGTTGCACGCATTTCTAATTTCCTGTTTGATGCCATCCCCAACTTCACTACTACTGCTAGGTGGCCTGTACACAACACCCACCAGCGTTTTCTGCCCCTTAGTGTTCGTAGCTCTACCCATACCGATTCCACATCCTCCATGCTAATGTCCTTCCTTTCCACTGCGTTAATCTCCTCTCTAACCAGCAACGCTACCCCACCTCCTTTTCTTTTCTCTCTATCCCTCCTGAATATTGAATATCCCTAGATGTTCAGCTCCCAGCCTTGGTCACCCTGGAGCCATGTCTCCGTGATCCCAACTATATCATAATCATTAATTGCTATCTGCACGTTCAACTCATCGACCTTATTACGAATGCTCCTTGCATTGAGACACAAAGCCTTCAGGCTTGTTTTTACAACGCTCTTACCCCTTATACAATTATGTTGGAAAGTGGCTCTTTTTGATTTTTGCCCTGGATTTGTCTGCCTGCCACTTTTACTTTTCACCTTGCTACCTATTGCTTCTGCCCGCATTTTGCACCCCTCTGTTTCTCTGCTCACCCATTTAAGAACCCCACCACCTCTTATTCTCTATTTATTATTGTTTTCTTCTTTCCCCCCTACATGTTTGGTCTGAGTGCTTTCCTTCTCTGCCTCCTGCCTCACACACTGTCTAATAGCATTCTCTATTTGAGTCCCTCCCCCCAACCATTCTAGTTTAAAGTCTCCCCAGTAGCCTTTGCAGATCTCCCCACCAGGATATCGGTCCCCCTCAGGTTCAAGTACAACCCATCCTTTTTGTACAGGTCGAACCTTCCACAAAAGAGGTCCCAATGATCCAGAAATTTGAATCCCTGCCTTCTGCACCAGTCCTTCAGCCACGCATTTATCCTCCACCTCGCTCCATTCCTACTCTCACTGTCGCGTGGCACAGGCAGTAATCCCGAGATTGTTACCTTTGCTGTCCTTCTCTTTAACTCCCCTCCTAACTCCCTAAATTCTCCTTTCAGGACCTCTTCTCTTTTTTTACCTATGTCATTGGTACCTATATGTATCACGACTTCGGGCTCCTCTCCCTGCCCTTTCAGGATGTCTTGGACACGTTGAGACACATCACAGACCCTGGCACCAGGGAGGCAAACTACCATCCGGGTCTCCCGACTGCGTCCACAGAATCGCCTGTCTGACCCCCTAACTATAGAGTCCCCTATTAATATTGCCCTCCTCTTCTTTTCCTTACCCTTCTGAGCAACAGGACCGGTCTCTATACCGGAGGCCCGGCCGCTGTCGCTACCCCCAGGAAGGCTGTCCACCCCACCAGTGCTCAAACAGGAGTACTTATTGTCAAGGTGTACAGCCACCAGGGTACTCTCTAGTCCCTGCCTGTGCCCCTTGCCTCTCCCAACCGTGATCCACTTGCCTGCCTCCTGTGGTGTTGGAGTGACCACATCCCTGTAACTCCTCTCAATGACTTCCTCGCTCTCCCTGACCAGACGGAGGTCATCGAGCTGCTGCTCCAGGTTCCTAATACGGTCCATTAGGAGCCCCATCTCGATACACCTGACGCAGATGTGGACGTCTGGAGGGCTATCAGACTCCATGACTTCCCACATCTGACATCCAGAACAGTAAACTGCCCTGGCCTTCATACTCCCCTTACCCTGGATAGAATATAAAACTGCTACAATACAAAACAAACTGCTACAATACAAAACAAACTGATACAATACAAAACAAACTGCTACAATACAGTACAATCAGCTGGGATCTGACACAATCAGCTGCTCCCTCTTGTCTGCGTCCACCAATCAGCGGCTTCCTCAAACCCACTTCTTTTTGAAGTGGAACTTGGAACGTTACAGATTTGGGTTCCACTTTAACTCCTACCGCTCGGGTGTAGCTCCTCCCTCTGCGACCTCTCCAACGGCTCTTGGGCCTCTGTAAGGAACAAGCCCCGCGCTCCTTTTTAACTCCTACCGCTCGGGTGTAGCTCCTCCCTCTGCGATCTCTCCAACGGCTCTTGGGCCTCTGTAAGGAACAAGCCCCGCGCTCCTTTTTAACTCCTACCGCTCGGGTGTAGCTCCTCCCTCTGCGATCACTCCAACGGCTCTTGGGCCTCTGTAAGGAACAAGCCCCGCGCTCCTTTTTAACTCCTACCGCTCGGGTGTAGCTCCTCCCTCTGCGATCTCTCCAACGGCTCTCGGGCCTCTGTAAGCAACAAGCCCCGCGCTCCTTTTTAACTCCTACCGCTCGTGTGTAGCTCCTCCCTCTGCGATCTCTCCAACGGCTCTTGGGCCTCTCCAACTTCATGTACAACTTCTTGTTTTAAAATGTAATAATAGAAAAGAAGCAGAAGCAAGAAAAAGAAAGAAAGAGATAGAAATAAAATAAAAAGAAAATAGAAAATAAAAAATAAATAAAAGGGATATACCTGCTTCGTATCTTTACACACCCTTCACCCGGTTCTGAAACTGTTAATTTCCAGGGTTATGTTGCACCATATGCTTGTAATAAGTCGATAAAGGGATACCAGATCTTTAAGAATTGGTCTGATTTGCCTGCTAGGACGAATCTCATTTCTTCGAGGTGTAACATCTCAGACATGTTTGAAATCCACATTTTAAGCGTTGGTGTGGGTGCATTTCTCCAGAATTTTAGTATAAGTTTTTTTGCCGTTATTAAGCCATAGTTAAGGAAACTCTTTTGGAATGAAGTCAGCTCCAAAGATAATCAATTCTGCGTTGGGGTTCAATTTTATTTTAAATAATTTTGTGAAAATTTCAAAAATTTCAAGTCAAGTCAAGGGAGTTTATTGTCATGTGTCCCTGATAGGACAATGAAATTCTTGCTTTGCTTCAGCACAACAGAACATAGTAGGCATTGACTACAAGGCATTCTATAAATATATACACACATTTATCACAGATGGGAGAGACATTTGGAAATTTTTTATTCAGTTTAGTTTTCGAGTAATATAATCTATGTAAAATTTTAAATTGAATTAAGGTATGTCTTACATTAATCGGGCATTTATGTACATTTAACAAATATTTATCCCATCTGTCTTTCGAGAATTTTATAGATAACTAGACCAAGTGCAGACCCATTGGGTCTGGTCCCCGAACGTGCTTCAGACCCCGGGGTCTGGTTTCCAAACTTGCTTCAGCGTCTTGACGGCGTCGACAGCGTCTGGACGGCCGTACGCAGCGTCTCAACGTCGTACACAGCGTCTTGACATCGTACGCAGTGTCTTGAAGGCGTACGCAGCGTATTGACGGCGTAGGCGGCGTACGGCGTCAAGACGCTGCGTACGACATCGAGATGCTGCGTACGGCCATCGAGACGCTGCATATGCCCTCAATGTGGCTGCGGGCCAACAGGCCGTTGACGCGCCGGCACTGTCACGCTGGCTGAAGGCAAAAATGGGTTGTTCCGCCGCTGCTTTTCGGCGTCCTCGGACAGAGGACGGCGAAAAGCAGCGGTGGAAGAGCCGATGTTTGGCTTGAGCCAGCCCCGGGGGGGGGGGGTAGTGGAGGAGAGGCGGGCGGCAGCAGCGAAAGTCGCCAGCGAAGGAAGAAAAATGCCGCCGATTTTGGAGCAGAGCCGGGTGCTTGAGCCAGCGTGAGAGAGCCGGCCCGGGGAGGGGGAGTGGTGGGAGGGTAGTGGAGGAGAGGCGAAATTCGCCAGTGAAAGAAGAAAAATGTCGGCGTATTTGGAGCCGAGCTGGGCGGCAGCATCCGTTATGGTGGCTGGCCAGCAGGAGGTGAAAAAATTAGTGAGTGGGGGGGGGGGGGGAATGGATTTTATTTTAAATGTGTACATAAAAATGTCTAAATCTAATGAGGAGTGTATTAGGGTATCTAAAAGTGTAATGTCTAGCGAAATGGAAATAATCTCGGAGTTTTCGCGTGTGGTTTTGGCGGACCAAGGAATGAAAGGCCAAATCTGACACCCACAAACACACACACACACACAGTTTTAAAAGTATATAGATTCCTGTTCCCAATCTCTTCTAATTGCGTCAGACGATGGTATTTCTATATTTAGAATGATATTATACAAATATGGTATTAAATTAATTGAATCCGCCTTTCTGTTCATGGCTTCATCTAATATATCTGAAGTCAAAGTTTGATATTCTTGTGTATGTTTTTTCAAGTAATCACGAATTTGAAGGTATTTAAAGTATTGATTACTTTTCAGGTTGTATTTGAGTTGTAATTGTTGGAATGATAAAAGGTTTCCCATTTCATACATATCTCCAAACATTTTATTTCCTATTCTTTCCCAATGTGTAAACGTTTTATCAATAATAGATGGTTTAAACGATGGATTATTAACTATAGGAGAGAGAAGCGATAGATTTCTTAATTTGAAAATTAATTTTATTTGTTTCCAAATTCGTATTGTACAATGAATATTGGATTTTTCTTGTATTTTGTATTATTCAGTTTTATCGGTGCGAGAAGGATCGCTCCTATATTAAAAGGAGAACAATCCTCTCTCTCCATTACTTTCCAGTCTACCCGTTGGGCAGAATTGTCCAACAAGTAAATTACAGTTTTGATATTCACTGCCCAGTAATAGTACAAAAAATTGGGGAGTGTCAGTCCACCGAATTCTTTGGATTTACACAAGTGTCTTCTTTGAATTCTATGGGACTTATAGTCCCGTATGAAATTTGTGATATCAGAATCGAGTTGTTTTTTTTTAAATTTAGGTAAGTATATTGGTATTGATTGAAATAATTATAAAATTTGTGGTAAAAAAAATTATTTTTATGGCATTTATTCTGCCTATTAAAAACATCGGAAGTGTTTTCCAAAATTTAATCAAAGTGTTTAATTTAGTAAGTAAGGGCATATAGTTTGCATTGAATAAAGATTTATATTTTCTAGTAATTTGGATACCCAGATATTTAAATTTTTCTGTAGCAATTCTAAAGTGGAATTTTAAAAGGTGTGTCGGCTCTTGAGGTTTTATCGTCATAATTTCGCTTTTATTCCAATTTATTCTATATCCTGAGAAGGATCCGAATTCCTCTATTAAATTTAATATGTTTGGTATGCTGATTTACGATTTTGTAATGTATAATAGTACATCGTCTGCATATAGTGATATTTTATTATTTTAGTGTTTTGTATTATAACCGTGGATATTCGGATGCGTTATTATACTTTCTGCTAAGGGTTCTATCACAAGAGCGAATAGCAGGGGTGATAATGCACATCCCTGTCTATTGCCCCTGGATAGTTGAAATTTTGGAGAGTATATTATTCGTCAGTATTCTAGCAGTCGGCTTGTCATATAATAATTTTACCCATGAGATAAAATTCTCACCCATTTGAAAATTTTGCAATACTTTGAAGAGATATTCCCATTCCACTTGGTCGAATGCTTTTTCTGCATCCAATGAAATTGTTGATAAGTCTTCCTCTTCAATTTTATATGAATGCATTATATTAAACAGACGTCTCAAATTATTGCATGGGTGTCTCTTGGGTATAAACCCCGTTTGATCTGCATTTATTAATTTACTAACATATTTGCTCAATCTTCTTGCTAGAGTTTTCGCTAGTATTTTCTGATCTGTGTTTAACAATGCAATGGCTCTATATGAACCGGGGGCTTCTAGATCTTTATCTTTTTTAGGTATAAGTGTAATAGTTGATTCCGCTAATGTTTCTGGTAGTGTTTGTTCTTTAAAAGCGTATGTGTACAATTTTTGTAGGCGTGATGAAATTGTCTCATGGAATCTTTTATAAAATTCATTACTAAATCCATCAGGTCCTGGCATTTTACTGTTCTTCAGTGAATTTATTGTCTCTTCTATTTCTTTAATTGAGACCTGAGCTCCTAATTCCTCTTGTTCCAACAGATTAAGTTTTGGGAGGTTACAGATATCCCAAAAATGTATAACTTTAATGTTATCTGCTGATGTTTTGGATGTATATAAATTTTGATAAAATTGAGCAAATCTTTTGTTAATGTCTTTAGGTAATGTTAACAATTCACCTTTATCTAATTTAATTTTTGAAATCGTATGATCCTTTTCCCGTTTTTTCAGTTGACGTGCCAAGAGTTTATGTGGTTTGTCGCCGAATTCAAAATGTTCCTGTTTTGTAATTTGAAATAATCTTATAACTCTTGCGGATAAGATTCTGTTTAATTTAAATTTCAGTATTGTTACTTTATTGTGTTTGTCTATAGTTGGTACTTTAGCATTATCTAGATCCAATTGTCTAATTTGTTCTTCTAGCTGCAATTGTTCGATCTTATTCTTTTTATTTTGAAAAACTTGATATGAAATTATAGATCCTCTAATGAATGCCTTAAAAGATTCCCATAATAAAGAGGGTGAAATGCCTGGGGTGTCGTTAGTTTTAGATATATACCTTGTGGGTCGTTTAAAATTTGGGGATTGAACCTCCAAAACGATTTTTTATTGGGCATTCCTTCTAGTTTTAGGAAAAAGGTTAACGGGGAGTGATCAGAAATGATACTATTATGATATTTAGAATTCTTTGTGTAAGGAATTAATTTCGTATCCACTAGAAAATAGTCGATACGTGAGTACGTTTTATGTACCATTGAGTAAAAAGAGTATTCCCTTCCAACTGGATTAGCAATCCTCCATACATCTGTTATATTTGTGTTTTTTATGTATGTATTTAGGAGTTCACTGGCTTTAGATTTGATGTTAAGCCTCTTTTGTTGTGCAGATTTATCCAGGTATGGATCTAAAACGCAATTGAAATCTCCCCCGATTATCACATTTTGATAATTAAACTCTGAAATTATATTCAGGAATTTGTTAAAAAATTGAGGATTGTCAAAATTAGGCGCATAAATATTTACCATAGTAAGTGGGGTAGAGTGGATCTCCCCCGTAACTATGAGATATCTCCCCTCTTTATCTGCTATAATATTCTTTAATTTAAATGGTATACCTTTACGAATAATAATTGCCGTGCCTCTAGATTTAGAGATATATGAAGAGTAATATGTTTGGGCAATCCAATTTGCCTTCAGTCTGGTCTGAGCTTGGAGTTTCAAGGGTGTTTCCTGTAGGAAAATTATGTCTGCCATTAAGTGATTTTAATTGTGCGAAGATCTTACCCTTTTGATTGGCTCATTAGCACCCCTTATATTCCAGCTACAAAATGTGATTCCTCCGATTTTCTTTTGTTTATCGTCTTGCATTATGAATTACTTTGATACCTTTAAGTCATATGGTGCAACACAATACCTCAGGCGTTATGTGGGCATTCGCGGCTACGTTCTGTTGGTATATCCCTTTTAAACATAACCTTAGAAAAAAAACAGAAAAGTGTGAAGTGACGTAAAAATGTTGGCACTTGCCAACATTTCTAATACAATTTAAACCCATCACCGTGCTGGAGTGCCAACCTTCTGATTGACTGGACACCACTGTTTCTCACCTGGCACTGTGAACTGAGAGCTCAAAGTGGAGCTCTCCATGGTCACAAACTATGCTGTCTTTGAGCTCTCTGCCACACACCCTCCCTTGCCCCCATCCTCTGACTGCACCAACCTGTCCAGGAGTGGGAAAACATGCATGAGCCAATAACACACAAACACTTATAGTTATTAACACAAATTCTTAGGCACAGAAAAAAAAAGCAGAAAATGCTGGAAATATTCACTAGTCTAGCAGCATCTCTGGAGAGAGAAATTGAGTTAACATTTTAGGTCTGCCTTCTGGGTCTGAATAAGGGTCCCAAGCAGAAATGTTCCCTGTCCATGTTCTCCAGAGATGCTGCCTGACCTGCTGAGTTACTCCAGCAGTTTGTGGGTGTTTTTAAAAACATTTTAGAGTGATGGCCTTCGATCAGAATGAGGAAATATTAGAAAACATAAATGAGAGAGACAAGGAGAGAGAGGGAGAAAAAAGTGATAACAATCTCAGCTGACAAAGGGCGTTGAAGGATTGTTAATATCAGTTGATCCATTGGGAGGTGTACGAATGAAAATAAATAGCAGCCTGTTAGAGAGAGAGAGAGAGAGAGAGAGAGAGAGAGAGAGAGAGAGAGAGAGAGAGAGGGAGAGGGGGAGAGAGAGAGAGAGAGAGAGAGAGAGAGAGAGAGAGAGGGAGAGAGAGAGAAAGACAGAGAGAGGCAGAGAGGGGGGAGGGGAGAGGGAGAGATAGAGAGAGAGAGAGAGAGAGAGAGAGAGAGAGAAAGAGAGATAGATAGACAGAGAGAGAGAGAAAGATAGATAGATAGAGAGAGAGAGAGAGAGAGAGAGAGAGAGAGAGAGAGAGAGAGAGAGAGAGAGAGAGAGAGAGAGAAGAGAGAGAGAGAGAGAGAGAGAGAGAGAGAGAGAGAGAGGGAGGGAGAGGGAGAGGGGGAGAGAGAGGGAGAGGGAGGGAGGGAGGAGGGAAGGAGAGGGAGGGAGGGAGAAGGAGAGAAAGAGGGGGACAGGGGAGAGAGAGGGGAGGGAGGGAGGGGGAGAGGGAGGGAGAGAGGGAGGGTGAGAGAACGAGGGGGAGAGAGAGGGAGAGGGAGAGAGGGAGGGAGATGGGAGGGGGGGATGGAGAGGGGAGAGGGAGAGGGAGGAGGGAGGGAGAGTTAGGAAGAAGGAGAGAGAGGGGGATAAAGAGAGAGAGAGAGGGAGAGAGAGAGAGAGAGAGAGAGAGAGGGGGAGGGAGAGAGAGAGGAGGGAGGGAGAGAAAGGGGACAGGTAGGAGAGAGGGGGGGATAGAAGGAGAGAGGCAAGAGAGGGAGGGAGAGAGGGAGGGTGAGAGAAAGAGGGGGAGAGAGAGGGAGAGGGAGAGCGGAAGGGTGAGATGAAGGAGAGGTGGAGGGGAGCGAGAGGGAGGGGAGGGAGAGGAAGAGGGAGAGGAGAGGGAGAGGAGAGGGAGAGGAGAGGGAGAGGGAGAGGGAGAGGGGAGGAGGGGAGGGAGGGAGGGAGAGGAGGGAGAGAGAGAGAGAGAGTCTCTCTCTGCTCCAACGGCTGAGAAGCTTTCACTCTAAGTTGTCAGAGAAAGCAGTGAGATTTGTTTGACATAAAGTCTGACTGCGGAAACTTCTCCATTCAATGAAGCAGGGAGCGGCAGTGGCTGGCGGATTGCCAATCGTACCTGGAGACCGGGTGTCAGCCAGAGGCGGTGTTTATATGGTTGTAGCACCGTAACCCTGCTTTGCCCAGACCAGTTTTGCCCAGACCAGATCGTCTGGGCATAAATGAAGAGAAGGTACTTTTTGAATCCCATAGTTTCTGGAGGCTCGGAAGACCTCGGAAAAGCTTCCCAAAAGCTGCTGTCGGCAGAGAAGTTAAGCGTGGGCATATTTCCTTGCTTGGCTGGAGAGAACTGCTTCTGCTGCTCTTTCAGACTGACTCTGAGATCGCTCTTGAGCTGAGACTGCTGTTGTCTCTGGTGCTGGTTTGTACCCCTGTCAGGATGGCGGCAGCTCAGGCCTGGGCTCGGAGCTACACAGCTGCGGTTTTGACAGTGGCTTCGGGGTCACTCGAAGAGGAGCCTTATGACTCTGTCTCACGGTGTTGCGGTCATTGGCGGTGAAGCGCGGCATCGCCGGAAGAGGGGACCACACGTCAACTGCGAGAGCGCCGCACGGATGCTGCGCGGGGGCCGAGTGATCTCCGTACGGCCGGTTCCACGAGCTTGCGGCGTCGGGTGATTATGTCATCGCGCAACGCGACGCGCTACGCGATGATGTCTTTCGGATCGCGGGGCTGTGGCGGCGGCCGTGCCGCACACATGCCTCACTGGCGGTGGCTGTGGCGGTGAGAGTTCGATGCACGGCGCTCGTGCCTCACTGGCGGCGGCTGTGGCGGTGACCGTGCCGCACTCGTGCCTCACTGGCGGCGGCTGTGCGGTAAGAAATTATTTTTGGACAGTGCTGACTTTTTTGTAGCACCGTGCGGTGTTGGGACAAACGCCGCACGGCCCCGGCGGTGGTTGTTTGACTGTACCCGCGGTCTCTGGCTGTCCACGAGCGGTAGGATACTTCCTGTATCACCGCCAATGACCGCAGACTCGTGAGACAGGCCTTTTATGTTGACTTGGGTGGGATCAAATATAGGATCACGGTCCAAACCGGATACCAGTGGACCAAGGAGGGAATGGAAACGGGTCTTCAGAAGAACGTGATTGCCTCTTCCGAGGTTGGAGGGGGGAAATGTGAATTTACTTTCAAGTCACAGCAGGAGGTGGCCCTAGCTTTGGAGAAGGGGCTGACAGTAGGGTGGGATCTTTGTACCGGTGGAACCGTGAGACCGGCTCTCCTGCGCTGTGTTCCCACTTTCATCTGGGATGCACTCCTTCTCCCACACCTGGCAAAGATTGGGGAGATCCGGTCTAGGCTGACTAGGCTTATGCAGCCCTGGCGCGATCCCCGTCTTAAAGGGATCCTGAGCTTTAAGAGGCGGGTGTTTATGAATGTGGGAACGGGGTCAGGCATGGAGGGGAGCTGCTTCGTTGAGCATGAGGGGATACTTTGGAGTTGGGGGTATGTACGTTGTCATGCATGCAAGGAGGTTGGACACTTTCACAGGGATTGCCCCAATGGCCGTGCTGCTGCAAGAAATCCCAACGCAGCAACCCAGGAAAGCACTGTTGGCCCATCTGGGGCTGCCAGTTCCACCTCGGTGACCCAGGGCGGCACTGCTGGCCCATCCGGGGCTGCCAGCTCCACCTCATCGGCCCGGGGAAACACTGCCCCCCGCCCCGCACGACCGTGGATGACGGCGATGCGCAGGAGGGGGGGCAATGGGGAGGGTGGGTGTAAGTTATTGGGGCAAATGCTCAAATCATGGAAGGTCGGGAATAAGGACCTGGACATTTTAAAATGGACATGCTGGCTGCAAAAGGAAAACCCCCAAGGGATCACAGAAGAACAAGTTTAAAACCTGTCTGTGGGCCTGGGCAGCCACATGACTATGTGAATGGTGAGAACAGGAAAGGCCGGAACGGAGATAATGAGATTATCTTGGAAAGACAAAGGAAGGAACCGAGCCCAGCAAACGGGGTAAAAAGCCCAGCAGCAAGACAATCACCATCGTAAATGGCCCATCCATCAGGACAATGGGAGCCCATCCAGGTGATGGGATAACGATTAAGCTGATGCATCATGACATCAGCAAACCCATTATCATCGGAAGCCTATTGTTCATGCCAGATCGAAACTGGGAATCATCGAAAGACCCTTTTGTCCAGAGGTTTTGGGGGAGAAACTCTCGGGTATAAGAAGGAGTGGGCAAGCAAGGGCTCTCTCTGTTTTTCTGTTCTGTTGGACGACTCCTGACCCTGCATCGATCTAGCTGTAAGTACCCCAGACGACCTGGTGAAGTTCCCGAAATAGGATAGACGTTGAGAGAAGAAGGGGAAAGGGGGTGTATTTTGTAAAATTGTGTAAAGTAAGTTTTTACGACATGCCCGATAATTTTCTTTCCATAGTCTTAGTTTAAAGCATAAGTTTAGTCAAGTATTATGTAGAGTTGGTGAGATTCGATTTCTCATTTGTTCAATAAAGCCTGTAAATTTTAGACTTGCTTTGAGTCCGTCTTGGTTTCTGTTTTCTCTCATCAGCACGCTCTAGTCAAGTCAACCTTTTATCATATCCCACCATAATTCCGAGGTCTAGAACCCAGGGGAACCCTTTTTATTGTATTCTCTCTTGGGAACCGCTCGAGTGGAGTGGTGGCCGTTTGACCCACTGACAAGGGAGAGAATCACTCGGGCATTTGGGCCCGAAGTGGAGCAAAGGGAACTAAACCCCTACAGAATGGTGACCGCGGCAGGACCTCGGTGGTTTGGGATATTTGACTTGCCAGAGGGGGTGAGAGAACGTAGCAAGATGGAGGAGAGAATCTCCTCTTATCTGTTTAAAAAGATCAATCTCACCAAAACAATGGGTGGTAGCACTTTTGACAGCACAGCAGCCCGCAGCAGCTGCAGCAGAATGGACGGAAAGTAAAGGTTATAATAAAGGGCAGGATAAGGCAGTTTGGCTGGCGTGCCTATCGCAGCAGGTAGACAAAATGGAGAGACAGGTAGAGAGTCTAGAAGAGCAACTGAGAAAAGCTAGAGCCAGCGCTGAGGAAAGCGCTAGAGAAGGGGAAGGGCTAAATGAGGAACTCAGTGAAGCCAGGCATTGTATGTTGCAGGCTAGGGAGTCCCACAGAAATGCCCAGGATTCCTCCAATGCCAGGCGGCAGAGGCAAAGGAGAGGGAACGGAATGCCCAGGAACTCCTGGCTCAGAGTACACAGAGGTGCAGGGAGCTGGAGGGAAAGTTCCAAGATATCCAAGCAGCATACAGGGTGGCCAGTAGCGAGCTAGGGGATTGTGATCACGGGCCTTGCCAGGCAAGGGTAACGCAGCTGGAGGAGACTCTGTCCAAGACTAGGGACGGGTTCACCTGGTATGACCAGGGGGGTCCCCCGGGTGCAGAGGGCTTCCCTCAGCAGATGATTCACCAGGGGAAAAGGGGAATAGACCGCCTCCTGAGGCACCGGGAATAGGTCCGGGTTTGTCCGGGGAGGGACAGGCCCAAGGAGGGGCGGGAGAGCACCCTCAGTTAGCGGCGTCTGCGCCATGTGTAGCACACCACGAGGTGGTGGGGTTACCGATCATGGTGGGAGAGCAGGGGGTAAAGGGGCAACAGCCCCGGGTAGGGCAGATGTGCCCGGTACGGCAAAGGAAATATGGACCCCCGGTAGGGCAGGCAGATAGGAGGCCCATAGAGAGTGATATCTTCATTCCCCATGGGACACAGGTGCTGAGAGGGATGGTGGCTTACGTTCCCAGGTTAACCAGGGCGGGAGACCCGTCATTGCATTTTATGGAGGTGCAGCAGGCAGCCGACATAAAGGATTGCGATGAGGTAGAACGGGTAAAGCTACTACTGATGACCCTGGATTCCTACCTATGCAAGGCGGTGACCTCCAGGGAAGGGGGAATACCTGAAACTGGGTAGCGGCACAGAGGGCGGTTCTGGAGGCCATGGGGTTGAATCAGGGTAGTCCTTTCGCCAGGGTGGGGGAGACGAAGCAGCAGATAGCTGAGTCCCCGGACATGTTCGCAGACAGACTGTGGGCAGTGTATGAGGGAGAGTGTGGGACGCCTTTAGATAGGCGGAATTTAGATGAGAGAACAGCCCACTGGCTGAAGACTCTGGTAGCGCATTGCCTCCCGCGAGTTAGGGCAAAGGCCGAGCACTGGTTCGACCCAGCGGACCCAAACCTTAACGAGGCGGAGGTAATAAGGAAGCTCACCCTTGCGTTTGCAACGGGGAGAGAAGAGAGGAGAAGCCCTTTAAGGGCAGGTGCACAATATAGTACCGGCACCCCCCAAAAGGAGGAATGGAAACAGGAAGGCAGCCGGACCTCTTCCGAGATGAGGCTGGTGTGCTACGGGTGTGGGAAGCCCGGGCACTATAAGAGGGAGTGCAGAAACTCAAGTAGAGCAGTGGAGGATAGGACCCCGGTAACAGCTGACCCAGACCCGTAGGAGGGAGCGGCCGTGCCGGGAACAATAGATGTAAAAGATCTATTGGCCTATTTGCAGTCCAAGGCGGGAGGGTCCGGACAGGTAGCCATGGCAACAGGCCAGGCCGCGCCCGTATCCGCACCCCCGGCACCTTTATGACTGCCAGCAAAACAGCCCACATTCCTATGCCCGTTAGAGAATGGCCCATGTGGGAGACCCTGGGTCAAGATGGAGGTCCAGGATGTGGTCGGGAGTTACCTGCTGGACACAGGTGCTTCCAGTGCCAATGTCCACACGGAAATCCCCGTACATCCCCTCTATCTAGTGCGGCGCCCTATAGTCTTGTCGGTTTTACGGGAAACGAGAAGACGGGGTTTTTCTCTATTCCCTTGTCCATTCAATTAGGAGCACTCCAGGCGCAGTGGAAGTGCGTCCTGATGAGTTGGGAGCAGGAGGGAAAGGGGATACTAGGCGCCGACTTTATAGTGGCCCACCAGGTCCTGGTGGACCTGAGGAACCACTGTTTGTGGGGCATAGGAGAAGGGCTGAGAGAGAGAAGGAGGTAATGGTCATCGAGAGGGCACCAGAGAGAGGGACTCTGTGTGTCGTGAAGCCCAGAGAGGGGTACAATGTAGAGGCCCTAGTGAGGCAGACCCCGACAGAGTATCGAGGCCATGTTAAGCGAAATTTGGCCGCATTCGCTATTCACAAGCATGACTGTGGAAGGGTCACAGGAACAGAGGTCAGGATAGACGGGGATCCCATGTCCCGACCACAGAAAGTATAGTTTTCCCCGAGAAGCGGAGGCTGACTTAGAAGTCGCCCTGAGTTCACTGGTTAAGCAAGGCGTTTTGAGGCCCATAGCCACCCACGTGAACTCACCGCTCTGGCCCGTACGGAAGCCAGACAATTCCTGGAGGGCCACGGTAGATTATAGGGTCCTGAATAAGAATATTCCGGCTTGCGCACCAACTGTGGCAGCTGTAGCAGACCTATTAGGGGAAATTTCCGGCGTCTGCATCTGTATTTACGGTGCTAGACATCTCGAACGGTTTCTGGTCTATCCCGATCAGGAAGGAAGACCAGTACAAATTTGCTTTCACATTCAAGGGGGCAGCAGTACACGTGGAACTGTCTTCCCCAAGGGTTCCACAATAGCCCCAGCATTTTCCAACAATGTATGGTGGAATGTTTAAAGGAATTCAGTAAGCCCCACAAGATCGTCCAGTATGTGGATGATATTTTGCTATTCACGGACACCAGTGAGGAACATGGGCCCCTAGGTAAATGAACTGCTGGAGCTGCTCTGTAAGAGCGGTTTAAAAGTAAATCCCAAGAAGGCACAGATAGGGTTACAAGAGGTAAAGTTCTTGGGACTGACCCTTAGGGCTGGAGAAAGGGGTATCGATACAGCAAGAAGGCAGGCAGTGCAGGAACTCCCAGTCCCAAAGGATGTGGGGGGGGGGGGGTAAGGTCATTTCTGGGAGTCACGGGCTACTGCCGAGACTTTATAGAGACTATGCCGCGACCGCAGCACCTTTGCTCCGGCTGCTACGCAAAGGGGTAGAGTGGGAGTGGGATGAGCTGTGCGAGTCGGCATTCGTCCATTTGAAGCGGGACCTGCAAAAGGCCCCAGCTCTGGGAACCATCGACTACAGGGAGGAATTTTTCCTGGAGGTAGCCGCAGGCAGCGACGGCCTGGGCGCAGTGCTCCCTCCAGGAACGGCACGGCAAGTTAAGGCCAGTGGTGTATTCCTCCAGAGTCCTCCACAGAGGTAGAAAGGTCCTATTAAACTGTGAGC
>CM075977.1:267823422-267850512 GCA_038087875.1 Malacoraja senta | reverse complement strand
CCCCGAGGCGGAGATAGCCCTAGCCCTTAAACTCCCACATACGTTAAGCGCCCAGCAGGCTGAGCTGGTGGCGGTAATGTACGTGGTCACCCATCCCGAGCGTTTCCCCCCTCCATACACCATATGTTCGGACAGCATGTTCACATGCAATTCCTGCAGGGAATATCTGGCCATCTGGTCCCGCCGAGGGTACACCTCATCGGACGGGAAGCCCCTGACCACTAAACCCCTATTAGAGAGGATTGTAGCAGCCGTAGGGAAGGGCAGGGATAGATATATCCATAAGGTGAAGGCCCATTCCAAAACAGAGCCACGAGGCGAGGGAAATCAGAGGGCGGATCGCTTGGCCAGAGAAGGAGCCAGGAGTGGGAAAGCATGGGACCCCTATGAGGAAGGACAGGTAGCTGCAGCCAGGGAGCAGCCTCGAGAAAAGGGGAGTGCGGGAGTGGTTTTGGCCCCGGAACTGACCACGGTCCAGGCACAAGACCCCATTTTAAAGGCTGCCTCAGCAGCCATTTGCAGGCAGGAGAAGATAGAGGGACCGTATGGGGGTAAAGACATGTCAGTAAAGGAAGGCATGTTATTCAAGGGAGATAAGTGGGTAGTGCCTTCCCTGTACAGAAGGGAATTTAAAAAACTTGCCCATGAGGGTCCAGGGGCAGGTCACCCCAGGCCAGAGACCACATGGCAGCGAGTAGAGATGGCAGGATGGTGGCCAGGGCTCAGGGGAGACGTTCGCGACTTTTGCGCAAGCTGTCTGGTTTGCGCAGCAAACAACCCAGACCCCCAGAAAAGGAAGGTTTCTATGGGACACATCAGGAGGGTGGAGGGGCCATGGCATTCGATTCAAATCGACTACATCGGACCCCTTCCAACCGCTCAAGGAGGTTACAAGTACTGCTTAGTCCTTGTGGATGTGTTCTCAAAATGGGTAGAGGCCTTCCCTTGCAGAGCAGCCACCGCTGTGGGTACGGCAAAAATACTGGTTAGGGAAGTGTTCACCAGGTGGGGACTCCCACAGTTCGTGGTCAGATCAGGGGAGCCATTTCACAGGACAGGTCATGCAGTCCACCCTTAGAATACTGGGCATCAAGGCCAAGTGGCATGTGGCCTACCACTCCCAGTCCTCAGGTCCGGTAGAGCGGTTGAACCGGACAATAAAGGAAAGGATAAGGAAGGAAACTGGGGACTCACCCAATCTGTGGGCGAGGTTTTACCCCTGGTCCTTATGGGGATTCGGGCCAGCCAGTCCAGGAGTACGGGGTACTCTCCCCATGAGCTTATGACGGGCCGGGTCATGAGAACGCCCATGCACGTTATGGTCCCAGCCTTAACAGAGGGACAGCTCAGGGAAGTGAACCGGGACAAGTTCGCCAAGAGGCTATTTGAACAACTTAGGCAGGTTCACTGGCAGGCAGCCAAAAACATGGGGGCCCAGCACCAAAGAAACAAGCTACTGCTGGAGCCTCGCAGGCATTGGAAGTGGGCAGTGGGGGACCAGGTAATGGTCAGGAGATATGCTAGGGTAGGGGTGTTCGAACCCTTGTATGCTGGCCCATACAACATAGTGGACAAGGCCAGTCCCATGGTGTATGCCATTCAGCTTCCCCGTAGAGCCAAATGGTTCCACATCAACCAGTGTAAATTGTGCGACCCCACAAGGGCAAGGAAAAGTAAGAAAGGGGTACATGTCAGGGAACAGGATCAAGAACATACCCGGGTTGATGTGGAAACCGTAGGGGAGCCAGGCGAGCCCACAGGTAGTCAGCCTGAAGTAGCCTGCTGTGTCCCAGGGCGAGGACTGGAAGCAGCGGGGAAGGATGCTGATTCCAGCCCTCCGCAGGCAGGTACCATAGACTGCCTAAGAGGAGATGGAGGTATCACCTCTGGTGTGGGAACCCCTGGTCAGATGTAGGAGTAACAGGGTCACTAAACCCCCAGTAAGGTGGTCCCCATCCCTAATTAAACCTAGGGCTAGGGCCGGCCACAGGACAGGGCTGAAACAGGGCACTACGGAGTGCGGCTGGAGGGAGCCCAGTCTCCGCAGGGAACATAGGGGTATCTCGAAACCCCGAAGTGCAAAGGGAGGAGAGGGGCAGTCAGGCCCCTGGACAGGAGGAGTTCTGGCCTGCACGGGTGGGCCCACCAGAGGGGTGGACCCAGCGTGACGGGGACCAGCTATGAGTTGGCCACCCGGAGACGGGTGGCGTTGTATATAGCATTGGTTTGTGTGTGAGTAGATGTAGTTAGCGTTTTGGTAATAAGATATAGGGTTTTGTATAGATACAGGGGAGTACAGGGATGGACAGTACGGGAACGTCGGCTGCCTCGAAGGGATGGGCTGTGGAAAAGTAGACCACAACAGAAAAAGACAAAACCCCGAATGCCATTATTAGGATGGTAGCCGCTACCATCGGCCGGATGGCCACTCTTCCATGGGCGTGATGGAGTTCAGGGAGGCGGATAGCTTTGTGGTGGCAAGGAGGTGTTTTGCTTTGTTTTACAGATGGGTAGCCCTGCCGTATGGATGATGGCAACGATGTGCCTCCGGATGTGCGTGGCGTGACGCGGGGACACGGAGGAGTCCATCGTATTTGACTGAAGTGCGGTTACCCGCATGGTGCCCCCGCGGGACGGAATTATTATACCAGGCCCTGTTAAAAGACATGTTCCAGAAATTCCACAACCTGGATTTCGGGGACATAGACATAGAAGAGATGTACCGCGGGGGAGGGGATTTCACTATGGGGTCCGGTAGGCAAAGACGAGGGGTGGTTAACGATGGGTTTACAGCATTTAACACGGGGACGTCCATTGTTAATAGCATGGACAACGTAGAACTGGTCCTGCAGATCAATCAGTTGAAGGGCCAGTTACGAAAAGTTCTGGGGGAGGAAAATGCAGTGGTAGGATCGGGGCTGCACGAAGAGGTGGCAATGACTCTACATACAAAAGAAATCATAGCACAATTGGAGACACATGCAAAAATGATAAAGGCTTTGATTAAAAAGGACCGGAATGCGTCCGATCAGGCTGCACAGAATGAGGTGTGTGGGCTGTATGGTGCGTGGTTGTTGGGGGAGGGGAGGAGCAACCTGGAAGACCCTGAGGCAAGGTCGGGTCCCCTCCTGGATAAGCAACCAGCACCTAGCAGCGCTACACCCTTATAACAGCACTTTGAGTCCTTGTCAGCTTCGTGTGGCCTCCGAGGTACCGGTGGATTGCGGAAAGTCCAATGGGAGTGGTCATAAGAATCCCAGTGATGGGAACCTCGGCACGACCAGCTCCTCTGTACCGAGTGGAGAACATGGGAGTTGTTCTTGGGGGGGGTGCATATTCGCTACGGGAGGGTCCCGCCTTATGTCACAGTGAGGGAGCAAGCTGTGACAGGCATTGACCTTTTGGGTTGTCGGAGCCGGGGAGCACAGGTAATCCTGTGTCCCCAGCACATGGGCGCCGAGGCTAGGCCTCAGTGTGGGTTCAGGACTGTTGGGGCACAGCCTATAAACTGTATCATGGAGGCGATGGCAGCAGACCATGTCCCTCCACAGGTGGCATATATAGGCAGTGGGACGTACTGTGTCACCACAAGTGCCCAGCGGTATCAGCACGGATCACAGCTGTGGTGCCCGATACCACACAGCAGCTTCTGTTTTAAACCCAGGGCAGAAGTCCATGTGGCACAGCAGCGAATATTACCCATCCCGGAACCTTCTTCGGTTCACCTCTCGGTACGAGAAAATGTAACGGACTTATCTAACTATGTAGCCCATTTTGGGTATGATATTCCCCCAGTGAAGGAAAAATTAAAAGAGTTGCTGGCGGTGGTCGAGTTGTCGCACAAACACTTCTTCTCCCTGGAACAAAAGACACTGGATATCGCCAGGGAGATCAAAGAAATCAAGTCTCCAAGTTGGTGGGACCTGGAGTCCCGGATCGTAGTTCTAGCATGAGTCCGCATCGTGTCCCATGTTATGATCATCTGCCAGATGATAATTGTGGTGTATTTGTTATGTATTAATTGCAAATTTAAAAGGGCGGAGGAGGATGACCAAATTACAACAGCTGGTAAATCGGAGCCACCCGACGCAGCTGCAACGACACCTCGGCACTGTAAAAAGTCTGTACTCTATTGCAATGTTTTTCGTACATATCTTGTGTTCCCTGCATTTTCAGGGAATGGTCGTGATGGTACTGTATGGTTTGTGGGATTGATTTAAAGAAAATGGTGTATAGTGTAAGTTAATGTGCTTCGAGGGTCCAGTTTAGCAATTAAGGGGTCTTTCGGGGTACATAATTTCACAATCTCGACAGGGGTGTTTACAGCTCTTGAGGCTGGAGGAGTTGCCCACTAACTTTGTCAATCGATACGGTCCGTGCAAGCCTGGACGTATCGTAGGGGCATGTAAGTTATTGGCGCAAATCCTCAAATTATGGAAGAACTCAGGAATAAGGACCTGGACATTTTAAAAATGGAAATGCTGGCTGCAAAAGGAAATCCCCAAGGGATCACAGAAGAACACGTTTAAAACCTGTCTGTGGGCCTGGGCAGCCACATGCCTATGCGAATGGTGAGAACAGGAAAGGCCGGGACGGAGATAACGAGATTATCTTGGAAAGACAAAGGAAGGAACTGAGCCCAGCAGACGGGGGTAAATAGCCCAGCAGCAAGACAATCACCATCGTAAATGGCCCATCCATTAGGACAATGGGAGCCCATCCAGGTGATGGGATAACGATTAAGCTGATGCATCGTGACATCAGCAAACTCATTATCATCGGAAGCCTATTGTTCATGCCAGATCGAAACTGGGAATCATCGAAAGACCCTTTTGTCCAGAGGACCACCTGGGAGGTTTCGGGGGAGAAACTCTCGGGTATAAGAAGGAGCGGGCAAGCAAGGGCTCTCTCTCTTTTTCTGCTCTGTTGGACGACTCCTGATCCTGCATCGATCTAGCTGTAAGTACCCCAGACGACCTGGTGAAGTTCCCGAAATAGGATAGACGTTGAGAGAAGAAGGGGAAAGGGGGTATATTTGTAAAATTGTGTAAAGTAAGTTTTTACGACATGCCCGATAATTTTCTTTCCATAGTCTTAGTTTAAAGCATAAGTTTAGTCACGTATTATGTAGAGTTGTTGAGATTCGATTTCTCATTTGTTCAATAAAGCCTGTAAATTTTAGACTTGCTTTGAGTCCGTCTTGGTTTCTGTTTTCTCCCTTCAGCACGCTCTAGTCAAGTCAACCTTTTTATCATATCCCACCATAATTCCGAGGTCTAGAACCCAGGGGAACCCTTTTTTTGTATTCTCTCTTGGGAACCGCTCGAGTGGAGTGGTGGCCGTTTGACCCACCGACAAGGGAGAGAATCACTCGGGCAGTTGGGGCCGAAGTGGAGCAAAGGGACCTAAACCCCTACATGGGCGATTGGCAGGAGCAGAGGGGGAGGAAGTTCAGGAGGAAGAATATACACCTCCAAGCGAGTCACCCAAAAAATAATGGCATGGCTGCAAAATACAAAAGATGTATGTAAGAAAAAAACCTTTCATCAGAATAGGCCAATGCTGATAGAATCCGGAACGTTGATGTAATGACTTTTTTGAAGCCATAGTTCATCCATTACAATTTCCATCGTTTTAGACTTTAGTCTATTGAGATGCTGTGTGTAAACAGGCCCCGCTGTTCCACCAAGTCTGCACTGACCAATGATCACTCCGTACACTCGCACTATCCTACACAATTTTCAATTTTACCGAAGCCAATTAACCTACAAACCTGAACGTCTTTGTAGTGTGGTAGGAAACCGGAGCACCCGGTGAAAACCCACGCGGTCACAGGGAGAACTTACAAACTCTGTTCAGACAGCACCTAGAATCAGGATCGAACCCAGGTGTCTGGTGCTGTAAGGCAGCAACTCTACCACTGCACCGCTGTGCTACCATTCACCAAAATCACCTTCACCAAAACTATTTTTCTCCTCTCCTCTTCTTTTAAAATCCGGAATGATTAACTCTCGGTATCTCCCTGGCCCACTTTTCTATCTGCACCATTTCTCTCTCCCACACAATTACAGGAAACACAACACATGCCCTTACCTAGTCTCTCCCCACCATTCACAGATAGAAATTAAACTGTGTGATGCCATCATGCTTGTTCAAATTAAAAATGATTGTAATTCACACAATCTTCAGGCCGCCATCCTTCCCTGCCATCCCTCCACCCCAAGCATGAGAGGAAATTAAATTCAGCCCATTATATTCTTCTCATCTGTTTTATTCCCTCAAGCGTTAGAAATGAACAAGAACTTTGTGGATTAAGATAAACAAAACTGTTGGTGCAATGAGTGACTGAAATAGATTTAGTTTGTGACAGAGAGAAAATGAAAGAGGAAATTAGGCACTTTTGGAGAAATTGAACTGAAGGGTAAATGCTTAATTGCCTTTATAATTGCAATGGTCCTCTATAAAATTGCAAATACGTTTGGGCAAATCTCAAAGCAGTTGCCATTGTGCATTTGACACTGCTTAAAAGAGAACAGAATAAATCAGCTGCGAACGGCCTTCTTATTCAGTAAGGCTATAAGGATGACTGGCATGGGAAGGGGAAATAATTTGAATGTTGCATTGAGACCACTGTTCCATCTGTCAGCACTCAATTCAAATGCAGGTCCCGAATAAAAAACAGAGCACTATGCTAATCCACTGTGTCTCCTGTTCCATTTGCCTAATACCTTTACGGGGACCATAATCTCATTTAAATAATTAAAACACTTGAATATGCATTATTATAATAAATGAGTAAAGTTTGGTTTTAACTTGTATTGATTTAATTTGAAGACAATGAAGATCAAATGATAGGCAAACATTAAAGCACAATTGTGTTGCAGGACAATCTTGAATAATTTACCTAGCTTTCTATAAATATAGCATTGAAAGTTTTTTTGGGGGCTGTGCAAATATTCCACAATTCAAGTTCCCCAATGGTTTAGCAATTGTTTTAGGCCCCTTGCCTCAAAAATATTTCCTTGATAAAAATTAATCTACAGTGCTGTTGCAGTCTTGAGTTAAGCACCACTGATACCATTGATATTGATACCATTGATATCATGGTGAGATTCTAAAAAAGAGTTATAAGGTCATAGGTGATAGGAGAAGAATTAGGCCATTCACCCCCATCAAGTCTACTCCGCCATTCAATCATGGCTGATCTATCTCTCCCTCCAAACCCCATTCTCCTGCCTTCTCTCCATAACCCCTGACACCGTACTAATCAAGAATACCTTTATTCTTGTTTATCCTGTTACCTTTTACTATGAATAATCAATTTGGAGCTAATAGCATGATATTAAATAACTTTAATTCACATAAGTGCACAATATTTAAAAATAAAATGAATAGTTTTGTTGATTGATTAACACTGATCCATTTTTTAGAAGAATGGTTTTTACTTCAATCCTGGGAGTTCACTAGAGCTTTTAAAATCTATGTAGCAGTTGAAATGATTTTTGCATAAATCTCCTGTAATTTTAATTTGAACTGTGAAAATAAAAGATAGTGGTCAAAATATCCCCCCCCCCCCCATTGAAGTAAATTCTGAATACCTATCCACCTGGACTCAAATTGTCATCTTTTACAGCTGTGAAGTAAAATAGCATCGCAGCTTTAAAAAAGATAAATATCTGTCTGCAGAAAGGTCTCGACCCAAAACGTCACCCATTCCTTCTCTCCAGAGATGCTGCCTGTCCCGCTGAGTTACTCCAGCATTTTGTGTCTATCCTCAATATACAGCGACATATCTGTTTAGCCTGCCTCAGTTTGGAGAACGATGGTCAGCTGCAGATTAAATCAAATGTGTGCGTATCCAGTGGGCTAAGGTGTAGATTGGCAACGTGATTTCATAAAATTAAGCATAAAAGTTTACAAGACAACTAAAAAATCGGAGCCGCTTGTTAGTGAAAACAAATGGCCACTGCTCCCTTTCCTCCCTTTTCACCAGGCTGTCAAGGTAGTGACAGAAGCCCAGAAGCCTGCTATATTTCTTCCCGTGGTCAGTCCATTAATCATCATGAATAAGGGAGCTGAGGTTCTGTTCACAACCTGCGGGCTGAGAATATATGATTTTGGATTGGCAGGGCCCAGTGGCTGAGATGCAGTGATCTGACAGTATACCAGACATCTCAGTGCCCAGATTTTATTTAAGTATGGATATTTAGGTGAAATGTCAATAGCCTACCTCATTGCTTGTGAAGTCAGTGAATTATTGGCAGAATGCATAGTAAGTTGGATACTGAACATAGGTATAGGACAGCGTTGAGTTTAAGTACTCAGACAATAGATGCACGATGTTGTTTCAGCGGGGACTTCGATCTCTCCTGCTCAGAATGAATATTGATGATTTGGGCCCTGAAATCAAAAGTACAATTATTAAGCTTGCAGAAGACCCAATAAACAAGGATTTAATTATGTAAAACATCAATAATAAATTTACAGAATGGAATGTGTATATTTGGCAAATGAGTCTCTCTATAAGGATGAAGGATGAGGCCAAATGATGTTTAAATGGTAAATGTCTACATGAGAGAGGAAATAATCAAGAGCAACTAATCAGATGGACATCTCTAAGATAATGACAGAGTTTTATACAGCAGACAAAGAAAAAAAGTTATTTTTGTTTGTTTCGAAAGCCAAAAGGAACTGACTGGTAAGAGTATGGACTGAGTTACAGTCAGAACCTTTTTCCCAGACAGGAACAGATTGCCAGGGAGCAGATACCATAGTGGTGATTAAGAGGCATTTAGAGGGATATGGACCATGTGCCAGCAGATGAGATCAGTTCAGTTCATGTGCCAGCAGATGAGATCAGTTCAGTTAGGCATCAATTTTGGCATAAACATTGTGGGAAGGACCCATTCCTGTGTTGCACTGTTCTATGTTCTATGTTCTACTGCAAGGAATGATTGAGTGAAATGGTATGGAAGGATTTAAGTAGAAACACATGAGAGAGAATGTGGGCAGCATGGTGGCGCAGCAGTAGAGTTTCTGTCTTACAGCGCTTGCAGTACCGGAGACCCGGGTTCGATCCCAACTACAGGTGCTGTCTGCACGGAGTTTGTATGTTCAACCCATGACCACGTGGGTTTACTCCAAGATCTGCGGTTTCCTCCCACACTCCAAAGACGTACAGGTGTGCAGGTAAATTATCTTGGTAAATATAAAAATTATCCCTAGAGTGTGTAGGATAGTGTAAATTTGTGGGGATCGCTGGTCGGCGTGGGCCCGGTGAGCCGAAGGGCCTGTTTCCACGCTGTATTTCTAAACTAAACTAAACTAAAAATGGAACTGAATGGTACACTGAAAAAGTTAGAATGGGAGGGAATTTGCATGCAGCATTAATGCCAGCACAGACCTGTTGGTGTTAATAACTCTGTTAATGTGTCTGTTGTAGATTTGAGGTGTCGATGATACAGCTGTTGTGGCAATATCTTAAACCACCGACAGCAAATGTGGGAGTGAAGGAGACTCATTGAAAAACTACTTGTCCAATTGTTCATTGGAGACTTTATGGTGAACCGTGTTAAATATATAATGGCAATGACCCTTCCACTACTGCTGATACCTAACACACAGGATGGAATATGTACTCCATGGTGCTCCAGTTTTATTAAACTTCAAATGCCACTGAAACTTCTACATACAAATAATCATTTATCTCAATATTTATTTAAAAGGCTGACATCGAAAAGACATTCAATAGACCTGTTATTTTCTGATGATACAAATCAGTTTTACCCAATTTATCTTTCTTATGGGTCTACCTGTACATAAATACACAACAAGGAGTTTAAATTGATGTTGCAGAGTAAAATGCTGGAAGCTTGAACAGTTATTGTGCAATTTAGTGGCTGTGCTGAATGTTTTAAATAAATAGTGTCACTTTTTTTGCTAATGAACATTGTGAATAATTATAAACAAGCATCAATGAATCTATCATAATATTTCAGGGATCTTACATGTATTAGTCTACTTCAACACATTCAATAATTGTACTTAGGAAGACAATACATTTTGCATTAGATTGCGTTCTCAATTTTGAGTTCTGTTGAATTGTTTTTAACGAGGAATAAATAGGTGTAAATTAACTGATACTTTTGAAAATAATTTAAAAATGTTCAAAGTAAGCTTCAATTGATAAACAAGATTTGGTTTAAATCTTAAAGGGAGAGGTGATGACAAGGATTTGAGTTGAGGGACCTGTTTCTGTCATTTCTGTGTGAAATGTTGGGATTTCCCATCGTTCAATTATCCTTCACAGTGAAATACTTTTAATGTACAGGGATGAGCGCAGTTATATCGTTAGCTAGTTTGAAGTTTTGAGATTATCTATGATCACAAGACTGGAAACTCATTTGGCGAATTCTGGAGCAGACCATCGGATGGGAAGCTAAAGGGCCTGTCCCACAGAGGCAATTCTTTCGGCGACTGCCGCCAACTGTCACAGTCGTAGCAGGTCGCTGAAAAAGCAGCGACTGGACCCCCCACCTACGACAATGTCTACGACAACCTACCACCTAGTCGACGTCAATCTACAGCAAGCTACTGACAACCGGCGATCCAATCGCCGCGACTTAGGACGTCCACCTATGACCACACCTATGACAAACTACGAGCACACAGGCGAGAACTTATGACAAGAAATGACCCTGTCCATGACAACTGAAGACAATTCTGTCGCCGGTACCTGTCGCCGGTTGACATAGGTAGTCGCCAATGGAATTCACCAAAGTCAGCACCCGGCGACAACCAATGTCACCTGGCGACAAACAGAGTCATCCTGGCGACAACCTACGACAGGAGAAGACAAGCTATGTCAAGCCCACAGTTGGCGAAAAGTTTTGAACATTTCAAAATCCAGTGGCGACCAGAAAAACATTACGACTCTTTTGGCGACTTGAGGAGACTACTCATAACCATACAGACGTTACCCCATAACCATGTGAAAACAGCCTAGTCGCCTGTAGTCGCCGAAAAAATCACCTAAGCTTTAATGATTGACTGACCAGAAACAATTTTTTTTGTGTTTTCTTTGACAGAAATTAAAGGTGAATGTTTGAACTGCAATGTCAAGTAGCAAAAGTGAACCAAATAATGTTAGTTTGCTTCCCTTGTTTTGAACAGTGGGCTAAAGGCTGAAATATAGTATTTTATGTGGCTCTGAGAAATATAAATGAAGCTGTTTTTATGAAATTATGAACTTATTATGTAAAACACCATGACTAATAGTTTGTAGTCTCAAATAATATGTATGCAACTCAACTATTCTGGTATTAATTTAAAATATTATCAGAGTGCCAACACAGCTATAAGACACATTATTTCTGCTTTGACTGGTTGATGGCAGATGAATATCATCGAATGCCAACCTCGAAGGAGAAGTCAGAATAAGATGGTAGTGGTGTACTGGAAATTCATACAGAGTATAGATTATATTGGACTATAGAAACAAGATAGGCAAATTGCCAGAAATATTGGAGCTGCAGAAGAATAAAATGTGATAGCCTTGATTTCATGGCTGACCACACTGCTGCAAAGTGAGGTGAAATGAGGAAAGATGATGCATCTAAAATTATGGAATAATTGAAATAAATAAAGTGATTAAAAAATAAGCTAAAGTAACACAACTTCTTCGTCTGAGTCTGATGAAGGGTCCAGACCCAAAACATCACCTCTCCATGTTCTCCGGAGATGCTTCTTGACTTGCTGAGTTATTCC
The DNA here is from genome assembly GCA_038087875.1 of Malacoraja senta. NCBI lineage: Eukaryota > Metazoa > Chordata > Chondrichthyes > Rajiformes > Rajidae > Malacoraja > Malacoraja senta. The sequence goes on along the minus strand of CM075977.1, from coordinate 267,838,746 downwards.
AGCACTTTGAGTCTCTTTTTCTTCTTCCTGCTCCTGTTCCGACACTACATGGTGGTAGGTTTCCATAACCCTACCACCATGAAAGTCAGGGTGCACTGAGGCATAGGATGTGATTAAAGAAGGGAACTGCCACCAGATACCAAGTACTTAATATTACTGAAAGCCTTAAAAAGTACCAAATGTCCAGAGAGGAAATTTAGTTTTGTTTAGAGATACAGCATGGAAATAGGCCCTTCGGCCCACCGAGTCCGCACCAACCAGCGATCCCCACACATTCACACAAGCCTACACACACTAGGGACAATTTACACTTATACCAAAGCCAAGCCAATTAACCTACAAACCTGTATGTCTTTGGAGTGTGGGAAGAAACCGAAGATCTCGGAGAAAACCCACGCAGGTCACAGGGAGAACACACAAACTCCATACAGACAGCACCCGTAGTCGGGATCGATCCCGGGTCTCTAGCACTGTAAGCGCTGTAAGGCAGCAACTCTAAAGCTGCGCCAATGGGTATGATCATAAAGAAATATTGTTAAATATGATCAAAGAACCCCAGATTAAAAAAAATAAAACCACATAGAGCATCAGCATAGCTTAAGGAAGTAATTATTTTCTGTTGGCTAAATCCAGCTAATGCCTTCTTATTAAAATGTTGAGTTGAACATGCATGCAGCATGGACTACCATCCCAACAACACTTAAAGAAACCTTCAATTGTTCACAAGTTAATTGTTAATTAATTGTTATTTTCTGTTGCAACAGTTCAGCAAGTGTTTGATGTGTTTCAGACTTTGTTGAAGTTGAAACAACTGGAACTTCAGCGAGAATTTATCGTCACACTCAAGCTGTCAAAGAATGAAGTGCAAATACAAATAACTCCAACTGCCCTGAATAAAACTGTGATAAGAGGCTATTTTAAAAGTTATGTGGACCACATTACTCTTAAAAACCCATTCAAGGACATTTTTTCTGTCAGTACATGACAAAAGACGGGAGGCTCTAAATTCTGGTGTGGGAAGATGTGTTATGAGGAATTTAGTGATAGTGATCATAATAAGCGAGCGGTATTCCGAAAAACGCAAGGAATCATGGGATTTGTCAAAGGTCATTCACCATAAAGAAAAAGCGAATGAAGCGCTGGCTGAAGAAACTGTGTATAAATTCTTATCTTTATTCATAATTTATGTGTAAAACTCTCATCCTCCCAAAGGAACAGGTAGCAGGAGAGCAGGGTGTAACCGAGAGAGAGGGGGCAGATGCGAGTGGGAGACAGGGGAGAGCGCGCACACAGACTCGTGCCTCATCCACAGCCAGGATTGAACCCGGTCCAGTGGGGCTGCCGAACCACCACTGGACCGCCCCGTCACCATCCTCCCCCCACCCCCCGAGTGTCCCATCCCCGCCCGAGGGGTGGCCGGAGACGTCCGGCGCGACCCCGGACCGACGACACCAGCGGTCCCACACCCACAGCCAGTGCGGAGAAGCAGCGCCAACCCCAGCTCAACTACGCCTGTCTCACCAGGCCAACCAACAGCCCAGGAACCACGGGACACCAGCGGCACCAGGTCCACAACCAGCATGGAGAAGAAACGCCAACTCCAGCCCAAGCGCCAACTCCAGCCCCCGACATCACCGAGGGGGCCAACCGTCAGCCACTGGACAAGGAGAGAGGCGCAGCCGACAGTCCCTGGCTCGCCGGGGAACGCCCCCCCCCCCGGGAACCGGAGCCAGCGCCTCTTGCCCGCACCGGCTGCAAGCCCGGCCCGACACCTCCGGCAACCCCCAGACAGGGACGGGACACCGGGGAGGGGACGGGGACGGCCCAGCAGCAACTCAACAGCGCCCGCAGCGCCGGAGACCCGGGCCCGACCCCGACCACGGACGAGCACGATCTCGCTCACTCACCAAAGCATAAAGCAATAAAAATGACAAAATAATCTTAGCTTTTAACAAAGGAACAATCTTCTTCTTGCGTATGGCGTGCACAGCCTAAAGTTGTAGGACAACTTGTTCTATTTGATCTTATTTGATTGTGCACGCCAGGTTGATGCATTCATCGAAACAGGGCGGACCACGTGAAGGTTGCAATCTTCCACCCCATAGGAACAATAAATACAACTAATTCATAGTTTGAAAGCAGTATTTTCTTACCTGGAAGAATCAAAGCTGGAAAAAATGGATGAAATGAAGGTCTATATGTACACGGTTAAACTGCTTCCAGCAATGATTATGCAGTGACCTTTGACCTGGGCATGCGCAGTCGGAATACCGAACTTGCCTATTCACGCGAGTTTAGCATAGCTGCGGTCAAGGACAAAGTTCGTACAAAGATAAACTTATCAAGTTGGAAAAGTTTGTTTTACTAGAAGAGGAAAATTAACAAAGGCGGACCAGGAATACTGATGGAGGGGTGAGAATGGTTATAGGAGAGGGCAAATGTTCTCATGAAGAAAGGGTTGGTTTGCATTGGAGTCAGGGAGCACAGAGAAATAGGGTGAGGTAAAAGAAGGTGTCTCCTACCACATCGCTCCCCACATTCTACCACAATGTTCCCAATGTAAACATCAAAACATTTAAGAAAAAGCTGCCCCTAATTTAATTTTTGACAATGGGACTGAATTGGATCTGACTTTATGCACATATTTTACATCAACTAAAAGGTTGGAAAAATAACCTTTCTCAACAAGGCAGTAAATTCATGTGCAGTAAATATTTTAATATCTCTTTGATCAGTATAGTTTCAGAATGCCTTCTGGAGCCTGTTGTGTCACAATGCAGGCTGGCTGTCACTGGTGCTCATCATAGTTAAAATGTGGACCCTTACTGATATGATAAGCCAAATCATTATGGCTATCGCCAATTCAGTTCATGAACAAACAGCAGAAAGTTGGCAAGCTGCTGCATCAGAAGTTTGGGCATGGTTTAATTGTCATCACACAACACTAGTCTGTTTAAGGATTGATTCAATCCAGTCTCCTTGATTGTCAAAAGCAAATTGGGGGCAGGTTTTTCTTGAATGTTTTGATGGTAACATGGGGAATGTTGTAAAATAGTTTAGTCTAGTTTTCGTTTAGTTTATTTTAGTTTAGAGATACAGCACAGAATCAAGCCCTTCGGCCGACCGAGTCCACACCGACCAATGATCCCTGCACACTGACGCTATCCTACACTAGGGAGAGTTTTTACTTTCATACCAAGCCAATTAACCTGTACGTCTTTGGAGTGTGGGATGAAACCGAAGTTCAGGAGAAAATCCATGCGGTCACATGGAGAACGTACAAACTCCATGCAGACAGCACCCCTAGTCAGGGTCAAACCCAAGTCTCTGGCACTGTAAGGCAGCAACTCTACCACTGTGCCACCGTGCCACCCCAGTTGATGTGATGTGTGGTACTTTGCCTGCAAAGATAGTGCATTGAGGGTGACTTCTCATCTAAAACAATCTCTAATGGCACACACTGAAAAATTGCTTATGGACAAGAGATTCCTTGTCTCCCACAATTCCACATCCTGAGGTAATGACAATTAAACAATATTGAATGCTTGCGTGTACCTTACCGTGAAATTGAAAAGAGGCTGATGAAAAAAATGTCGATCCATTTATTACACTGGTATTTTTCTTAAAGGGACTAGTCAACAGAATGCAAGTCTCTGAATTAAGTTTATAAAACCTTCCATATTTACCTAATGGAAACATATTGCTTAATTATTTTAGAGCTCATCCTCCTTTGTTCATTTGCATTTAAGCAATTTGTGTTCAATCTCAGGAGTACTTTTCATTGTACAGAGCTCCATTGTAACATTTTATCATCAGTAAGCAATCACGCATAATCTAGAGAGGTTGAGATGACAGAATAAATGTCAGAAAGAAGTCTTCATTAGACTTCTTGCTGTTAGATGTGGACAGTACTGGCTGCCAGCTATTACTTTCAAAGGTGCCTCATTTCTCTTCCAAGCTCTATGTGTTACTGTTGAATTTTTATTCTGATGTGTGCTGCCATTTGCATTGAACAATATTTAATCAATTAGCTGCAGTCCATTATATCAAATGTGGTGAAGCATGTAAACATTTATAGTCCCTGGTTGCCTTTCTGTATTGTTTTGCTTAGTTTAGTTTAGAGATACAGCGTGGAAACAGGCCCTTCAGCCAATCGAGTCCGCACCGACCAGTGATCCCCGCACATACACACACTAGGGACAATGTTTTAATGTTTATACCAAGCCAATTAACCTAAAACCCTGTATGTCTTTGGACTGTGGGAGGGAACCGAAGATCTCAGAGAAAACCCACGCAGGTATCAGGGAGAGCGTACAAATTCCGTACAGACAGCACCCATGGTCAGGATCGAACCCGGGTCTCTGGCGCTGTAAGGCATCAACTCTACCGCTGCGCCACCATTCCACCTGTAATCCGGGGCAGTGACCCAAATCCTGGAATTATGTGGCAAAACAAGTAAACAGTATTTCTGACTTCTGACTACATCAGACATAACCCCCAGACACTTTCTAGCCTCAATTTCATATAAGTTCTTCTGAATAAAATGGTTAAGGGCCTGTCCCAGTTGGTGATTTTTTTCGGCGACTGCCGGTGTCATATCAGGGTCGCCAAAAGATTTTGAACATTTCAAAATCCAGCGGCGACAAAAAAATGTTGCGACACTTTAAAAAACACCGCGCGTCAATACATCATCACGCCGCGCCACGCCGCAACACGCCCCAATTTTTTTATTTTTTTAAAATGTTTATAGATAAGAAAAATAAAGAAATAAAGAGAAGAAATTAGAAAAAAAATGATAAACTATCAATAATACAACTTAGGAGATAGGTCCGTAGGTCAGAAAACATAACTATTCATCTAGTCCTGGGTTCAGGTTTCAGTCAGGCCTCCGCAATGATGCCGGCAGTCGCCGAAAAAATCGCGAAGTGGGACAGGCCCTTTAGGTTTAAAACCATGCAGCACTTTAATGTTTGAAAACCTTTGGAAGGCTTTGATTGAAAAGATAATGGAGTGCTAATGGCACTTGCCATTTTTAATGTGCAGACAGAAATTTCTGAGGATTAAGAGAGATGGAGTGAATTCAAAGTTCCCAAAATTTGCTGGTTGATTTATGTCACTCCCCCTTTTCTTCAGGCAAATGCCATCAATCTCTAAATCGTCTTGTTATTAATTGCTGGCTAGATTGCCACACTAATTAGCTATTAAACTCATGATTTATTAACAACATACATAACCTTTAATGATCTGCTAATCACTAATACAATACAAATTAATCTCTCTAACCCTGAGAAGGAGTGAATAGTTCTGTTAAAAAAATTATTTTGAAAAACTTTTTTGTTCTATAATTGCATTTCATCCTCTCTCATAACCTGATCTTTTATTCCCTGCAAAAGACACAAAGTGCTGGAGTAACTCAGCAGGTCAGGCAGCACCTCTGGAGAACATGGATAGGTGACCTTCTTCACGCTGATTGTCCTCTACAAAGCTGGAAGAGAGGTAGGGGCAGTACAAAGCCTGACAGACTGATGAAGTGTCACGACCCAAAACGTCACCTATTCCTTCTCTTTAGAGACGCTGCCTGACCTGCTGAGTTGCTCCAGAACTTTGTGTCTATCTTAAGTGATACTTGAATGCAGGTGAAAGGGTTTTTTGATAGGCAGATGGTTTGACAATGACCAGAGATGAAAGGACAAAAAGTATGAGATAAGGATAGAAGAGGTACAAATTGTGAAGTCAGAGGAAGAATATTGGTGGATGGAGGAAGGGGGGAGGAGAGATATGGGTGCGAATCCCGGTGGAGCACAGGGAAGAGAGGGTGAACAAATAGGCGCAAGTTTTAATAGAGTCTAAAGCTTTTGTGGGGCCAAACAAGCTGGCTATTTAGGTTAGTTACCTAAAATTGGGAAGTTCAATGTTCATACTGTAAGCTGCCCAAGTAGAATATGAGGTGCTGTTCCTCCAGTTGCATGCAGTCTCACTCTGGCAATGCATGAGGCATTCACCCTATTCATTCCCCTTATGACTTTATACACCTCTATATCCCTCAGCCTCCTGTGTTCCAAGGAATACATTCATAACTTGCCTAACCTTTCCTATAGCTCAGGCCCTCAAATCCCCATTAAATAGAAAGGCCACGCGGAGTTGGTGCTCCAAGTAACGGGCAATGTATTAAAACTGGTGCGCACCTGGAGACCAGTCAAAGCTAATCTCCTGAGCACGTTTTTGGTACAGCTTTTACATTCTCAGCTGACAAGATTACACAGAAATTTGAATAACAGTAAAACTAGGTCTTGATTATAGAATAAATTTGAGTTACCATACAGCCATACTAAGTGAAAAGCAACAAGACACACAACCACATACAAGTTAATATAAACATCCACCACAGTGGATTCCACATTCCTCACTGTGATGGAAAGCAATAAAGTTCAATCTTCTTCCTCTGAGATCATAAGATCATGTGATAGGAGTAGAATTAGGCCATTCAGCCCATCAAGTCCACTCCACCTTTCATTCATGGCTGATCTATCTCTCCCTCGTAACCCCATTCTCCTGCCTTCTCTCCATAACCTCTGACACTCGTACTAATCAAGAAAATGATTATCCACAAGTCTAATTTAGTTCACAAAAGATCCAATTTTCTGTTACAATGATGGGTGCATGCTATATCATAATCAATGAAGTTCCTGAAACTTGGGTGTGATCACTGCTGCAATCTATGTTTCTATTAGGCTTTATCTGCGGTTTCCTATCACCACATTAGCACAATCCGCATCCCTATTTACTAGTTATTAACCCTCACTATTCTTTCCCCTACAACAGGGAAGGAAAGTGGAGCAAAGAGAGGTCACAAAGATCCACACAGTATCCATTCAAGGATCTATTCTATATCCACACGGGCACCACCCAATGTCAGCATCGAACCCAGGTCTCTGGTGCTGCGAGACTGTGCCACTATGATGCCCTGTTGCCAGGGCCGGCCCTAGGCCGATTGAACTGATTTTTCCAAATTGGGCCCCCCGCCCAAGGGTGGCCCCGCGTTAATTTTCCGTATTTCATATGGAAATACAAATTCGCTTTGTTAAATATAGATTTTTTTAGAAACATTCGCCATACGGATTTTTTTACAAAACGTACATGGTTTCGTACATGGAATACAAGCGCTGTACGGTCATCAGACACAAACAATGTGTTAACAGCCTGTAGTTAACAAGTAGTTATCCAATGCGTCATCAATGCATCGATCCACATTCCTCAGTAAATGTGTAATTGTGTTTTAGAAGAAGTATTAATGACGCTGCGTTCCTTTGAATACAATTCACGCGGCGTCATTAACACTTCTTCAAAACATAATTACATTTTACTGAGGAATGTAGATTGATGCATTAATGACACATTGAGAATTTCTTAAAACTCACCATCATGATTGAGAACTTCTTCTTGGTGACATTCTTGGTCTGCAGGTTAGTCATTCAATTTACCAACCGACCCACATTGTGTCTCTCTGTCTTTCGCTCTCTCCCTCCCTCTCTCTCTCGCGCGCTCTCTCTCCCCCGTGCGCTCTCTCTCTCCCGTGCGCTCTCTCTCTCTCCCGTTCCCCACCTCTCTCTCTAGCTCTCTCGGCATTCCCGGAATCACTTACGTTTTGCGGTATACAAAAATGCTGGAGAAACTTAGCGTTAACATGAGGCAGCATGTATGGAGCGAAGGAAATATGCAACTTTTCGGGTTGAAACCCTTCTTCAGACCCGGCTATTTCCTTCACTCCATAGATGCTGCCTCACGCCCTGGCCCACTGTGCGAGTTCACACAAGAGCTTAAAATCTCTGGTAGCATCTCTGTCCCCATCTTCAAATTCCCACTTTGAAATAAAATACAGTTATCGACTTAAACATTTTGCAGCAGGATCACGATTAGTCGATTCCCACGCATTTTTAATCATCGTTCGATTCAGTGTAATTTTCACACCTGGTTGATATAGTTTTTTTTTAAAGATACAGTACATTACAATAAATAGTTTCAAGCATACCCGGTACTAAACGCACAAACATTAAGGTGGTTACTGATGTTACAAACGGTTATATATGAATATAATTTCAAAGTGAAATAGGAGATTTCCGTGGAAAGAATATTTAACCAGAATATGGTGAGGTCGCTGCAAAATGCTCACTTAAAACAATACGCCGTCAACTCAGGATTGTTTCTTATCCCTCTGACAGGTGTTTCAATCTCACCTCGCAGCTCGCTGTTAATCGATTCATAGTTATTAATTTTCATTCCTGGTCCGTAAACGCTTCAAGTTACGCTTCTTGTGTGGTGGTAAGGGGGAGGGGGGGGGGGAATGCTAGGATAAAATACCATATATCTGTATTTATATAGCGATCCTGCTGCAAAATTTTTGTCGAAAGTTGTATTTTATTTCAAAGTGGGAATTGGAAGATAGGGACAGAGATGCTACACAGAGATTTTGATAGGAAGGAAACATTACAGCAGCTGAGTAAAAGATTAGTCAAATGGTAGGTTCAATGAAGATCGGGCGAGGGGGATTGGGTGTGGGGGAAAAGTTTGGGACTTGCCTAAATGAGTACTGAGATGGATGATCATTCCACACCGAATTTCTTAGACAATAATACATTTTATGCAATTATCACAACATTTTGTTGGATATGGATCAACCTATGGTACATGCTCGTAAATTAGTAAAACAAATGTTCTTTAAGTACTGTTGTTTCTGGGATGGGGTGACTGATAACAAATAACCTACATTCTATATTTTGTCATAATGTGGCTGAAACAATGGCATATTTTGTGATATTTATTGAGATAGAAAGATACAACTGAGTTTGGGCAAGATATTACCTTGCAACATTCTGTATGTCTGATAGATATTGTGAAATGGAACTCAGAAATTATGGGAGGATTACATAAAACTACAATTCAAAGGTAATGAATATACAGAGTATTCTTATTTCCATCATGAACATACAATAGTGATATAGGACACCAGGTCCTACTACGGTAAACTCACGAGCTACTACGGTATGACTACGTGTTAAAAAGTATCAAATTTTTACATCCTGAGTATATTTTACATGTGGACATTTTTCAACGTTGAAAAATCTTCACGAGTTACCACGTTTCCCGAGTACCTGCCGTTAGCGCTAAGAAATGGCATGTTGGCCTTTATAACAGGAGGAATTTAATATAGGAGCAAAGAGATCCTTCTGCAGTTGTACAGAGTTCTAGTGAGACCACACCTGGAGTATTGTGTGCAGTGTTGGTCCCCTAATTTGAGGAAGGACATTCTTGCTATTGAGGGAGTGCAGTGTAGGTTTACAAGGTTAATTCCCGGGATGGTGGGACTGTCATATGCTGAGAGAATGGAGCAGCTGGGCTTGTAGACTCTCGAGTTTAGAAGGATGAGAGGGTATCTCATTGAAACATATAAGATTTGTTAAGGGCTTGGACACGCTAGAGGCAGGAAACATGTTCCCGATGTTGGGGGAGTCCAGAACCAGGGGCCACAGTTTAAGAATAAGGGGTAAGGCATTTAGAACGGGGACGAGGAAACACTTTTTCTCACAGAGAGTGGTGAGTGTGGAATTCTCTGCCTCAGAGGGCGGTGGAGGGAGGTTCTCTGGATGCTTTCAAGAGAGTGCGAGATAGGGCTCTTAAAAATAGCTGAGTCAGGGGATATGGGGAGAAGGCAGGAACGGGGTACTGATTGGGGATGATCAACCATGTTCACATTGAATGGCGGTGCTGGCTCGAAGGGCCAAATGGCCTACTCCTGAACCTATTGTTTATTGTCTATTGAAACGTTCCGAGCTCCAACGTACCCGCTATGTTCATTCTACGTGTTTACCACGAGTTTTGATTTTTTTAAAACTCGGGAGAGCTCTTGGCTGAACTCGCGCGGTGGGACAGGGCTTCACACCCGCTGAGTTTCTCCAGCATTTTTGTCTATCTTCGATTTTCCAGCATCTACAGTTCCTTCTTAGACGTTTTGCGGTGATGGCTGCATCTGCGTTTCCTTTCTGTTGGGGGGAGGGGGGGGGGAGAGCCCTGGCCTGTGGCAGCTCCTGATAAGTGATATGTTCCCTCTGCGGGTGCTGCCTTGCCCGCTGAGTTCCTCCAGCACTCTGTGTTTTTTGTTTGGCTCTGAAGTTGAAGGTGGACCCCCCTGTGTCTACCTTCAACTCCCTGTCTGTGGTGGCTCAGCGGGACGGGCAGGGGCTCTGGGGAGAGGGTTGCGGTTCTGGTCGAGATCCTTCTTCAGACAATCACAAGTACTCTCACCGACGAGAGTTCAGTTCAGTCTGAAGAAGGGTCTTCTCTCCAGAGTCGCTGCGCTGCCTGTCCTGCTGAGCTACTCCAGCTTTTGTCTATCTCCAATTTCAGAGTTAGATAAAATTGCAGACTTGATTTTTAAAATCTCAACATTTTGTAACATTGCTAGAAAATGTACCTGCATCTTGGAGACCGAAGGTTAGGTTGTTAGCCAAGAAAGGTAGACTTCGTTATCCCTCAGTACAGCAACATCAAGAACGATGTTGCTGTACTGAGGTATAGCCAAGTCTATCCCTCATTGCTAGCAGCTGATGGGAAGCGGCTGTAAAGTGGGAAGTGGCTGAAAAAGGACAGCGCTGCTCAGCGGGGGGGTGGAGAGAGAGTTCATTTCACAGTGTGTGGGTAGTCTGTCCAGGGGTAAAGTTGTGGGGATGGCAGGTTTGAGAAGGAGGGGATCGACCGGGGATCATGCCAGCATCCAGCTCAAGGGTGGGGCAGCGGGCAATGGATAACAGGACAGCGGGCGTTGGAGCTTACTCCATGTGTCAGTGTGAGTAACCTGAATTGATCCCTTGTTCGCGCTGACACAGGAGTAAGCTCCACCGCCCGCTGTGATGTTACCCATCACCCACTGACCCACTCCGCTCTATGATCTTTGCTCTTGAGATGGCCCCCTCACTGTTCAGACGGAGAGCACTGCCAGAGGTGAGCGGGCCAGCTGAAGGCGCTGAGATGGCAGTCGGTTCCGCTGCCCGGTGATGGAGGCCGCTCATAGGCGAGCTGCTTTCCCTCCCTGGCCACAATGCAGTAGCTCTGCGCCCGGAGCGCTGCGGCAGCGGTGAGTGAGTGTTACTGCCATGAACCCGACCCTCTCCTTCTCAAAGCTCCTTCCCACCTCGCAACTTTACCCTTGGCTAGACCCCACACGCTGTGAAAGGAACTCTCCCCCGAATTGTCATGTTACTCACGGCACGTGACTCATTTATAATTATTTATTTATATTTCTACGAAAATGTTTCCCAATTGGTGCCGCACCTCCTAAGGCCGGCCCTGCCTGTTGCCAAACCAAGTTGTGACACACCCCAATGGGATGTCTTCTCTAGTGTATCTATAGAAGTTGATACGAGTCTTCGGAGGAGGGAGAGGTGCTGGTGTGCTGTCAAGGCTGTAGCATCAATATTGTTGGTCTAGGACAACTTGTTATCGAGAGGTGAATGAGATGGGAGACCGGCAGTTTCTTTCCTTGCAGCACTACACAGGGATTGCTGGAAATTGTAATCACACGTATCAATGTCACCCCAATTAATTTGCGTGCAGATGTGGCATTTAGAGCTGATGATCCAGAATCATACGTAAAGTCAGGAAGGCCTCCAGAGGATCATTGTGAGCATGAAAATACATTTCCACACAAAGCTGGAGTCACTGACAGATGTTCGACACATGTGACAGGTCTTGCATGCTATCACCTCAAACAAGGTGAAACCGGGTAGTGAAAGTTGCAACAAATCATCACTTCTAGATGACCTCAATGCCTTTCATGCATGAGTTGAAAGGGAGAATAATGACACATCTATATGAGCTCCCACAGCTTGTGCAATCACAGTCTCTAAGGCCAATGTTGGAGCATCTTTCAAGAGTGTGAATTCACACAAAGCATCTGGACCAGACAGCATACCTGGTCAGGTTCTAAAGACTTATGTGGACTAACTGGCTAGAGTAATCATGGACATCTTCAACCTCCAGTTGGTCTGAGGTTCCCACCTGCTTCAAACGGGCATATCTTGTATCGGTACCCATGAAGACCAGCGTTGAGAGCTGAATTATGGAGCAAATCATTTCCTGCCTCAAACATGACCTGGATCCACTTCAATTTATCTATTGCCACAACAGGTCAGATGCTATTTCACTAGCTCTCCACTCTACCATGGACACTCTGGATAACAGGAACCTGGATGTCAGTCTACTGTACTTTGGCGAAGATAGACACAAAATGCTGGGGTAACTCAGCGGGAATGGCAGCATCTATGGATAGAAGGAATGGGTGAATTTTCAGGTCGAGTCCCTTCTTCAGACTCTGAAAAAACATCTGAAGAAGGGTCTCGACCCAAAACGTCACCCATTCCTTCTACCCAGAAATGCTGCCTGTCCCGCTGAGTTACTCCAGCATTTTATGTCCATCTTCGGTGTAAACCAGCATCTGCAGTTCCTTCCTATATGTACCATACTGCGGCTACAACTTAGAGTTCAACATTATCATATTCTCCAAACTCACCACCAAGCTCCAAGACCTGGGCCTCAGTACATCCCTTTGCAACTGAATCCTCAACCTCCAAAATTTATGTTACTGTACGAATAAATAAGTGGAAAAACCTACCAGAGTAGCAGGAATAATTCATGAAACAGCAAAGAAAACTTTGTAAAGCCAACGGACTTGTAATTACTATGTTCATGAACCGAAAGCTAATGCTTATTATCAGAAGCAATTCCTGACCTTTCCCACTTGCAGCAATCCCACCAGTGGAGTCAGCAAATTGTTCCTCATTTGCATGTATCTAAATGTGACATCAGGCAGTGACCTTTGCATTGACATCCAAATATCCCGGATACGGATGCAAATGGATTACTACACTAATGGATTACTACACTAATCGATTACTACATAAATGGATTATCGGTTTGACCGGGTGGCGCCGTCAGCCTTGCCAACGGTCTGTCTGCCTTTTCGTTTTTTTGTTATTTTTAGTATGTTTTAAACGTTTGTGTTAATGTTCTCTGGTTTGTTTTATGTGGGGGGTGTGGGTGGGGGTCGGGGGAAACTTTTTTTCAATCTCTTACCTTGCCGGAAATACGATTGTTTTCCAGATCGTATCTCCGGTCGCTCTGCGCCCTAACGTCATGGAACTGGAGGCCTTGCTCGGGACGGACTTTGAGCCCCACCTCAGGGCCGTGGACTTACCATCGGAGCCAATCCCTTGCCTGGGATCGATGCTCCAACCGCGTCCTGCGGATTTCACTATCGAGGAGCTTGTAGTCTCGGGTGGAGGCTGATATCGGGAAGCTCCAAAGTCACAGAAGGTTCGACCAGCCCCAACCCGGGTTCGATCGCCCGGCGCGGGGGAGCTGAAATTTCCATCCGATGCCGAGCTTGATCGCACCAACGCGGAGGGCCCGACCGCCGGCTACGGGAGCCAAGATCGCCCCATCAACGGAAGGCTCAAGACCCCAGATGGGGCGATCTGAGGTCTTGAGCCTTTTTTTCGCCTTCCATCACAGTAAGGAATGTGGAGTGTCACTGTGGTGGATGTTTATGTTAAAATGCATTTTGTGTGTCTTGTTGCTTTTTATTGGTATGACTGTATGGCAATTCAAATTCCTCAAAGGTTGCAAAACATACTTGGATAAAAAGGTATGATTATGATGATTATAATTAACAACAGCCTTTGCTATTCATCCAAAGGCTTTATTTCCATTATGAATATAAACAAGGGAATCATCAGGGATTTGACCTGGCAGCTTTTTGCAACTCTTAGTCATAAGTTCTTTCTATCTTACGGTGGTGCAGTGGTAGAATTGCTGCCTTAAGGCCCTGTCCCACGAGCATGCGACTGCATGCGGCAAGCGCGACCAAACCGGAAGCGGGGGCCGAGCGGGGGCCGCACGGAGGTCGAGTGATCCCCGTACAGGGCCGGTCCCACCAGCATGCGACTGCATGTGGCGAGCGCGACCAAACCGGAAGCGGGGGCCGCGCGGAGGTCGAGTGAGTGACGTGAAGTTCGAGCGAAGTCCACTTACGACATCAAGACGCTGCGTAAGGCGTCGAGACGCTGCGCACGCCCGTCGAGGCGGCTGCGGGCCGGCAGGCCGTTGCCGCGCGGAATGTTTGAACAGTGTCAGTTTTTTGGAGCCCCGCGCGATGTCGGGACCAGCTCCGCACAACTCCATACGGCTCCGGCGATCGAAGTGGGACCGGCCCCGCGAGGCCGTACGGCTCAAGCGACCACGTTAGGTCGCGCTTGCCGCATGCAGTCGCATGCTCGTGGGACAGGCCCTTTACAGTGCTTTCAGCATCAGAGACCCAGGTTCGATCCCGACCACGGGTGCTGTCTGTACGGAGTTTGTACGTTCTCCCCGTGAACTGCGTGGGTTTTCTCCGAGATATTCACTTTCCTCCCACATTCCAAAGACGTATAGGTTTGTGGGTTAATTGGCTTGGTATAAATGTAAATTATCCCTAGTTTCTGTAGGATAGTGTTAATATGTGGGGGATCGCTGGTCGGTGCGGACTCAGTGGGCCGAAGGGCCTGTTTCCGCGCTGTGTCACTAAACTAAAAAGACTTAAAGCCCTGTCTCACGGTGCGAGTTGACCCACGAGGTACCCCGAGTGAAAGACTCGTGGTCGTGTACGAGATTACAAGTGTATGATCAAGAGTGTAACCGAATTCCCACGGGTATGACTAAGTTTGCCGTTTACTTGTCATTTCTGCGATGTTCCAAGTTCGTCCCCCGAGTTACCAAGTTCCTCTCCCGTTAATCTTGAGCCAACAATGTCTACCGACGTGTTGAAAAATCATCACATGGTAAAAAAATAATGTCATGCTTTTTTTTTACACACTATAAAAAGCCTCCCTTGTTTAAATTGGCTCATTTGGAAACATGTCTGCAAGAAGGCTATTGCCCAAGAGCGCAGTATATATTACAGAGAGTTGCAAATGTAGTGCAGTCTATTACACAGGCCAGCTTTCCCCCTATCAACTCAATCTACACTTCGCCCTGCTTCGGGAAGCAGCCAACGTAACCAAGGACCATTCACACCTCGGCCATTCCCTCCTCTCCTTTCACCCCATGAGCAGATAATACAAACGCTCACATACATGTACTACAGATTTAGGGACAGCTCCTTCCTCACTGTCATTAGATTGCTGAAACGGAAGTTCTTCGGTGTCTGAAGAAGGGTCTCGACCCGAAACATCACCCATTCCTTCTCTCCAGAGATGCTGCCTGTCTCGCTGAGTTACTCCAGCATTTTGTGTCTAT
>CM075977.1:267715276-267823222 GCA_038087875.1 Malacoraja senta | reverse complement strand
CTTGCGTCCTTTTCAGGACGGACGATGACAGCGATGTCAACATTTGAAACATGGAAGAGGGACACGAAAGAAGAAGATTTTATGGATGGCGCAGACTGCAACCAATATTAAATGTATGTTTAGGGTGATGGATCGAGCAGAAATCAAGTGGGTTGGAAGGAAATGCAGGTGCTGGTTTATGCCAAAGATAGAGTGGGTAGTTTTGTGCAGGATGACATTAATGTTCTTGAGAGCCATTGGAGCTGCTGGAATTCTTTGAGGAAGTAAGTAGCAGGACAGACAAAGGAGAGTCAGTGGATGTCGTTTACATAGATTTTCAGAAAGTCTTTGATGAGGTGCAGCAGGTGAGGCTGCTAAGAATGATCATAATCATAATCATAATCGGAATTTATTAGCCAAGTATGTTTTGCAACATACGAGGAATTTGGTTTACCATACAGTCACACCAAAAAAGCAACAAGACACACAACTACATAAAAATTTGACATAAACATCCACCACAGAGGCTCCTCCCCATTCCCCACTGTGATGGAAGGCAATAAAGTCTTATCTTCTTTCCTCCTTTCCTCCCGCAGACCATCCACAGCCGGTAATCGAGCTCCCACGTCGGGACAGTTGAAACTCCCCAAAATCGGTCCCTAACCAGGGACCGCGAGCTTCATGATTTAAAGTCGGCAGCTCCCGCAGATTGGAGCGCCAAAGGCCGACCCCTGGCAAAGGGATCGCCCGCTCCAAGATATTAAAGTCCATAGGCTCTGCGGTTTTGAGCTCTAGAAGCCCCAAACAAGTGGCCGCCAACTCCACGATGTTAGGCCGCTGCAGACGGAGATATGACACAGAAAAAGTTGCATCTCCATCAAGGAAAGAGATAAAAAATGTTTCCTCCACCCCCCCCACCACCCCCCACAAATACAAAAACTGAAGATAAGCTAAAACATACATTTTACAACAAACTAAAAACACAAAGAATGAAAAAGACAAAGACAGACCGTTGGCGGGGCAGCCATCATGCGGTGCCCCCTGGTGGTATATGATAATATTGTAGCGAGTCCAAACTTTATGATCAAACAGTTACTTTATTCTGTGAGATAAGTTTGACATACATGTGCGTTTGGGACTCTCTAACATATTGAGTCATTGCTGCTGCTGCTGCTGCTGAGCGAGGTTATTGACTCGTGCTCAGCTGCCTGTAGACTGATGATCTCAAGGTAAGATCTGCTGATGTAGCAGGACACTCGCTTAACCCATGACGTCACGTGACAGTCCTCATAACCACTGACGAGGGTTCGATAGTAAGTGGTCTGACCACCAGGAGAGGCAACAGGACCCCCACCCCCACCAGAACTGGAGGAAGGAAAACGAGCAGGCCAACAAAATGCAGCAGTCAAAATTCGTAAACCTACAGGCGAAAAGGGATAGAACATGCTCACCTTCTATCAGAAGGTGTGCAAGCATGGTTGAGGGTGGCTCCTGCTGTGGATCAGGGACACATGGCCGTGGGTTGGGATGGTGGGGCCCGCGGGCATAGTCGACGCTCCGGCTGTGGGCCATCCTGGCCGTATGCAGAGGGGTGCAAGGAGACCAATGCAAAAGCCACAGGATGGACGAGACACAGTCGCATCTCATCGACCAGCAGGGGATCGTGTCCCGAGAAATACGGCACCCAGCAACGGCTGGGAGACGTCGGCAACAATGCAATCCAAAGAAAACACTAAGAAATAACAATAAACTAATAGCTAAAACCGGCGAGGTCATTACAGTGTAAAAAATGAAAAGAGAAAAAAACAAACTGCAGTGAGCAAACAAGTCCAAAGTGGTAGGAAAATAAAAGTCCAAATTGTCCAATGTCTGATGAGAAGCTGTGCCAGAAGCTGGAAAAGTGGAGGTTGCAGTGACGCCATCCAACCTGAAATGGCTCTGTTGGTGGCAGTCAGACTACAGAGACAGCATCCGGCCGGAAGGTGGCGCTGTTGACTGCGGTCAGAGCAGGTCGAGCATCGCTTCCAGCTGGCTGCGGAGGCCATTTTGGCAGTCGACTGCGGTAGCCATGTGGTAGTGGGCCATGGCGGCCATTTTAGAAGTTGACCGAGGTGGCCTTTACTGGTGTCCAACCGAGGCGATTCCCGGATGCGTGTGGGGCGGTTGACGTCGACGGGCCTCGCCCCACCACTGCAGGTCGGAACTCCACCCACCGTCACCGGTGTCGTCGGAGACCGGCAGCACTGCCATGCCCCCGGCAGAGACTGGAAGCTGCCGGGGAATCCGTCGCGGGACCACCGATGCACGACTGGCCGAGGCTCCACCCCGCTGTTGGGCCATGCGGGAGAGATTGGCGGCCATCAAACAAGGCCCGTATTGCGCCCATTGACCCGGGCGGCCTGCAAATGCCGAGACCAGTGAAAGGAGCGCGTTGAGGCGGTCGTCAGTGGCATACATTACGGTAGGGTTAGTGGCAGCGTCGTTCAGCAAGGCTGGGCTGTTGCAGACATCAAGTCACCACTGTAGAGGTGGGTGGTCGGCTGTGTGCATCGGGAGAAATCTAAAATCCCAATTTGGATCATCGCGGGTCACCAATGTAACGAGTCCAAACTTTGTGATCAAACAGTTACTTTATTCGGTGAGATTAGTTTCACATACATGTGCGTTTGGGACTCTCTTACATATTGAGTCATCGCTGTTGCTGTTGCTGAGCGAGGGTGTTGACTCGAGCTCAGCTACCTGTAGACTGGTGATGTCAAGGTAAGATCTGCTGATGTAGCAGGACACTCCCCTTAACCCATGACGTCATGTGACAGTCCTCGTAACCACTGACAAGGGTTCGACAGTAAGTGGTCTGACCACCAGGTGACGTCACAATATCAAAGCACGAATAGCAGGTTTGCTGTAAGGCAAAGGCAAAGGCAAAGGCAAAGAGTGGCAATAAATCGGGCTTTTCCTGGTTGGCTGCCAGAGACTAGTGGTGTTCCGCAGGGGTCGGTGCTGGGGCTGCTACTTTTCATGTTGTATATTAATGATTTGAATGAGGGAATTGATAGATTTGTGGCCAAGTTTGCAGATGATATGAAGATAGGTGGAGAGGCAGGTAGTGTAGGGAAAGCAGGGACTCTGCAGAGGACTTGGACATGTTGGGAGAGTGGGCAGAGATGTGGCAGATGGAATACAGCGTAGCAAAGTGTGGACTCTTGCATTTTGGTAGTAGGAATAAAGGCATAGACTAATAATTTTAAGGCAAAGATAGATAGATTGTTAATTAGTACAGGTGTCAGAGATTATGGGGAGAAGGCAGAAGAATGGCGTTCGGGGGGAGATATAGATCAGCCATGATTGAATGGCTGAGTAGACTTGTTAGGCTGAATGGCCTAATTATACTCATGACTATTTTCTAAATGGGTAGGGAGTCTAGAAATCGGAGGTACAAAGGGACTTGGGAGTGCTGGTGCAGGATTCCCAACAAGTTAATTTGCGAGTTGAATAGGTAGTAAGGATGGCAAACTCAATGTTTGGATTCATTTTTGGTATGACTATATGACTAATCAAATTCCTTGTATGTATTTACATACTTCGCTAATAAATTAATTATAATTACAATTACAATTACAATTTCAAAGAGGACTAGAATACAAAAATAAGGATGTAATTCTGAGGCTCCAGAAGGTGCTGATCAGGCCACATTTGGAGTATTGTGAGACATGTTGGGCCCCATTTCTGAGGAAGGATGTGCTGGCTCTGGGGAGAGCCTATAGGAAGTTTATGAGAATGAACCCAGGAATGAATGGGTTAACTTTTGGTGAGTGTTTGACAGCACTGGGTGTCTGCTCGCTGGAGTTTAGAAGGATGAGGGGGTACCTCATAGAAACTTACCGAATAGTGAAAGGCCTGGATAGAGTGGATGTGAGGGGTGTTTCCACTAGTGGGAGGGTCTAGGACCGGAGGCCAAAGCCTGAGAATTAATGGAAGTTCCTTCAGGAAGGAGGTTAAGAGGAATTTCTTTAGCCAGAGGGTGGTGAAGCTGTAGAGACAAAGTCACTGGGTATATTTAAGATGCAGATTGTCAGATTCTTGATTAGTACAGGTGTCAGGGGTTATAGGGAGAAGGCAGGAGAATGGGGTTAGGAGGGAGAGATAGATCATCCATGGTTGAATGGTGGAGTAGACCTGATAGGCCAAATGGCCTAATTCTGCTTCTATCACATGAACAAATCAAAAGAGGTTTTTGATAGCTTAAACTTTGAAAAGGCGCTCGGTGCAGTCAGTGGGAAGGAACTTGTTTGTCATCTGCTTTGACGTGGAAGGGATACACATGGTCAGGAGCCAAAAACAGCAACATCTTAGAATAACTGTTCTCAAAGTCATAGTTCTTTGTTCATTGAACAACTATAAGCCTTGTGTCAGGATCATCCTGGTCTGTCCAAAGGTTCACGCATATAAGTACACAATGACAAAAGATACCCAACTTAGTATGTTCACTTCTAGTAGATGGAAAATGCAGGAAGCATTTTTTCCCCTTTAAAAAGTTTTAAAATCACAGACTATTTCTGTGGCGATGACCTCCAATGTGCTAATTATTCTGCAGCACCCATCTCCTCCATTTCCAAACTAATATTCTTTAAACACTTGGCATTGAAGCAACAAATGCATTCTGCATAATTGCCTAAGAATCCATTAAGATGTGTTTAACTCTGTAAATAATACTTGCGCTCCAGAAAGAGTAGAGCATAGCTTTTGAAATTTTATTAAAAATCAGATTTTTGTAGAGACTGTCCGAGTTTCTTGGCAACTTTCCAATTTTCAGTTTAATTATTGTGTTGTAAGAGATATGTGTTTTGTAGTGTAATCTCTCATAATTTAAATAATGCAATTGAAGTAGTGATTGAAGGTGTTATTCAAGAAGTTTTCATGAAGGTGACAAGGCTCAAATGATTCAGTGATTCAATGATAGTTTATTATCACTTGTACATAGGTACTGTCAAATGCTTTGTTTCGCATATAACCCGGTAAAGTCATACAGCAGACTTCACCTGGGCAGTGAACAAGAGTCAACACGTTTCTGGTCCCGACAAAGTTACAGCAAGTTCATCGAGTGTTACCAAACTTCTGAATTTTACTTCGGAGTCACGTGAGTGACTACGTGAAGAACCCCGTCAGGGCGCATGCGCGTCATTACGTCGGACGCATTGGTGCGAACGGCAGCGGGAGCTCGGAGCTCCTGCTGCAACGTGAGTAAATACAGCTGCACCAAAGTCGGGGAGACTTTGGAGGAGTTAGAAAAAAGTAAAGAAAGTGTTTCTGTGTGTTTTTTCCCCCACATACAGGAACAAGGAAAAGGTGCAGGTCTGCTGCCGACAAGGAGAGAGAGAGCTGCGGGACGCAGTCTCTGAAAGGCAGCCTGTCACCTCGGGGGAGTCGCAAGCCGGTAGCGGTGCGGCGACAGACTTGGCAAAGTGCCCAGCCGGGTACACAGCCAACGCCAGTCGGGCGGTCGGCATAAGCTAAGTCTGTCAGGGCTATAGACTCCGCAGAGTCGGGCCACGAGAGTCCCGTCGGGGACAGGATACCGTTCCCCAGCGGTTATCCAAAAGGAGCAGCTCATACAGGGGCTGCTCCACAGAGACGCTCCAGGAGGAGTAATGCAGGAGGGAAGCCACAGAGAAGGCTCCGCTGGCAGTGCCTAGGAGAGGTCTGCTTCATAAAGCCATACTCCAGGAGGAGTTGTGCAGGCGGGAAGCCTTAGGGAAGGCTCTGCTGGCAGTGCCTAGGAGAGGTCTGCTTCACAAAGCCACACTCCAGGAGGAGTTGTGCAGGCGGGAGGCCGTGGGGACGGCTCCGCTGGCAGTGCCTAGTAGAGGCCTGCTTGAAAGCACCCTCTTTGCAAGAGGTGAGTGCAGAAGGGCAGATACGCTCTGACCCTGAGTCCGACGACTTCCAAAGGGAGGGCAGGCAGCTGTCAGAGCTGACACCGTGTGCAGCACGGTTTGCCATGTCGTCGGATGCTGGTGAGCCTCTGGGTGAGGAACTTGCCACCAGCATAAATTACCAAGTCTCACATCAGCTACAGGAGCTGACAATGGATGAGACAGTAACGAAGTATGAAGCCCCAATCAACTGTGGACTGTTAAAAGTTCCTGTTGGGAACAGGAAGAATTGGGGCAAGATGGGCATACTAATGAAAGCCCAGGAGCATGTGAAGCTCCAGCATATTTTTAAAGTTGCTGGCATCTGGTATAACGAGCTTTGCCAGGATGGTGGATGGAGAGGCCATGACAAATTACAACAAAAGGCGCTATTGTGGAGTGCCCACTTTGAGATCAACTGCCTCCGCAAGATGCGATTAGACCAACCATCAATGCTAAATATGCTTCACTCTGCCAGCCTGGCACAGTGCAACCGGCACAGCTGTTTGGCGAGGATTTCGCACAGCAGGTGAAGGAGCTGGAGGAGGAGGCTAAGACGGCAGCCACATATTCACCAAAGCGGAAGTATCCCTATAAGGGAGCAGACTGGTCCGGGCAAGGGACGAGTCCAGCTACGATGCAGCGCAGTTGGCGTTCGGCTGTAGCACCGCCACGGAGGTGAGATATCCAGCTCAAGGCCGGGGAAGAATGCCAGGTGGTAAGGAGGTAAGAGGGTCTGGTTCTCATGTAGACAGATCTAATGTGATACAATTAAATGTTTACCTCAGATATGTTTATACTGAAGGTTATTCAAGGGCATCGAATAAAGCTTAATGCAAATTCTGATTTACCCATGCAACATGTTCCAAAAAAGGAGTTTGACTTCAGTATCACTGAACAATTGGAAGTTCAGCTGGAACTTGCAAGCTTATGTAATAAAGGTGTAATTGCTAAGGCAGTTTACCAAAGCCATCAGTTTGTGTCCAATATCTTTCCCAGACCAAAAAAGGATGGGGGGATGCAGAATTATACAGACCTGAATAGGCTTAACCCTTTTGTACAGTATAGACATTTTAAGATGGAAACGTTTGTGAAGGAGATCTTAAAGATGCGGATTCAGTGTCTGTTCATTTGCAGGATAGAAGATTTAAAATTCAGCTGGATGGGGAATTATGCCAATACAATCCACTGCCTAATGGTTTCTCTTCAGCTCCTAGAGGGATTACAAAGTTGTTAAAACCTATTCTAGGCATGATGAGAAGTCAAGGTCATGTGCTCATGGCTTAGCTAGATAATATCTTGATTGTAGGACAATCAAAGGAAACAGCTGAAGCATCAGTGGCAGTTGGTAAAAAACATTTTTAATTGGGCTTTATAAGCTATCCAGAGAAATCTAAATTTATACCTGTGACACAAATTGACTAGTTGGGTTCACAATGGACTTAATCAACATCATTGTGACCTTGCCCAGGAAAAAAAGGGTAGAGCTAATTAAGAGCTATATCAAGTTAATTGCTGACACACAGCCTTCAATTAGCCAGGTGACAAGTCTGCTGTGGTAATGGCTGGCAGCATTTCCAGCAGTTCAATATGGCCACTTTATTATCTACAATTACAAAGGTCAAAGGAACAAGCATTGAGGATACATTGGGGTCATTATAATAGACCTATGCTTCTATCAATAGAGGCTGTTGTGATGTACAATGGTGGATTCAGCATGTTCCACTAGTAGTTCCAAAGTGTTATTGGACCAAGTTTCCATGATTTGCAGACAGATGTCAGAGCACTTGGGTAGGGTGCTACTGATACAAGATCCAGCGGTGGAGACAGATGAACATTGCTTCTGCAAACATGGGGAATTAACCAAGAGTATTTTATGGACTCAAGGCTTATGGCACTAACTAAACTAGTTTGCATGTGCAGTGCAAAATAGACAACACTACAGCAGTTGCTGATATGAATCACATGGGTGGAATCAAATTGTTATCATGTGACAGGTTGGCAAATACAATTGGACCTGGAGTAGGGATTTTTTTTGCTGATTCCAAACAGTAGGAATTTGCTGGAGCATCCAGTAACGCATTAAGTTCATCCGTTATGTGATGGTATGGATCTGTTAATTTGCAGGTTTTAAGAATCTTACATTGGTCGAGGACTTTCTAGGCCAACGGTGGATATACTCACTGCAGCCTGGAGAAACAGTACTCAAAAACAGTATATGACTTATGGAAAAAAAAAAAAAAAAATGGGAACAATATTGTGTTCAAAAGAATATTCAATATGATACAGTAGTTATTGAAAATGTGTTAGAGTTTATCTACACTTTATTACGATGAGGGTCTTAGCTATACTGCTATCAATACAGCTAGAAGTGCTTGGTCGGCATATCTTGTAATAGGTACACGGACACAAAGTATAGGTTCTCACCCTCTCATATCTAGGTTGAAGAAAGGAATCTTTAATTCCAAACCGCCTAAGCCTAGGTATATGGTAATCTGCGAGGTAAGTGTTGTTCGTAACATACTTCGTCATTGGGTCCCTGTCATGGCTATAACTTTGTTAAAATTAACCATGAAATTGGCTATGCTAATGGCATTGGTGTCAGTACAGAGAGTGCAGACTTTCCAAAAACTTCAGTTCGAGAGAATGGAAGTGAATACAGAGAATGTTCTGTTTTATATTTCTGACCTGCTCAAACAAAGCAGGCCAGGTGTGACAGGTTTTAAGATTGAGTTCTCAGCATATCCTACAGCTCCATGTTTATGTGTAAGGACACATTTGTTACATTACATTGAAGCCACAAGGGCTTTAAGACAAGAAGAAACAGGATTATTTCTCAGTTACAAGAAGCCAACATAAAAGAGTGGCAGTTCAGACTATCTCAAGTTGGTTAAAGCAAGAGTTGGTTCAGGCAGGAATTAACATTTATGTGTTTACATCTCATTCCACTAGCGCAGTAGCAACATCCGCGGCCAGGGCGATGGACGTTCCCATCGACAATATATTAAAAGCCGCAGGTTGGAAAAATGAACTTGTGTTTCAGCAATACTACCATCGGCCGATTGCCGATGGAGGGCTGTTTGCCAACTCAATATTGAGTGCTGTTGCTATTGTTTAAAGTCTGTTTTCAATACTGTTTCATTCTGTTTCGTTTGTTGCCCTACATTAAGAGGGTTTATTGGTTGTTTTATGACCAAAAATAAAACTGTTTTGTTTTTGCATGATATGCAATGTCATGTTTACAGCATTATTGATGATACTCAGAGTCAATCGATGCAGTTAGAAGCCGGGATTTTGATCTGCGGCATAAAAATCACAGAGCTTTAAAATCTTCACGTAGTCACTCACGTGACTCCGAAGTAAAATAGTAAGATTAAACGAGAACTTACCAGTTTGAAGTTTGATCTTTATTTTATGAGGAGTTACGTTGGTGATTACGTGCCCGCCACGCCCAACCCTCTCTCATAGAAAAAAGGTCATAATGGTAGTTCTCATGTTGATCATCTTAATATGTTACTTCAATTATGGTGTTGTCTGTGATTTCATACCGCTGCTTTGAAGATTGACGCGCATGCGCCCTGACGGGGTTCTTCACGTAATCACCAACGTAACTCCTCATAAAATAAAGATCAAACTTCAAACTGGTAAGTTCTCGTTTAATCTTACTATTCTCTGGGGTGGAACCCTCTCCAAGACAGACGTGAAGCTCACCGTTTGACCTGTTTTTACAAAATGTTAAATGGTCAGCTCGACATAGATTACAAGACCTTCACCAAACCCAAACCAATTAGGAGCAGACGAGGGCATTCGATCCAATTTGTGATTCCAGCTACCAAGACAGATGTGTACAGCAATTCGTTCTTCCCCCACACAATTAAAGCATGGAATAATCTCCACCCTACTTTAGTTACCCAACCAGATGCAACTAAATTTAAGGTAGCTCTTTCTTCCCAAAAACCCCTTCTGGCTTAAGTCCTCCCTCCACCACCTCCAGTTTAAATTCCATTTGGAATATTTTGGAGGACCAAGAAACCAAGAACCAAGAACAAGAACCGATTTATATTCTTCCTGCCGCTGCATGTGGCATCAGGTGTCCCCTCCCCCGTTGGGTCCCCCCTTTGTTCTCAGCGGACCCGCAGCCAGATCCACCCTTGTTCTTGGCGGCACCCCCACCCCCGCCCCACTGGGTCTCAGCCGGGACCCTCGCTTTGTTTTCAGCAGCACCCCGCTGCCTGGTTTCTTAAAATAAAATGTAATTAGCCTAATTGGTTTAATACAACCACCCAGGGCCGGCCTTAGGAGGTGCGGGGCCCAATTGGGAAAATTTGTCGTAGAAATAGAAATAAATAATTATAAATGAGTCGCGTGTCGTGAGTAACATGACAATTCGGGGGAGAGTTCCTTTCACAGCGTGTGGGGAGTCTAACCAGGGGTAAAGTTGCGAGGATGGATGGAGCGTTGAGAAGGAGAGGGTCGGGTTCTTGCAGTAACACTCACTCACCGCTGCCGCGGCGCTCCGGGCGCCACCGCATTGTGGTCGGGGAGGTAAGCAGCTCGCCTACGAACGGCCTCCATCACCGGACAGCGGAACCGACTGCCATCTCAGCGCCTTCTGCCGGCCTGCTCACCTCTGGCAGTGCTCTCCGTATGAACAGTGAGGGGACCAGCTCAAGAGCAAATATCATAGAGCGGAGTGGTCAGCGGGTGATGGATAACATCACAGCAGGCGGTGGAGCTTACTCCTGTGTCAGCACGAACAAGGGATCAATTGAGGTTACTCGCACTGACATATGGAGTAAGCTCCACCGCCCGCTGTCCTGTTGTCCATCGCCCACTGACCCGCTCTTGAGCTGGATGATCCCCGGTCGACCCCCTCCTTATCAAACCTCCTGCCCTCCCCGCAACTTTACCCCTGGACAGACTACCCACACGCTGTGAAAGGAACTCTACCCTCTCCCCCCACCCTTCCCCTCTCCCCCACCCCCCCCCCCCCAAGCAGCGCTGTCCTTTTTCAGCCGCTTCCCATCAGCTGCTAGCAATGAGGGATAGACTTGGCTATCCCTTAGTACAGCAACATCGTTCTTGATGTTGCTGCACTGAGGGATAACAAAGTCTATCTTTCTTGGCTAACAACCTAACCTTCGGCCTCCAAGATGCAGGTACATTTTCTAGCAATGTTACAAAATTTTGAGATTTAAAAAATCAAGTCTGCAATTTTATCTAACTCTGAAATTGGAGATAGACAAAAGCTGGAGTAGCTCAGCAGGACAGGCAGCTCAGCGACGCAGGAGAGAAGACCCTTCTTCAGACTGAACTAAACTCTCGTCGGTGAGAGTACTTGTGATTGTCTGAAGAAGGATCTCGACCAGAACAGCAACCCTCTCCCCAGAGCCCCTGCCCGTCCCGCTGAGCCACCACAGACAGGGAGTTGAAGGTAGACACAGGGGGGTCCACCTTCAACTTCAGAGCCAAACAAAAAACACAGAGTGCTGGAGGAACTCAGCGGGCAAGGCAGCACCCGCGGAGGGAACATATCACTTATCAGGAGCTGCCACAGGCCAGGACTCTCCCCCCCTCCCCCCAACAGAAAGGTACCGCAGATGCAGCCATCACCGCAAAACGTCTAAGAAGGAACTGTAGATGCTGGAAAATCGAAGATAGACAAAAATGCTGGAGAAACTCAGTGGGTGTGAAGCCCTGTCTCACTGTGCGAGTTCAGCCAAGAGCTCTCCCGAGTTAAAAAAAAATCAAAACTCGTGGTAAACACGTAGAATGAACGTAGCGGGTACGTCGGAGCTCGGGACGTTTCAATAGACAATAAACAATAGGTTCAGGAGCAGGCCATTTGGCCCTTTGAGCCATCAGCGCCATTCAATGTGAACATGGCTGATCATCCCCAATCAGTACCCCGTTCCTGCCTTCTCCCCATATCCCCTCTCAGCTATTTTTAAGAGCCCTATCTAGCTCTCTCTTGAAAGCATCCACAGAACCTGCCTCCACTGCCCTCTGAGGCAGAGAATTCCACAGACTCACCACTCTCTGTGAGAAAAAGTGTTTCCTCGTCCCCGTTCTAAATGGCTTAACCCTTATTCTTAAACTGTGGCCCCTGGTTCTGGACTCCCCCAACATTGGGAACATGTTTCCTGCCTCTAGCGTGTCCAAGCCCTTAAGAAATCTTATATGTTTCAATGAGATAACCTCTCATCCTTCTAAACTCCAGAGTGTACAAGCCCAGCTGCTCCATTCTCTCAGCATATGACAGTCCCACCATCCGGGAATTAACCTTGTAAACCTACGCTGCACTCCCTCAATAGCAAGAATGTCCTTCCTCAAATTAGGGGACCAAAACTGCACACAATACTCCAGGTGCGGTCTCACTAGAACTCTGTACAACTGCAGAAGGACCTCTTTGCTCCTATATTCGATTCCTCCTGTTATAAAGGCCAACATGCAATTATTAGCGCTAACGGCAGGTACTCAGGAAACGTGGTAACTCGTGAAGATTTTTCAACATGTTGAAAAATGTCCACATGTAAAATATACTCAGGATGTAAAAATGTTTATACTTTTTAACACGTAGTCATACCGTAGTAGCTCGTGAGTTTACTGTAGTAGGACCTGGTGTCCTATATCACTATTGTATGTTCATGAAGGAAATAAGAATACTCTGTATATTCATTACCTTTGAATTGTAGATTTATGTAATCCTCCCATAATTTCTGAGTTCCATTTCACAATATCTATCAGACATACAGAATGTTGCAAGGTAATATCTTGCCCAAACTCAGTTGTATCTTTCTATCTCAATAAATATCACAAAATATGCCATTGTTTCAGCCACAGTATGACAAAATATAGAATGTAGGTTATTTGTTATCAGTCACTCCATCCCAGAAACAACAGTACTTAAAGAACATTTGTTTTACTAATTTACGAGCATGTACCATAGGTTGATCCATATCCAACAAAATGTTGTGATAATTGCATAAAATGTATTATTGTCTAAGAAATTTGGTGTGGAATGATAATCCATCTCAGTACTCATTTAGGCAAGTCCCAAGCTATAGATACATTCCCCCACCCGCAATCCCCCTCGCCCGATCTTCATTGCAACTACCATTTGACTAATCTTTTACTCAGCTGCTGTAATGTTTCCTTCCTATCAAAATCTCTGTGTAGCATCTCTGTCCCTATCTTCCAATTCCCACTTTGAAATAAAATACAACTTTCGACAAAAATTTCGCAGCAGGATCGCTATATAAATACAAATATATGGTATTTTATCCTAGCATTCCCCCCCCCCCCCCCCACACACCCCTTACCACCACACAAGAAGCGTAACTTGAAGCGTTTGCATTTGCAGAAGTTCGATACGGACCAGGAATGAAAATTAATAGCTATGAATCGATTAACTGCGAGGTGAGATTGAAACACCTGTCAGAGGGCTAAGAAACAATCCTGAGTTGATTGCCTATTGTTTTAAGTGATCATTTTGCAGCGACCTCACCATATTCTGGTTAAATATTCTTTCCACGGAAATCTCCTATTTCACTTTGAAATTATATTCATTTATAACCGTTTGTAACATCAGTAACCACCTTAATGTTCGTGCGTTTAGTACCGGGTATGCTTGAAATTATTTATTGTAATGTACTGTATCTTTAAAAAAAAAACTATATCAACCAGGTGTGAAAATTACACTGAATCGAACGATGATTGAAAATGCGTGGGAATCGATTAATCGCGATCCTGCTGCGAAATGTTTAAGTTGAAAACTGTATTTTATTTCAAAGTGGGAATTTGAAGAAAGGGACAGAGATGCTACACAGAGATTTTAAGTTCTTGGGTGAACTCGCACAGTGGAACAGGGGTTGAGGCAGCATCTATGCAGCAAAGGAAATAGCCGGGTCTGAAGAAGGGTTTCGACCCGAAACTTTGCATATTTCCTTCGCTCCATAGATGCTGCCTCACCCGCTAAGTTTCTCCAGCATTTTTGTATACCGCAAAACGTCAATGATTCCGGGAATGCCGAGAGAGCTAGAGAGAGGTGGGGAACGGGAGAGAGAGCGCACGGGGGAGAGAGAGAGGGAGGGAGAGAGCGAAAGACAGAGAGACACAACGTGGGTCGGTAGGTAAATTGAATGATTAACCTGCACACCAAGAATGTCACCAAGAAGTTCTCAATCATGATGGTGAGTTTTAAGAAATTCTCAATGTGTCATTAATGCATCAATCTACATTCCTCAATAAAATGTAATTATGTTTTGAAGAAGTGTTAATGACGCCGCGTGAATTGTATTCAAAGGAGCGCAGCGTCATTAATACTTCTAAAACACAATTACACATTTACTGAGGAATGTGGATCGATGCATTGATGATGCATTGGATAACTACTTGTTAACTACTGGCTGTTAACACATTGTTTGTGTCTGATGACCGTACAGCGCTTGTATTCCATATACAAAACCATGTAAGTTTTATAAAAAAATCCATACGGCGAATGTTTAAAAAAAATCTTTATTTAACAAAGCAAATTTGTATTTCCATATGAAATACGGAAAATTAACGCGGGGCACCCCTTGGGCGTGGGGCCCAATTTGGAAAAATCGGTCCAATCGGCCTAGGACCGGCCCTGCAACCACCAGACTATTATTCTGAGCTAACGTTTTATGAAACATAACACATAGGGGTGAAGGCTCTTAAACCATCAGACGGCTCGATTGTAATCATGTAACTGTATAGTCTTTTGACTGGACAGCACTCAACAAATAAGGGTCTCGACCTGAAACGTCACCCATTCCTTCTCTCCAGAGATGCTGCCTGTTCCACTGAATTACTCCAGCCTTTTGTGTCTAGCACTCAACAAAAAGCTTTTCACTGTATCTCGGTACATGTGACAATAAACTAAACTAAACTAAACTAAACTTACTGTTGTTCTTCCATGGTGACTTTACATAAGCATCTGCAGGAGACTCAGGAGATCAGCCATTATTGACACTTGTTAACAATTCCCATTTTAGAAAAATATTACAGATATCTAAGTCAGTTTATTTACTTTATTTTTCAATGTGTGGAGATTTCCAAGGGTGTAAATAAGTAACATCTGAACTGAATGAAGATTATTAAACTGTAATTGCTTCCCAATATTAGTGAGGAATTAATTTAAAAACATGTCTTTCATTAACAGTGAAATAATAAAAACTCGTCTAAAATCTGAAGGAAGTACTTATTTAATTTTGCAGATATCATAACATATAAATTTCATAACAGCAGTCCTGTTGCTAATAGCCATTGCAGGTCTTTAAATAGATTGATAAACTAAATTAGTGATTAACACTGATAAGGAAGCAGAGGTCCTGATTATTACATAGTTTATAAAAAGTCAGTTTCATTTAACAGGATATAGTCCAGCTGGGCAGTATGTCTAACAGCTAATTATACTTTTATGAGATTAAAAAATCAGCAACCTCAATTGAAACATGTTTGTATTTAAGTCAGCGTTATCTTGCAACGTGGTCTTGGATCACCAGGCTGCACTTGTTGAATGGCAGTAACAATCTATGAAAATCAAATTCTCATGATCTCGCTGAGATTCAAATGAAAGCAAATCTGAGGAATATTGGGGCACTTTGATTGAAAGATACAGCATGGAAACATGCCCATCTGCCCATCGAGTTCATGCCAACCATTGATCGCCATTCACACTGGAGCTATATTATTACACTTTTGCATCCATTCACTGCACAATAAGGGCAGTTTACAGAGGCCAATTAACCTACAAATCCACATGTCTTTGGGATATGAGAGGAAACCGGAGCACCCGGAGAAAACCCATGTATTCACAAGGAGAACATGCAAACTCCAAACATTGTCCCCGAGGCCAGGATCGAACCCAGGTCTGTGTCACAGCGTCACTGTGCCACTGTGCCACCTGCTTAATTCAATTTTATGATACAGCATGAAAACAGGCCCTTCACTCCAGAGTCCATGGCAACCATCAATCACTAGTATATTAGTTCAGGGTTACCCCACTTTCACATCCTACACATTAGGGGCAATTTACAGAGGCCAATTAACCGACATACCTTCATGTTCATGGAGCACATGGATAAAACCCACGCAGTTACATGGAAATCATACAAACCACACAAACAGCATCCCACAGTAGCCGGGATGGAAGCGGTACAAGAAATCTCGATACGATCTTCGCAAACCATAAAGAATACCAAGAGAAAATACCAGGGCAGGCATGAGTCCCAGTATAATCATTCGACACCCATCAACTGCGTTAAGGCCTGGATACCATAACTGGCTGTAAAGCAGTCAGGCAGCATCGCCAGTGACAGTGTGGCCCTCCCTGATGAACTTAATACATTCCATGCTCGCTTTGACCAGAAGGCTAACAGGGTGATGACATCCGTCCCATCAGACATGAGTGTGCCTTTTCCCAGGGTCACTGCTGCAAAAGTTGATACAATTTATTTGTTGTCATTTGAACCTCATTGAGGTTCAAACGAATATCGGCCTTCCTGAGGGTGAACCCACGGAAGCAACTGGCCCGGATGGAGTCCATGACTACATCCTTAGGAACTGCACAGACCAACTAGCGGGAATGTTCACGGACATCTTTGATCTCTCCCTGCTCTGTTCTGACATACACACCTCCTTCAAGCAGACTCCGATCATCCCAGTGCCAAAAAAAACCCCAAATCTCATGCCTCAATGACCACTGTCCAGTGGCCTTGACATCCACCATTTGAGAGGCTAGTTGTGGCACACATTAAATCCAGTCTACCAAGCGGCTTCGATCTACTGCAGTTCACCTACCGCCACAACAGGCACATGGCTGATGCCATCTCCCTGGCCCTACGCTCATCCCCGGAACATCTGGATAAGAAAGAGACACCTACGTCAGCCTCCTATTCATAGACTACAGCTCTACTTTCAATACCATTATCCTAACCGATCATCTTCAAAGTCATGGAACTTGGAGTCAGTACTCCCCTCTGCAACTGGACTTCCTGACACAGGTAGGTGGGACTAGTGTAGATGGAACATGTTGGTTGATGTAGGCAAGCTGGGCCGATGGGCCTGTTTCCACGCTGCATGACTCTACGACTCAAACTTTGTTTCATTTAAGTAAAGTGTTGTGTCCCCTGTTATTTCTCTGGCAGCTTGTTCCATATGTGCACCACCCTCTGTAATCAGTACATGTCTCTGCCCAGTTTATTATCTAAAATGTGTTCAGTTGAGGGAAAATCTGTTTCATTTCCAGCCCCCAGAGAGAAAAATACTCAAAAAGGGATCTGAAAATTGAAGGTAAATGTTATCTTCCACACTTCATGTTATAAATCAAATGCATCAGAGCAATAAAAAGGAAAATGTTGCAGATGTTGAAAATAAAAATAATTCTGAGAACTATTAGTACATCAGTCAGCTCAAAGCGAGCATGGAATGGAAAGAAAAAAGTCAGGGCTAAGTTAAAGGTGATATCTTTCTTTGGAACAACTGTCATGTGCCAAGTTATATCCTTCATGACTTTTTTTGGCATGTCCTGCAGATTTATCAGCTCCTGTTCCCTAACCTGGACTAAAAATGTCCAGGCCCAGCACATTATTAATCACCCTACAGACACAAAAAGCTGGAGTAACTTAGTGGGTCAGATAGCATCTCTGGAGAAAAGGAATAGGTGACGTTTCGGGTCGACACCTTCTTCAGACAAAGAGTCTCGACCCGAAACGTCACCTATTCCTTTTCTCCAGAGATGCTGTCGGACCTGCTGAGTTACTCCAGCTTTTTGTGTCTATCTTCGGTTTAAACCAGCATCTGCAGTTCCTTCCTACACTAACCAACATATATTTGGCTCCAGAACTTCCTCTTTTTTTTTGAACAACTTCCCACCCAAACTCGACCTATGTGAACTTATCTTTTCACTCCCACCAATGATATGTTCACATTTAACAACTTATTCCACTAAATAAAAGATGTTGATGTGATATGATCTCTTTTACTTGATTTGCATGAACCAGAGAAGAAGGGGACAACACAGTGAAATCAGATGTAGAAAGAGAAATGGAGAATAAAATTGTGATTGAGGGGGAGAAAAAAGAAATGGATAATAAAGTAAGAAGAAATGAAATTGACATCACAAATGAAAGGTGACTTAAATCAGGAATACGATTAAATAATTCAAATTGTTTCCATTTTGGACTACCAAAGATTGCAATAACTACTAACTTACTGTCTTTAATTTACAAGCCCAGCCAATTCCCAATGTAGAATGTGTATGAAAGAATTGCAGATGCTGGTTTAAATCGAAGGTAGACACAAAATGCTGGAATAACTCAGCGGGACATGCAGCATCTTTGGAGAGAAGGAATGGGTGACGTTTCGGGTTGAGACCCTTCTTCAAATATGAAGACCCTTTCTTCAAAATGTCCCAAATATAGAAAGGAGATATGGCTGAAATATTTTTTTACCAAAGCATTAAACCAGTAGGTTCTGAAAATTCAAAAGTCAGAACTTATCTTGTATTTGCTTGAATTTTTGTATTTGATTTTTTGCAAATAAACAACATTGTATGTTGTAAACATGATGTTGTTTTTCCAGTCCAGCTCAATGCACCCTCTCCAAGGACCTGGTGGGTCATACTGTTTTATGAGAAAAAACTAACCACTCTTTCATGAGTGCCCAAAAAATTCTATGTGTTTATGTGCTGCAGGGCAGACCTTAATATAATGCTTGGTAACGGATGAATATTATTAACAAGTAAAATCATTGTGTTTTTTGTTTGATACATAAATTCAATTTGCAAATGTCAAGTGACTCAGCTTAATTGTCAATTTTGAAGAAAAAGGCTTCATTTGATTTTTGATTAAATTAAAACTTGAGTGTCATTTAAAAAAAAAGTATATCAAAATTCTATTGAATAAAATGCCATTTTGAGTTTGTGTCATTTTGCAAATATTTCGAAAATAACTAAATTATGTTTTTTTAATTTGTAAATGGACTTTGATTTCAACTTTTGCCTTTCAGGACAAGAACATCAAGAAGCCCCATTAATTAATCAAATTAGTTGCAAGCTGAATAACAATTTATTAGATTCTTCTTCTGAATTTGTCTCTTGAATATTATTTTGCTTGCCATGTTTATCTCAAATTGTAAGTACTTTGTATTTTAATTACGGTTCTCATTGTTCCAAAAGTACTTCCAAGGTCTCACCTGGTCACCAGTATTGTGGAGTCTGCCCTGATAAACAAAGAAAGACAATCCCATCTAGCTAATAGTCACACCATCAGCCTACTTTCAATTGCTAGCAAAGTGACAGAAGATGCCACTGCCAGTACATATTCACCTATAAATTATTCACTGATGGCCAGTTTGAGTCTCATCAGAACCATTCAGTTCCAGACCTGGGTGCTAACTTTCTCCTTACATGAGCCAATGAGCAGAATTATAAAGAGGAAACAAGACTGCTGAACTATGACGTTAATGCACCATTTGACTAAATTGTGGCATCAAGATGCCTTATTGAAACTGAAGTTCATGGGCATCAGAAAGAGAGTACCTCTGTGCTTCTGTGAAAGCACATTCCTTGCATAAAGAATGATGGCTATGGTTCTGAAAATCAATTGTTTCACCATTGCTAAGTCCTTCACCATCAATATCCTGGAAATGTCTGATGACGAGAAATTCAGCTGGATCTGTAACAAGGACAGGAAAGATGCTGGTGATTCTGCGGTGAGTGACCCAGCTCCTGAACCGTAACGTTTTTCCACAGTCCATAAAACATAAGTCGGGAGGATGATGAATGCTCTCCCTTTGTTTGGATGAATCCAGAATCAACAACTGTTCAGAAGTTCAGCGCAATCTAGAATAAAGTAGTGCACTTTATCAGTAGCACAACAAGCATTCATTCCCATCACCACTAGCTGCATTATGTATTATCTACAAATGTCTTGCAATTACTCACAGGCTTCTCAGATAGAACCTCCTAAATCCATGATCACCTCGCAGCACAAGGACGTTGGCACATCAAAACACTATATCCTGCATGTTCTCCTCCACTAACCTGACTTGAAAGTATATCACTTGTTCTTCATCATCAAAATTGACTCCAGAAGGCTGCAACTTGCCCAGATGGTAAATCAGACATTGTTTTTTAAGTTCACATTGGACCACATTGTAACAGTGTAGAAGGCCACATAGTGCAAATCAGAGTGGGAGTTGGATGGAGAATTAAAATGGCAGGCAATCGGAAGTCTGGATCAACCCTACTAACTCAACGCAGCTCTAATGCAAAGCAAATGCCCAAGCGGTGTTTGGTTTCTGCAACCTTCCCTGCATTGACGAACTGTACACTGCAAGGGCCAGGAAGCGAGCGGGTAAGATCATCTCTGACCCCTCTCACCCTGGCCACAAACTCTTTGAATCACTTCCCTCTGGAAGGCGACTCCGGACTGTCAAAGCTGCCACAGCCAGACATAAAAACTGCTTTTTTCCACGAGTAGTAGCTCTACTCAATAACCAAAAATCTGTCGCCTCCTTTTGCTCTGGTATTTTATTTAATTCACATGTTTAATCAATAATGTTTTATTATTAATGTTTAATGATTTATGTATCATTTCTAAATGTCACTGTATGTCACGTTGCCACTTGTGGGTGGAGTACCAAGGCA
The DNA here is from genome assembly GCA_038087875.1 of Malacoraja senta. NCBI lineage: Eukaryota > Metazoa > Chordata > Chondrichthyes > Rajiformes > Rajidae > Malacoraja > Malacoraja senta. The sequence goes on along the minus strand of CM075977.1, from coordinate 267,802,654 downwards.
AATTCCTTGTATGTGAATACTTGGCCAATAAACTTATTCATTCATTTATTCATTCTGTGCTGTACTGTTTTATGTTCCATGTAACTGCACTCTATCACTTTAATATCACATGTGGCTCAAAGGCAAAATCATTCTCATCTAGGAATGATTCAGAAATTAGCCCCTCAAGCCCACACTGGGTCATTCTAGTCAGCTCCATTCTGCAGCTCTTTCCATGGTGCATTGAGTAAATGGTACAGTTGTTGCAGGAATTGATAACATTCCTAATGCAGACAAGATAAAGGAAAATCTAGAGAAATCAAATGACCATGTAATCATTCACAGCCTATATGGAAAGGATGGATATGTTTGTTATTTTTAATAATGTTCTTCAGAACATCATGTTAACAATGTTAACATTGCTACAGTGAGGAAATAAAATGAAGCAGATTTAATAACAGAGATTGGCTGTGGAACAATTCATTGGTTTACTAATCTGGAATGTCCAAAGAGCCAAAGACCTGCCCGTCACAGAAGTTGGAACAGAGGGTAGTTGAGGCCAGTTCTTTGGCTATATTTAAGAGGGAGTTAGATGTGGCCCTTGTGGCTAAAGGGATCAGGGGGTATGGAGAGAAGGCAGGTACGGGATACTGAGTTGGATGATCAGCCATGATCATATTGAATGGCGGTGCAGGCTCGAAGGGCCAAATGGCCTACTCCTGCACCTATTTTCTATGTATCTATCTATGCATTAATTTTATGCACATCCAATTAAGAAGTAGACTGCTTTAAATTTGGCATGTCCAGTCTGAAAATGGAAGGAACAGAAATTGACTATTGCTTTGAAAGATTTAATAAGACATGACAATCTCGGAGAGCTTTTACACAACATTGCAACATTGTCACATGCACCATAAGGTGCAGTGAAATTAATTTACAATTAAAAAAGGACATCATACACAACATAATTCAACACAGACATCCACCACAGCATTCTTCACCGTAGTGGAAGGCAATACAGTTCACACAGTCCTCCTCCTCCTCCTCCCTTGTTCACCCGTGGTCAGGATCTGACCCTCCGTAGTCGCCGCTACGGATGGCTCGATGTTCAAGCCCTCTGGTCGGGTTAGTCGGAACAGCCGATTTCGGGACAGGTCGAGCACACCCAGAGCTCCCAAATCGGCCACCTCCTTACGGAGGCCGCGGCTTCAAGATGTTGTACGCCGCAGGCCGGCGGTCAGAGCTCTTCTCCGGCGACCCCCGGCGAGGGATCGCCCGCTCCCCTATGGAAGGTCTGCATGGAATATGTGCAGATTTGGTGGAAACCAGATTAGATACATGGCCAAAATTTCACTTTAGCACTCTTTATTAATCGGCTGAAAAAGAGATTGAGGAACCCCAAACTAATATATAGTCATAGATTTATACAGCATGGAAACAAGCCATTTGGCCCAACTCATCCTTGCCAACCAAGATAACTCATCTAAGCTAGTACAATTTGCAAACATTTAGCCCATATCGCTCTAACCCATTCCTATCCATGCTTTGTGTGGATATGTAATGCCTTAATTTAAACATTTAAGGGAATGCACAGATTTAGAATATTCAGTGTAGTAAGGAACTGCAGATGTTGGTTTAAACCGAAGATAGGCGTAGACTATTTTCTAAATGGGGAGAGAATCCAAAATTTGGAGGTGCAAAGGAACAAAAAAAGGTGCAAGATTCCTAAAAAGTTAATTGGCAAGTTGAATTACAAATAAAGAAAGCAAACTCAATGAGGGCTCATATACAAAAACAGGGATGTAACGCTCAGACTCTATAAGGTGCTGGTAAGGCTGCATTTGGAATATTGTGAGCAATTGTGGACACCATATCTGAGGAAGGACGTGCTGGCTCTGGAGAGGGTCCAGAGGAGATTCACAAGAATGATCCCAGGAATGAGTAGGTTAACCTGTGATGAGTGTTTGTCGGCACTGGGCCTGTACTCGCTGGAGTTTAGGAGAATGAGAGAGGACCTTATTGAAACATACAGATTAGTGAAAGGCTTGGTTATAGTGGATGTGGAGAGGATGTTTCCACTAGTGGGAGAGTCTAGGACTAGAGGTCATAGCCTCAGATTAAAAGTATGTTCTTTTAAGAAGGAGATGAGGAGAAATGTCTCCAGTCAAGGCCAATTCAGTGGATATTGTTAAGGCAGAGATAGATAGATTATTGATGTACAGGTGTCAGAGGTTATGGGGAGAAGGCAGGAGAATGAGGTTAGGAGGGAGCGATAGATCAGCCATGATTGATGGGCCGAATGGCCTAATTCTACTCCTAACACATGACCATATGACCTTAAAGACACAAAATGCTGGAGTAACTCAGCGGGACAGGCAGCATCTCTGGAAAGAAGGAATTGGTGATGTTTTTGGTCTAGAACCTTCTTCAGACCGAGTATTTAGCTTGGCTTAAATATTTAGATCCATCCTGATTTATTGGAAGAAGTAATGAATATAAAAGCTGATACACAAAAATTAATATCATATTTATATAATAGTATCTTAAATATAGATTTACCTGTGACCGAGGTAATTAGAGAAGAGTGGGAACGGGAATTATTGATAAAAATTACGAAGGGTACATGGGAAAAGTATTTGACATACATTCACAAGTGTTCGATTAACGCAAGACATAATCTAATCCAATTTAAAATTTTACATAGATTATATTACTCAAAAACAAGATTAAATACATTTTATCCAAATATATCGCCCATTTGCGATAAATGTTTAACCCCAGATGCAACTATAACACACTCTTTTGTTTCTTGTATAAAACTTCATGGATTTTAGAGTGATATTTTCGAAATATTTACAAAATTATTTAAGACAAAAATGGAACCCAATAATGAATTGATTATATTTGGGGTAATGGAAGACGGGAACAAATTGAACCCATCTCAAAAGTCATTTTTTAATTATGGTTTAATAATAGCAAAATAATTAATATTGAAATTTTGGAAAAATACACCAATACCAACGCTCAAAATGTGGATTGCAAGTATGTTGGATACCGCACATCTTGAGGAAATGCGATTCCTAATAGATAAATTTGACCAATTCATAACGAGTTGGTCTCCATTTGTCGTCTTTTTGGAAACATATGGTGCAATACAGGTGTAAAAGCTAATCCGTGACTGCGGATGGTCAAGATTATAAATGATCTCCTTACTTCTATTTTCTTTTCTTCTCTTCTCTTCTTTTATTCTCTTTCTTCTATTTTCTATGTCTCAACTTTCTTTTTTCACTCTTTATTTTTCTTTTTCACACACTATATATCTCACATTTTTCTATTTTTCATTATCTAACTTTTTTCTTTTTCTTCTTTATTACAAAAAAATTTTTAAATAAGAAGCTGTACATAAAAGGTATTATGAAAACATGATTGTATACAATTGTACTTACTTCTAATAAAATTAAAATATTTAAAAAAAAATATTTAGATCCTATTCTAATTCTACATATAGACAATGCTTTAAAAGGCGAGATCCAAATTTCATTCAGGTGTGGTTCAAGGCCTATTTTTTTTGTCTGATCAAGGATTTGTGTATTCATTTCCTAACCAAGGAAGCAAAAATGTAATTTCCAGCAACTAAGAAAGGGAACAGCTAAAGAAACCAAAAACATATGACTGTTAAGGGCCTGTCCCTCTGACACGACTTTTCAGCAACTGTCTTCGACCTTCAAGCTCGGGGGCACTCGGCTGAAAAACCGCGAACTGGATCGACCGTCAGCGATGAAAACGATAAGCGAGTACAATCAGCACACACACACACACACACACACACACACACACACACACACACACACACACACACACACACACACACACACACACACACACACACACACACACACACACACACACACACACACACACACACACACACACACACACACACACACACACACACAAATACATTGTAAAGGCGGGGGCCAGGGAAAGCGGGGGAGCACTGTCTGAAATTCACACGGATGCAAAGCCAAGGTGAACAGGAAGGTAAAAGACGGCTAGCACAGTGTACGGTAAGTCAGTAAGTCATTTAAAAGAGCGGGGGTGGGGGAGAGGGGGGAAGGGGGTAGAAGGGGGGAGTAGGGGGAGAAGGGGAGAGAAGGGGAGAGAAGGGGGGGAGAAGGAGTGGAGACACTTTTAAGAAGCCAGACAACTTTTAATAAAGTTTAGCGGGAATTTAACATTACCGGTCAGTTTTTCTTGGTTCTGAAAACTCGTGTTTACGTTTTTTTTCCCCAATGAGCCAATTAAAATGCCCGGTCAGCAAAGGAGATTGCCTACGGCTCCCTCGACTACCTATAATTAGCTGGCGACCCCACTACCACTGCACTACGAGTTCAAAAGAACCATGCCGACCAATTTCTACTCGCGTAAAATGTTTCAGCATGTTGAAAAATGTTCCTCGACCAAACTGAGGCCGCGAGTATGCGGGAACTTCTCTCGAGCATGAAGGAGAGTTACAGTGACCTCCTACGACCACGTGTCGACCATGCTGCGAGTTTGTGGCGAGTGCAAACTCTTCTAATCTCACAAATTAGGTCGCCATAGTGGGACAGGCCCTTTATATTATTGATTGAATGGCTGTTCCGTTAATAAAGGCACTATCCTGTATTCAACCAGTATGTTAGTTATTTATTAAATGGGAACAATCTCTACTACAGGGAAGTACTATTTTCAGTCATGGGTATAATCACATTGGAATTTCAGACAGTGATTTAGGAAATTGTAGAGCCGCTACTGAAAGCTTCCTCTGAGGATAAAAAATTCATAACGCAGCATTCATAATTTTAATAGCCTGGTATCAATAAATTATTTTCAGTCAACCATAAAATTACAATGGAATTGCTTTTCCCATTTGTTGTCAGATTGTTATTGGCAGCAGTAATATTATTTATAAATACCACTGTTGTCAACACACCTGGGACGCCAGAGTGAAGTGAAGCGTGAAGAGTGAAGAGTGAAGTGAGGACTGACTCTATGGATGGCAATATTTCCAGGAATCTTTTTGTAATATTATCAATGTGGGAAATAATTCCGATGGATCTGAAAGTAATGACAGCTTTCAGATGTAATCTGAAAGGTGGATTAAGTAGAAAATGGTCCAAATTCAGGTTAGATCAGGTTAGTAATTCTCATTTTTTCCAATTCTGTCATAGAGTGCCTGTGTAGCCAAATGGCTAGGTGGTCATTAAGTTGAGTATCTTTTCTGTTGATTTTAAATTAATAGATAGCACTTATCTGAGTCAACAACCATCCAGTTAATATTCTCAGCCGGGGAGAGGAGCAAAGTGATTGACTGCCCTTGACAGCATTTGGTCATGTATGGCATCAAAGGGTCTTGATAAAATTTACCAACTAGGATTAATGGGATAACATTTAATTGATTCATTGAAAGATGCAGCATTAAACCAGGTCCATGCACACACCAAGTCCATCCGACATTTATTTGACAGGGCAACTCTGAGCTTCTAGTTGCACATCACTTTCATTCTTCTTCTCGCCTTTTCTGACAATCTCCTCCCACGACATGGGAGGAGATTGTCAGACTCCTGAAAGAGGCACACGCAAATAATCTCCTCCCACGACTGAGATTATTTGCGTGTGCCTCTTTCAGGAGTCATGCACGCAAATAACATGACTACCTAAATGCACCTGACTGAATATAACAAGGGGAACATTGCTACAATGTCAGAGTGGGGTTAAATGCAAACTGTAGGAACAGCACCTCACACATCGCTTGGGCGGCTTACAACTGAGTGGTATGAATATTGACTTCTCTGACTTCACTTGCTGCCCATCTCTCCATACCCTCTGCCACCTTAGTCGTCATGCTAATTTCACTGTCATCCTGTTGAGTTTCACTGTCTGTGTAATTCATTGTCGCCTAGCCCACAGCAAACAATGGACCATTGTGGGCTCCATCTTTCCTTGATCATTGTTACTTTTTGCATATCTTTCATTCATTTGTTCTATTTCCCTCCATATCACTGTCTATATCTCTCATTTTTTCCCTTTCCCCTAACTCTCAGACTGAAGAAGGGTCTCGACCCAAAGCGGCACCCATTCCTTTTGTCCAGAGATTCTGCTTGACCCATTTAATTACTCTAGCTTTTTGTGTCCATCTTCGGTTTAAACCTGCAACTGCAGTTCCTTCCTACATATATGGTTACAATGTTGGCCTGGGAGTGGATTTTGATTTTAGTTTGCTTATCCTTTCAGAGAAGGATTTTGCAGAGGCAGCATTGATGGTATTTTCAAGTGCCGATAAGCAGTCCTGATCTCAGATATATAAAGGAGACCCAAGGGTCACTACTCCATAGTAGATCATGAGTACAATGCCAGGTCTGAAGTCTTGATTATCAAACAATATTTTAACTCAGTCAACCAAATATTGTGCTGGCACATTGAACACAATGATGAATAGCAATCTGGGATGGAAGGTACTGTATGTGCATATTGATAAAATGATAAGCAGCTCTTAATTCATTCGAGGAGTTTCATCACCAGGGATAAAAAAACAAATAATGTTTTAAGGCTAGCTGAAAGGTCACAAGGTCAGAAGTGATAGGAGTAGAATTAGGCCATTCGGCCCATCGAGTCTACTCCGCCATTCAATCATGGCTGGTTTATCTCTCCCTCCTAACCCCATTCTCCTGCCTTCTCTCTGCAGAAAGCAGGGGCATAGCAAGATACCAGTTTTACTGAACTAAGCTGAGTAAATGAAGTTTGGGTAAAGAAAAAGATTCAAAGGGACATACTTTGTTCATATATCAAATAACACAGATAACAAAAGTCCAAGAGGGGCTGGATTTATTGTTGGGTGGGAGTCAAAATTAATGCTCCACAGTGAAATCTACACATATAAAGAAATGAAAAAAAACAAATTAACGATGATGGACACAAAAAGTTGGAGCACCTTAACGGGTCAGACAGCATCTATGGAGAAAAGGGATAGGTGATGTTTCGGGTCGAGACCCTTCTTCAGACTGAGACCAAGGGGAAAAGAAAACTAGCATATAGACAGTGATATAGAGAGATATAGAACAAATGAATGAAAGATATGCAAAAAAGCAATGATGATAAAGGAAACAGACCATTGTTAGCTGTGGGCTAGTTGAAAATGAGTTACAGACAATGAGACTTAACAAGATCCCCTTGAAACTGGCTTGGGTAGGGAAGGAACAGCGAAGGGGGGAATGCAAGGGTTACTTGAAGTTAAAAAAAAATCAAGATTCATACCGCTGGGTTGTAAGCTGCTCAAGCAAAATAAGAGGTGTTGTTCCTCCAATTTGCATTTGGCCTCACTCTGACAATGAAGGAGGCCTAGGGCAGAAAGATCAGTGCAGGACAAATAAACTTGAAGTTACATCTATAAACTAAAAGAATAATATTGGATATAAAAAAACTAAATAAACCCTGACATTCAATGAGGTTTTGTGCCATTGTACTGAATAAACATAAAGATTCTGTCTTTAATCAAAGAATGGATATTGAAAAGCAGCTGTGTTTTAAAATGGTTCAGATTGAATGATATGAAATGTCATTGCATAACAGGTAAACCAAATGAATCAGACAGAAGGAACTGCAGATACTAGTTAACAAAAAAAACCCATAAAGCAGTAATTACTAGTAAAGGCTCTGTCTTACGGTGTTGCGGTCATCGGCGGTGAAGCGCGGCTTTGCCTGTAGAGTGGACTGCACGGCAACGGCGAGAGCGCCGAGCCTATGCCACGGGAGCGCCGCACGGATGCTGCGCGGGGGCCGAGTGATTTAAATACGGCTGGTCCCACGTGCTTGCGGTAAGTAAAAAAAAGGGCGGGCCGACTGCGATGACGTCATTTTGGATCTGCGGGGCTGTGGCGGCGGCCGTCCTGATCGCGGCGCTGTAGCGGTGGCTGTGGCGGCGGCCGTGCCGCACACGTGCCTCGTTAGCGGAGGCTGTGGCGGTGCAAGTTTGACGCACGGCGCTCGAGCCACACTGGCGGCGGCTGTGGCGGCGGCCGTGCCGCACTCGTGCCTCACTGACGGAGGCTGTGCGGTAGGGACATATTTTTGAACAGTGTTGGTTTTATTTTAGCACCGTGCGGTGTTGGGAACAATGCCGCACTGCCCCGGAATTGTGCGTTTGACCGAGTGCGCGGTCTATGGCGGCCCAGGAGCGGTAGATTCTTCACGTTTCGCCGCCAATGACCGCAGACTCGTGAGACAGGCCTTTAAGATTAAACAAGAACTTACCAGTTTCACGTTTGATCTTTATTTTATGAGGAGTTACGATGAGGGATTACGTGAAGAGCCCGCCAGCCTGCATGCACGTCAACCTTCAAAGCAGTAGTGTGAAATCACAGAATAACAGTTGTTGAACTGAATATAGTAAGATTCGAGAGACTAGAACTACCAGCTGACCTGTAAGAGGGTTGGGAGCGGATGGCACGTAATCCCTCATCGTAACCCCTCATAAAATAAAGATCAAACTTCAAACTGGTAAGTTCTCGTTTAATCTTACTATTTTACATCGGAGTCACTTGAGTGACTATGTGAAGATTTTAAAGCTCTGTGAGTTCATGCCGTGGACACAAGTCCATGCCACACACTGTATTGGTTGACCAAGGATGAGAGAATAATGCATTCAGACATGACAAATTTTTAAAACATGCTGATGCTTTAATGGACAAATTATAACAATAGAGAACCCTCTCATCCAAGGGAAACTATAAAACGGAACTTAAAATGGAGTCGGCAAATACCCCCGGTCTGGTTTATTATAGAACGTCTGAAAAGTGTGCTCTTGTGACCATCCTGCAGTCACTAGGATATGGCCCAGCGGGACGTCCATAACCCTCGCTTGCAGCCCTGGTGGAGTGAGATTTAAAAATGTCAGTATCTACTCCCGCATAAGCCAGAACCCGTTTTAACCACTTGGAAATGGTCTGTGTTGAAACCTTTTTATGAGGTTTCCTGAAACTAACATGCACTGCTAGTTCTGAGCCCCTGAGGCTCTTGGTGACCTTAATATATTGTTGGAGGTGTGTGACCACACATAACCGAAGGGCCAAGAGGTATGCCACAAAATGTAGTTTGAGGCCGGAAGTACCTGGTCTACTCTGCTTGACTAGATTATACACGTAAAATGAGATACTATTAGCAGACATAATCATCCTATCCAGCCGCAGCTTATGCAACGACTGGACCCGTTGTGCTGACACCAGCGCCATGAGCATCACTACCTTATAAGTGAGCTGGACCAGGGACAGAGATGTTGCCGGCACCCACCTGCGAAGCAGTGTTAGTACCGTGCCAACATCCCATATTTTCGAGTATCTGGGCCTGGGAGGATTCGAGTTGAAAATACCCTTCATGAACCTGGTTATCAGAGGGTGAGACCCAACAGAGTGGTGTCCCGATCCTGACCATAAATATGCTGACATTGCACTTCTGGCACTTCTGGCACAATTTAAAGCACTATAACTCAACTTCTCATCAAAATACAGTTTTGAGAGGAACTCCAATACATTGGTTACATGTGCTGTGTCTACGAAATATTAGACTGTGAACAGAACACTTCACATTTCTTAATATAGGAAATGTACTGTTTCTTCGTACTGTCTCTCCAGGCCGCAGTGAGTACATCCACCGTGCGATCAGATAGTCCGAGCCCCAGGAAAGGTCTTCTCAGACTCTGCAAACCAATATATTAATTTGGTCATGGAGTGGATGTTTCTCCCCAGTTACAGGGTGGACTAGCAGATTACTGCCTGTCAGGCACTACCAGAATGCCTGAGGCAGAGTCTCGCTTGATCTTCAGCAAGCAGTCGATGAGGCAGAATGGGGGGAATGCATAAAAGAACATTCCTCCCCAATGTAGCGAGAATGCCACCACCGCCACTGCCCCTGGGTCTGGTTCCCATGCAACATACTTCGGTAACTGGTGATTTAGTCTGGATGCAAACAAATCGATATCCGGTGATCCATACCGATCGATAATATCATTAAATATATTATGATTCAACATCCATTCTGTGTTGTCATTGAATTTCCGTGACCTGGTGTCCGCCACCTTATTGAGCCTACCTGGCAGGTAGGTAGCTGAAATCCAAATATTTCTTGCAATGCACCAGTGCCAAATAAGGTTAGCCAATTTATCACAGGATACAGACTTGATTCCACCCAAGTGATTAATGTATGCCACCGATGTTGTGTTGTCAATTTGAAGCTGAACATGCAGATGATGCATATTCCCGCAATAAGCCTTTAGCCCATAGAGTGTTCCCAGCAACTCTAAGTAGTTAATGCCATACCATTAAAGAATTGATGACATGCATATTCCATCTGCCACCACAGTTAGAGATGGTATCAATGGCTCCCCATCCCAGAGCACTAACATCAGTTTGTAATATTACTGAAGGACTGTTGACCAAAATATTACTGGAGCAATGCCGAATATTGGATGTCCACCATTGTAACTCAAAAATGGCTTCAGCTGGTAAATGCATAGGTCTATTGAAGTGACCTGCATGTAATTTGAGTGCCTGCTCCTTTGCACATTGTAAATTTTGATAATGCAAAGGCCCAAACTTTGCAGCTGGAAAAGCAGCCACTAATTTGCCAATTATTCTGGCTACTTGTCTAATAGAAGGTTGGTGTTTTACAATTAGATAATTACAAGCTTCTATTAATTGCAATCCCTTGCCCAAAGGCAGAGTCACTGACATGTGAATAGAGTTAATGGTAAATCCCAAATAATCAATAACTCTAGATGGTATCAATTTAGATTTAATTGGAAGGATGAGAAACCCCAATCTCTCAAACAAGAGTCTGGTGGCTGAAATAGCAAATTTAGCTAATTTTAGTTTCACCTATGATGAGGATATCATCCAAATATGCCATCACAATATGACTTTGCGCTCATAATAGCGCAAGAGCTGGTTTTAATAATTTTGTAAATAATCTGGGAGCTGAAGTTAACCGATTAGGCAATGCTTTAAACTGCCATAATTGCCCCATCCAGCTAAATTTCAAATATTTCCGGTGATCCCTATGAATGGGTACCGAATAATATGCATCTTTGAGGTCGATGCATGCCATATAACATCCTTTGGAAACCAGTTGTTTGGCAGTAACAAGGGTTTTCATTTTGAAATGTTTATACTGCACAAAGGAGTTAAGTCGAGTCAAGTCAAGGATGATTCGGCATCCACCATCCTTCTTTGGTCTAGTAAAAATATTGGACACAAATTGGTGAGGTTCATGACTCGACTTCTCAATTACCCCTTTTGTATATAACGACTGAATTTCAGCTTGTACATCCAAACCCTCCTGTTGTGAATGAATAAGGGTTTGGTGTATGCTGTGAGGGTGGAAACGAATCAGAAAGGAATTTGATTTGGAACCCTTGTATACTGTGCAGTATAAACGAATCTGATGTTATCGAACGCCATTCATTCAAAAACCAGCGTAATCTCCCCCCAACTTGTGTTTGACCCACACACCTCATGTTCCAGAAAGAACCAGACCCACCTACCTCCATGGTTACTGGTGGATTCGCGGTATTTATTTCCGCCCCCGAGGTTTGGGGGGTAGAGCTGCTGGAGTGCGCGAACTGCGCATCTTTGACAAGGGCCGTCCTCGGCCATACCCTAAAAAGACTTTTGCCCAAAACGTTTGGCCTTCATGCTGCTACCAGCTTCAGGGAATCTTTTGCTGCTGGTAGAGGCGTAGGGGTGTTGCTGCCGGAAAGACGAAGCTCTACTCGTTGGTGGAGCTCGGATTAGCCCTAAGGCTTTTGCCTCGTCGTCCAGGTCTTTGACCTGCTTTGGCAGATCTTCCCCAAACAGGTAATTTGGCAGCTGCACGTTGCTGGCCCTGCACAATCCCGAAAAATTTGGATTCAGGGCAGGGCGGATGGCATTTTTGCGGTAGCAATTTATTTCAAAGTGCGCGTTGCAAAATAATGCCAGCGCATCTTGTTGTCCATCCGACAGAGGACCTCCATCCACCGACCTGGCAAAGGCCGTGATGCCCGAAGCCAGCAGGCTCAGAATTCTCTGGAGTTTCACCTCCTGGTTTCTGATGCCTCTACCGATGTAATTCCATATCGAGCTATTTACAGCCGGAACTCTTAGGGATGCACAGTTGACAGGCGTGTGGTACCTCATGGCCGTATCCACTATTACTTGCTCTTGGAGCTGGTGTGAAGCAAGGTAGTTAATGCTGGCCACCAATTCTTCATCGAGCGGCTCCCCAATTTGCGACGGTATCGCAAATTTCTATGCTAAAGTGGGTAATTCTGCTTCTCGCAGCCTGTGCATCGTGGTATGCTCCCCGGACATACCGCCGAACTCTGAGCCAGCCCAAAACTGACTCTGTATGCTCCCCTCCTCAGAGAGGGAGACATCATGCAACCCTGAACCGGGCGCTGCCGCGGGCTCCTGAGGAGACCTGCGCTGATACGACTCCTTTCCTAGGAGTATATCATGGTGGAGCATCCTTTCCATGTGGTGCTCCATCCGGGACAGACGTCCGAAGAAGCTATCCATTGTGGGAGGTGCACCCTCCTGGCCTGACTCGTCGGAGTCAATAGGCCGCACAGACTTTTGCTTGGCTTTTCCACTTCTCGGGGTAGCCACGGTGCTCTCCAGAGTCACCAAGTCTGAAGTCGCTGGAATTATCGTCAGCGACTCGGATGGCAAAATCGACGGCCGTCCGCTACCCGCAGCCCCGCGGTCTTCCATAGCAGGTCTCCCCGCGGCTCGCCTAGACTTCACCCTTGATTTGTCCATCCCTGTTCGAACTTGAAGCAACACTGCAATCAAGGATTATCGAACACACAACCTCAGAATAAGTTCGAGAACTTACCTGTGGGTCTTTTAACTTACCGCTGGAGGAGCGACGCGCCTACCAGCCAGTCGTGGCGCCATGCGTCGATGTATTGACACGCATGCGGGCCTGTGGGTTCTTCACGTAGTCACTCACGTGACTCCGAAGTAAAATGTATGTCCTGAATAGTCAATGTTAGGAACTGCAGTGGGATTAATGGGATATAGACTGACAGAGTATTCAAGTTAGAGACTGTCATATAGACTGACAGAGTATACAAGTCCCAAGTATTATCAATAAGGTCAAATAAATTAGTGGTGTTCTAAATTGATCATAAGTATAATAGGCTATTAAAGTCAAATGATGATGATCAAGTTAGATCAAAGTGTAAAACCTTTGTCTATTGCAGTCTATAGTATGTGGTGCTTTTTAAAGTGAAGAAATGAAGGCTGAAGAAAGATAAAACAAAGATTCACAAAAAGCAGCTTTTATTTTTTGTTGAAATGCATATTAAGAATTGATGGGATACCCTTGGTTGGATTTTGTACAATACAATACAATAATACTTTATTAGCCAAGTATGTTTTGCAACATACGAAGAATTTCATTTGCCAAGTTAGTCATACAAATAAATAGCAAGGGAACACACAAAATACATTTTAACATAAACATCCACCACAGTGACCTCCACATTCCTCAGTGACATAGAAGGCAAAAAAAAAGTTCAATCTCTTCCCTTCTTTGTTCTCCTGTGGTCGGGTGCCTCAAACCTTCTGTTGACGGGATGATCTTGACTCCCGTAGCCAACGGTGTTTGCGCGCTCCGCGTCGGGGCAATCTGCTCCTGGGTTGGGGCTTCGAATCTCTGCGTCGTTGGAACTCCCGACTCGGCCTCTCCTGATCAGCTCCGCAGTGGGGCACAAAGTCAATCCGAGGAGGCCTCCAGCTCCACGATGTTAGGCTGCAGGGCGACCAGAGATGTGATCTGCAAAATCGTGCGGCACCAGGATGGAAGAGAGTAAATGAAAACCCTGTTTCTGGATTCTCAACGATCTGAAGAGGGAGCATGCTTTAGAGTAAAATAGAAGACATTTAGAAGAGGTGGCATAAAAATGTTCTTTACACAGATTTGGACGTTAGTTAATTCCCTTCCAGGGTTCGTGATTGAATTTGAAGTATTCTCACCATTCAAGAATAGATTAGATTCTGTGGTCATCCATTGAAATTGGGCAAGGTCCCCAATGAATATTTCTCCTCTGCTTTTAATGCAGAGAAAAAAATGAAGTCAGGGATCTTGGTTTTTTTTAATGGCAATGCCCTGAGGACAATTTATATTACAGCTGAGGAGGTGCTTGATGTCCTAAGACATATGAAGGTAGTTATATATCCTGGGCTTGATCAGACATGTCGAAGGACACTGAGGGAAACAAGATGATAAATTGCAGGAGTCATGGCTGAGATACATGCATCATTGTTAAGCACAGGTAAGGTGCTGGTAGACTGTATGGTGGCTGTATGGTGTGCCTCTACTTAAGAAGGGCTGCAAAGAAAAACCTGAGAACTTTAGACCAGTAAGCCGAACATCTGAGGTACAAAGGTTACAGAGAAGATGCAGAGAAGATTTAGGAAGATGTTATCAAAATTCATGGGCCTGACTTTAGCGATTTTAACTTTAGATTTTAGACTTTAGAGATACAGCATGGAAACTGGCCCTACAGCCCACCAAGTCTGCACCAACCAGCGATCACCCTGTACACTAGCATTATCCTATACACTACAGACAATTTACAATTTTAGCAAAGCCAATTAACCTTCAAACTAGTACATCTTTAGAGTGTGGAAGGAAATCAGATCACCAGGAAAAAACCCACACGGTCACAGAGAGAATGTACAAACTCCGTACAGACATCACCTGTGGTCAGGATTGAATCTGGGTCTCTGGTGCTGTGAGGCAGCAACTTTGCAGCTGCACCACTGCACTGCCCCTATAGCAAGAGGTTAGGACTTTATTCCTTGGAGTGCAGGAGATGAGGGCTGATCTTACTGAGATACCTGTATGTAAAATAAAGAGGAGAAAAGATAATGTGATAATCTTTCAATAGATAATCTTTGGAAGATATTTTTAAAGATAATCTTTTTTCCTAGGCTACGGCAATCAAACATGAGAAGACATAGGTTTAAGGTGAGAGGGGAAAGAGTTTATAGGAACCTGAGGGGTAACTTCTTCAGGCAGAGGGTGGTGGGTATATGGAACGACGTGCCAGAGGAAATAGTTGAGGCAGGTACAATAACAACATATAAAATACAGCTACATGGGTAGGAAAGGCTTAGTGTTGAGGCGAATGGGACTAACTTGGAATGGGGCATCTTGATCGGCATGAATGAGTTGGACCAAAGGGCTTGTTTGCGTGCTGTAGGACTCTTTGACACAATGACAAAGTGAATATCTGTGAATATATGTGAACCAAGAAAAATGAATAAAGTGATGTGAATGACAGATAAGTGATGCATTTGTGAACTAGTTGGGCTGTCTGATTCTACAATATATTTTGGTAATTCTACGCAAAAATATTGATACCATTTTCATGCCACCTGCGGTCCTACAACAGCGGGAAGAACAAGTATGAAAAATAAATTCGTTTTGAACCTTAGTTTATTTGAAAAAATATATCATTAAGATATATTGTTTGACTGGTTTCTTAGCCATGGTCTTGATACTTTGAAAGGGATTTGCAGAACTGTTGAATTTGTACAACTGAGGATAAAGCTGAACTGCAAAATAAAGTTTTCACATGGAATAGATTCATCCAGTAGAATTCAGTTCAATTATCATTTTGCACTACCTGAAGTAAACAAACATTGGTCTGTTGTTATTTTGATTGTTAAGTTTATTGATTAGTTAACATTCCAATTTTGATTTTTTTATTATTAAATCTAACGGTATCGTGTTCCATTGGAACTGTATGCTGTAGATCATGTTTCAGGAATGGAGCTCTCACTGCTGCACTTTAAACTTAAATAATTGCCATGTTTGAATTTGGTCATGGAGAAAATTTCTTGGAAACTTTTGCATCTATTTCCACTGGGGTGACAATTTTGCAAATCAGGACAATTGTACGACTCAAGATGCTTAATAATTTGCATTGCGACAACTCACCATTTTAGTCATTCTCAAATCTTTCCCAGGGCATACAGTTTGGTAGTTAACAAAGGTGCATTTTCTCAAAAAAAATCCTTCAATCTAACAATATAGTTTCTGATTGCTTTTCCCTGCTTTGATTTCTTGTAACAAAGTTGTAACTTTTCTAGGTTTCCAAATAGTAAAAAAACAATTTCGTTTTTTTTCAGAGCTGCCACATTATTAAGAACCAGCTTTTGTCAATAGAGTTGCCTTCTTCCTCATTTGTATTGCAACATAATATACCTGGACATTGTCCACAGGCAATGTGCAGTAAAGAATGTTGTCATTCTCACCATAATTGAAATGAAGGACTGAGGATCTTCTTGCATTTTTTGGCTCCTACATGTTCTTGAGTTGCTATCTTATCCTGGTGTTCACTAAATAATGACATTGCTACATGTAATACCTATTTGCACCACGCTTAACTACCCTATATTCTAAATTCCTATGTTTTCTCCAGCTATCAGTATATCTCTTTCCCTCAGAGCACTGCTGACCTCAGCTGCCTTTTCACTAGTCAACACACTACATTTAGCTTTTGTGTTCAGTGCCATGAGTCATCAATCTCTGGCAGGTTCTTGGAAGAATTTCTTTAAAACACACTATTCTTTTTTTCTTGAGCCTAACACTCATTGACAATTTTCTCAATTATTTTCATAACACGCTGTAGTGTATTAAAGGTGGGCTGTGAGCCATGTTTGGAAAGCTGTGAAATCTACTTTGAGTAAAGTCTTAGTGAAACCAGAATTTCAGAACATGTGCTGACTCATTATTGCTGAATAACATAATAGACATCATGTCTGATGGCATCATTACAATACACACATAAACACCCAATTACACACGCACACGCACAGGCACAAGCGACTCATAACATACCACAAGCACTGGAAATCTTGGGAGACATTTACTTGTTCTGGTCCAACCATATTGACGCTACAGCCAATAAAGCAAACTAACATCCCTATTTCCTCAAAAGACAGGAAATTAAGCAGGTCTCGAATGACTCTTATCAGATGCAGCATAGAATTTTTCAGATGCAGCATAGAATGTATCCCATCCACATGTATTAGAGCTTGGTATGGCAGCTGTTCTGACAGCAGATTGCACAAAATTGCAGTTGTGAACACAGTCCATTCGATCACAAAAACAGCCTTCACCCCACCACTATTGACTTCATCTGTAGTTCATGCAGCCTCGGGAAAGCAGCCAACAAGAAACTCATGTTTATTCTCGCCTCTCCTGTCAGGTAAAATATAGCAAAAGCTTGAAAGCATGTAACACCAGATAATAGAACAGCTTTGTCCCTGCTGTTTTCAGACTCTCGCCTGCTAAGGATACATCCTGATCTTCCTATCTCCCTCGTCGTGGCCCTTGCACTTCATTCCATCTGCACTTTTTCTGTACCTGCAACACTATATTCTGCACTCTGCTTATTTCCTCTTTTAAACTACCTGATGTATTTATGTATGGTATGATGCCTGGATAGCAATCAATACAATGGTTTTCACTGTATCTTGGTGCATGTGACAATAATAAATATCAGTAAAAATCTGAAAATATTAGACAAAATAATTATTTGTTATTGAATAAAAATATTGGAAGAGTAAAAACAGAGAGAGGCTTAATGGTTAATGTAATATAAAAATATCCATAATGTTGAATGGAGTACAGAGTAACTTAATTGAAAACTGATACAATTTAAGACAGAGACCTTGTGCATCATTCTGTCATTTTAACAGACATGAATATATAAAGCTTTGTATTATACTGAATTGGTTTTAATTGACATATCATACTATGAATTTTCAAACAGAAAAATAATTAGTGATTTCACGATAAAATGGGTCATGTAACTTGGTTGGTAAATCATATCAGATATGTTTGCTATATAAATAACATCATTACTTTTGGCATCCCAGCTATTTTTCTTAGACTGGCGATTATCGGAAGTAGAACACAAAAGGAAAAAATCACGTTATACTTAAGAGGAAGGGAGAGGTATTAATGTACTCTCTCTGTAAAACACAAATCAGAATAATTACCAGTCTTCGAAAGAAAGACATACAAAGATATACATTCTGAAGAAGGGTATCGAACTGAGACGCCACCTACTCCTTTTCTCCAGAGATGCTGTCTGACCAGCTGAGTTACTCCAGATATTCTGTGTCTATCTTCATTCAAATTTTCCCTCCATTGTAATGCAATTTGTTTAATTAAATTTGGAAAGTATTCACTTAAAAGTTTACTGACCAACTGTAAAATGTTTTCTGGAGAGGAGGAATAGATAACGTTTTGGGTCGAGACCCTTCTACAGACTGAAAGTTATGGGAAAGGGAAACAAGAGATATAGACGATGATGCAGAGAGATAAAGAACAATGAATGAAAGATATGCAAAATAGTAACGATGATAAAAGAAACAGGCTGTTTGCAGGGTGACAATGAGAAGCTGGTGCGACTTGGTTGGGGGAGGGATGAAGAGAGAGGGTATTCCAGGGTTACTTGAAGTTAGTGAAATCAATATTCATACCACTGGGGTGTAAGCTGCCCAAGCGAAATATGAGAATCTGTTCCTCCAATTTGCACTGGCCCTCACTTTGACAATGGAGGAAGACCAGGACAGAAAGGTCAGTGTGGGAATGGGTGTGGTATGAATATTGATTTCTCTAACTTCAAGTAACCCCGGCATTCCCACTTTCTCCATCTCTCGCCCACCCAAGACACACCAGCTTTTTGTTTTCACCCAAAAAACATAGAAACATAGAAAATAGGTGCATGAGTAGTCCATTCGGCCCATCGAGCCTGCACCGCCATTCAATATGATCATGGCTGATCATCCAACTCAGTATCCTGTACCTGCCTTCTCTCCATACCCCCTGATCCCTTTAGCCTCAAGGGCCACATCTAACTCCCTCTTAAATATAGCCAATGAACAGGCCTCAACTATCTTCTGTGGCAGAGAATTCCACTCTCTGTGTGAAAAATGTTTTTCTCATCTCGGTCCTAAAAGACTTCCCCCTTATCCTTAAACTGTGACCCCTTGTTCTGGACTTCCCCAACATCGGGAACAATCTTCCTGCATTTAGCCTGTCCAACCCCTTAGGAATTTTGTAAGTTTCTATAAGCTCCCCCCTCAATCTTCTAAATTCTAGCGAGTACAAGCCGAGTCTATCCAGTCTTACTTCATATGAAAGTCCTGACATCCCAGGAATCAGTCTGGTGAACCTTCTCTGTACTCCCTCTATGGCAAGAATGTCTTTCCTCAGATTAGGAGACCAAAACTGTACGCAATACTCCAGGTGTCTCACCAAGATCCTGTACAACTGCAGTACAACCTCCCTGCTCCTATACTCAAATCCTTTTGTTATGAATGCTAACATACCATTCGCTTTCTTCACTGCCTGCTGCACCTGCATGCCTACTTTCAATGACTGGTGTACCATGACACCCAGGTCTCGTTGCATCTCCCCTTTTCCTAATCGGCCACCATTCAGATAATAGTCTACTTTCCTGTTTTTGCCACCAAAGTGGATGACCTCATATTTATCCACATTATACTGCATCTGCCATGCATTTGCCCACTCACCCAACCTATCCAAGTCACCTTGCAGCCTCCTAGCATCCTCCTCACAGCTAACACTGCCCCCCAGCTTTGTGTCATCCGCAAACTTGGAGATGTTGCATTCAATTCCCTCGTCCAAATCATCAATATATATTGTAAATAGCTGGGGTCCCAGCACTGAGCCTTGCGGTACCCCACTAGTCACTGCCTGCCATTCTGAAAAGGACCCGTTTACTCCTACTCTTTGCTTCCTGTCTGCCAGTCAGTTCTCTATCCACATCAATACTGAACCCCCAATACCGTGTGCTTTAAGTTTGCATACTAATCTCTTATGTGGGACCTTGTCGAAAGCCTTCTGAAAGTCCAGATATGACACATCCACAGGTTCTCCCTTATCCACTCTACTATTTACATCCTCGAAAAATTCTATAAGATTCGTCAGACATGATTTACCTTTCATAAATCCATGCTGACTTTGTGCAATGATTTCACCACTTTCCAAATGTGCTGCTATCCCATCTTTAATAACAAATTCTAGCATTTTCCCCACTACCGATGTTAGACTAAATGGTCTGTAATTCCCCGTTTTCTGTCTCCCTCCCTTTTTAAAAAGTGGGGTTACATTACCTACCCTCCAATCCTCAGGAACTACTCCAGAATCTAAAGAGTTTTGAAAAATTATCACTAATGCATCCACTATTTCTGGAGCTACTTCCTTAAACTCTCTGGGATGCAGCATATCTGGCTCTCGGGATTTATCGGCCTTTAATCCATTCAATTTACCTAACACCACTTCCGGACTAACCTGGATTTCACTCAGTTCCTCCATCTCATTTGACCCCCGGTCCCCTGCTATTTCCGGCAGATTATTTATGTCTTCCTTAGTGAAGACGGAACCAAAGTAGTTATTCCATTGGTCTGCCCTGTCCTTGTTCCCCATGATCAATTCACCTGTTTCTGACTGCAAGGGACCTACATTTGTTTTAACTAATCTTTTTCTCTTCACATATCTATAAAAGCTTTTGCAGTCAGTTTTTATGTTCCCTGCCAGTTTTCTTTCATAATCTATTTTCCCATTCCTAATTAAGCCCTTTGTCCTCTGCTAGACTGAATTTCTCCCAATCCTCTGGTAGGCTGCTTTTTCTGGCTAATTTGTATGCTTCATCTTTTGTTTTGATACTATCCCTGATTTCCCTTGTTATCCACAGATGCACTACCTTCCCTGATTTATTCTTTTGCCAAACTTGGATGAACAATTGTTGTAGTTCATCCATGCAGTCTTTAAATGCCTTCCATTGCATATCCACCGTCAACCCTTTAAGAATCAATTACCAGTCTATCTTGGCCAATTCACGTCTCATGTCCTCAAAGTTACCTTTCTTTAAGTTCAGAACCCTTGTTTCTGAATTAACAATGTCACTCTCCATCCTAACGAAGAACTCAACCATATTATGCTCACCCTTGCCCAAGGGGCCACGCACAACAAGACTGCTAACTAACCCCTCCTCATTACTCAATACCCAGTCTAGAAAAGCCTGCTCTCTCGTTGGTTCTTCTACATGTTGGTTTAGAAAACTATCCAGCATTCATTCCAAGAAATCCTCTTCCTCAGCACCCCTGCCAATTTGATTCACCCAATCTATATGTAGATTGAAGTCACCCAATATAACTGTTTTACCTTTGTTGCACGCATTTATAATTTCCTGTTTGATGCCATCCCCAACTCCACTAATACTGTTAGGTGGCCTGTACACAACTCCCACGAGCGTTTTCTGCCCCTTAGTGTTTCGCAGCTCTACCCATATCAATTCCACATCCTCCAAGCTAATGTCCTTCCTTTCTATTGCGTTAATCTCCTCTCTGACCAGCAACGCTACCCCGCCTCCTTTTCCTTTCTGTCTATCCCTCCTGAATATTGAATATCCCTGGATGTTCAGCTCCCAGCCTTGGTCACCCAGGAGCCATGTCTCCCTGATCCCAACTATATCATATTCATTAATAACTATCTGCACATTCAACTCATCCACCTTATTACGAATGCTCCTTGCATTGAGACACAAAGCCTTCAGGCTTGTTTTTACAAAACCCTTATATAATTATGTTGAAAAGTGGCCCTTTTTGATTTTTGCCATGGATTTGTCTACCTGCCACCTTGCTACCTATTGCTTCTACCTTCATTTTACACCCCTCTGTCTCTCTGCTCATGCTCCCATCCCCCTGCCACATTAGTGTAAATCCTCCCCGACTGCACTAGCAAACACTCCCCCAAGGACATTAGTTCCATTCCAGCCCAGGAGCAGACTGTCCTGTTTGTACTGGTCCCACCTCCCCCAGAACTGGTTCCAATGCCCTGGAAATTTGAATCCCTCCCCCTTGCACCATTTTTAAAGCCACGTATTCATCTGAAATATCTTCCTATTTCTACTCTGACTAGCATGCGGCACTGGTAGTAATCCAGAGATTATTACCTTTGAGGTCCTACTTTTAAGTTTTCTCCTAGCTCCCTAAATTCACCTTGTAGGAACTCATCCCGTTTTTTACCTTTAGCGTTGGTACCAATGTGCACCACGACAACTGGCTGTTCACCTTCCCCCTCCAGAATGTTCTGCAGCCGCTCAGAGACATCCCTGTCCCTTGCACCAGAGAGGCAACATATCATCCTGGAGTCTCATTTGTGGCTGCAGAAATGCGTATCTATTCACCTTACAATTGAATCCCCATATTACTATAGCCCTTCCACTCTTTTTCTTCCCCTCCTGTGCTGCAGAGCCACCCACGGTGCCATGACCTTGGCTGCTGCTGCCTTCCCCTGATGAGCCATCTCCCCCAACAGTATCCAAAATGGTATATCTGTTTAGGAGGGAGATGACCGCTGGGGACTCCTGCACTACCTGCCTACTGCTACGCTGGCTAGTGGCCACCCGTTCCCTTTCTTCTCGCTTAACTTTTACCTGCGGTGTGGCCAACTCACTGTACGTGCTATTCACGACTTTCTCAGCATCGTGGATGCTCCAGTATGAATCCAACCACAGCTCCAACCATTGAATGCGCTCTGCCAGGAGCTGCAGCTGGACACACTTCCTGCACACGTAGTCACCAGGGACACCAACAATATCCCTGATCTCCCACATGTTGCAGGATGAGCAATCCATGTGGGCGATCTCAACTGACATGGCTTACCCCCAAATTAAATCAACTCACTCCCACTATAAAAATCTTAATCCTTTGTATTGTATTGTATTGTATTGTATATATTTTAATGACCACACAGCCAGGCTGGTGGAATTTGTTATCAGTACAGCTCGGTACAGGTTCCAACATTTCATCAACATTAAACTTATAACATAGATGTACATACAGACAGACACATTACATAATACATAAGTGCCATGCTTATTTAAACTGTACCTTTACTAAAAAGCACTGTACCCTTAACTCACTGTACCCTTAACTCACTGAACCCTTAACTAAAAGGTACGAACAGAAAGCAGAAATACAAACCTGGGGTTACTCCCAATCAGCTGCTTCCTCTAGTCTGCTTCCACCAATCAGCGGCTTCCTCCAGACCACTTTTTATGAAGTGTGATTTAATCACACATTTAATAATGGCCTGTTTCCTTTACAATCGTTACGTTATTGCATATTTTTCATTCAGTGTTCTCTACCTCTCTACATCATCGTATACAGTATATCTCTCATTTCCCGTTCTCGTGAATTTCAGTCTGAAGAAGGGTCTCAACCTGAAACGTCACCCATACCCTCTCTCCAGAGATGCTGCTTGTCCCGCTGAGTTATCCCAGCTTTTTGCGTCTATCTTTGGTTTAAACCAGCATCTGCAGTTCCTTCCTGTACAATGTTTACTCTACCAAAGCACACTTCCAAATAATCTTTTATAGGAGTGAATCTTACTGGATCAGATTTAGGTAAATCATTTTTTAGAGACGGCAAAGTTGCTGCCTTACGGTGCCAGAGACCCGGGTTCATACCTGACCTCAGGTGCTGTCTGCACATAGTTTGTACATTCTCCCTGTGACTGCATGGGTTTGCTCTGTGTACTCCGGTTTCCTCCCAAATTACATAGGTGTGCACATTTGTAGATTCATTGGCTTCTGTAAATTGTCCCTAGCCTGTGGAAGAGAATGAGTACATGGGTGATCATTGGTTGGCACAGACTTAGTGGGCTGAAATGCCTGTTTCCACGATGTATCTCTAAACTAAAAAATGAAACAACAACAAAAAGGGAAAAATCAACCTTTGTGTCATGATGTAAACAAATAGCAAGATAACACTGGGAATTTCAGTGGGCCAGATTACTTCAGCGAAATAACTCCCCTGCTTTTCTTATCATGGTTAAACATTTTCTTCCATCAGCATTCATTTTTTGCTGTCTGATAGCCCGTGTAGCACGTTGTCATTCAAAAACCTTTCCTCGCATTTAGTACCATTTGATGTGTTTTTAACACTAAATATTTGGCTTCTTTTCCACAGTGACCAAGATAATATACCATACATTTCCTTATGTACCATAACTAAGTAATAGTAAGATTAAACGAGAAATTACCAGTTTGAAGTTTGATCTTTATTTTATGAGGAGTTACGATGAGCGATTACGTGAAGAACCCCACCAGTCCGCATGCGCGTCAATCTTCAAAGCAGCGGTGTGAAATCACAGGTAACAGTAATTGAAGTAACATAGTAAGATCAGAAACCTAGAACTACCAGATGACCTTTGTGATATGAGGGTTGGGAGCGGTGGGCACGTAATCGCTCACCGCAACTCCTCATAAAATAAAGATCAAACTTCAAACTGGTAAGTTCTCGTTTAATCTTACTATTACTTACTATTTTACTTCGGAGTCACGTGAGTGATTCCGTGAAGATTTCAAAGTTCTGTGATTTCATGCCGTGAGAAACGAGTCTACACAACCACAACTGCTTCAATTGACAGATGAGGGAAACATTCATAATGAATAAATAATAATAATAGTAACCCCTCTCATCCGAGAGAAACTTTACAACTGAACCTAAAATAGAGTTGGCAAATACCCCTGGTCTGTCAATGGGTTATTATATATTGTTTGGGAAGTTCCTTCGTTTGACCATCCTGCAGCCGCTAGGATGTGGTCCAGCGGAACGTACATACCCCTTGCTGCTGATGTTGTAGCAGCCTTGGTGGAGTGAGATCTGAAAATCAGTATCTACTCCTGCATAAACAAACCCCGTTTCACCACCTGGAGATGGTCTGAACTGATACCTTCTTATAAAGTTTTTTGTAACTAACAAGCATTGCTAGTTCAGAGCCTCTAAGGCTCTTGGTGACCTTGACGTATTGTTGTATATATGTGACCTCACATAACCGAAGGTCCCTGGGGTATACCATGAAACTAGTTTGAGTCCTGACGCCCCTTCTGCTCTGCTTAACTAAATCATAAACATAAAATATTATATTATTTGCAGATGTAATCATCCTGTCCAGTCGCAATTATGTAGCGACTGAACCCGTTGCGCTGAGACCAGCGCCATGAGGATAACTACCTTATGAGAGCCGGGCCAAAGCTAACGATGTAGCCGGAGCCCCCTGGTGAAGTAGTGTTAATACAATGTCAAAATCCCATACTGGCCTGTACTTGTCCTGGGAGAACTTGTGTTAAAGATATCCTTTACAAACTCGATATCCGAGGGTGAAACCCGACAGAGTGGGTCCCGTTCGCTGCAACAAATATGATGGGAAGGCACGTTGGGCACAGTTAATGGCCCTATAACTCAATTATTGTCAAAGCCCATTTGAAAATGAACTCCAAAACGTCAGTAATCTGTACTGTATTAAATGTAACATTAGCATTTAAACAAAACGTTTCCCTTCTCCTGAAGAGGAAATGTACTGCTGTTTTGGTGCTATCCTTGCACTCTGCAGTGAGCACATACATGGATCAGTGTGACAACCTGAGCCGTAGAAGCAGTCTACTCAGAATCTGCGTCAATAAATATTTTATCATGCAGAGGCTGGTTTCCCAAGACACAGGCTGAACCAGCAAAGTTTTACATTTAGAATAACCGTATAAGGTTGTATTATTATTCCCGACAAAAGCGGGAATCATGGCTGCATAGGCCAGTCAGACAGTATGAAAACCTAAAGCAAGATCTTGCTGACTTTATTTCAAGACCCAACTGTTGAGGCAAAATGGAGGAAGACATAAATGAACATTCCTCCTCCTTGTAGCGAGCATGCATCTCTCGCCACTGTTATGGCATATATTTTTGCAAATGGTGAATAAGCATGAAAACAAACATATTGATATTCGGTGTTCCATCGAACCATAATTTCATAAAATACTTTGTGATCCAACACCCATTCTGTGTTGTCATTGATCTGTATTTGATGATACACCAGTGGCAAATGAGATTAGGTAAATTATTACAGGATACTTTTACTTGATTGCACCCATGTGGCTAACATATGCCACCACCATAGTGTATCAACTTGAAGTTGAGCATGCAGATTATGCATATTCGCTCAATAACCCTTTAACCCATAGAATGCACCTAGTGTCTATAGATAGTTGATACCAATAACTGAAAGATTTGGCAACTCATGCAATTGTCCTCCACCTTCGAACTAGAGATGACATTCGCAATATTCCACCTTAGAGCACTTAGCATCAATTTGTAATATAACTGACATTTTACTGACCAAACTACTGGAGCAATGCTGAATACTGTTCGTCCATCATTGTGACTTTGGTAGCTTCAGCTGGTAATAGCATAGGTCTGTTAACAATGACCTACATGGCACTTGAAAGATTGCTACTTTGCACGATGTAAGTTCCCCCACGCACAGCTGAATCACAGCTGCTATATTGCCAATTACTCTTGATGAATAGAAGGCTGCTTTATAACAACCAGGTTGTTACAGGCTTCGATTAACTCCAATCTCTTGCCCCAGGGCGGAGTCACAGGTTAATTAATAGTTAAAGGTAAATCCCAATGATCAATAAGTCTATTTGGTATCAACTTAAATTTAACTGGATGGCTGAGGAACCCCAATTTCTCAAATATAGTTTGAGGCTGAAACAGTTGGTTTTAGCAAAATACAGCGTTAGAATATCATCCAGTCAAGACATAACACGTGTTTTTGAACTCTGAGTAGTCCAAGCACCGATTTTAGTAATTTATTAAATAACCTGGGAGCTGAATTTAGCCCATTTTGCAATGCTTTACTGTTATCATTGCCTCATCCTGATAATTTCAAATGTCGCCGGTGATCACTGTAAATGGGAACTGAATAGAATGTATCTTTGAGATCGATGCATGCCATAAAGATCCTTATGAAAATCAGTTGTTAGTCCTTAACGAAGTTTCCCATTCGGAAATGTTTATACTGCACATGCGAGTTAAATGACATTCTCCATCTTTCACAATGAACAGGCCACGCCTGCCATAATTTCATGCTTGCCTCGAACGACAACTCTGGCCCGATTTACAACTCTGGCCATAATTCTGAGCCTGCCTCGAAAGACAGCTCTGGCCATAATTCTGAGCCTGCCTCGAAAGACAACTCTGGCCATATTTCCGAGCCTGTCTCGAAGACAATCCTGGCCATAATACTGAGCCTGCCTCAAAAGACAAATCTGGCCCCAATTCCAAACCTGCTTGGAATGCTAGTATTGTGCAGTTTTACATGGTTAGATGCCGCTAAGTAGATAACAATGCCTTAACCATTTGTGTGTTGTACAAACAAGTGTAAATATTACCAACTTGTAAGTGGTCCACTTACCCCATGTTTCAGAAGTGCCAGACCCACCTACCTGCCTGGTTACCTTGGCTGTAGAGTAGGACTGGTAGGGTGCGTGGAACCTCTGCCCAGCTTTCACGCTGCCATCAGCTTCAGTGAACCGCTTACTGCCGCTGGAGGCATGGGGTGCGTTGTCGCCGAAACGATGAAGCTTTCCTCGTCATTGGTACCTTGATTGGTCCGACAGCTTTTGCTTCCTCATCCAGGTTTTGCCTGTTGAACAGGTCTTACCTGAATAGAAGATTCGGCGGCTGCTCTAATGTTCCCCTTATAGCGCTGTTCATTGCCGGCACTTGTAGCATGAGGGGAACTCTGGCCCCTTCCGGGTATTCTGCCAACGGCTGGTAATCAACTCTTCTGGCAGCAACACCTTCGTTTGCAAAGATTCTCTTGAAGCCATACGTACTGTATGTTCCACGGACATACTTTAGAATTTGAAGGCAGTTACATACTGACCACTCGCACTCCCCTCCACAGAGAGGGAGATTCGTAGGCAGCCCTGAAACCGGTGCTGCCGCAGGCCCCTGAGGATACCTGCGCTGATATGGTCCCTCCAACGGACCTATACCAGGATGGAACATCACATTTAAGATAAGACTTTATTAATCCCCTTATTCAGGGGAAATTCAGATGTCCTTGCAGCACACTAATAAAAATACAACATAGTGTTCAAAAAGAAGTTCAACACAAAAACATCCCCCCACAATGGTTCCCACTGTGGGGGAAGGCACAAAGTCCAGTCCCCATCCTCTTGTCCACCCAGAGTCGGGCACATTTGTGGGATAAACTCCCGAGAGCGCTATCCATGCTCTATTTTTTCCTTGCGGGCACGTCGTGCCTCGTGATATGCTCTCCGCTATACCTTCGATCTCCTGAGTCAGAAAACTGACCCCGAATGCTCCCCTCCTCAGAGAGGGAGACATTGTGCAGCCCTGTAACAGGTGCCGCTGCCGCGGGCTCCGGAGGAGACCCGGGCTGATAGCTCCCTCCATCGGAGCATATCATCCTGGAGCAACCTCTCCATTAGGTGCTCCATGTGGGGTAGACATCCGAAGACGCTACCCATTGAAGGAGGGGAACCCTCCTGGCCTGACTCGCCTGAGTCCATAGGCCTGACTGACTTATTGTTGGTTTTACCCCATGTACTGGGGACCACAGCGGTCTGGGAGCCGCTGACTGCACTGTCAGCGACTCTGGTGGTGATACCACCTTCCTCCTGGATTTACCCCTCCACGGGAACCACAGCAGCCTGGAAGCCGCTGACCGCATTGTCAGCGACTGGGATCGCGAACCCGCCGGCCGCCGGCTACCAGCAATTCCGCAGTCGGGACCGGAGTGTCCCCACAGCCCATAGCCGGTTTCCCGGGGCCCGTCTGGACTTCGCGACAATATCCAGCAGGAAACCTCTGTAAGAAAAGGTTTTTGCAAGAAAAAACAGAACCTGGTAAGAAATACAAAACTTACCTGTAGGTATAAATTTACCACTGGCAGGTGCAACGCGCCTGCCAGTCAGTCGCTTCGCCATGCGACAGACGTAATGACGCGCATGCGGATTGGCGGGGTTATTCACGGAATCACTCACGTGACTCCGAAGTAAAACTCATCTTCATGGAGTCTTTTACCACTAACATTAGAAGACCCATTTCTGCTTAAGAAAATCTCCTGCTAAACGTAACTCTTATTAACATAGAACATAGAACAGCTCAGCACAGAAATGGGCCCTTTGCCCCCCAATGTTTGTGCCAAACGTGAAGCAAAGTTAAACTGATATCATCTGCCTGTATATGATCCACATCCCTCTATTCCCTGCATGTCCATGTGCCTATCTAAAATCCTCTTAAATGCCACTATAATATCTGCCTCCACCACCACCCGTGGCAATGAGTTCCAGGCTTCCATTACTCTCTGTATAATAAACTTGCCCTGCACATCTATATAACTAAAAGTCTCATCTTGACCACTTCCTGTCTGCGCTGTATGTTGATTTTAGAAAAAAAATGCTACCCTATATCACTATGATTTTTGGCCATCTTACTGACAGTTCTCCTCCGCTGAGGCAGCCCCGAGGACTTTTCCGATCGATGAAAAATAAAAAAGTTATGAGTGTTTAAAAAACCTTGAAATCAGCTGATTGGTCCTCTCGCCTGTCAATCACCATGATGGAGGTAACGCCCCTTCCGGGGGGGGGGGCAAGACTATAAAACCCCGGATGCCTTGACGTGAGTCAGTCACTCTGGAAGATCGCAAGGGGGAGGCCACAATTGTGATTCTAAGCTATGAATCAACTGAACTATGAGTCTTTAATGTACTTGCAATAAATGATTTGTTAGCCCTTAATGAAAATGAAATGAGCTCTTCGGCCTGCCCTGTGCTTGAAACTGCAATTGAAATGGAAATTAAATGAAAATGGAATGAGCTGTTTGGCCTGCCCTGTGCTTGAAACTGCAATGGAAATGGAAATGAAATGAAAATGCAATGAGCTGTTTGGCCTGCTCTGTGCTTGAAACTGCAATGGAAATGGAAATGAAATGAAAATGCAATGAGATGTTTGGCCTGCCCTGTGCTTGAAACTGCAATGGAAATGGAAATGAAATGAAAATGCAATGAGCTGCTTGGCCTGCCCTGTGCTTGAAACTGCAATGGGAATGGAAATGAAATGAAAATGCAATTAGCTGTTTGGCCTGCCCTGTGATTGAATGCAATGGAAATGAAAATGCAATGACCTGTTTGGCCAGCCCTGTGCTTGAAACTGCAATGGAAATGGAATGAAATGGAAATGCAATGAGCTGTTTGGCCTGCCCTGTGCTTGAAACTGCAATGGAAATGGAAATGAAATGAAAATGCAATGACCTGTTTGGCCTGCCCTGTGCTTGACACTGCAATGGAAATGGAAATGAAATGAAATGAAAATGGAATGAGTTGTTTGGCCTGCCCTTTGCTTGAAACTGCAATGGAAATGGAAATGGAAATGAAATGAAAATGAAATAAGTTGTTTGGCCTACCCTGTGCTTGAAATTAAAATGGAAATGGAAATGGAAATGGAAATGGAAATGGAAAAGGAAATGGAAATGGAAATGGAAATGGAAATGAAATGAGTTGTTTGGCCTGCTCGGTGCTATAAATGGAAATGAAAATGAAATGAGTTGTTTGGCCTGCCCTGTGCTTGAAATTGAAATGGAAATGAAATGAAATGAGTTGTTTGGCCTGCCTGAAACCACTAATTTCGGCCCACAAGGCCTCTATTAGCCGAGAGACGTCCCTTTTGCCCAAAATGACCGTACCAGGCCAAGAAAAGTCCAGAAAAAGTGCCTTTCACTGAGATTTCACAGATTTTTTTTAAGTTTCCCTTCAGCCTATCAGGCCTGTACTAGCCCAGGAGGAGTCCCTTTGGCTAATCAGAAAGTATTCCCCTTGCAAGTATTAAATCTCACCCCAGTATTTTTCTCCCTCCCTTCATTGGCTCCCTGTGAGATCCAGGCTAGGATAGACTTTCCCCCTTCATTGCTGTGATCTGCAGAAATAGATGAAAAATGTCTAAAATTGATTCTCCCCCCTCCCACCCTTCTCTCTCACAGAGTCTCTCACCTGTTTTGGGCAACATTTCTGGCAGTGTCTGAGCTGCCAGCCCACCAGCCCCGAGTGACTGAGCTGCCAGCCCACCAGCCCTGCGTGACTGAGCTGCCAGCCCACCAGGCATGAGTGACTGAGCTGCCAGTCCAAGAATCCATTCGGCCCACAATGTCCATAATAGCCCTCTGGAAACCAGTCCCTTTGGCCCACTACACCCATACTAGCGCTCCAGAAAGCCTCCCCCCCCACTGGCCACCAATATTGGAATTGGTGGAGAGGTGGAATATTGCGTTGGGGGACCAGCCCTCCCGTGTGAACATGGGACCCAACGGGTCCCACTTAGTCTAGTCCCCATTAAAGCTTCATCCTCTCACCTTACAGCTAGCCCTCTAATGTTGATCATTTCCACTTTGGGAAAAGGTTCCGACTGTCTACCCTATCTATGGCTTTCATAATTTCATATACTTCTATCAAATTTCCCCTCACCCACTGGCGTTCCAGAGAAAACAATCAAAGTTTGTCAAACCTCTTCATTCTTAAATAGAGGCACAAGATTAGCTACCTCCAATCATCCGGCACCTCACCCATGGCTAATGTTAAATCATATATTAGAATTAAGATTCCTGCAATCCTACCTTTTACTTGGATACATTTATTAAACCCAAGAGATTTATCCACCTTCATACATCCTAAAACATTCAGCACCTCCTCGACTATAATTTAGATTGTCCTCAAGACTTCCCATGAACGTTCCCAAGTTTCCCCGTCTTCTGTCTTTGTCCATGGCGAAAATATGGGAGAAATATTCGAAGGGTGGCGCCGCAAGCCGGCAGCCTCGCCAGCAGCTGTTTGTCCTTTCCACTTTTTTTTGATTTTTGGTATGTCTAAAAGTGTGTTTTAGTGTTAGTGTGGGGGGGTGAGGGCGGGAATTGGAGGAAACTGTTTTTTAGTCACTTACCTCGGTGGAATGCAACTTTTCTCCTGGATGCATTTCGCCCTCCCTCGCGGCCTAACAGCTTAGATTGGTGCGGCCTCCCGGAGTTGGGTCCAGAGCTTCAGCAGCGGGCGCAGCGTGGACTTTACATCATGGAGCTGGGCGATCCCTTGCTGGGGGGTCGCCAGAAGAAGCTCCGATCGCTGGCCCGCGAACTACGGCATTCTGAAGCCGCGGTCTGCGGAGCGTCTAGCCGCGGGCGCGGCGTGGACTTCCCATTACGGAGCGGGCGGGCCCTTGCCGAGGGTTGCCAGAAGAAGTGCTCTGACCGCCGGCCTGCGGCCTATAACATCGTGAAGTCCCGGTCTCCGGTAGGAAGTGGCCGATTCGGGACGTCCAAGCAGCTGAGTGTCCGACCGTCCCAACGTCGGAGTTTCGAGCATCCCGACGAGAGGGCCTGTACATCGGCCATTCGTAGCGACGACTGTGGAGGGTTCATGGCCCCAACCATGGGTGAACAAAGGAGGAGGACTGACAAAGTTATTGCCTTCCACCACAGTGAAGAAGTTGATTCCACTGTGGTGGATGTTCATGTTATATTCTATTGTGTATTGTGCTCTTTTGTTTGTATGGCTGCATGGTAAGTCAAATTCCAGTGTACCTTAATTGGCGCATGTGGCAATAAATAGTTACTTGAACTTGAACTTGAACTTGAACTTGAATTGAGGATATTGCCCATTTTCTGCGGCCTCACACATTGACGACCACTTTGGTTTCTGAGCAGCCGCATTCTCGTTCAAGTTACCCATTTTCCTTTAATATACTAATAAAATATTTTTGGATTCTCTTTAAACTTATTTGCCAGAGCTATCTCATCCCCCCATGTGATGGGCATGCTACTCTCTCATACACGGCATGTTATGATCACGCAGGGAAGTTGATATCTGAAGTGATGGATCATGCATCTTCTTGTCTTGGGACAGGCAGAAATAACCGAACCTCTGTGCATTGGCGAAGAAGTGATATCTTATCTCTAAATGTGTGCAAAGATGCCAAGCTTTTATAATTGGAGAGTACGTAAATGTGTGAACTGCACCTGTAAGGTGAACAGGCTGTCTCTCCTTCCTCAACATGAAAGATCGATCAAATTAATATGTTGCTTGACAATGGATTGAGTGAGTGATTAATTTGATCCATAACAATTAGTACAGTTGGCAGGATCTTCCAATTGGCTAAGCACACCACAAGTCTGGAACATCTCTGAGGCAAGTGTAATATTTAAAACTTGTAAACTTAATGTTAACCAGCCGATCGTTGGCTGCTAATGGGAGATCAATAACCAAGCAGTTGATAAGATGAAACGGAAGTGTATTGATTTGCGTAATAAGAAAATTACAACAATATAGAAAAGGCAGGCCATGGCCATGAAGACCACGTTTCCTTAATGAGAAATTTGACGTGTGGACCTGAGTGCCGAGAAAAGGACCATACAGGTAATGATCTCGTTATAAAAAGCACCAAAAGTTGTTAAACCAAGTGAAATGAAGCTGGTGTTGTGACCCTGAAGACCAGAGAGAATGGTGTAGCAATCAACTAAAAATTAGGCAGAAGTTTTATGATGCATCATGCACTTGAACTAAGTAAAACCTGGTTTAACACCAAGGGTGGGGACGAACAGATGACAAGATGTCTGCTCACCACCAGGGAGCAGCAGGCTCTTGTATAGAACTATCCTGTCTTGAAATGAAATCTTAGATATCTTCAAGAACTGGGTTGGGATCCTGAGGATTGATGGTAATTGGGGACCCTTGGTGTGTCAGATATTTAAGTGGAGTTTCATTCAGTTAGTACGGCTGAATGGTAGATTTTATTGGACTGGCACCTCCTATGGAGATATTGTTGGATAATAAGAAACCATAAATTTGAATGATTAAATATATTGGTTATGATTTTAAATGTTCTATTTGATTTTAGATGCACAAGAAATACTTTGTAGGAGCTTTTAAATGTCAAAAGACAATGTAAGATAATTAATTTATTGTAACATTAGACTTGCAGTCGGTTGCTTGAAAATGCTGCCAGGAAGGCTAGGCGCAGTGAAGTTAACCGTTTCACTGCCAGATCTTTTTGTTCAGCATAGCAGTAGATGAAGTTATATTTGGGGAAAACTGAATAACTTTTGGCTAATCCTACCAGTGCAAAGCCTGCATTTAAGTTCAAAATGAAACCAGAATATATTCACCATACATCGGGGTAGT
Source organism: Malacoraja senta (assembly GCA_038087875.1). Lineage (NCBI taxonomy): Eukaryota > Metazoa > Chordata > Chondrichthyes > Rajiformes > Rajidae > Malacoraja > Malacoraja senta. The sequence continues at coordinate 267,768,511 of CM075977.1, read as the reverse complement.
TCTGAGATTAAGTTCATGATTGGATATTAGTCAATTTTGAAGTTGAAGTCAGGAAAAATTGTGGTCATTTGTTTATTTCTCTTGGAGAAATGTGTGCCCTTGTCTGTGAAAGAAAAAGGGTGGCTTGCATTGCATGAAGGATGCAGGGGCTTGAGAGAGAGTGCAGACGATGTTCACCAGAATGCTGCTTGGATTAGTGGCCATTAGTCAGAAGGAAAGGACAAACTTGCATTGTTTTTCCTGGAAAGTCAGGGGCTGAGGGAAGACCTGATAGAAATATGTAATATTATGAAAGACATTCTGTAGATAGCAGAGACAGTTAGAGCCTGGAAATGTCAAAGACCAGTGGGCATAGTTTTAAGATGAGAAGGGCAAAATTTAAAGGAGATGTGCGGGGCAACCATTTTACACATAGAATGGTGGGTGACTGGAACCTGCTGCCAGGGATTGTGGTGAAGGCAGACATGACAGTGGCATTCAGGAGGCTTTTAGATAGCCACATGGAAGTGCAAGGAACAGAGTTATGGATAGTAGACACAAAATGCTGGAATAACTCAGCGGGACAGGCGGCATCTCTTGAGAGAAAGAATGGGTGACGTTTCGGGTCGAGACCCTTCTTATGACGAAGAAGTCTGAAGACGGGTCTCGACCCGAAACGTCACCCATTCCTTATCTCCAAAGATGCTGTCTGTCTCGCTGAGTTACTCCAGCATTTTGTGTCTACCTTCGATTTAAACCATCACATAGAGATATGGATAAAGTGCAGGCAGATGAGATGAGGGTAGCATGGCAAATTTGGCACAGACATTGTAGGCTGAAGAGCCTGTTTCTGTGCTGTACTCTTCTATGTTCTGTTAGGTGGCATCAGTGGCACCATGCAGGAATATCTCAGTGGCTGTGCAGGTCAGGTCGCGGGAAACTTAGAAAATAGGTGTAGGAGGAGGCCATTCGGCCCTTCGAGCCAGCACCGCCATTCATTGTGATCATGGCTGATCGTCCCCAATCAATAACCTGTGCCTGCCTTCTCCCCATATCCCTTGATTCCACTAGCCCCTAGAGCTCTATCTAACTCTCTCTTAAATCCATCCAGTGATTTGGCTTCCACTGCCCTCTATGGCAGGGAATTCCACAAATTCACAACTCTCTGGGTGAAAATGTTTTTTCTCACCTCAGTCTTAAATGGCCTCCCCTTTATTCTAAGACTGTGGCCCCTAGTTCTGGACTCGCCCAACGTTGGGAAAATTTTTCCTGCATCTAGCTTGTCCAGTCCTTTTATAATTTTATATGTTTCTATAAGATCCCCCTCATCCTTCTAAACTCCAGTGAATACAAACCTAGTCTTTTCAATCTTTCCTTAATGACAGTCCCGCTATCCCAGGGATCAATCTCGTGAACCTACGCTGCACTGCCTCAATCACAAGGATGTCCTTCGTCAAATTAGGAGACCAAAACTGTACGCAATACTCCAGTTGTGGTCTTACCAGAGCCCTATACAACTGCATAAGAACCTCTCTACTCCTATACTGAAATCCTCATGTTATGAAGGCCAACATTCCATTAGCTTTCTTCACTGCCTGCTGTACCTGCACGCCAACTTTCAGTGACCGGTGTACAAGGACACCCAGGTCTCGCTGTATCTCCCCCTTACCTAACCTAACCCCATTGAGATAATAATCTGCCCCCTTGTTTTTGCCACCAAAGTAGATAACCTCACATTTATCTATATTATACTGCATCTGCCACGCATCTGCTCACTCACTCAACCTGTCCAGGTCACCCTGCATCCTCCTAACATCCTCTTCACAGTTCACACTGCCACCCAGCTTTGTGTCATCCGCAAACTTGCTAGTGTTGCTCCTAATTCCCTCTTCCAAATCATTAATATATATGGTAAACAGTTGCGGCCCCAACACCGAGTCTTGCAGCACTCCACTCGCCACTGCCTGCCATTCTGAAAAGGACCCGTTCACTCCTACTCTTTGCTTCCTGTATGCCAACCAATTTTCTATCCACGTCAACACCCTACCCCCAATACCATGTGCTCTAATTTTAGTCACCAGTCTCCCGTGCAGGACCTTATTAAAGGTTTTCTGAAAGTCTAGATACACTACATCCACTGGCTCCCCTTCATCCATTTTACTTGTCACATCCTCAAAAAATTCCAGAAGATTAGTTAAGCATGATTTTCCTTTCATAAATCCATGCTGACTTGGACTAATCCTTTTACTGCTATCCAAATGCCCCATTATTACCTCTTTAATAATTGACTCCAGCATCTTTCCCACCACCGAAGTCAGGCTAACTGGTCTGTAATTCCCTGTTTTCTCTCTCGCTCCTTTCTTGAAAAGAAGGATAACATTAGCTATCCTCCAATCCACAGGAACTGATCCTGAATCTATTGAACATTGGAAAATGATCACCAATGCGTCCACTATTTCTAGAGCCACATCCCTGAGGACCCTGGGATGCAGACCATCAGGCCCAGGGGATTTATCATCCTTCAGTCCCATTAGCCTACCCAATACTATTTCTCGCCTAATGAAAATTTATTTCAGTTCCTCGACCCCCTTAGATCCTCTGTCCTCCCGTACTTCTGGACGATTGTTTGTGCCTTCCTTAGTGAAGACAGATCCGAAGTACCTGTTCAACTCTTCTGCCATTTCCTTGTTCTCCATAATAATTTCACCCATGTCTGCCTTCAAGGGACCCACATTTGACTTTGCTATTCTTCCGTTGCCACGGGTACCATGTAATCCTGTGCTACCTGCTCCATGGTCGGATAGTCGGCGACTAAATCGTCTCCCCCACCTGGTTTGCCAGGTGAGGCGGGGGGCTGTGGACCACCAGCAGGACCAAAAACAAGACCTGTCAAAGGGCGGATGAGCTTCTAGCGAGCCAACGGCCATCCACACTTCAGTAGAAGTTGCGATCTCTGTCATACATAGCATTGTAATGCATAGCAAGGAATGATGATAAAGCACACACACCAAAATCCGATACTTCCAGCGGCAGAAGTCCGCCGGAACTGGAGGACAGAGATGTGTGGTGCGTCCATCGCCATTTCCATTGGAAACCAGCACCACTGCGTCGCCAATGTTTTCAACGATGATGAATGAATGAATGTGCAGTTGTGATTGTTTGCGAGAGAAAAAATGTGCTATGGATGGTGAGTTTGTAATGAGGAACAGGTCTTTTCCTTGCAGTAACTTAACAACAGCATATTGTGGAGTGATTAATGTGGCTTGAGAAAGAGAGAGAAAGGGATGACTGTTTGAATCCTTAAGGCAATTATACCAAGTCCAAAGTGAAACTGATTCCAAATTAATTGGATTGATGCTTAACCATATGAATAATTTAAGACAACTCAACTTTGAAGTTGATTAGATGTAGATTTGTGTCAGGATAGCTGAGGACAGAGGTAAAGTAATCATTCACTTACTTTGTGATGTATATATTTAAAGAGAGTGCTGGAAATGCTTTTACAGTATGTCCATTTTTGCAATATCTTAATTGCAGTATTTAACTAAGAAATTTAAAAAATAAGCAAATGAATCAGTAATGGTTAGTTTGATTCTATATAAATGGTGGTGCAAAGGAGATTTGCATGAATGTCATAGTAAGCAAGAAAGTGATATCTGAATTGGGAGTCCTGATGTACACAAGGAATCTAAATCATTGGCAAAATCTGCTCGGACAAGATGGATTTCACACCTCAGTGGAAAGATCTATGTGAAGCACTGATGACTGATAGGGTGTGTGTGTGAGCGCGTTATGTACATGTGTGTGTGTGGTTGTGTATGTGTGTTTATGGTGTGTGCATCTGTGTGGGTGGGCATGAAAGAAAAGGGAGCATGGAAGTATTGGATTAAGAATAAGTCAATTAATCTACATTGAGGATATTGTGGAATTCCCCACATTCTTTTACTGGTCCGTGTGAGGACCGAGGGTGGTGGCTGCTGCATTTCTACTGGTGATGATATAGAGTGATGTTATGATTATCTTGCAAGAATTTGTGGACCCCACCTGAGAGGCTGGTTTGATGGGTGAGGTCTCCAATTAGGACGGGAGTCTAGATAATAATGATGAAACCTGTTCCATAACACTGAAACATACACCACTACTCATGTATATTGAGTTGAATGATGTTGCTTAACATGTCAGTACAAAAGTCCCTATATTTACAGTGACCGTGACCTGATAGGAAAAAGGGTGGAAAATAACCATACATAATGCAACAACAGAAACTGCTTACACAGAAAGTGGGTTTGTTTTGTCGGATAAGTGGATTAAATTATTTGACAATATGAGACATGAAATGTTACTGCTTAAAATGTGTTTAGAATTGTACACAGGATGCTGTAGATCAGGGGTTCCCAACCTGGGGGAAATTTACCCGTAAATGTTGCCTACCCAGGGGAAAATTAGTTGATTCTGGATTTGTACATATTTTTTCTCATTGACTGACTGTGTTTGCTTCTGGTATACTATCATCTGTTCATCATTAGTTGTTCATAAATAAGTGAAATAACATGGTTATGTGCTATTAAATTTGCCAGGGGTAAATGGGACGAAAAAGGTTGGGAACTCTTGCTGTAGATGGATGTTCAAAATGTACCAAAGGCTAACATGTTGAGTCCTCTAGTGGGCAGCAGACGCTGGTGGCTGAGTAGTTCTCAGTGTTATCACCGACATAAGCAGAGCTTGAAAACAGAGATGGTGACAGGAATAAATGCCAAGATATCCCCAGTGGATGTGATAGATCGCCAAGAGATGTATTAGACAAATAGATTTGCTAAGACAGAAATTAGTATAGCTTATGGCAAAAGTTATTGACCTAACCTGGGATGGGACAAGACTGGTTGGTTTGCGGGCTCCAAACACACCAGTCAGTTGATTAAGACGATAGAGGAATGGTTGAACATCATCAAGCATCTAATCATCTTGGATCATGAAAGGTAACACACATCACCCCAATTTAGCGAATGCAGCCAGAATTAGGATGGGTAATTCAGGAACAGTTCAAGGGCTTCCTTCAGCAGGTTAGGTAGCACTAGAAGATGGGATTGAAATGTTTACACTTGGCCTGTAGTTTTAAATTTCATGTTATGTTATCTCATGTTATAAACCATATAAACCAGGATAAAGAGAATACCTGGCCCATCACATAAGTCAGGCATGGTTTGTCTAACCAGACCAATAAGCTGAGAAATAAACGGCCCATTGGAGTGCCCTGTTAGATATAACACTGTTATAACAGCAAGCTACAAGACTGTAACAATTACTGTGTTCATGTATTTGGAGATAAAAGAGGAGGAGTCTCAATGATAGCAATAATGATTCCAGAGTAGCCCCCAAGGTTGTTCCCATGGTAACCAGGGGCACATTGACAAAATATTTGGCAACAATATATTGGGAGATTATGATACGTGCATGTTTTTCTTAAATCACTTCAGGCGATGGGAATTGGAAATTAATAGAGCACAATATATGAGAAGGCCTCTGGAGGAGAGTCTGGTGATAATGGGACTGCTCTTATTATAATCACCATGGTAACCAAAGTTTTAACTGAAAAAGATGTACAGTGAGATCGGATGTACAGAGGGATCTTGGGGTCTAGGTCCATAATTCCCTGAAAGTGGCAACACAAGTTGACTGAGTGGGAAAGAAGGCCTCTGGTATGCCTGCTTTCATGGGTAGAGGCATCGAGTACAAGAGTAAGGAAGTCATGATGCAGCTCTATAGGACTTTGGTTAGGCCTCATAAGGTGTACTGCATGCAGTTCTGGTCATCTCATTACAGGAACATTGTGGATGCTTTGGAAAGGGTGCAGGTTTACCAGAACGATGCCTGGATTATTTGATATTAGCTACAGGTAGAGGTTAGACGGAATTTTTTCTCTGGAACTCCAGAGGTTGCCGAGCGACTTGACAGAAGTATGTAAAATTATGAGAGGCATAGATAGGATACACAGTCAGAACCTTTTTCTCAGGTTTGAAGAGGCATGGCACGGTGGCGCAGTGGTAGAGTTGCTGCCTTACAGCGCCAAAGACCCGGGTTTAATTTTGACTACGGGTGCTGTCTGTACAGAGTTTGTACATTCTCCCCGTGAACTGTGTGGGTTTTCTCTGGGAAGCTTCAGTTTCCTCCAACACACCAAAGATGTATGGGTTTGTAGACTAATTGGATTGGTATAAATGTAAATTGTCCCTAGGATCGTGTTAATGCGCAAGGATTGCTGGTTGGCGCGGACTTGGTGGACAGAGGGGCCTGTACCCGCATTGTATCTCTAAACTGAACTAAACTAAACTAGGGGGTATAGCTAGAAGGTGAAAGGGGAAACGTTTAATGGAGATGTGCAGAGCAAGTTTTTTTACACAGAGGGTGGTGAGTGCCTGGAACTCACTGTGGGGTGGGTGGTTAAGGCAGATATGAGAGTCGCATTTAAGGGAATTTTGGATAGGCATGGATGTTCAGGGAATGGCGGGATATGGATTATATGCAGGAAGATAAGATTTAGTCTAGGCATTATGTTCGGCACAGATATAGTAGGCCATAGAGCCTGTTCTCATGCTGTACTGTGCTTGGCTTGGTCAAGTCATGATAATGAATAACTGTGCAGTGGTGAAGAAGCTGTACCCTATTTCCAAACGTTGCACAATCCCCATGTTTTGTACAACCTGAGAGAGAGTGGGTGAAGCGTGCCTCTAAGATGAAAGGAGCTCCTTCTCCATCCTGGAGTAGAAAGATATTTTTATCACAATAGCGCAGCCAGTAGAGTCACTGCTCCAGGGAATTAATGCAATCCTGACCTCTTGTATTGTTTGTGTGGAGTTTGCACTGAACCCAGTGACATTCTGGGCTCCTCCAGGTGCTCTAGATTTTTTTCCCACATCCCAAAGACATGTGGAGTTGTAAAGTTAATTGGCCAATGTAAATTGCCCCTAGTGTGTAGGAGGGTCATAAAATCTGGTGGAGTTGAAGGGAATGTGACAAGAGACAAGAGACATTGATTTATTGTCACATGTACCAATTGGAACAATGTCATTTGAGGTGATTAAAGTAGGATTAGTGTAAGATTAATGTAAATGGCTGTTTGTTCATCAGCACAGATTAGACAAGAGGGTCCGTTTTTATGACTTGATAACTTTACAAATAAATATATTTCTAGTACACCTGAAGAATGCACTGTGTGAGTAATAATTTTGTACCGTAACAGTTGTCATTGGAATATCTTTTTTTTTTTTTTGAAAATATTTTTTATTGGAGATAAGTACATAACCTATTAACATCATTACAGTCTTACATTTTTAAATTGATAATATTATCAATTATTATTACATTGTCTCCAATACCTTTTACCTTTTTATTTATTTTTATTTTAAACTAGATAGAACTAAAAAGATAGATGAAGTAAAGAAAGAAAAGAAAGAGAAGAAAAAGAGAAAAAAAAAAAATTATTTAAAATTTTTTAACAAAAAACAAGAAACACAAAACAAAAAAACAAAACAAAAGAGAAAGATAGTTAAAGAAGAGTGGAAAAATTTATTAAAATAAAAAACTTCATTCGAGATATATTCGTACATTTCAGAATATAGCATTTCATCCATTTTTTAGCCCGAGCATTAGTCAGGTTCCCGTGCTGAACCATTCTGACCCTTTAAATAATCAATAAAGGGAGACCATGTTCCAACGAATACTTCCTGTTTATCCAACAGGGAAAATCTGATTCTTTCCACGTTTAAGGTCTCCGTCATTTCTATAATCCACATTTTGATTGTGGGGGCCGTAGGGCCTTTCCAAAATTTTAGAATTAATTTTTTTCCTGTTATTATACTATAATCAATAAAGTTTCTTTGTGTTGTTGTAAATGTTTGATTTAATTCTGATGTTCCGAGTATTATAAATTTTGAATCCGGGTCCACTTGTGTGCTGGTCACTTTAGATATTATACTAAAAATATTTACCCAGAATTTTTTAATTTTTGTACAGTTTGCAAACATATGAGATAAGGTAGCTTCTAAATGTTGGCATTTATCACATATAGGTGAGATATGTTGAAAGATTTTATGTAATTTTGTTTTTGAATAATGTAATCTATGTATTACTTTAAATTGTATTAAAGAATGTCTGGCATTTAATGAACATTGATGTATCTGTTGTAAACTTTCTTCCCAAGTATCTTTCGTTATTATTTCATTTAATTCTTTTTCCCATGTTTGTCTGTGTAAGTCCGTCGATGGAATGTCACTGTCTAATAAGATATTATATATATAAGATATTAATTTTTCTGTATTAGGATGTTTATTCCAACATTCGTCAAGAATTTCTGAATTTCTAATTCAAAAGTTTTGAGTATTCGATTTTACATAATCTCTGAGTTGAAGATATCTAAAATAATCATTTCCTCGAAGTCCGTAAGTCTGTTGCAACTCCTGAAATGTCAGAAAAGTGCCTTCCTTATAAAGTTGTCCCATATTTTTAATTCCATAATTCTTCCATTGTGTAAAACCCCTGTCCAACCATGAGGGTTTAAACAAAGGGTTATTCACAATCGGGAGAAATAGTGATAAATTATCTAATTTTAATGTCTTTTTTAATTGTTTCCAAATTCGTATGGTACTAAATATTATAGGGTTTTCCCTATAAATTTTTTTGTTTAATTTAGATGTAGCAAATAATATCGACCCGATATCAAAAGGCAAACAGTCTTCCTTTTCCATTTTTAACCAATCTGGTTGTTGTTCTATTTCTTCCAACCAGAAATTCATATTTTTAATATTAACTGCCCAAAAATAAAACAGAAAGTTGGGTAAAACCAAACCTCCATTTATTTTTGATTTACACAAATGTCTTTTGTTTATCCTATGGTTCTTATAATCCCAGATAAAATCATTAACAATAGAGTCCAATTTAAAAAAAAAGTTTTTTGACAAATATATCGGAATTGTCTGAAAAAGGTATAATATTTGCGGTAAAAAAATCATTTTTATGGCATTAATTTTGCCAATCATTGAAATAGGGAGTGTTTTCCAGTATTGAATATTCTTATGTAGTTTATTCAGTAGTGGGGGAAAGTTTGCTTTAAATAATGATGTATATATCTTAGTTACATAGATACCTAGGTATTTAAATTTTTCGTTTACTATTTTAAATGGAAATTGTTGTATTATGTGTTTGTTATGTTCCCTTATTGGCATAATTTCACTTTTATTCCAATTTATTCTGTATCCTGAGAGTGACCCAAATTGGGTTATTAGCTCTAATAAGTTTGGAATACTAATTTCTGGTTTTGTAATGTAAATTAGTACATCATCTGCATATAGAGAAATTTTATTCACTGTGTCCTTTGTGATATACCCATATATTTCCGGATGACCCCTAACTCTTTCTGCAAGTGGTTCAATAGCTAAAGCAAATAATAATGGAGATAACGGGCATCCTTGTCTACAACCTCTAGATAGGCTGAATTTTGGTGACAACCTTTGATTTGTTAATATTCTAGCCGTAGGATTTGTATATAACAGTTTTATCCATGTACAGAATTTCTCCCCTAGTTGCATATTTTCCATCACTGAGAATAAATAAGACCATTCAACCTGATCAAATGCTTTTTCAGCATCGAGTGAGATTATTGCTAAATCTTCATTAATCATTCTCTTAGAATAAATAATATTAAATAATCTTCTTAGATTATAATATGAGTACCGTTTCTGAATAAAGCCTGTTTGGTCAGGGTGTATTATTTTATTCATCACTGTACTTAATCTATGCGCTAGTATTTTAGTTAATATTTTCTGATCTGTATTTAAAAGTGCAATTGCTCTATATGATCCCGGATCTTCCGGATCTTTATCAGCTTTAGGAATAAGTGTTATTATAGATTCATTTAAAGTATCTGGGAGTTTCTGTTGAGTATATATATGCTCATACAGTCTTTGTAAACGTGGGAATAGCAAGTCATAATTTTTTTAATAAAATTCAGAGCCTAAACCATCTGGTCCTACTGCTTTACCATTTTTTAAAGAGCCAATAGACTCCTCAATATCCTTTAGCGTAATCTCCCTTTCTAATAATTCTCTATCATTTGAATCTAAACCTTTTAAATTACATTTTAGTAAAAAATCTGCTATTCCTTCCGTTTGTGTTACAGCTTTAGTTGAATAAAGGTTATGATAGTATTGGAGAAATCTTTCATTTATGTCCTTGGGCATTTTTAATAATTCTCCTGTCTCTGTTCTAATTTTATGAATTATTTTTTCCCCTTCCATTTTTCATAACTGACGTGCTAATAGTTTTTGTGGTTTGTCTCCAAATTCAAAATGTAATTGTTTGGTTTTTTGATAACGTTTTATTACTTGTTCTGAATACATTTTATTTAATTTATATTTCAATACTGCAATTTTATTATGTTTTGAAATAGATGGCATTCTCGCATTGTCTAAATCTAGTTGTTTGATTTCCCTTTCCAATGTTTGTTGTTTAATCCTGTTCTCTTTATTATAAAATACTTGAGCAGAGATTAATGCACCTCGAACAAACGCTTTAAACGTTTCCCACATAAGAGAAGTAGGTGTGTCAGGGTTATCATTTACCTCAAAAAATATTTGTATCTGTTTAATAATATATTCCTGGCATGATCTTTCGTTCAAGATTTGTGGGTTAAATCTCCAATATGTTTGTTTCTCTGACAATCCATTTAATTTAATCATAAATGTTACAGGTGCGTGGTCTGAGATTATAATATTATGGTATTTTGAGTTATAAGTAAATGGGATAAACGTGGAGTCAACTAAAAAATAATCTATTCTTGAGTATGTTTTGTGTACTGGAGAGTAAAATGAATATTCCCGTCCAGTTGGATTTTCTATTCTCCAGACATCTTTAATATTAGTGGTATTAATAAATGAATTTAGAAATACACTTGATTGAGATTTTACTTTTTTTTGCCTTGATGATCTATCTAAGTATGAATCTAATGTACAGTTGAAGTCTCCTCCAATTATTAATTTATATTGTGTAAATTCAGGAATATTATTAAATGTTTTATTAAAGAACATAGGGTTATCAAAATTAGGCCCATATACATTCAGAAGAATCACTTTTTCTCCATTCAGCTCTCCAACTAATATAATATATCTACCATCAATATCCGCTATTGTTGATAAATTCGTAAAAGGTATTCCTTTACGAATTAATATTGAAACTCCTCTGGACTTATGGGAAAAGGAGGAATGATATGATTCAGCGATCCACTTAGCTTTAAGTCTGTGTTGGGATTCCTTTTTAAGGTGTGTTTCTTGAAGGAATATAATATCTGCTTTGATTAAATTTAAATGTGCCAAGACTTTACCTCTCTTAATTGGTTCATTGATTCCCTTGACATTCCAACTGCAAAATGTTATTCCCTGACCCCCACTTGTCATATTAACGTCTTGCATATTATTTCTAAGGTGGTCTATAACCTAGCAGAAGGTGCAGCACATAAAACCTGACCTTGCTCCTGAGCCTCAAATAGATGAATTTAGAATCATATACATCGTTCTTCCGAACACATCTCCTTGTATTATTATTGTTTTTCCAATCAAACCTTAAGTTATAAAAATATTTAAAGTGAAAAAAGTGATAGAGTTGGTTAGTATAGTGTGAAAGAAGAAAAACTACATCTACAATTAGTGTAGTTAGTGATAGCCACACTAACGTGGCTAGAATTCTAAAGACTTCCGTAGCCTTTGTAAAAAAAAAAATTCCCAGCTCCGTGCCGAAAAAAAAAAAAAAAAATTATTTCCAATAATCAAATAATTTCTTTGGGAGTAACAAACATATATACATACCCACATATACGCACACATATACATATATATATACACATACATATACATATATATATATATATATACCCACATGCATACATACACAAGCACGCATCCCTGCAGAAAAGTCCAATAACAGCATAAATTCATAATGTTGATATACTCTACATATCATATTAATATCCTCGTTAACTCTATAAATTTAATTTTAAATTGAAAAATAATTAGTTATTAATCATTGTTATCAATCATACCCAGTATTATATTTTTATGAGTAATATAAATGTTAATAATTTTAGTAGTAATATAGATATTTAATAAGTATTAGTTATTACATATATAATTAGATATGAATATACAGATAATAATAGTGATTCATAAAATTAAAAAAAAAAAAAAAATTTAAAAAAGGGAAAAAAAAAACCACGGTTATCTCCAATGTCCACCAGTTGTCATTGGAATATCTAACCCAAGCGTACGTTCTGAGTGGTAAATTATCCTTTCACCTGTTTCATGATGAATGTTCAAATTATCAGGGTTGCACTGGGGAGATATGCATTGGATAGAAGTATGCTTGGTAGTAATTTAAGAGCAACCGAGGAGGAGGTTGGTCCTGGTGACAGGAAGATTTCACCTATGAGCGATCAGGATCATTCTGACGTCCTCAGGTGGCAAAGCCTTCTGCACATTTCCTTCTTGGGTGCTTCTTTCCAGACATCTTCCCCTTGTACCTCTTTCCTTTGCCCTTCTCTTGTGTACATCCATCTTATGGCATCCCTGCTGCATACCACTTTAATGCAAACCTCTCCACTGTGCACTGTTCCTATGTATCTCCCTGCTGCACACCACTTGAGTGAACCTCCCTCTGCACATGTGTGCATCTTCCCTCTACTTTTAGTAACTCCCACCTATATCCCTCCCATTTGTGTATTTCCCATCTAGTATACTCTCTCCTGTACGTCTTACATTCAGGACATTGTGTAAAATTGGTACTGGGTTTTCCTCCACCACCTGACGACTTGCCTGCATAATGTTGTTAATGCCCTGGTGATAAAATCCGTGGAATATTGTAATGCAATCCTCATCCGTGTCCTCTGCAGCACCAAGTATGTGCAACTTTGTCTTCCAGCATCTCTCCTAGCCTTATAATGTAAGTTTAGGTTAGAGATACCAAGCAGAAACAGGCCCTTAGGCCCATTGAGTCTGTGCCAACCAGCAATCCCTGTACACTAGCACTATACTACACATTAGGGAACATTTACTATTTACAAACCTGTACATCTTAGGAGTTCGCAGCACCCGGAGAAAACCCACATGGTCACAGAGAGAATGTACAAACTCCATACAGACAGTACACAAAGCCAGGATCAAACCTATGTCACCGTGCCGCACATAATCTTGCTGCAGGCTACTCCTATTGCATGCAATTTTTCACACAGAGAGTGGTGAATCTCTGGAATTCTCTGCCACAGAAGGTAGTTGAGGCCAGTTCATTGGCTATATTTAAGAGGGAGTTAGATGTGGCCCTTGTGGCTAAAGGGATCAGGGGGTATGGAGAGAAGGCAGGTACAGGATACTGTGTTGGATGATCAGCCATGATCATATTGAATGGCAGTGCAGGCTCGAAGGGCCGAATGGCCTACTCCTGCACCTATTTTCTATGTTTCCTATCTAATGTAATAACAGGTACATTCTTTTCCATTGCCTTGAGTTACTGGAACTGAGCTTAAGTCTCTTGTACCAATTCAACACTGTCTTCTCTTGCGATAGAAAAACTTACATCTCCCATGTCATAGTTGTAGATAAAGGACAACTCTTCATCTCCTGATCTAAATTCTTCATGAAAAGTTGGAAAATCTGGACACACTTATTTCTGTACATTTTTAGCTCTCAAAGAAATGGTAAAATGTCCATTTCTTTTTGCTTTACGTTGCACCTCTCCTTTACAAGATGCGGGTTAACTTTCACTGGTGCAGCCTAGCTTTGTGGACTTGACTTCTCACAATTTGAAGGCTTATTAATCCCAGCAACATTGTTTCTCTCTCCACAGATGCTGCCCTAACTGTTGAGTATTTCCAGCGATTTCAGGTTGTATTTCACTAGTCTCCCAGCTGAGGCATGCAATTAATCAACAGCAGAGTCATTGTTGCTGTGTGCAACAATTATTGAAATAAACAGGCAAAACATAGTTTACATGCTGCCTGCATTGGAAACAATGGGTGCTGGTTAACTGTTTATTCTGAGCACATTGCCTGTTTTCAAAGCGTTTATATATTTATTCCAATAATCAAGAACCGCTCTAAATAAAAGCTCTTTAATGCATTTTTCATTGCTTTTATTTTTCTAATATTCTTTTAGCAATATCAATAATGCCACAGTAATATATGTAAGACTAGGCAAATGCTTTTTGTATAATGAAATAAATGATTTCAGCTGCTGGCTTGATGATTGTGCATTAATAATGCAGTGAACCTGTTACCTTACAGAAATGTCAGCACCATGGAAAGTTGCAGATTCCCTGCAGTGTTAACTAAAGCAGAAAGAGTAAACACACCTGAAGCAGGAGACAAACAAAGTGGCGTAATAGGTTATGGTTCAATGAAAGGGGATGAGAAAATAACAGAACGTTTAAGGACTGTGGAAACAAAATGGTGCAACTCAAAGTCACAAAGGATATAGTCACAAACCACGAACATCCATTTTTTTTAACATCTGCTCTTAAAGGATAACTTTTGCTGGCTTCAAAATAAATGAAAGAACCTGGATCGATTGAAAAATTAGACAATTTAAATTCATGGTATCAGTTTGAAGCAAATAATCTGTGGGATTCCATGTATTGCCTGGTAAGCCTGGATGGTTTACCGCAATATATTATTTAACCCTTTTTTGGTGAGTTAAACTTGTCAAAACTGATGGATGATTTACAGCCAGCAGCTGTCTGTCCTTTCATCTTTTATTTTTTTTATTTTAGTTAGTTAAGTGGTTTGTTGGAGGTCTAGACTTTTTTGTGTGGGGGGGGGAAGGGGGAAACTACCTTTCAGCGTCCCTACCTGGCCGGAGAGGCAGCTCTTCTCCGGGCTGCAGCTTCGACCCGTCCTCGCGGCCTACCAGCGGGCCTGGAGCGGCGTTTCCTGTCGGGGACCGCCAAGAACCTCGGCTTCGGCCGCGGCACAGCGCTGGAGCGCTATCGTGAAGCGGGCGATGCCTTGCCCGGGTCTCCGCGCTGGAGCTCCGGTGAGCTGAGGATCGCTGGGAAAACATCGCGGAGCTGCGGAACTGTGGAGTGACCAGCTGTGGGCGGCGGCGCTGAACTTGACACCGGGAGCCTGGGATCTCTAGATGAGATCGCCAGTTGTGGAGCTCCAACCGGCGCGGCCTCGTTGGCTTCGGAAGCCGCGGCCCCCAGTGCGGAAGCGGCCGTTCCAAGGTTCCCAAGCCGCTGGGAGGACTCTCCCGACGCCGGAGGAACATCACCCGGCTAGAACGGCCTGGAACATCGGGCCTCCGTAGAGGCAACTGTGGAGGCCTAAATGGGCCCGACTATGGGTGAACTGGGGTTGGGGACTGGACTTTGTGCCTTCCCTCCTGGTGGGAGCCATTGTGGGGGGATGTTTAGTGTTAAGACTATCTTGGTGTGATGTCTGTATTCTACTCTTTTTTCGTGTGCTGCATAATGGCAAAAAGCATTTCACTTCACTACACCTGGGTGTATGTGAATGTGACAAATAAAAACTACTTTGACTTTGACATGGTACGGTGGAGCAGCTGGTAGAATTGATGTCCCACAGCACCAGAGACCCAAGTTCAATCATGACCTCGGGTGTTGTCTGTGGGTAGTTTGCATATTCTCCCTATGACCGCGTGGGTTTCTTCCGGATGCTCCTGTTTCCTGACACGTCCCAATGACATGCAGTTAATTGGCTGCTGTACATTGCCCCTAGTGTGTAGGGAGTGGATGAGAAAGTGGGATAACATAGAACTAGTATGAATGGGTCATAAATGAATGGCATGAACTTGAACCAAAGGGCCTGTTTCCATGCTGTTACTTTAAATTGAACAAAAAACATGTCTAACAACAGGATCTGCACAATTCTTAGTGGGACCAAAATAAATTGAATGCACTTTCTGACAATTTGCTGTGGACCAGTATAAGAAGCGCTTCAATCAATGTAGCAATGTGTTCAAGGAATGTATCAAGTGTTATGGATTTCAAAAGGACTCGAAAGAAATGTGTGTGTCTGCTAGGATAGCTGCTAGGATATCATATGTAAATATGAAATGGACAAAGCTTATGGGTGTTGCAGTGGTGCAGCCAGTAGAGCCAGTGCTTCCAACGCCAGAGTCCCAGGTTCAATCCTGACCTCGGTGCTGTCTGTGTGGAAGTTGCACATCCTCCCTGTGACCGCATGTATTTAGAGTCAAAGAGTCATGGACAAGAAACAGGCCCTCGGCCCAACTCGTCCATGACGACCAATCTACCCTGTCTAAGCTAGTCCCATGTACCTACATTTGCCCCAGGGGCCTCTGAACCTTTCTTATCCATTCAGCTGTCCATGTGTCTTTTAAATGCTTTTGTAGTACCTCTCTTAACTACCTCATCTGGGATTTTGTTCTAAATAACCATAATCTTCTGAGGAAGTTGCCCCTGAGGTTCATATTAAATCTTATCCCTCTCATCCTAAGCCTATATCCTCTGATTCCCATTTCCTAGATAAAAGACTCTGTACATTCACCTTATCTATTCCCCTTGTGATTTTAAGCACAGCTGTAATGTCACCCCTCTGCCTCCTGTACTGTAAGGAATAAAAACCTAGCCTGCTCAACCTTTTCCTGTACCTTGGCCCCTCAAGTCCTGGCAACATCCTTGTAAATCTGCTCTGCTCTCTTTCAGGCTTAAATGGCAATCTTGCCGCAGCAAGATGACCAGAACTGAACAGAATACCACAAATGTGGCCTCACCAATGTCTTGAGCAACTATAAAATAACATCCCAACTTCTATACTCAATACCTGACTGATGAAGGCCAATGTACCAACAGCCTTCTTT
This sequence comes from Malacoraja senta, assembly GCA_038087875.1. Lineage (NCBI taxonomy): Eukaryota > Metazoa > Chordata > Chondrichthyes > Rajiformes > Rajidae > Malacoraja > Malacoraja senta. Next base: position 267,751,655 of record CM075977.1, on the reverse strand, counting down.
ACTACTCTATCTACCTATGATGCCACTTTCAGGGAACTATATCTCTCTGCTCTACAACACTCCCCAGGATGCTACCATTCATTGATAAGGTCTACCATAGATAAGGTCTAGCCCTTGTTTGACTTCGAAAAATGCAACACCCTATATTTATCTCCATAATTTGCAGTGGTCAATTAATCTACAACTTCCCTTATTTTCGGGACATGGGAGGAAACTGGTTGCTCCAGTTTCCCCCCAAGGGAATTGATAAATTAATTGGCCACTGTATATTGCTTCCAGTGTGTGGGTGAGTGGTAGAATCCTGGGGAGAATTGAACAGAGAGTGAGGAGAATAAAACCAAACATTACAAAATTAATGTAGAATTAGTGGAAATTGGGTGTGGGGTATGGTTGGTATGAACTCAGTGGGTTTATGGGCCTTGTATTGTGCTGCAGCAGCCTATAATCCTATCAGGCATATGTATTCTGTAGATCAGGAAGCAAACCAACCTGAAGGTGTTGCACAGACTCAACAAAATGTTGCGAGAGGTTCTAGGAAAATGACGGAAGCATATTCAGCAGCACTCAGAGCAGATATAGTGGAAGATATCTACACCACCGAGAAGACCTCAAATAATTAAGAAACCTGCAATAGACTTTGAGTTGTCATCGTACATATATCCATATAAATTCTGAATGTAACTAGGCTTATAAGTTCCATGACATGTTAATTTATTGGTGTTTATATGTTATGAACAGACATACGTTTACCTACATGTAATGTGTTGTTATTTTTTTCATTCTTTTAAAGGGAGAAATAGTAAGGTATTTGTATATTGGTTATGCACATTAGCTGTTATGTCCAGCAATTACTGTAAGTTCACTGTTATCTTAAGGGCCTGTCCCACGGGCAGGCGATTCCATGCGGCAAGCGCGACCTAACCGGAAGCGGGGGCCGCGCGGAGGCCGAGTGATCACCGTACGGCCTGTCCCACGGGCATGCGATTCCATGCGGCGAGCGCGACCTAACCGGAAGCGCGGACGTCCAGTTCGAGCGAAGTCCGTTGGAAGCTCGAGCGGTTTTTATGTAGGTGAACACGGGTAGGTGATGTTTCAGTTTTTATTTTATGAGGAGTTACGATGAGCGATTACGTGAAGAAGAAGCCCGCCAGAGCGCGTGCGTGTCAATCTTCAAAGCAGCGGTGTGAAATCACAGATAACAGTAGTTGAAGTGACATAGTAAGATTAGAGAAAAGTTGAACTACCAGATGACCTTCATGATACGAGGGTTGGGAGCGGAGGGCACGTAATCATTCATCGTAACTCCTCATAAAATAAAGATCAAACTTCAAACTGGTAAGTTCTCGTTTAATCTTACTATTTTACTTCGGAGTCACGTAATGCATACAGACATGACATGGATTTAAAACATGCTGATGCTATTTAATGAACAAATAATAATAATAGTAACCCCTCTCATCTGGGAGGAACTATAAAATAGAAACTAAAATAGAGTTGGCAAATACCCCCGGTCTGGCTATGGGTTATTATAAAATGTTTGGAAAGCTCGCTCGTTAGACCATCATGCAGTCGCTAGGATGTGGTCTAGCGGAACGTACATAACCCTTGCTGCTGATGTTGTAGCAGCCCTGGTGGAGTGAGATTAGAAAATATTAGTATCTACTCCTGCATAAGCCAAAACCCTGTTTTAACCACCTGGAGATGGTCTGAACTGATACCTTCTTATGAAGTTTATCGTAATTAACAAACATTGCTAGTATCAGGGCCTCTAAGGCTCTAGGTGACCTTGACGTATTGTTGTAAATGTGTGATCACACATAACCGAAGGTCGATGGGGTATGCCATGAGAACTAGTTTGAGACCTGACACCCCGGGTTGCTCTACTTAACTAAAACATAAACCTAAAATATTATATTATTTGCAGGTGTAACCATCCTATCCAGTCACAATTCATGTAGTGGCTGGACCTGTTGCATGGAGACCAGCGTCCTGAGGATAACTACCTTATGAGAGCCGGGCCAAAGATAAGGATGTAGCTGGAGCCCCCTGGTGAAGTAGTGTTAACACAATGTCAATATCCCATACTTCCGTGTGCTTGGGCCTGGGAGAACTTGTGTTAAAGATATCCTTTATAAACTGGGTATCAGTGGGTGAGACCCGACAGAGTGGGTCCCGCTCGCTGCAGCAAATATGATGAGAAGGCACGTTGGGCACAGTTAATGGCTTTATAACTTAATTTATTGTCAAGGACCCATTAGAAATGAACTCCAAGACGTCAGTAATCCGTGCCGTAGTATATGTAACATAGTATTTAAACAAAATGCTTCCCATCTCCTGAAGAGGAAATGTACTGATTTTTTGGTGCTTTCCCTGCACTCTGCAATGAGCACATACATGGATCGGTCTGACAATCCGAGCCGCAGGAGCAGTCTTCTCAGAGTCAGCAAGCTAATGAATTGATTTTATCATGCAGGGGCTGGTTTCCTGAGTCACAGACTGAACCAGCAAAGTTTTATGTTTAAAATAACCATATAAGGTTCTATTATATTCCCAACATAAGCGGGAACCATGGCTGCATAGGCCAGTCAGACAGTACGAAAACCCTGAAGCGGGATCTTGCTGAATTTATTGCAAGACCCAACTGATGAGGCAAAATGGAGAAAAGACATAAAAGAACATTCCTCCCCCGTGTAGCGAGAATGTATCTCTCGCCACTGTGAACCACATATTTTTGCAACCGGTGAATGAGCCTGGATACAAACATATCGATATTCGGTGTTCCATCGAGCCATAATGTCATAAAATACTTTGTGATCCAACATCCATTCTGTGTTATCATTGATTTTACGTGATGATATACCAGCGCCAAATGAGGTTAGGTAAATATGACAGGATACTTTGACTTGCCACCACCACAGAGTATCAACTTGGAATTAAGCATTGAATATGCAAATTATGCATATTCGCACAATAACCCTTTAACCCATAGAATGCACATAGTGTCTATAGGTAGTTGATACCAATAACTGAAGAATTGGTAACTCATGCAAATCCCATCCGCCTCCGTAACTAAAGATGGCATTCGTAATTTTCCATCTTTGAGCACTAGCATCAGTTTGTAATATAACTGAAGATTTAGTGACCAAAACCTACTGGAGCAATGCTGAATACTTGTCGTCCACCATTGTGACTTTGGTAGCTTCAGCTGGTAATAGCATAGGTCTGTTAACAATGACCTACATGGCACCTGAGAGGTTACTACTTTACACGTTGTAAGTTCTGATAATGGAAAGGTTTTTGAAAAAAGAAATGGTTAACATTGCAGGTTTTTGCAGATTTTCAAGCTATCTAGTCAAGTCAAGTCACTTTTATTTATATAGCACATTTAAAAAACAACTCTCGTTGGCCAAAGTGCTTTACATTGGTGGTCCAATTTGCACAGCTGAAACACAGCTGCTAATTGCCAATTACACTTGATGAATAGAAGGCTGCTCATAACAACAAAGTTGTTACAGGCTTCTATTGTTTCCAATCTCTTGCCCCAGTGCGGAGTCACAGACAAATAAATAATTAAAGGTAAATCCCAATAATCAATAACGTTAGTTGGTATCAACTTAAATTTAACTGAATGAATGAGGAACCTCAATTTCACAATTATAGTTTGCGCCTGAAACAGTTGAGTTTAGCAAAATACAGCGTTTAGAATATCATCCAGTTAAGCCAGAACAAGTGTTTTTGAGCTTTTGGCAGTCCAAGCACCATTTAGTAATTTGGTAAATAACCTGGTGTTAGCCCATTTTGCAACCCTTTAACTGTTATCATTGTTCCATCCAGATAAATTTCAAATGTCTCCGGTGATCCCTGAGAATGGAAATCAGTTGTTTAACAGTAACGACGTTCCATATTCTGAAAAGTCTATGTTGCACATGCGAGTTAAATCAAGGATGAACCGACACCCTCCATCGTTCACAATGAACAGGCCACGCCTGCCATAATTCCGTGCCTGCCTCGAACGACAACTCTGACCAGATTCCCGAGCCTGTCTCGAAAGATAATTCTGGCCATAATACTGAGCCTGCCTCGAAAGACAACTCTGGCCATATTTCCGAGCTTGTCTCGGTAGGCAATCCTGGCCATAATACTGAGCAAAATAAACCAATCACATGTTATCATTTTGGTTTATAAACGGATCTGAATCTCATGTTATCATTACAAAAAAACAAGTGTAAATATTACCAACTTGTAAATGGTCCACATACCACATGTTTCGGAAGAACTAGACCCACCTACCTCCATGGTTACCGGTGGTCTTATGGTAAGCCCAAAGGCCCCTGATGTGGATTCTATTCCCGTCCTTGATTGGAGTAGGACTGGTAGGGTGTGTGGATTCCATATTTCCTGAGACCGGCTTGGACCTTGGCCTGAAAACCTCTGCCCAGCTTTCAAGCTGCCACCAGCTTCAGTGAACTGCTTACTGCCGATGAGGTGTGGGGTGTACCTTGATTAGGCCGACAGCTTTTGCTTCCTCATCCAGTATACTTGTTGGATAAGTCTTACCTGAAGAGAAGATTCTGCGGCTGGTTTCATTTCCTGGATTTCATTTCTCCAATGTCACCCCTGATAGCGCTGTTCACTGCCGGCACTTGTAGCATGAGGGGAACTCTGGCCCCTTCCGGGTTTTCTGCCAATGGCTGGAACCAACTCTTCCGGCAGTAACCCCTTTGTTTGCGAGTATTTCCTTGGAGCCATATGCATGTGCTCCAGTATGTTCCATGGACATACTTTTGAATTTGAATTCAGTTACCCACTGACCACTCGCACTCCCCTCCACAGAGAGGGAGATTCGTAGGCAGCCCTGAAAACAGGTGCTGCCGCAGGCCCCTGAGGCTACTTGCGCTGACATGGCCCCTCCTACGAACCTATATCAGGATTTTTGCTCTGAGTCAGACAGGAACTGACCCCGAATGTTCCCCTCCTCAGAGAGGAAGACATTGTGCAGCCCTGAAACAGATGCCGCTGCCGCGGGCCCCGAGGAGACCCTCGCTGATAACTCCCTCCTTTGGAGTATCATTGTGGAGCAACCTCTCCATCAGGTGCTCCATGTGGGTTTAGACATCCGCAGACGCTACCCATTGAAGGAGGGGAACCCTCCTGGCCCGACTCATCCGAGTCCAAAGGCCTGACTGACTTACACCAGGTTTTAGCCCATTTCTGGGGCACCATAGCGGTCTGGGAGCCGCTGACAGCACTGTCAGCGACTTGGGCGGCGAGACCGACTTATTCCTGGTTTTACCCCTTTCTGGGGCACCATAGCGGTCTGGGAGCCGCTGACCCCATTGTCAGCGACTTAGGTAACGAACTCGACGGCCGACGGCTACCCGCGCTTCCGCGGTCCGGACCGGGATCCCCCCACGGTCCATACTGGTTTCCCCGCGGTCCGTCCGATCCAGCAGGCAAACTCTGTAGCAGAGCTTCCTGCAAAACAAAAAATAGAATCTGGAAATAAGTTTTAAAACTTACCTGCAGGTTTAAACTTACCGCTGGAAGGAGCAGCGCGCCTGCCAGTCAATCGTTGCACCATGCGCTAAGACGTAAAGACACGCATGCGCTCTGGCGGGCTTCTTCTTCACGGAATCACTCACGTGACTCCAAAGTAAAATGCACGTGTGACACCCTGGAGAGTGGATTGGATGCATTACAATGCGATAGTTGGACATTATTGGTTCCTCTCATAATCGGGAGCAGGAGAAATCCTTTCATCATTTGCTTAATGACTCTAATATTGTTAGCAAATAATTGCAGTTTTAAAGATTAAAGGACTTGCAGTGATCAAATTATTTGTGGAATCTGGAATATCATGCTGAGTTAAATCTAGAATGAGCACAGGGATATGTAAAGCTAAGAAGCTATCAAATCCAGGTTAGAAATGGATGGCTAACATCCATGCAAAGTGGATGGATGGAAGGAAGGACTGTGATTAGCACAAGATAAATGATAGACAGAGAAAATACTGCCAAGATGGTTTAGATATCTTCGTTGTTCATCATTCTTTATTCAAAAAAGACTGTAACAACTACTCTCTAGTGTTGTATTTTGCATGGGGATAGCTGATTACCAATCTGTGCTTGAAAGTTCCTTGAAAGTGGCAACACAGGAAATAGGGTTGTCAAAAAGTATTCCCACACATTGGCTTTCATAAGTCAGAGTATTGAGTGCAGAAGTTGGCAGGTCATCTTACAGTTGTATAAGACAATGTGCAGTCTTATTCAGAGTATTGTGTTCAGTTTTAGGCACCATGTTATAGGACAAATGTTGTCAAGCTGGAAAGGGTGCAGAGAAGATTCATGAGGATGTTGCCAGGACTCGAGGGCCTGAACTATAGGGAGAGGTTGAGCAGGCTAGGACTGTATTCCTTGGGGTGCAGGAGAACAAGGGGTTATCCCACAGAGGTTTACAAAATCATGAGAGGAATAGATAAGGTAAATGCAAAGTATTTTCCTCAGAGTAGGGGAATTGAGAACAAGTGTCAAAGGTGAGGGGTGAAAGACAAAGGGTGATCGTTATATTGAACGAGCTTCCGGAGGAGGCAATTGAGGCATGTACTATCATAACATTTAAGAAACATTTGGGCAGGTACATGGATAGGATAGGTTTAGAAGTTTATGGGTCAAACACAGGTAGGTTAAACTAGTGTAGATAGGGCATGTTGGTCGGCATGATCAAGTTGGGCTAAAGGGCCTATTTCCAAGCGGTATGACCCTGTGATTCTATGACTCTAAAGTTCCATCCATCCAAGTGATAGAGGGGTAAGGACGCTCTTACATAAGTGGTTCATAGTTTTTGAGATTCTCTATTCCTTGTTGCTTTGTCTTTCTCCATTCCAGCTTCCACACATAAATGAGCGCCATTTTCTATGCATATGCTAAATAGGACGATGCAATTGTTGTTGTCCCAGTGGGGTGTGCCAAAGTTGGAACTCTTCAGGGATGTTCTAAGAGTCTTTCAATCTCCTTTTCTGTCCAGCCTGTGACTGCTTGCCCATCAGTCATCTTTGCATAAAGTAGCTGCTTTGGGCTTCTGTCATCAGACTTTCTTCTGACATGTCCTGCCATGACTGAGGAGGGTGATCCCACTCAGAGAAACAGATGCCATCTCAGGAAGACCATCGGTTCTTGACAGAAGCAGAAATGGCTATAGCATAGGACGCATAACTAATCTCACAGAGCAGCAACACCACAACTGAACACAAAGTCCTGGGAGAGCTGCAGCTATAAGGACAAGATCGAGAAGGCCAATCCAAATATACAAAAGAGCTTATGTTGAAGCAAAAGGCATAGAAAATGGAGAGTTATTCACTTATTTTCAATGTTTGTTTTCTCTCTCTGTCTCTCGCTTTCTCCCTCTGTCCCTCTCTCTCACACACACTTTTTTTTATGTTTCTCTCTCCTTTCTCTCTCTCTCTCTCTCTCTCTCTCTCTCACACACACACACACACACAGTCACAGTCTCTCCCTCTCTCTCTCTCACACAGTCACAGTCTCTCCCGCTCTGTGTCTCTCTCACACACACACGACACAGACACTTTCACTTTCTCGCTCTTTTCTTAACACAGTCATATGAGGATACAGGAATGATAAGGGCCACCCAGAATAATACATAAACACATAAATACAATCAAAGGCTGCCTGCAGTGCTGAAAAATCCTGGTGATTAATACGCCAGCTGTTCCTTACTGGAATCAAAGTAGATAAACTAATCTTGGCACAGAGTGCCCGGGTGACATTTCTGATGCCGTGCTGAGCAGCAAATTGAGTGACATTCTGCAGCCACCTGGAATAGATCCTGTGGTGGGGACGTGGACTCTTGGGGCTTTGACTTCCACGGCAAGAGCAGGCCAGGCACAAGAGCATTGCTGAAGATTTTCCCAATGAATGCCAGAAAGTTTAGATTTAACAGCCTTGGAAGACCAGAGCAGATTAAGTTTAGTTTAGTTTAGTTTAGTTCAGAGATACAGCGTGGAAACAGGCCCTTCGGCCCACCGGGTCCGAGCTGACCTGCGATCCCCGCACATTAACACTACCCTACACACACTAGGGCCATTTTTTACATTTATACCAAGCCAACCTACAAACCTGTACATCTTTGGAGTGTGGGAGGAAACTGAAGATCTCGGAGAAAACCCACGCAGGTCACGGGGCGAGTGTACAAATTCCGTACAGACAGCACCCGTAGTCAGGATCGAACCCACGTCTCTGGCCCTGCAAGCACTGTAAGGCAGCAACTCTACTGCTGTGCCACCATGCCAGCCGATGCCATGCCAGCAGGTGAATACATTGTTCATTGAAGAGGTCCAGGGATGGGTGAGGTGTTTCCGAAGACTCTTTGGTAGTAAACTCTTCACTAAAATTTACTTTATGCCCTGGGATTCCTACCTCCTAACAGCGAGTGGTCATTCATTAGCTGTATTGAAGCCACTGGTGTTGGAGTGTTGCCACTGATGTCCATTTGGAGCCACTCATGGGATAACTAACGCAGCAACCAAAATTCCATAATTATTATTCTATAATACCCATGTTGTTCACTTATTTTTGTTCACAATAACAAAATGACTCAATTACAGAATCCTCTTTATAAAGGAAAAAATGATATCCTGAAATTTTCTTTAACAGCTGGTTGAGGTTTAGGATTAGGTTTATTGTTGTCACGTGCAGGGTACACAAAAAGCTTTGTTTTTCATGCTATCCAAATAGTTCAGATACACTTCATGAATACAATCATGTCAGATTCAAGCACAATAGATAAGGGAAGATACAGAGGTCAGAACATAGTTCTCAGCATTGCAGCGCATCAGTTCCATAGACAAAGTCCAATGTCTGCAATGGTGGATCGGACAGTGCTCTAGCTTACAGGACCATCCAGAAGTCTGCAAATAGAAGGGAAGAAGCTGTTCCTGAGTCTGATTTCATGTGTTTTCAAACTTTTGTACCTTCTCCCCAATGGGAGCGGGAAGACCTGGAAATGACTGGGGTGAAAAATAATCTTGATTATGTTTACTGCTTTCCCAAGGCAGCATGAAACGTAGAATGAGTCAATGGTGCGGAGTCTCGTCCATGTGATGGACAAGACAACATCCACAATGCTCTACAATTTCTTGTGGTCTTAGACAGAGCTGTTCCCAAACCAAGCTTGAATGCAACTTTATAATATGTTTTCAGCGGTGCATTTGTAGAAACTGTCAAAAATTGTTGAAGATGATCCAAACTTTTGCAGTTTGTTCAAACTTTTGAACATCCAAGTTTCCAATCAGGTTTTAGGGCCCATCACAGCACAGAGTCTGCCTTGTTGAAGGTACACAACGACCTGGCTTCTCGCCATCGACTCTGGCGACTGTGCAATCCTGCTCCTTCTCAACCTCAGTGCAGCATTTGATACAGTGGACCACACCATCCTAATTGACCGTCTCTGGTACAGGGTTGGTGTTGATGGCACTGCCCTGAGCTGGTTTGTTTCCTACCTCAAAGATAGGAGTTTCTCGTACAAGAAATATATATGAAGGCACAGTCTCTGCAAGATGGAGGAAGCGAGGGGGTCACGTCTCTCTGAGCTGTGAATAACACTGAACACATGTCTATTCAACTGTGAGTGCCCTTAATGTGGTTTGAAAATGAAAATGTGGTTGCTTTGAAATGCTGCACTGCAAATGGTTGTTGGTGGTGGTAACTGCTTTGAAATGCTGCACTGGAAATGGTTGTTGGTGGTGGTAACTGCTTTGAAATGCTGCACTGCAAATGGTTGTTGGTGGTGGTAACTGCTTTGAAATGCTGCACTGCAAATGGTGGTAACTGGACAACTTCCTGTTTGCACTGTATATTGATTTTAGATAAAACGCTACCACTTACGGCTGTGATTTTTGGCCATCTTACTCAGTCCCCCTCCTCTCATCAGATGCAGAGGATTCTTCCCATCAATGAAAATTAAAGTGTTATTAGTGTTTAAAATAATGTTGAGAATCTCACTCCTGTCAATCACGCCTTGAAAGCCACACCCCTTCCGGTGGGAGGAGGCAGGGATTATAAAACCCAGAAGTGTGGGTGTGGCTCAGTCTCTGCAAGATGGGGGAGGGAGAGGTCACGACTGTCTGAGCTGTGAATCAACTGAACACACTGAATGTCTACTGAACTGTGAGTGTGGTGTTTATGTGGTGTTTTGTTTGCTTTTATGGTGGTTTCACCCTGCTTGAAATGGTATGAAACTGCATTTGAATGTGGTGGCCTTGCACCCTGCATGAAATGGCATTAACAGCTCTTGAATTTGGTGACCTTGCACCCTGCCTGAAATGGTATGAAACTGCACTTGAGTTTGTTGGCCCTGCACCCTGCTTGAAGTGGTATGAAACTGCACTTGAATTCAGTGTTCTTGCACCCTGCTTGAAGTGGTCGGAAACTGCAATTGAATTTGGTGGCCTTGCACCCTGCTTGAAGTGGTAAGAAACTGCACTTGAATTTGGTGGCCTTGCACCCTGCTTGAAATGGTAGGAAACTGCATTTGAATTTGGTGGCCTTGCACCCTGCTTGAAATGGAATTTCATGGAATAGCTGTGTCAACTGCTCACCCACCTGCCATGAGTGAGCTGCCAGTACATCTGGCTTGAGTGACTGAGCTGTCACCCCAAGAATCCATTTGGCCTACAATGTCCATACTAGCCCTCTGGAAACCAGTCCCTTCAGCCCACAATACCCACACTAGCGCTCCAGAACCCCCCACCCCCCACCCCCAATATTGGAATTGGTGGAGAGGTGGAATATTGCGTTGGGGGACCAGCCCTCCCGTGTGAACATGGGACCCAACAGGTCCCACTTAGTCTAGTATCTAGTTAAAACCAAAGGAAGTATTCGTTTTTTCAAGGTTTTTCAAGTTAATTGACAATTCCCACATTGACTTTCACTTTCACAGAGTGCCTCTTGTGCATAAGTAAAAAGGAAGCTGACAGTGAACTGCTGAAATAAGGATTTCGATTTGGAAAGATAGATTTATCATGAAGAAATTTGTTTTATGTTCTTTTGGTTTTATGCATCCTTCACCACTATTTCTTCTGTGCATTATTTTTTTTCAATTCATTAGTTTGACACCTTTCATATCAGCAAAGAAGTGGCTGCAGTAAATTACTGCTCCGGCTCTGAAGGCAACTTACTCCAGCCATTCAGTGACAGACGTAAATGCAGATAAGTCATCTGTGACATGTGTTGAACTGAGAATCAGCTCATTTCTTTCACATTTTCTGCAATAACACCAGCGAAGGCATTGCAGGAACTACAACTTGCTGTGGGGAAACATATCTCACATCTTGTGCTAAAATACTCAGCATTCACAGTTTTGCACTTACATTTGAGTCGTGATTTTGCAAAGCACGAATAGGGTTGTTTGTTATGGCCCAAAGCATGATCTCATTTGTGTCGTCACCTCCAAATACGAGCTTTGTTTAGATTTTGCCCCCAGTGTCATTTATTTCATTCGAAATGACTGTTGGTACACAAAATAATATAATAAATTGGTACACCATGAGACTTTGGCCTGTGGGCAACTGACTGAGACATAAAAATTCTAGCTAATATTGCTCATTATTAAACAAGCGATAGAAATTGGATTAATTTTTCACTCTTATGTTGCTATAATGTGACAATTTTGCTATTTTCAGCACTGCAAGTTTGAAGTCCTTTTTGACACTTGCATCAAAATAGGGCTGTAATAGTTGAAATGACTAGCCCTACAGTGAAAAGGACAGTGAAAGCAATATGAGACATTTCTGAATAACTCAAAGTGGATCCCTTTACATCAGATGCCAATTGAGAAAATAGATTGCTTATGAAGAGTGACAGACATTAATGAATTCTGAAGAACTTCCTGACCCAAAACGTCACCAATCCATGTCCTCCAGAGATGCTGCCTAACCTGCCGAGTTACTCCAGCACTTTGGGTCTTACGAATGAAGTATTGGTGTTCATAATGATCTGCGTGTTCTCGTACAAGAAATATATATGAAGGCACAGGAAGTAATTAGGTAGGCAAATGAAATGTAGGCCTTTACTGCAAAAGAAATGGAGTAGAAAAAATAAGGAAGCCTTGCTACACCGTACAAGGCCTTAATAAAAGCAAATCTGGATCATGGTACAATTTTTAGCTAACTATTTAAAGAACAATCTACACTGTACCCCTTACACAATTCACAGATCTTTTTTTTTTTTCATTGAGACGTGGAATAAAAATTCTCAAAATTTCAGAATATATGTAACAAAATAGTGAAGGTGGTGATGCGCTGTCTCAAAATTCCTTCAATAATTAAAAACATATAAAATTAATTGATAATGTGTTGATTGACCAAGGACTGGTCAAACTACTAAAAACAAACTGTTTAACTTACCTTCATTTGCATGTCTGACGGGCGTAGAATCAGAGAACTGAATGCCGAGCATAATGGTGAGTAATCCCAGCCAATGGCTCTACCGTTGGATTCTAACAACGGAATAAAATAGGAAATGTACTGGCATCTCACACAGCTGGTGCCAGGCTTATTCCAATTCCATGCATCCAGAATTTACTTACCTGAAAGTGGCTGAATAACGTGTTCATGATTAGCCTTTTCTTTGTTCAAAATTAAACTTTATTTAGAATATACAAAACAAAAACCATGCAAAAAAAATCATCTTGTTGAAAGATGGTCTTTAGTCTGCCCAAAACCAGTTGGTCTCCCACCACAGTGAGATATTTGTAAGTTAACTTTTTTAGTTTAGTTTTGTTTAGCGGTACAACACGGAACCAGCACCATGGGTTCCACCGAGTCCACGATGACCAGCGATCCCCGAACACTACCACAATCCTACACACACTAGGAATAATTTACAATTATACCAAGCCAATTAGCCAACAAACCCTGTACGTCTTTGGCATGTGGGAGGAAACTGGAGAACCTGGAGAAAACCCACGCAGGTCATGGGAAGAAGGTACAAACTCTGTACAGACTAGCACCCATAGTCAGGATCGAACCTGGGTCTCTGGCACAGTAAGGCAGCAACTCTATGGCCGTGCCACCATGCCATGCTGGAATGTTGCTGACTGGTCTATTCTGCTGCAAGACTACATGAAGATGAAACATAAAGAGTATATGATTAGGGTGGCATAACCGTGTAACAGTAGAGTTGCTGCTTACAGTGCCAGAAACCCAGGTTTAATCCTGACTATGGATGATGTTGTATGGTGTTTGTACGTTCTTCCTGTGACCGTGTGGGTTTTCTCAGGGTGCTCTAGTTTGCTGCCACACTCCAAAGACATACAAACTTGTATGTTAATTGGCTTCTGTAAATTCCCCCTAGTGTGGAGGATTCAAAACTGGGATAACATAAAACTAGTGTATGGGTGATTCCTTGCTCCATCTCTAAACTAAACTAAACTAAACTCTTCAGACATTCTCATTGACCATACACTCAATATTGTGATACTCAGTATTGTTTGCAACCATTACTCTTGCTACTCATATGGCCCCCTGTGGTAATATCCCTTCCCTTGTTTGAGGGGTGTCCCCACTAGATTTGGCTCCTCAATGTCTAGCATGGGAAGGACCTCAGTCTATACTCCTCTCCCACAGAGTCTTCGCAGCTGCAACAAACTTCAGGTTGTCCCTCATCATGTAGTCTTGCAGTGGTATAGAGCAGTCAGCAAAATTCCCTTACAGACATCTTGCTATGGTGGGAGACCAACAAGTTTCAGGCAGACTAAAGAGCATCTGTCACCAAGATGGTGGTCTTCCAGCAGGAACTTGATGCCCACCTCCAAGAGTATCCCTGGGAACAGCCCAGAAATCAGAGAGTACTCTGTTACACTGCTGCTCTTGATGAACCATGACAAGGACCCTTGCATACTCCAGGTCTTCTTTGTAACTCTACTTTCTATGAAGAGGATGGCAACTGTTTCCTCTCCATAGTAGTACCCGAGGATAGTGTGTAAAGGTAGCAAGACTGATATTCCAGGAGAGATCTAACTGGGAGGGCCCCTCTCACTGCCAACCAAATAAGGCCTTGATGCTTGTCGTTGTTTTGTGGTGATGAGGCATTTCACCAGACAGAATGGCCAGCCTGCTTAGGGAACCATCCGATGGGATCCATCAAGTCTTTGTTCTGCGGTACATGTTGCATGTTCAGTTGTGACCACTCCCCGATGGACGTTTGGTCATAGTTGTTGGTCTGGAAGAACTTTTACACATAGATAGATGATGTGGCAATGACCAGCGGACTGTCACATTACATGGCAGTGGTGTCAGGTCCATCCTTTGCAACACTGTGGACAGGTTGAAACTCAGCAGGCAATGACATTTGATGCCTATCGTCAGAATTAAAAAAAATTATACAGAAGATGAGTAGTTTTTAATGTGTTTAACCCAAGAGCTTATATACTGGGGAAGCAAGGTGGAAAAAATGACCAACACAGGCAACCTAATGGGCCTGTCCCACTTACATAGAAACATAGAAACTAGGTGCAGGAAGAGGCCATTCGGCCCTTCGAGCCAGCACCGCCATTCATTGTGATCATGGCTGTCGTCCCCTATCAATAACCCGTGCCTGCCTTCTCCCCATATCCCTTGACTCCACTAGCCCCTAGAGCTCTATCTAACTCTCTCTTAAATCCATCCAGTGACTTGGCCTCCACTGCCCTCTGTAGCAGGGAATTCCATAAATTCACAACTCTCTGGGTGAAAACGTTTTTTCTCACCTCAGTCTTAAATGACCACCCCTTTATTCTAAGACTGTGGCCCCTGGTTCTGGATCACCCAACATTGGGAACATTTTGCCTGCATCTAGCTTGTCCAGTCCTTTTATCATTTTACATTAGTACTCATCACGTATATCTTATTACAATTAATGTACTCCGTCATTTTTTACACTGATAAAAAGGAAAGGTTGAAATTAAGAAAAAAGAGAAAGTGAAGGAAAATAGTGAAGGTAAAAAAAAAAAAATAATAATAAAAAATAAAAAAATTTAAAAAAAATATATCATTTTATATGTTTCTATAAAATCTCCCCTCATCCTTCTAAACTCCAGTGAATACAAGCCTAGTCTTTTCAATCTTTCCTCGTATGACAGTCCCGCCATCCCAGGGATCAATCTCGTGAACCTACACTGCACTGCTTCACAAGGATGTCCTTCCTCAAATTAGGATGATTTTTCAACGTAGGCGATTTTTCACTGACTGTCAAGTTGCCGGCAGTTGCCTGAAAAACCGGCAACTGGAACGGCAACTGTCAGAGTGGTACATACACACACACACATCGCTTCCACCACCAGCCCATTATGCAGGCAGGGGACAGGGCAAGCGGGGGGAGCGCTGTCTAAAACATTAACACGTTGCAAAGCCAAGGTGATAGACACACACCGCGATGAACAGGAAGGTTGGCGCTGTAATTAAGAAGGCTAAAGCACAGTGTATGGTAAGTCCTTTAAAAGAGGGGGGGAGAAGGGGGGAGAAGCAGGGGAGACAACTGTTAAGAAGCCAGAGACACACGGCTGTGAAGCTCGGCGGACATTTAACATTACCGGTCGGTTATCCTTGGTTCTGAAAACTAATGCTTAGCTTTTTTTTCCCAATGAGCCAATGAAATTCACCAGTCAACACCGGCTACAACCTACGAGAACCTCCAAGAACCTTTAACCTTCTGGCAACCCACTAGGACCTCCTGGCGACCCACCTATGGCACGATAATTCTCGTTACTCTCCATGGCGGCTTCATTCTAGTCAACGCTAATTTTTCAACATATTAAAAAATTTGCGGCGACCATAATGAGGCTGTGACTAGTTCCCAGAATGCGGGTACTCCTCACGACCATGAAGGCGACTCCCCGGCAACCACCCGCGAACATGTGGCGACTGCATAGTCTCCTGTAGTCGCCTAATAAGTCGCCTAAGTGGGACAGGCTCATAAGGATGTTAGTGAAATAATGAATAGATTACCATGGTGTTTAGGTTCCACAGCACAGCTGCTTTAGTTAAAATAATCATTGGGGGTTGTAAACAACTGAGGGTAATAAAACTAATCAGGGGCACTGGCATTAATGGCACCTATTTGCTATACAAATAGGTAAAGTGGTAATACTATGTAACATAGAGTATAATATTAAAGATAACTCTGGAGAAAGACAAAGATGAAAGGTTACACAGACATTGATCAATGATTACTTATTTCTTGGAGAAAACCCATGCGGTCAGGGGGAGAACCTACAAACTCCATACAGATAGCACCCATAGTTGGGATCAAACCTGAGTCTCCGGTACTGCAAGCACTGTAAGGCAGCAACTACTGCGCCACCGTGCCACCCCGTAACAGCTTTCAACATATTTTCTATGCACAAAGATCTTTCCTCTTTTGCTGGTGGGAGAGAGGGCTCATGATTAGGAGATAGACTGGTGACATGGCCTTGCATCAATCAGACTGCATCAATCAGACTGGTGACAAGCCTTGGCTGGCCTTGGGAGATGGCAGAAGGGATTGTGGGTCAGAGATGCATAATGGGGACTTTAACATGGGGGAAGTAGAATGCTGCCCAACATTAAAGTGTGGTCCCCCCTAATTAATGCCAAATGAATCTTCATCATTATGAAGATAAGAACTAATTGAAAGAGTAGGCCAATTTGCCCTTCGAGCCTACTCTGCCAATCACTTAGAACATCGCTGATGTTCCACTTTAGCACAATTGTCCAGCAATATCCTTTATCATATTATCCTCCATTCCCATAATATTCAATCCATCAGTTTTGATTTCAAATTGAGCCTCTAAATAACCCTCTAAAGTAGAGAATTCCAAAGATTCATTACCCAATTTCTCCTCAATCCTGAATGAGTTTACGACTGCATCTCCTGGTTGTAGACTCCTCAACCGGCCCAGGGGCAATATTCTCCCTGCCTTGACCTTGTTGAAACCAGAAGAATTTTGTAAGTTTTAATGGGACCATATCTCATTCTTCTGAACTCCAGAGAACACAAGCTCAGTGTATTTACTCCCACATCAGTCGGCTGCTTTCGTGAAAACAAACACAAACTATTTGTTCCATTTCTCTGGCATTTTTATTTCTTGCTAATATAATTCCCTCATCTCTGTGTGCAAGAAACCCATATTTTACTTCACTAATGATTTAGAACAGAGGACATAAAAAAGTTACAGGCTCCTCAGCCCACAATATCTATGCGGACCGTAATGCCAAAATAAACTAATCTTATCTGCCCACACATGGTCCATACCTCTCAACTTGCAGCATATCCAGTTTCTTAAAATAAGCACTAATATATCTACCTCCAGCACCAGCACTCCTGGCAGCACGTTCCAGGCACCAAACACCCTCCGTATTTAAAAAAAAAACTGCCCTTTTCTGTTAAGATAGAGGGTCTTACACTTTATTTTTCACAAATCTATTTTCTTATTCTGACTTTGTTTGGTTTTAACAAAATTCTTGTTCTTCCCTTGCTGAGACCAAAAGTGTTCCCATTCCTTTGGCCATTTCTGGAACCGTATCAGTCACTTCCTTTAACTCAATGCTATCATTAATTTCTACTGCCAACTATGGAAGGATCTCTTTTTTCCATTGGGATGTTGTGCCTTATAAAAGAATAGATTGTTAGCCATTAATGTTGAAAATCGAACACAGATGGGACAGGAACAGGTCCTTGTGCCCACAATGCCGGTGCCAAACATGGTGCCAGGCTAAACTGATCCCATCTGCCTGCATATCATAAGCTCTTGTGATATGAGCAGAATTAGGCCATTCGGCCCATCAAGTCCAATCCACCATTCAATCATGACTGATCTATCTCTCCCTCCTATCTTTTTTTCAATCTCTTACCTTGCCGGAGATGCGATTATTTTCCGGAACGTATCTCCGGTTGCTCTGCAGCCTAACATCGTGGAGCTGGAGTCCTTGCTCGGGACTGACTTTGAGCCCCACCGCAGGGCGTGGACTTACCATCGGAGCCGATCCCTTGCCTCAGATCGATGCTCCAACCTGCGGACTTTAACATCAAGGGCTCACAGTCTCGGGAGAGACCGAGTCGGGAAGCTCTGGAAGCCGCATGATGTCGACTAGCCCCGACCCGAGGGAGATCGCCGGGGATCTTTATTGCAGGGGAGCTGAGAGCCCCCCCTCCTCCGATGCAGGAGCTTGATCGCCCTGATGAGGAGGCCCACCGCCGGCTACGGGAGTAAGATCGTTCCATCAACGGAAGGTTAGAGGCCCCTGACCACTGGAGGATAAAGAAGGAAGAGATTGAACTTTTTTGCCTTCCATCACAGTGAGGAATACGGAGGAGTCACTGTGGTGGATGTTTATGTTAAAATGTATTTTGTGTGTTCTGGTGCTTTTTATTAGCATGACTGTATGGAAAATCAAATTCCTCATATGTTGCAAAACAAACTTGGCTAATAAAGTAAGTATGAGTATGAGCATGAGTAAAATTTGCTCCTATCACCTTGTAGCTTTGCCCTCTATTTTCTGAGATTTGCACATTTGGAAAAAGGTTCTGACTGTCTATCCTATCTATGCTTCTCATAGTTATATATACATCTATAAGGTCTCCCCTCAGCCTCAGACGCTCCAAGGAAACAATCCCAGTTTGTCCCACCTTTCCTTTACCCCTCTAATTCCCTTGAATTCAGGCAACATTCTGGCAAATCTATTCTTCACCCTTTCCAGAGACTGCACTTTCTTCCTTTAATGAGATGAACAGAACTGTATTCAATATTCCAAATGCAGCCTAACCAAAGTCCTGTAAAGCTGCATCATACCTTCCTGAAAAAAATGAAAAAAATTAAAATTAAAATTTAATCTGAATAACAACCAATACTTTAAATATTTACAGATATGTGACTTTATGAAGAAATATATACCAAGATTTCAGAGCATAATGATAGACCCACTGGAAGAAGCAATGAATATTAAAGCGGACTCACAAAAATTAATATAATATCTATGTAATAGTATTCTTAACAGAGAATTGCCATCAACAGAGGCAATTAGAGAAGACTGGGAAAAAGAATTAATGCTAAAAATTTCTGAAGAAACATGGGAAAAGTATTTGATATATATACATAAATGTTCGATTAATGCTAGACACAATTTAATTCAATTTAAAATATTACACAGATTATACTATTCAAAAACTAGGTTGAATAAATTCTATTCAAATATTTCTCCCATCTGTGACAAATGTCTTTCTCAAAATGCTAATATCACACACTCTTTTGTTTCTTGCACAAAACTTCATAAATTTTGGTGTGATATATTTGATATATTCACTAGACTATTTAAGATTAAAATGGAACCTAATATTGAAATGATTATATTCGGAGTAATATGAGACGGGAACAAATTAAATATACCCCAAAATTCATTTTTTAATTATGGTTTAATAATAGCAAAAAAACTTATACTCAAATTTTGGAAAAATGCTACTATACCAACATTCAAAATGTGGATCAGTAATATGTTGGACACAGCCCACCTGGAAGAAATGAGACTCCTCCTAATAGACAAACAAGACCAATTCTTAACGAGTTGGTCTCCATTTATTGATTTTTTGGATTCATGTGGTGCAACAGTATCGTAAAAATGAAAAGTTTCAGGTATGGGCGAAAGATGATCAAGAATATAAAAAAGCATCGACTTGTGGCGAGTGGATAATCTCCCTCCTGCTTCACTTTCCTACTTATTTCTTTTCTTTACTAGTTTTTATTCTCTTCTTTTTTCCTTTTTTTTTCCACACACACTACACTTTCCTCTATTCTTTACTATTTCTTTCTTTCTTATCTTTTTCTAAAAAAAAAAGAAAAAAGAAAATTGTACAAAAAATGTATTATGTTAACATAATTTTGGGAACCTGTAAAAAGGCACCACTGTACTGTACTGTACTTCTAATAAATAAAAATATTTTAAAAAAATATACCTTCCTGACTCTTATGCCCCAACCAATGAAGGCAAGAATACCATCAGCCTTCTTCACCTCTCTATCTGCATGTGTTGCCACTTTTAGGCATTTATGGATTTGGACCCCATGTTCCTACCGTACATTAATTCTGTTAAGGGTTTTTTTGTTAACTGTATATTTTCCCTTTGTATTTGAGAGATCAATACAGTGGTGGCAAATTATCTTGACTTGACAGGTTGAGATAAAGATTAAGTTAAGAATACCGAAGGGCAGAAAACATTGATTGGAGTTATTTATTGACCCTGAGTAGTAGTTATAACATCAGGCACAACATAAATCAGGAAATTAAAGATTTATGTACAGGAGTAATGAAGTGGTTATTGAGACATTACCATACATGTAGATTTGATTTGTTGTAAGGTGGAAGATGGATTCATGCAAGTATTTTTTTCCAGATAGCATATTGGAAACCAGCTGGGAAAAATGCTATTCTGGACACAACGTGGTGCAGGTCAGGTAGCATTCCTGGAGAACATGGATAGGTGATGTTTCGGATTGGGACCTCTCTTCAGACTAAATATGAAGAAGGGACCCGAAACATCATCTATCCATATTCTCCAGAGATGCTGCCTGACCCATTGAGTTACTCCAGCATTTGTGTCTTTTATTTTGTAAACCAGCAGCTGCAGTTCCTTGTTTCTACATGCTATTTTGGAACTTATTTTGTCCAATGAGAAACAGGTAATTGATCATCTTGTTGTCAATGGACTTTTGGAAAGAGTGACTGTAATGTAATAGAATTTTACATCCCAATATATTTCATCAGAGAGTGTTACATTTAAACAAAGGTTACTATGAGCATATAAAATGAGGTGGTAGCGGTTGATTTGAAGAATATACTGAATGGAATGACAGTGGACAGCTGATAGTTAGCATTTAAAGAAACAATGCATTTGTTACAAAAAATGTAATCCGTCAAGACATAAAATCCCAAAAGGAAACATGAATCATCTGTAACTAGCAAGGGAAACTTAAGATAAGATTAAAAAGGAAGAGACACACAAAGATTCCAGAAATAGCCCTTGGCCTGGGGAATAGGTGTAAGTTGGAGCTCAGCAGAGGAGGACCAATAAATTGATAAAGGTATGTCCCAAGGACCTAATGATTTAAGGAGGTGACCAGAAACAGTGGATCCTGGTTATCTTCTTTCAAAGTTCCACAGATTCTGGAATTATTCCTGTGGATTGGAAAGTAACAAATAAGAACTCACTATTAAGAGAGAAAAGAGGGAATTGCCAACTATTGGTTGTCAGATAAGGAAAATGTTGGAATCCACAATGAAGAATTTAATAAAAGAGCATCTTGTAAACAATAGTATTGAGCAGAATCAATGTGGATTTTTGAAAGAAAACTGGGATTGTGAGGCCACAGAACTACGAGCTGCATACTTTACCATTGTGGCACAGGGAATAATCTTGAGATGACTATTTTTTATTTTATACTTTTTAGTTTCTATTTCTCTAAAATCTGCTCAGAGCGCCTCATCCCTTTTTCATTGTTAGCTTCAGTCAGGATCAGAACCTTGAGATGTTCACCCTCCCACTTCAGGTTGCACTACAGGTGTTTGAGGGCATCTTTGACCTTGGCAACAGGTAGGCACATTTTACTGCAAGCAATATATTATCCTGGAGTCATATCTACTGCTACAGTAATGCTAGTTTGTCCCTATAGCAATTGAACTCCTAATCCCAGATCTGGCTGCAGTCATAAGGTCATAAGGTCATAAGTGATAGGAGCAGATTTAGGCCATTCGGCCCATCAAATCTGCTCCGCCATTCAATCATGGCTGATCTATCTCTCCCTCCTATCCCTATTCTCCTGCCTTCACCAGAATAAAATGAGAATCATTTGTTGGTGAAAAAGATCAGTTCAGGGGATTCCTGGATTCCTGGCCTGGTCCTGTAAGTCTGTCTGTGCACATTCAAGCAGAGCTGTGACCAGCACCCTATGCTTACTCTCCATAATATCCCCTACCTTGTGGATGTGCCACAAAGAGAGGTGTTAACAGTATCTAAAAAGGTAAAGAGTAGAGAGGGGGGGGGTGGAATATGGACCCGTTAGGATAAAATATGGACAAGTTAAGGATAAAGACAGAACAATAAGGAAATGGCAGCTCTTTTTAGAGGCAGAAAATCCACCAGATATAGGCGGCACTGTTGTGCAGCAGTTGAGTTGCTGCATTACAAGCCAGGGACCCAAGTTCAATCCTGACCACGGGAGCTGTCTGTACGGAGTTTTACATTCTCCCTGTGAACTGTGTGGGTTTTCTTTGGGTGCTCCAGTTTCCTCCCACACTCCAAATACAGGCAGGTTTCCAGACTAACTGATTGGGGTGGAAGATCTTCACGTGGTCCACCCTGTTTCGACAAATGCAATCAACCAATCAAATAAGATCAAATAGAACAAGTTGTCCTACAACTTTAGGCTGTGCACGCCATACACAAGAAGAAGAAGGCTAACTGGTTAGATAACATTTTAATTTTCCCTAGTGTGTGTAGCATACTGTTAATGTGTGGGATCGCTGGTTGGCATGGACTTGGTGCGCCGAAGGGCGTGTTTCTGCGCTGTACCTCTAAACCTAACTAAACTATATATTAAGAAATGCCACTCCAGCTGGGAAACCTGGAGGTCAACATAACGCAGCTGCTGGCACTCCCTGCACATGTGGTTGTGTCAGATAGTGGGATTATTGGAGACCGTCCCTGATTTGCCAAATGGCAAAAGACACTGAGCTGCCCTGCGATTCCTTACCTTTACAGGCTACAACCTATAGAGCAGAGAAAATAGAATGAAAAATACCCACAAAATACTCACCTGTCAGCCATCTGTCTTCAACTGGTATCGATCATGAACTCTGATATTGCACTTTCAAACCGGTGTCCACTTTGAGTCCATGTCCATTACCACTCAGGCCCGCTGCCTCCGCTCTCTCCTGACGTCTTGCTCTTTGTACTCACTCACCGGCCTCTCTCTCTATCAGTTGCCATCCAGCTCCATTTATTTAAGGCCTGCATCAGTGTGTGGGGCTCAGATGACCTGCAAATGGCAAAGCCTGCGGTGGTTTATTATTTGGTGTCACGAGATGCGAACATTTACTGAGTTTGATACTGTTGAATGTAGAGACACTGAGAATGCATGAAGAGTTTTATTGCATAGTTTCTGTTTTGTGTATATATATACACATATTTAATTCTGAATAGTGTTTACTTTTTTAAATAAAAAATGATGAACAACATATACTTGGGAGACGGGAATTAATTTCCAAGAGCGCTCTATTAGAGCATGAAAAACGAAGCACATTCAGTGGTGAGGTTATGGATTAATTACTGGAATGTTTTGACTCTTGAGGTTCTTCTCAGGTCACTAATTTCCCTGATTGCAGCAGAAAGATTACCAAGTACATGGAAGAGTAATAATCTGCTGACAGCAACTACTGGATCCCTGCTTTTAATTGTGCACTTGTATTCTGCTGATTTGGTTGTCAGTTTTGCAGTGTACTACTGTGAAGTGCTGACAGCTTCACTGTCAGTGCAACTGCAGAACTATGCAATGTTTCTGTGATAAAAAAAAACAAAGTATAATTGAGTGCCAACACAATGCAGGGAAACTGTTTTCTTAAACAGATCTTCTTTTCCATTTATCAAACTTTTCGCAGCAGCTGCCTCACATAATGATTAGATTTATCCCGCATAAACCAAAAGCATATGCATACAAACACTAATACAAATAGAGCTTTTAGTGTGCTCCTTAGTATTCAAAGCAATTCTGTGCAGAAAGCATTAAACCAAAACACCATTAAGCTTATTCAGCAGCCAATATGCAAAGTGTGTGCTCGTAGGTATCCAGATAGAGGAGGTACTAAAGGAGAGAAACCCTCTCTTGGCTATTCATGGGCAATGCTGGCATATATAGTAATTACCATTTGTAATCACCTTTGTACACCATATTCTAATACCTAGTCATTGATTGATAGACAATATTCATTCAATAGTTACAAAAGATACCATATTTTGATTTATAATGATAATAGAATGATATATAATGACAAAATTGTGCATTGTTTTTTGTATTTATCAGTACTGCTCCTTACCCTATGTTGAGCTCTGCAATGTACTATAGATTTTCAAACAGAGGAAAAGCACTTAAGTGCAGTTTTGCTTTCACACCATCCATCTCCCAGAGTTATCTATTTCTGGGGAATGTATCTCTTCTTGCCTCCAATGTTAGTATTGGCAGGCAGGTCATAATAAGCATGTCAGACTAATTAGAGCAGTGCACACAAGAAGGCACAATGTCAGCGGGTCAGTCAGCATGTCTGGAGAACATGAATGGTTGGTGGATCCTTCTTCAGACTGATTTATGAGGGAGGGGGGTAAGGGGAGGGGGAGAGAGCTAGAGGAGAGACCTGGCAGGCAATAGAGGCGAGTAAGGATTATTGATAGGCAGATGGTTGGACAAAGGCCAGAGATACAAAGACAGGCAGTGTGAGACAAAAGGATTGAAGAGTTGTGAATTGTGAATCTAGGGGAATGAATGTGGAGGGGAGAAATGTGCAGGTCTAGGTGGGGCATGGGGGGGGGGAGAAGAAGGGGGTATATAGAAGAAGAAGGGAGAGTGGGAGATTTAAATATTCATACCATTGGACGGTAAGCTACCCAAGTGGAACATTAGGTGTTGTTCCTTCAGTTCGTGCGTGGCAATAGAGGAGGCCCAGGACAGAAAGGACAGTATGGGAGATAGACACAAACAACTGGAGTAACTTAGCAGGACAGGCAGCATCTCTGGAGAGAAGAAATGGGTGACGTTTCGGGTCGAGACGAAGGTTCAGTATGGAAATGGGAAGAAGAGTTCAAGTGGTTAGTAACTGGGAGATCCAGCAAAGTTTGGTGAACTAAGCATTAGTGTTGGGCAGAATGTTCACCGGATCTATGCTTGATCTTGACAATGCACCAGAGGCCACATCAGGAACACCAGATTTAGTAGATGAGGTTAGACAAGGTGCATGTCAACCTCTGTCTCACCTGGAAGGACAGCTGGGGTCCATGGATGGAGGCGAGGGAGGAGATATAGGGACAGGTGGTACATCTCCTGTTGTTGCTGGGGTAAGTGCCAGCAGAGGGGATGGTTTTGGAGGGAAGTGATGATTGAACCAAGGAGTTGTGGAGGAAGGGGTCTGTGTGAAGGCAGTATGTAGTGGGGATGGAAAGATGTGAATGGTGGAGGGATCACGTGGGTGAAGGTGACAGAAATGTCTGAGAAGTAATATTCCTCATTTGAAGATTTAGTGATTGCCTAGCAGGCTGTACTACACGATGACTTCCAATGCACGTCAAAGTTGTTACAACTCACATGAAAGTTAACACAAGCAAATGAGACTAGTGTAATGCAGGCATATGCGACCAGTGTTGATGGGCATCTTGATTGTCATGGACGAGTTAGGCTGAAGGGTTTGTTTCTGTGCTGAACAACTCTGTGACTCTATGATTTCAAGTGCTCTCTCATGTCAGACCATTATGTGGTGCAGTGAAAAGATATAAAGGAAATTTCTGCGTCACTTCCCATCACACCATTCCCATACCCTCACCACCATCACCTCCTCCTACCCGGCTGTCATTCCGCACCTCTGTGAAAATCTATTTTGCTGCTGCTCTGTGGTTGCCTGCTCTGTTCTTGCTAATGGTCAGTGTGGTAATAGCCCAGTCCCTGTGACTACATGGAAATGCCTCCTTTGAGAATCATGCAGATAATGTTTCTGGACATGATTCAGGATGAAACCCACATCAATGTTTTCTGAGCACACCTAACGTGTTATGTACAGTGGAGTCACAAGAAACTGCAGATGCTTGAATGTTGAGTAAAACACAAACTGGTGGAGGAACTCAGTAAGACCAAAAAGCTGGAGTAACTCAGCACGACTGACAACATCTTTGGAGAGAAGGAATGGGTGACGTTTCGGGTCAAGACCCTTCCTCAGACCTTCTCACCAGAGATGTTGCCTGACCCACTGTTACTCCATCTTTTTGTGTCTATCTTTCGTTTAAACCAGCATCTGCATTTCCTTCCTATGCAGGAACTTAGTAAGTCAGCCTGAAGTCACCAACTCAAAACATTATCTGTCCATTCTGTCCCCAGATGCTGCCTGACCTGCTGAGTTCCAGCACTTTGTGTTATGTTCAGCATATTAATAGTAAGATTAAATGAGAACTTACCAGTTTGAAGTTTGATCTTTATTTTATGAGGAGTTACGTCGAGGGATTACGTGAAGACCCCGCCAGCACGCATGTGCGACATTCTTCAAAGCAACGGTGTGGAATCACAGTAATAGTAATGAAATAAACATAGTAAGATAAGAAGAACTAGGATACCAGTTGATCTTTACAAGAGGGTGGGCGTGGAGGGCACGTAATCCCTTGACGTAACTCCTCATAAAATAAAGATCAAACTTCAAACTGGTAAGTTCTCGTTTAATCTTACTATTTTACTTCGGAGTCACGTGAGTGACTACGTGAAGATTTTGAAGATCTGTGATTTCATGCCGTGGAAATGAGTCCATGCTTCACACACTGCATCAGTTGACTACTGATGAGTGATCATTAATAATGCATTCAGACATGACTTAGATATAGACATGTTGATGCTTTTAATGAACAAACAATGATAATAGTAACCTCACTCAACCGAGAGGGAACTAAGAAACAGAACTAGCATAGAGTTGGCAACTACCCCCAATCTGGTAATGGGTTGTTATAAATGATTGGAAAGATTGTTAGTTTGACCACCCTGCAGTCGCTAGGATGTGGTGTCCCTAATTTCCATACCCTGCTGCTGTGGTAGTTGCAGCCCTGGTGGAGTGAGACTTGAATATTAGTGTTCACTCCTGTATAAGCCAGCCCCTTTAAAACCACCTGGAGATGGTCTGTAGTGATCCCTTCTTACAAGGCTAATGTAACTGACAATATTGCTAGTTCAGAGTCTTTAATGCTCTAGTGATCTACATTCTGGTGTAGATGTGTGACTACACACAACCAAAGGTCCATGAGATATATGAACAATCTAGTTAGACCTGATGCCCCTGGTCTATTCTGCTTGACTAAGTCATAAACATAATGTTATTTAGCCCGCAGATATTATCATCATGTCCAGTCACTGCTAATGCCATGTCTGGAACCGTTGTGCTGAACACAGTGCCATGGGCATAACCACTTGTAGGCGAGTTTGACCAAGGACAGGGATGTAGCTGGAGCCCACCGACGAACAACGTGGCACAATGTTAACATCCTATATCTCTGCGTACCCAGGCCTGGGAGGTTTAGAGTTGAAGATACCCTTCATTACCTGAATCCCAGAGGGTGAGACCCAACCGAGTGGATTCTGTTCCCCGCAGCCAGCATGATGAGAAGGCACTTTAGGTACAGTAAATAGCACTTTAACTTGATAATTGTCAACCCCATACAAAACTGACCTTCAAGCCGTCAGTCATCCGTGCCGAGCTGAATGTAATATAACATAAAACAAATACCTCCCATCTCCTTATGAGGAGATACTACTGTTTGGTGCTATCCCTGCATCTGCAGTGAGCACGTCCAAGGTATGGTTTGACAACCTGAGCCGCAGGAATGGCCTTCGCAGAGTCTGTAATCAAAGCATAGGTTATATCATGCAAAGGATGGTTCCCCGAGTCACGGTAAAACCAGCAATTTTTATGTCCAGAATTAACCATATGAGGTTCTGTCATCATTCCCCACATCAGCGGGAACCATGGCTGTAGAAGCCAGGCAGGCACTATGAAAATACCTGAAGCGGGAATTTGCAAGACCCGTCTGATGAGGCAAAATGGAGGAAGACATTCCTCCCCATTGTAGCGAGAATACATCCATCGCCATTGATATGCCACATATATTGCAACTGGTGATTGAGCCTGGATGCAGACATTTCGATCTTCAGCGTTTCATCGAGCCACAATGTCATTAAACACTTAGCGATCCAACATCAATTCTGTATTGACAATTGATGATATACCAGTGCTAGATGAGGTTAGGTAATTTATCACCGGATACTTTGACTGATTATACCCATGTGATCAACATATACCTCCACCAAAGTGAATCAACTTGGACTTAAGCATGCACCCCTTAATCCACAGAATGCACCTGTTGTCTGTAAGTAGTTGATACCATATAACTGAACATTTGGTAACTCATGCAAATCCCATCCATCTCCGTAATTTAGAGCTGATATTAGTAATTTTCCATCTTTGAGCAATAGCATCAGTTTGTAATTAACTGAAGATAATTGATGAATAGTTAATGGAGCAATGCTGAATACTATTCGCCCATCATGGTAACTTTGATAGTTTCAGCCAGAAATAGGAAAGGTCTGGTAACAATGGTACTTGAGAATTAATTCCAATCTCTTGCCTCAGGGCGGAGTCCCAGACTATTTCAGTTGGTATCAACGTAAATTTAACTTAAATTTAACTGGATGGATGAGAACTCAATTCCAGCTAAATTTTGAAATACCTCTGGTGCCTTGTGAATGGAAACTGATCCCATGGTAGTTAACAGTCACGAAGTTCCCTATTCAGAAATGTAAATACTGCACAAGTGAGTTGTTCCTGTTAACAATGAACAGGCCTCATTGCCCCAATTGCGATTCTGCCTAAAAAGGCAACGCCAACCATGTTTTCGAGAACTCTGGTGCTTGAATGCTGTGCAGTATAAACTAATCTGATCTGTAAAACCCAAGTGTAAATATTACCAACTAGTATCCATAATCGGAAGCTTCTCCTTCATACTCCAAATGTGAGGACTTATGCAACCTGCCCAGGAGCTGCCTCAACCAGCTTCATCCTTCAATCAGCTTCATCCTTCATACATCCGAATGGTAGGACTTATGCAACCTGAGTCAGGAGCTGCCTTAGGTATGTGTATGTATTTTAGCACCATCTGCATCCATCTGTTTTATCGAGTGGGAGGAATTGCAACCCTGAAACAGGTGTCGCTTCAGGCATATGTGCACTTCAGTAGCACCCTCTACCACTCCGGCTCATCTGATCGTACGGCCTTCGGCTTTCACCAGCTTCGGTGTCTGCTGGTGGGTGCATAGTAGACTTGTGGCATTTCAGCCAACCCCATGTCTTCAGAGTCAGCCCAGAAGTGACTCCTAATGCTCCCCTCTGTCGAGGGAGATGCATTATGCAGCCCTCAATGAGGTGCTGCCATGGCCATCCTAGGAGGCCCATGGTGACAAAGCTCCATATCCTGGAGCACGTCACATTGGAGCATCTGCTCCATCAACCGCCCATGCGGGATATGCGATCTCGGTCGCTGCCTGCCAGCGGTGATTCTTCACGGCCTGAGTCTATGGCCTGTCCGAGTCTATGGCCTGTCCGTCCTCTGCTTGGTCTTTCCGCCAGTCTGTAGTGTTGATTCAGACTGTACAGGTGCCGGGACGGAGACTGCTGACCGCATAGATTGCGATCCAGATGCAGTCGGCCGCTGCTGACTGCCCGTACTTCCGCGGTCCAGCCAGTCTGGATGCAGCCCGTTTGGACTTCATTACCGACTTGTCCATAGTTCCTTCCCTGTAACACAGAAATGGAACAAAATACGACCAGAGAATAAAGAACTTACCTGCAGGTCTTGTTACCTGGAAAAGGCGGATTCGACCGCTGGCCGCTACCCGCAGTCTGCGGTCTCCGTAGCGGGTTCCCTGCGGTCCCTGTAGAAGGGATTCCCCGCAAAGCCCATGTTGGGTTTTCCCCCATAGTTCTCGCAGCCGGAATTCCCTCTGCAGTCCTTGTAGAGGGGGTTTCCCGCGAAATCCATGTCGGGTTTTGCACCGAGCCTAGTATCCCCGCGGTTCTTGCAGCCGGGACTCCCCCTACAGTCCTTGTAGAAGGGATCCCCGCGAGATCCATGTCGGGTTTTCCACCGAGCCTGGTATCCCCGTGGTTCTTACAGCCGGGTTCCCTCTGCAGTCATTGTAGAAGGGAATCCCCGCGAGGTCCATGTCCCCGTGGCGGTCCCTGGAAAAAATATTGGCTTACCCTCCAGTGGGTTGCCACCAGTCTGAAGCCGCTGGCTCCACCGCCATCGACTCGAAAAAGGCGAACTCAACCGCCGCCCTCTACCCGCATCGCGGCCTCTGTAGCGGGTTCCCCTCGATACGTGGGCGGGTTTCCCCGAGGTCGTGACCAGGTTTCCACGACCCTGTGGTCCGCGACTGGGGTTCCTCGCGGTCCATAAGGTTCTCCCGCGGCCCGGCAGACTTCGCCCAAATAAAGCAGGACCTCTGTAAGGCTACAGAGATTCCTGCAAAACACAACCTGGAAAAGTTTAAAACTTACCTTCAGGTTGGACCGCTGGTGGAGCAGCACTCCACCCAGCCTGTCGTTTGCGCAATGCGATAGACAATATGTCGCGCATGCGTGCTGGCGGGGTCTTCACGTAGTCACTCATGTGACTCCGAAGTAAAATAGAAGGGGGAGATACAATTTCCAGGCAAAATTAAGCAAAAAGAGGGCGGCTGAGAGTATTTAGTTTAGTTACATTATCAGACAGCTGGAGGCAAAGTGAAATGAGTTTGCAATAATCTAAATAACATTGCACCCCACCACACCATCAAACTCCAACTGATTCATCCCGGCTCCAAACCCCACATTAGACATTAGTAATTTCAGAAGCCACATAAATGGAGTGGAAGCAATTCCTTCTAATACCAAGGGACTGCCTTGGAAGATTACAGAATAGACACATTTAAATAGGTGGGATGGTGGTGGGTAAGGGCTAAAAAAAGGCATCCACTGATGGCCAAAGATACAAGATTGATTGCAAGTAGACAAGAGGAGGTACTAAAGATGCCGTCAGGCTCAAAAGAGACCTGGACTGTATGCAACATATCCATATTGTTGAGGGATGTTGAGACTTCAAGGGAGCACCACATAGTTGTGTGCTCAGCCCCCTGCTCTACTCACTCTATACTCACAACTGTATAGCCGAACACAGTGCGAACTCCATCTTCAAGTTCACCGATGACACCACTGCTGTTGGAAGAATTACAGATGGTGAATCAGAGTAAAGAAGTGAGATCGATCAATGTCAGTAACATCAATGCACTGATTGTGGACTTTGGAAGAGGAAGGATGTGGACCCACAATCCTGTTCATATCAACGGGACTATGGTGGAGAGAGTCAAAAACTTCAAATTCCTGGGCGTGCATATTTCCAAAGATCTTTCCTAGACCCAGCACACTGATGCAATTATAAAGAAAGCAATCAACGCCTCTACTTCCTGAGAAGTTTACGGATATTCGGTATGTCAAAGAGGATTCTCTTGAACTTCAACAGGCGTACAGTGGAGAGCATATTGACTGGTTGCATCATGGCCTGGTTCGGCAACTTGAATCGAAGGATCGAAGAAGACTGCAAAAAGTTGTGACCACTGCCCAGTCCATCACCGGCTCTGACCTCCCCACCATCGAAGGGATTTACCGGAATCGCTGCCTCGAAAAGGCAACCAACATCATCAGAGATCCAAACCATCCAGGCCACACACTCATTTCACCACTGACATTGGGAAGAAGGTACAGGAGCCTGAAAACTGTAACATCCAGGTTCATTAACAGCTTCTTCCCTACAGCCATCAGGCTATTAAACACTATAACCTCAAATAAGCTCTGAACTACGTAGACTATTATTGTTATTATTGCATTATTAATGTTTGTTTTTTGTTTGTACGTTTGTGTGCATGCGTGTGTATATATATATCTATATATCTATATATCTATATATCTCTATATATATAGATATCTAGATAGATATATATAGATATACAGATATATATCTATATATATAGATATATAGATATATAGATAGATATATATATGTGTGTATTTGTGAGTATGTGTATATATACACACACACTGAACTATTTTTCTCTCTCATTTAATATATTGTTTACAGTGCACTATGTTTACATATTCTGTTGTGCTGCTGCAAATAAGAATTTCATTGTTCTATCTGGAACATATGACAGTAAAACACTCTTGACTCTTGTGTCTTCCCTTCTTTTGATTTGGCTTCCCCCTAGTGTTCATCCCTAGAAATTCCATCTCTAACCTCGCCTCTCCAAAGACCTGGAATGTGTTGTAGCCTCCCAACAGCAAACCCAACTATCCTGAAACTCTGCGTGAAAGCTTCCAGTCAAGTGACATTTTCATTCTCTATGCCTGAATTATAACCTTCATGTACCCAAAGATTCATCTTTAATTATTTCCTTTTTTATCAACTAGATATCCTCATGAACACATATAAAGGGGATACTCAATAATCTTTCCATATGCTGTGTCTAAATTGTTACTGTTATCCTGGTATCCGTTTCTGAATGGATAGCAATTTCCTCCAACTAAATATTGAGCTGGATCATGGGATTCCTGTTACCTTTCCCAGTGTCCTGCCATAGACGCAAAACATAAAGCACTGGAGGAAATCACAGGTCAGGCAACATCTTTGAAAGGTTTAGAGGGACATGGGCCAAACGTGGGCAGGTAGGATTAGTGTAGATGGGGCATCTTGGTCAGTATGGGTCAGCTGCTCAGCATGGGAAAGTTGAGCTGAAGGCACTGTTTATGCAGTTTCACTCTAACATTCCATCTATGGAGAAATCGGAAAGACAATGTTTCAGGTTAGGACCCTCCTACGAAGTCTGATGATACAAGTTAGATTGCAAGTAAATACAAGAGGAGATACTTAATAAGTGAGTGTAGGAAGGAACTGCAGATGCTGGTTTACACCGAAGATTGACACGAAATGCTGGAGTAACTCAGCGGGACAGGCAGCATCTCTATATAGAAGAAATGGGTGATGTTTTGGGTAGGATACCCTTCTTCAGACGAAGGAGGCTTCTGAAGAAGGGTCTCGACCTAAAACATCACCCATTCCTTCAATCCAGAGATGCTGCCTGTCCTGCTGAGTTATTCCAGCATTTTGTGTCTGTCTACTTAATAAGCAGCCAGGCTCAAAGAAGACATATTTTGCATTCAAAGGCGGTCTGTCAAAGGAGACCTGGTCAGTCCATGTCCTTCACAAATAATGTTTGACCCTTTGAGTTCCTCCATTACTATGGGTCTCTGCAGTTTTTTGTGTCTCCTGCCAAACAGCTGCTCTGCCAATGTGACTGGACTGCAGGGATGAAAACAAAGTCCCCACCTATAAGACCATACTTAAAGCTTTGTTAAATAATGCAAAATAATGAATACAAAATTGAACAACATTAAAGATAAATAGTAAGATTAAACGAGAACTTACCAGTTTGAAGTTTGATCTTTATTTTATGAGGAGTTACGATGAGAATTTACGTGAAGAAGCCCGCCAGCCCGCATGCGCTTCAACCTTGAAAGCAGCGGTGTGAAGTCACAGATAACAGTTGTTGACCTGAATATAGTAAGATTCGAGAAACTAGAAGTACCAGCTGACCTTTATGAGGAGAGGGTTGGGAGCGGAGGGCACGTAATCGCTCATCATAACTCATAAAATAAAGATCAAACTTCAAACTGGTAAGTTCTCGTTTAATCTTACTATTTTACTTCGGAGTCACGTGAGTGACTACGTGAAGAATTTACAGCTCTGTGAATTCATGCCGTGGACACGAGTCCATGCGTCACACACTGCATCAATTGACCAAGGATGAGTGAAAATAATAATGCATTCAAACATGACAAAGATTTCAAACATGCTGATGCTTGTTAATGAGCAAATGAACTTAAATTGGAATTGGCAAATACCCCCGGTCTGGCAATGGGTTTGTTAAGAAGTTGTTGCAGCCCTGGTGGAGTGAGATTTGAAAACATCAGTATCCACTCCTGCACAAGCCAGAACCCGTTTTAACCACCTGGAGATGATCTGTACTAATACCTTCTTATGAGGTTTATGTTAGTAACAAACCTTGCTAGTTCAGAGCCTCTAAGGCTCTTGGTGACCTTAACGTACTGTTGTAGATAAATGACCACACACAACCGAAGGTCCATGGGGTATGCCATGAAAACTAGTCTGAGACCGAACGCCCCTGGTCTACTCTGCTTGACTAAGTCACAAACATAAACGTTATAATATTTGCAGATGTAACCATCCTGTCCAGTCGCAACTCATGCAACGACTGGACCCGTTGCGCTGAAACCAGCGCCATGAGCGTAACCACTTTGTAAGTGAGTTTGACCAAGGACACAGATGTAGCTAGAGCCCACTGGCGAAGCAGTGTGAGCACCACGTAAACATCCCATATCACCGAATACCTGGGCCTGGGGGAATATGAGTTGAAGATACCCTTCATAAACCTGGATATTAGAGGGTGAGACCCGACAGAGTGGTGTCCCGATCCCAGCAACAAGTATGACGACAAGGCACTTCTGGCCCTATTTATAGCACTATAACTCAATCCTTCATCAAAATATAGTTTTGAGAGGAATTCCAAACCCATCTGTTATACATGCCATGTCATACGATATGTAGGACTGTAATAGAACACTTCCTATTTCTTGATATATGAGATGTACTGATTCTTGGTACTATCTCTCCAGGCCGCAGTGATCATGTCCACCGTACGATCTGATAGTCCGAGCCCCAGAAAAGGTCTTCTCAGAGTCTGCAAACCAACAAATTGATTTGATCATGCAGTGGATGGTCCTCCCCAGTCACAGGGTGAACCAGCAGATTTCTGCGTTTGGGAACGGCCATACAAGGCTCTTATATTATTCCTAGTATCAGTGGGAACCATGGCTGCATAGGCCAGTCAGGCATTACCAACATGCCTGACGCGGGATCTTGCTGTATTTTTGCAAGTACCGACTGATGACGCAAAATGGAGGGAAATGCCTAAAAGAACATTCCTGCTCAGTGTAGCGAGAATGCATCCATCGCCACTGCCCCTGGGTCTGGCTCCCATGCTGTCCGGTGTTCCATACCGAGCAACAATGTCGTTCACACGTATGATCGAACATCCATTCTGTGTTGTCATTACATTTCCGTGACCTGGTGTCCGCCACCATGTTAAACCTACCTGGTAAGTAGGTAGCTGAAACCCAAATGTTTCTTGCAATACACCAGTGCCAAATAAGGGTAGCCAGTTTATCCCAAGATACTGACTTGATTCCACCCATGTGATTAATATATGCCACCGCTGTAGTGTTGTCAATCTGTAGTTGAACATGTAGATGATGCATATTCCCACCATAAGCCTTCAACCCATAGAGTGCTCCCAGCACCTCTAAATAGTTGATACCATGTATCTGAAAGCTTGATGACATGCACATTCCATCTGCCACCATAGCTAGAGATGGTATTGGTAGAACCCCAACCTTGAGCACTAGCATCAGATTGTAATTAAACTGAAGATTAGCTGACCAAAATGAATTAAATTCAATTTGGAAACATTGTATACTGTGCAGTATAAACGAATCTGATGTTATCCAATGCCTTTCATTCAAACAAGTGTAATCTCACCAACTTTTAACTGATCCACACAACCCATGTGTCAGAAAGAACCAGACACACGTACCTGCATGGTTACCGGTGGTCTTACGGTAAGCCCAAAGGCCCCTGATGTGGGTTCCATTCCCGTCCTTGATTTGGAGGGTAGGACTGCTGGGGTGCATGGATTACACATTTACCATGAGAGCCGGCTTGGGCCTAGGCCTGAAGACCTCCGCCCAGAGAATCAGCTTTCAAGCTGCCACCAGCTTTAGTGAACCGCTTACTGCAGATGGAGGCGTAGGGGTGTTTGTCACCGAAATGGTGAAGCTTTGCTCGTCGCTGGTACCTTGATTAGTCAGACAGCTTTGCTTCCTCATCGAGGTTTTTAACCTGTTTGGCTAGGTCTTCTCCAAGGAGAAGATTCGGCAGCTGGACATTGCTGGCCTCGCCACCAGATCTCCCCAGATAGCGCTGTTCACTGCCGGCACTTTCAGGAATGCACAATTTACAGGTGTATGTTCCTGTAATGATGTGACATGAGGTCACTGATGCTTACCAAGCGTGTAATGTGAGGGGAAACTCTGGCCCACCCCCGGGTTTTCTGCCATAGGCAGGAAGCCAACTCTTCCTGCAGCGGCTCCTCCGTTTGTGAGGATATCACAACCCTTGATGCCATGACAGACAATTCTTGAACCTCACGCATGTACTCCAGTATGTTTCACGGACATACTTCCGAGTTTGGAGTCAGTCACACACTGACCCCTCGCACTCCCCTCCACAAAGAGGGAGATTTGTAAGCAGCCCTGAAACAAGTGTTGCTGCAGGTCCCCGACGAGACCTGCGCTGATATGGCCCCGTCCACGGACCATATCAGGATGGAGCATCACCTCAGTG
>CM075977.1:267417166-267715076 GCA_038087875.1 Malacoraja senta | reverse complement strand
TCCCATCCCTCAATAATCGAATATGTTTCAATAAGATGCCCTCTCATCCTTCTAAATTCCAGAGTATACAAGCCCAGTCGCTCCATTCTTTCAACATATGACAGTGCCCAGCTAATAAACTCCGCAACAGTATGGGATAGTTGGCATCTTCTCAGCAAGCTATACTAACAGCAAGTAACTGAAGACGCTGGAGTAAATTGTTTTGCATGTCAAAGTGCAGCAATGAAACACTTACTCATGTACTGCCTCCAACGGTTTCAGGTCTTAACATATTAAGCCAATTTCAAGGCAGAAATGAACTCAGCAACCTTCCATAAGAAGGACCAGTGTAGAACAAAAATATTAGCCTGAAGGTAAGGGAAAGCAGTAAATGAATAAAGTAATCAAAACACATCCCTCTTATAACATACAACCACAGGTTTCACAATGTCAGATAAATTAACGGGAACTTAACTGTGCCTTTGAAATGACAGGGAGTGGGCAGAGAGAAATGGCAATTGACTTCAAAAGGATTGATACCTTCTGACTTAATATGTAAAGTCTAATAGGCAACCCCATGTGCTACATAATATAGCACAGCATGGCAAGTTATAAAAAGGAGCTTATAAATATCAATCGGGCAGTATTCTGCTCCATTTGCCTTGCACTTACACTTCTGAACTTTGACCAGAAGTTGACACTGGAATCTTCTAAGTGGGGATTAGCGATGCAGGAAAATATATTTACAATTTTGCTGGAAACACTAAATAAAAAATCCCTGTAATACATTTATTATGTTTCCACATGTAACAGCCCGATTGAATTTTTCATCTGTTGCGTATAGTTTGAGACGGTTTAAGTTTGTGAAACTATCATGTTGTTGTTTATTTGTTTCTTGAGCACATGATTACTTCAGCAAATCAAGTTCTATTGTCCTTCTATTTCAATGGAAGGATTGATATACTGTGGTCCTGCATATGTCTGTCAGAGGCTGTGAGTGCCAATCTACTTTGCTTTTCATGGCATTATACAGTATGGAATAGTCCCTTTGACCCAACTCATCCATGCTAACCATGACGACTAATACATGATGCTAATACAATTTGTCTAAATTAGGCTTATATCCATCTAAACCTTTCCTATCCATGGGACAGCTAACGACAACAATGAAATATTGTAAGTGTACCTGTCCCTCCTCAGGCAGCTTTCTCCTTATATCTATCTCCCTCTATGTGAAACACTTGCCAGTCAGATCCCCTTTAAATCTTCACCCCCTAACCTTAAACCTTTGCCTTCTAATTGTAGACTCTCCTAACCCGAAAAAAAGACTGTGGCTATCTACCTTTCTATGCCTCTCATAATTTTTATAAATCTTTATATTTTCACCCCTCAGCCTCCTTCATTCCAAGTAAAACAGTCCCAGCCTCTGCAATCTCTCATTACAACTCATATCTTCCAGTTCAGTCAACATTCCTGTGAGACTTTTCTGCACCCTTTCTGGGTTTAATAACATTCTTGCTATTGCATAGTAACCAAAACTTTGAATAATACCTGTTGAATTCAATTTATATAAGCCTAGAAATTTGATTACTTTTTAAAGGCAATAGAACAGCACTGTTATTCAATGCCGTGTATAGATAGCAATTTCATTTGTGGGTTCCAAGAACATCATTGTTAGGTTTTCTTGTGCAATGGCAAGCTGAGTCACTTGTAATGAGTGCTATTTTGTGGATATGTTGCACTTATCCCTGCATCTGCACCCATGACAGCCATCCCCTTGAAGGGATATACAGTAAGTGTATGACAAGCAGCAGAGATGACAGCTGCTATCATCATGGGAATAGGAAGCAAGAAAAATTGCAGGGCCTCAGCTTAACCTGCATACATTGATGGAGAACAATGCTCTTGTGTGCAAGGAGGCTACAAAGACTGTTGCAGGGAGGGGAGTGCAGAGATGAGGTCAGAATCAGATCAATTATAAGGTTATTAAATAGTGGATCACACTTGTTGGGCTGGGTAGCCCACTTGTGTTTCTAAATAACAGGTTTGTATGACATTTCTGCAGAGAAGTCAGACACTTATTCTTAGGCCCCCTTTGGTCATGGCTGACAATGGGTGTCTCCAGGGTGCTATTCCCTACATGGAGGACGCCTGTGCGTGACTTTCCTTAACGTGGGGAGACTGGTGCACAGACAGCCACCCCACGGTCCTTGAAAGATCTGGGTCTGGATCCAGTGGGATGGAGTCCAAGGTGACTGGAGACCCTTTTCCGCCTTCATCCTCCTTCCCAGCCGTTGGTCAGTCATCGTCCTCAGCCTGTTCCACCGTTGAGGTCTTGGTTGGATTGGTCTTTTTCAGAGACCTCCCCCTCGACCTTACCACCATGGGTAGCCCTACCATGAGCATAGGTCCAGACGGCATCGCTCTCAGGATCTCATGTCCACACAAGCTTCTCCACCACGACAAGGTGCCAATCCACGGAGACTCTTACGTGGTGCGATAATTTGCAAGCAAAGTTGTCAAATCTTACCTTGATCTCACGTCATGTCTCCAACCTGCTATTTCAACACAGAGGAATTGAGCTGGATCCCCTTACTGACTGCACTTGTGGGAAGCCAGCAATGCCGAAAAATCTCAGAGACTGAGATGTTGCCTTGATTTCACTGAGACAACCTCTCCATGAATGCAGGGCCTCTGAATCTGTGTTCAGTAGCAAATTGTCTGGCTTTACAGAAGCCCTGGATGCTTGGAATGACCCCATGGAGAGGAAATTAAGTCTCATGTGTAGGAAGGAACTGCAGATGCTGGTTTAAACCAAAGATAGACACAAAAAGCTGGAGTAACTCAGCAGAACAGGCAGCATCTCTGGAGCCTCATCATGGCTTTGGCCTCCATGAGTTCAGGCACTATCATGTGGCTGAATGTCTGCTTGTATCACTTCACACGTCTTCGTGACAGCACCTTTGGAAATTTCAAAACTGCATATCTGTGTTCCTCAAAGATACAGGTGGGATCTATGGGACTATGGAAGCAGGCTCTTTGAAGATGGCCATGTTATTTACCTTTTACCCCAAAGTTCCAGTCAATCCATGCTGATGCCTCCAGCAGTAAATGGCTGCTAGAAGTATCATCATTAAGACAAGAATTTATTTAATATTCAAGGTGAGAGTACCCTGTTAGTTGTAGTACAGTGCGTGGACTAATGCCCCTGTCCCACTTAGGAAACCTGAACGGAAACCTCTGGAGACCTTCCGCCCCACCCAAGGTTTCCGTGTGGTTCCCGGAGGTTCCGGTCACTCTCCATGAGTCACCAGAGGTTTTGGTCACTTGCCTGGAAAGCCTCGACCGAAGCGTGAGCTGCATCTACTGATCAAAGATCCTACAGGATCTTTGCTACCGACCAAACACACAAACACATCGCGAAGGTGGGGGCCAGGGACAGCGGAGGAGCGCTGCCTGCGCGATGAAGAGGAAGGTAAACGGCTGCCACAGAGCACTGTAGAGAGCGCGGGAGGGAGGGAGAGAAGGGGAAAGAAGGGGAGAGAAAGACAGAGAAGGGGAGGGAGAAGGGGAGGGAGAAGGGGGGGAGAAGGGGGGGGGGAAGGGGGGAGAGAAGGGGGGAGAGAAGGGGGGAGAGAAGGGGGGAGAGAAGGAGGGAGAGAAGGGGGGAGAGAAGGGGGGAGAGAAGGGGGGAGAGAAGGGGGGAGAGAAGGGGGGAGAGAAGGGGGGAGAGAACAGGGGGAAGAAGGAGTGGAGACAGTTTTAAGAAGTTTAATAAAGTTAGTGGGCATTTTACCTTCCGGCGGTTCTTCTAGGTCCTGAAAACCAAAGATCCGACAGGATCTTTGCTGAAAACTCCAACGAGCCAATCAAAATGGCCGGTCAACGAAGGAGATTGCCTTCGACTGCCTGTAAGTAAATAGCAACCCCACTCCACTGGCTTCGACTAAACTGCAACCTATTTTTAGTCGAGGCCGGGATTTAAAAAAAAATAATAATCGCAGGAGCATAGCACTTTCCACCATTAGGGAGAGTGACCGGAACCTCCTGGAACCTCCGGGAACCTCACGGAAACCTTGGGTGGGGCGCAAGGTCTCCAGAGGTTTACGTTCAGTTCAAGTTCAAGTTCTTTTTTTTCCTTCTTTTTTTCTTAAATTTTTTTTTTTTTTTTTAATTTTATTTAAATTAGAAGTATTTTACATTACAGTAATCTGCAATAACGTAAATGTATACAGTTCTTGTACCACTTCTGTTTTTCAACTGTAATAGAAAGAAAGGATAGAAAGAGCTAGCAAAGACAGTCAGTGAGTGAATGAAAAATGATCCAGGAACACACATGTGAACCTAAACCACAAGAAGTAGTTAAAGAAGAAAAGAGAAAAAAGAAAATAAGATAGGACAATGTGAAAGGGATGCACCTACTTCTTATCTTTACTCACCCCTCGCCAGGTCCTAAAACCATTTATTATCAACATTTTGTTGCACCCTATGTTTGTAATAAGTCGATATATGGAGACCAAATCTTTTGGAATTGGTCTTGTTTACCTGCTAGGAGGAATCTCATATCTTCTAGATGTAACAATTCCGACATATTAGAAGTCCACATTTTTATTGTTGGCGTAGGAGCAATTTTTCCAAAATTTTAGTATCAGTTTTTTTGCCGTTATTAAGCCATAACTAAGAAAACTCCTTTGAAACGCAGTCAGCTCCAAACTTGCTTCGATTGTTCCAAAAATAATCAATTCTGCATTCGGTTTCAGTTTTATTTTAAATAATTTAGTGAAAATTTCTAAAATTTCATTCCAAAATGTTTGAATTTTTATACAGAAAACAAAATAATGTGCTGTAGTTGATTCTTGGACTAGGCATTTATCACAGTTAGCAGAGGTATTTGGGTAAAATTTACTTAATTTAGCTTTTGAATAATATAATCTATGTAAATTTTTAAATTGAATCAGAGTATGTCTTACGTTAATCGAACATTTATCAACATATAATAGATGTTTATCCCAACTCTCTTTCGAAATGTTTATAGCTAGTTCCTGTTCCCATTCTCTTCTAATCCCGTCCGATGATGGAATTTCTATATTTAAAATGGAATTATATAGGTATGATATTAAATTAGCTGATTCCGCTTTTATATTCATTATCCCGTCTAGTAGGTCAGGAGACATATTTTGATATTCTCGTGTATACTTTTTCAAATAGTCACGTAGTTGAAAATATTTGAAATATTGATTACTATTCAAGTTATATTTAAGTTGTAATTGGTGAAATGTTAAAACAGTTCCATTATCATACATATCTCCAAAAGTTTTAATTCCTACTCTTTCCCAATTTGTAAAAGCTCTATCTATCATAGAAGGTTTAAACGAAGGGTTATTCATTATAGGTGAAAGAAGTGATAGATTTCTTAATTTTAACGTTAATTTTATTTGTTTCCAAATTCTAATTGTACTATGAATAATTGGATTTTTAACTATATATTGTATTCTTCATTTTTGTTGGTGAGAGAAGGATCGCTCCTATGTTAAAAGGGGAACAGTCCTCTCTCTCCATTACTATCCACTCCACCTGCTGGGCCGAATTGTCCAACAGGTGATTCATATTTTTGACATTTGTGGCCCAATAATAATATAAAAAATTGGGGAGTGATAATCCACCAAATTCCTTAGGTTTACACAAATGTTTTCTTTGGATTCTGTGGGATTTATAGTCCCATATAAAGTTTGTAATATCAGCATCCAATATTTTTTTTTAAATTTGGGTAAGTATATCGGTATTGACTGGAATAGATATAAAATTTGTGGTAAAAAGATCATTTTTGTAACATTTATTCGGCCTATAAGAGACATCGGGAGGGTTTTCCAGAATTTAATCAGTGTGTTTAGTTTATTGAGTAAGGGCATATAGTTTGCATTAAATAGAGTGTTATATTTTCTAGTAATTTCAATTCCCAAATATTTAAATTATTCTGAAGCGATTTAAAAAGGGAATTTTAAAAAGTGTGTCGATTCTTGAGGTTTAATCGTCATAATTTCACTTTTATTCCAATTTATTCTATATCCTGAAAAGGATCCAAATTCCTCGATTAAATTTAATATATTTGGTATACTAGTTTGTGATTTTGTAATATATAATAGTACATCATCTGCATATAAAGATATCTTATTATTTGAATATTTTGTATTGTACCCATGAATATTCGGATGTATCCTAATACTTTCCGCTAACGGTTCTATTACAAGAGCAAATAGCAGAGGTGATAATGAACACCCCTGTCTATTTCCCCTTGATAACTGAAATTTCGAGGACAACATATTATTAGTTAATATTCTGGCTGTTGGCCTATCATATAATAATTTTACCCAAGCGATAAAATTCTCTCCCACTTGAAATTTTTGCAATACTTTAACCATATAATCCCATTCCACTTGATCAAATGCTTTTTCTGCGTCCAGTGAAATAATTGATAAGTCTTGCTCTTCGGTTTTATGTGAGTGCATTATATTAAACAGACTTCTCAGGTTATTGCTTGAGTATCTCTTGGGTATAAACCCTGTTTGATCCGGATTTATTAATTTACTAACATAATTACTTAACCTTCTAGCTAATGTTTTCGTTAATATTTTTTGATCTGTATTTAACAGCGCAATAGCTCTATAAGAACCCGGATCTTCTAAATCTTTACCTTTTTTAGGTATAAGTGTAATCGTTGACTGCCAATGTTTCTGGAAGTGTATGTTCTTTAAAAGCATATGTATACATTTTATGTAGTCGTGGTGTAATTATCTCATAAAATCTTTTATAAAATTCATTACTAAAACCATCTGGTCCTGGAGTTTTTCCATTCTTTAATGTATTTATTGTTTCTTCTATTTCCTTAGTTGAGAGTTGTGCACCTAATTCCTCTTGTTCACTCACATTGAGTTTTGGGAGATTACAATTGTCCAGGAACTCTCTAACTTTGGTACTATCTGCTACCGCTTTAGATGTATATAAATGTTGATAAAATTGAGCGAATCTTTTATTAATATCCTTAGGTAGTTAACAATTCCCCTTTATCTGATTTTTTTTTTTTTTTTTTTTTTTTTTTTTTAATTTTTATTTATTAGAAGTACATTACATTACAACCACATACATTAATACTCGTCATTTGTATCTTCTTACAATTAATGTACTCCCTTTATTATTATTTTTTTTTTACACTAGAAAAGGAAAAGATTGAAAGAGAGAAGAAAGTGAAGGAAAAAGTGAAAGTGTAGAAAAGTGTAGAAAATGTAACAACAAAAAAGGACGAAGACCCTATAAGAGCGAAATTAAAAACAAAAGAAAAAGAGTTAAGAAATAGGCCCTAGGAAAAAAAAGAGAAAAAGAGAGAGG
This sequence comes from Malacoraja senta, assembly GCA_038087875.1. NCBI lineage: Eukaryota > Metazoa > Chordata > Chondrichthyes > Rajiformes > Rajidae > Malacoraja > Malacoraja senta. The sequence continues at coordinate 267,707,714 of CM075977.1, read as the reverse complement.
AGAAAAAAAAAGAAAAAACAATTTTTTTTTGAGCATTACGTAAATAGGACATACCAACTCTTCAACTATCATCCCCCCTTACTCGACCTCAATTTTTTATTTTTTTTTAAGTACTTTTGCACCCTATGTTTGTAATAATTCTATAAATGCAGACCACGTCAGGTGGAAGTGATCTGGTTTACCTGCTAGGAGGAGTCTTATCTCTTCTAGGTGTAGTGTTTCAAACATATTTGAAATCCACATATTTATAGTTGGTATTGGAGCCTTCTTCCAAAATTTTAGAATTAGCTTTTTTCCAGTTATTAACCCATAGTCCATTAATTTCTTTTGAAACACATTTAGTTCTGGATCATCTTCCGTTATTCCGAAGATAATCCATTCTGCTTTGGGTATCAGTCTTGTTTTAAATAACTTTGTAAAGATTTCAAAAATTTCATTCCAAAATTTTTGAATTTTTGTACAGAAGACGAATGAGTGCGCTATAGTAGCTTCTTGGGATTGACATTTATCACAAATAGATGATACGTTTGGGAAAATTTTATGAATTTTAGTTTTCGAATAATATAATCTATGTAAAATTTTAAATTGTATTAAAGTGTGTCTTACATTAATCGAGCATTTATGCACGTTTAATAAGTATTCATTCCAACTTTCCTTTGAAATTTTAATAGCTAACTCTTGTTCCCAGTCTCTTCTGATACCCTCCGTAGGTGGTATTTGTACATTTAAAATAATATTATACAAATATGATATTAAGTTTGCTGATTCCGCTTTTATCTGCATTGCCTCGTCCAATACATCTACTGGGTTATTATAATGATATTTTGTATATTTTTTCAAATAGTCGCATATTTGAAAATATTTAAAATATTGATTATTTCCGAGTTTATATTTTATTTGTAATTGTTGAAATGAAAGTAATTTTCCAGTTTCATACAAGTCACCAAGCGTTTTAATTCCTAGTCTATCCCATTGTGTATAAGCTTTATCTATAATAGAAGGACTAAACGAAGGGTTATTGACTATAGGTAATAAAAGTGATAAATTTCTTAATTTTAAATTTTGTTTTATTTGTTTCCAAATACGGATTGTACTATGAATAATTGGGTTCTTATTATAATTTATGTTATTCAGTTTCATTGGAGAGAGGAGGATCGCTCCAATGTTTCTAGAGGAGCAATCCTCTTTCTCCATTACAATCCAGTCTACTTGCTGGGCGGAGTTGATAAGTCTTGCTCTTCGGTTTTATGTGAGTGCATTATATTAAACAGACTTCTCAGGTTATTGCTTGAGTATCTCTTGGGTATAAACCCTGTTTGATCCGGATTTATTAATTTACTAACATAATTACTTAACCTTCTAGCTAATGTTTTCGTTAATATTTTTTGATCTGTATTTAACAGCGCAATAGCTCTATAAGAACCCGGATCTTCTAAATCTTTACCTTTTTTAGGTATAAGTGTAATCGTTGACTGCCAATGTTTCTGGAAGTGTATGTTCTTTAAAAGCATATGTATACATTTTATGTAGTCGTGGTGTAATTATCTCATAAAATCTTTTATAAAATTCATTACTAAAACCATCTGGTCCTGGAGTTTTTCCATTCTTTAATGTATTTATTGTTTCTTCTATTTCCTTAGTTGAGAGTTGTGCACCTAATTCCTCTTGTTCACTCACATTGAGTTTTGGGAGATTACAATTGTCCAGGAACTCTCTAACTTTGGTACTATCTGCTACCGCTTTAGATGTATATAAATGTTGATAAAATTGAGCGAATCTTTTATTAATATCCTTAGGTAGTTAACAATTCCCCTTTATCTGATTTAATCTTTAAAATCGTGTGGTCCTTTTCCCGTTTTTTCAGTTGTCGAGCCAGAAGCTTGTGTGGTTTATCCCCAAATTCAAAATTTTCCTGTTTTGTGATTTGAAATAATCTAATAACATTTGCTCATAATATTTTTTAATTTAAATTTCATTATTGTTATTTTATTATGTTTGTCTATAGTAGGCTCTTTAGCATTATCTAATTCCAATTCTCTAATTCATTCTTCTAACTGCCTTTGTTCTTTCTTATTCCTTTTATTTAAAAAAGCTTGGTATGAGATTATAGATCCTCTAATAACTGCTTTGAATGATTCCCATAGTAGAACTGGTGAGGTATCTGGGGTGTCATTATTCTTTAAAAAAAGTTCCATCTGTTGTTTTAAATATATTTCCCCTTGTGGGTCATTTAAGATTTGAGGATTAAACCCCCAAAACGATTTATTAGAAGGCATTCCTTCTAATTTAAAAAAAAAAGGTTAACGGGGAGTGATCAGAAATTATACTATTGTGATATTTTGGGTTCATTGTATAGGGAATTAGTTTTGTATCCACTAGGAAATAGTCGATACGTGAATAAGTTTTGTGTACCATTGAATAAAACGAGTATTCCATTCCGACAGGGTTAGCGATCCTCCAAACATCTGTTATATTTGTATTTTTTATGTAAGTATTTAAGATTTCCCTGGTTTTAGATTTTGTGTTGCCCCTAATCTGTTGTGAAGATTTATCCAAATATGGATCTAAAACACAGTTAAAATCTCCCCCAATTATCACATTTTGATAATTGAACTCTGTAATTATATTCAAAATTTTATTTAAAAATTGAGGATTATCAAAATTAGGCGCATAAATATTTACCAAGGTAATTGGGGTAGCATGAATCTCTCCGGTAACTATAAGGTATCTCCCTTCCTTATCTGTCATGATATTCTTCGATTTAAATGGTATACCTTTTCGAATAATGATTGCTGTGCCTCTAGCTTTGGAAATATATGAAGACAACAAAGGACAAAGGACAAAGGACATTTATTGTCACATACACCAAATGGTGTAGTGAAATTTGTTCTTGCCATGCAGCACAAATAGACACAACATTAAAGAAATTTAACATAAAACATAAAAACACCCCCCCACAATGGATCCCACTGTGGGGGAAGGCACAAAGTCCAGTCCATATCCCCTTGTCCACCCATAGTCTGGCCTATATAGGCCTCCACAGTCGCCGCTACGGGGGCCGATGTTACAGGCCCTTCTTCGCCGGGTGATGGTGCTCTGGCGGCAGGAGAACCCTCTCAGCAGCTTGGGACACCTGGAACGGCCGTCTCCCTACGGCTTCCGAAGCCGACAGGCCGCGCTCGATGGAGCTCCACCACTGGCGACCTCGTCGCGAGATCCCAGGCTCCCGATGTAAAGTTCAGCGCCGCCGCCCGCAGCTGACCGCTCCACAGTCCTGCAGCTCCACGATGTTCACCGGCGGTCCCAGCTCACCGGAGTTCCAGCGCGGCGACCCGGGCAAGGCATCGCCCGCTCCGCTCCGCGATAGCGCTCCAGCGCTGTGCCGCCGCCGAAGCCGAGGTTCTGGGCGGTCCCCTCAGGAAACGCCGCTCCAGGCCCGCTGGTAGGCCGCGAGAACAGGTCGAAAATGCAGCCCGGAGAAAAGCTGCCTCTTTGACCAGGTATGGACCCTAGAAAGTAGTTTCCCCCTTCCCCCCACATCCCCCACATAAAAAAGAATAGAACTCCTAAAAAACAAAACAACTAACTAACTAAAAATAAAAAAAAGATGAAAACGGACAGCTGCAGGCTGGGCAGCCATACCACACAGGACAGCGCTCCCTAGAGGACTGCTAGAAGATTGGTATGTTTGGCCGATCCAGTTTGCCTTCAATCTGGCTTGAGCTTGCAGTTTCAAGTGAGTTTCTTGTAGGAATATTATGTCCGTATTGAGTGACTTAAATTGTGCAAAAATCTTACCCCTTTTAATTGGTTCATTAGCACCCCTAATATTCCAACTGCAGAATGTGATTCCTCCAAATTTCTTTTGTTTATCGTCTTGCATTTTGAATTATTTAATACCTTTTAAACATGTGGTGCAAGCAATACCTTAGGTCTCTGGCTGTTGGGCGAGTATTTGCAATATTAAATTCAGTTATTACATCCCTCTCAAAATTGTCCTTAAGTAAAGAAACAAAAAAGTGTACATTATTGTGACATTAAAAAAAATCAAAAAAGTGAGGTTACAGTGTTTAAAAATGACGACACTGTGACCAATTATCCACCTAATGGTAGTAGTTACACAATTAATGACTTCCGTAGTTGTTAATCTACATTTAGCTCCGTCCCCTTGAATAATCTTACAAAAGGGAGTTGGGACCCATTCAAAGCCAAATTTTATGTGTCAGCCTTACCATATCTACTATATCTTTATATCTAAATAAATCTTCTCTAATCTCCAATCTTATCTACCATTTACTTATATTAACAATTATTAAATTTTCTTCCCCTTCCATACTAATCTGCTTTTGGTTGGGTTAACCCGATTCAGGCACCTGGCTATTTGCCAAGATTCTGAATCTCCTCACCTCCTTCCACACAAAATTTGAACTACAGCTTATCATAATTTCTAAATTAATTTGTTAGTCTGTTATAAATCTATTTACTTATATTTAGCCCCCCTCCTCCCCTACCCGGGGGGGGGGGTCAATCGTTATAATGAATTATTACATTTTATCAATTAAGCAATTCAATTTTAAATCAATTACTATTACTGTTAGTGTGTTAATTTCAATAACTTTAATTACTATTACTATATTAGTTCAGTAGTTTTTGTGTTAGTATGGAATTAGTGTAGGGATAACATTTTAACAGTCTTTCATTCAGGAATTTTTTTGCATCCATCTTCATTAGGTTGCTCATTCAGCCACACCCTTGTTATTCCATCTTTCGCTCATGTTGGAGCCGGATTTGTCCTTGAGGAGATAAGAGAGTCTAGGCAGCCGCACATGGAGAAGCTGCGCCATCTTAATCCTTTTTTTAAAAAGTTAAAAAGTTATTTCTATCAACCTTCCCTCAGCCGTTGTCTGTAGAATAAAAACCTTGTCTTGAGGATGTGATGTTTTACTTAAGCCTCGATTTCTTTTACGATGTCTTGAGCGTATTTGTAGCAGCTTCTGGATCATTAAATTTGAGTTCAGTATGATTATAAGTAATGATCATCTTAGCTGGATAAATTATTCCATATCTGATGTCCCTGTGCCCTTTCAAGATCTGTTGTGTATTTTTAAACGCTTCTCGTTTTTTAGCAATTTCATAAGGATAGTCTCTAAAAAGTCTGATAGTGTCCATCCCAAACTTCATAATCTTTCCGTATTGAATTTTTCTCATGGCCTCTTCCAAAGCTGAAATGTCCCGAAATTTCACAATGATCTGTCGTGGGGGAGCTCCTTTTGTTTGTGCCCTTGATTTTGGCCGATTCACCCGGTGTGCCACTTCTATTTTCGGTTTAGCTGGCAGGTCGAGTATATTTTAAAGTAAGTTGGCAGTGTACTCTTGGGGGTCATTCCCCTCCTCTCCTTCTGTCACTCCAACTATTCTTAAATTCTGCCTTCTTGACCTTGCTTCCAAATCAAGGCATTTATCCGATGTTTTAGCCAGCTGACCCACGACACAATCCTTCTTGATTTTCTGCATTTCTTCAGCCATTTGTAACATTGCTATTTCCATATCTTTCATGGTAGTACAACATGTTGTAACAGTTTGGTGGACCACGTCCAACTTATCAGTACAGTCTTCTTCCACCTTATCAATTTTCAAAGATAATTCATCATGAACATCGTCTATTCGTTTATTTATATTACCAATTGAATCAATTACTTTCTGATTCCCAATGTTCATGTTCTTCATCATGCTCTCCATCATACTTTTATTACATGCCAAAAGTTCATTTTTTAAGTCACTCACTGATGTCTTAATTTCCTCCATCTCTTTGTCCTTTAAAACTTTTTCAGCCATTTCAGCCTTTGATCTTGTAGTCATTTTCAGGGCTAGTTCAGCAGTTACTTCTTCAAGTTCTTGAAGTTCAGCAGTTACTTCTTCAGGTTCTTGAATTTTTTCAGGTGGTGACTGTTTTTTCAGAAGTTGCTTGGAGACAGATCTCTGAGGGCTCTAACAGGTAGTCGCCATGTTGGACTGAACAGGCGTAGCGTTTAGCTCCATGCCCGTAATCGGCAAATTTTCGCTTTAAAACTTAATTTGGAAGTCGGGACCGTGGGTAAAAACTTACCGGAGCACCTTGTCGCGGTGCTGATGACGTCATCAGAAATCGCCGCGAAAGTAACGGAGGTTTAAGCTATTTTTAAAAGTTCAAGTTCAAGTTCAAGTGAGTTTATTGCCATGTGTCCCTGATAGGACAATGACATTCTTGCTTTGCTTCAGCACAACAGAACATAGTAGGCATTGACTACAAGGCATTCTATAAATATATACTCACATGAATCAATATACTGATAAAGTGCATTGATCAGGTTTCCTAAGTGGGACAGGGGCATTACAGCGCTTGTGCCGGAGACCCGGCTTCGATCCAGACTATGGGTGCTGTCTGTACGGTGTCTGAACGTTCTCCCAATGACCGCGTGGGTTTTCTCCGAGATCTTCGGTTTCCTCCCACACTCCAGACATACAGGTTTGTAGGTTAATTGACTTGGTGTATGAGTAAAATTGTCCCTAGTGTGTGTAGGATAGTGTTAATGTGAGGGGATCGCTGGTCAGTGCGGACTCGGTGGGCCGAAGGGTCTGCTTCTGCGCTGCACCTCTAAAGTAAACTAAACTAAAGCTTAACATACTTCCAGTTGTACTGTGACAGCAGTAGTTGCAAAATAAAGCCATTAGTTACGTAAGTTGAGCAGGATGGAACTGCAGATGCTGGTGTAAACCGAAGATAGCCACAAAAAGCTGGTGTAACTCAACGGGACAGGCAGCATCTCTTCAGACTGGTTAAGGATAAGGGAAACAAGAGATATAGACAATAATGTAGTGTGATAAAGAACAATGAATGAAAGATATGCAAAAAAGTAACAATGATAAAGGAAACAGGCCATTGTTAGCTGTTTGCTGGATGAAAACGAGAGGCTAGTGCGACTTGGATGGGGGAGGGATAGAGAGAGAAGGAATGCCAGGGCTACCTGAAGTAAGAGAAATCAAGATTCATACCACTGGGCTGTAAGCTGCCCAAGCAAAATATGAGATGCTGTTCCTCCTATTTGCATTTAGCCTCACTCTGACAATGGAGGAGACCGAGGACAGAAAGGTCAGTGTGGGAATGAGAAGGAGAATTAAAGTGTCCAGCAACCAGGAGATCAGGTTGGTTCAGGCGGACTGTGTGAAGGTGTTCAGCGAAAAGATCACCCAGTCTGCGTTTGGTCTCACGGATGTATAAAAGTCCACATCTTGAACAAAGGATACAGTGGATGAGGTTGTAGGAGGTGCAAGTGAACCTCTGCCTAACCTGGAAGGACTGTTGGGGTCCCCGGATAGAGTCGAGGGAGGAGACATAGGGACAGGTGGTGTAGGAAATGGGTATTACATGGCTAATGTTAATAGTATCTGTGTGACAAAGGGAAACTTCAATTGCACTGTTGTAAAAGTAAATGGCCTCGTCCTGCCCAATTTCTTGATGGACACACATTTACTAACAAATGATTTAGTAGTGCAATCTAACCTGGCTTAAGTTGCTGTTATGCATGATTTATGCATAGAAGAAAGGCTTTGATTGATCCGATTTATGGATTAGTGACTCAACTTTGAGCTAAACTCCGTACTCAGATTCCCGTGGAGCACTGTGATTGTCAAAATGATCTTGTTAGCTGCCAAATTTGTCAGTTCATATTTTCCCACATTGTATTCTATGGTCCAGTTCTTTGCCCACTCATTTAACTATCTACATTCCTTTGTAGCTTCCTTTTATTTCCTTCATAACATCTACCTTTGTGTCATCAATAGATTTAGCAACAATATCTTTGATGTCTTCATCTGAGTCATTATATGCTATAATAAGATAGAAGGAGGGGAAATGGGTCCATGTCAGCTCCAAAGTGAGAAATCCCACTCCTTCTCTCCCTATTTCACAGTATCCCTGCAACTTATTCTCTCGCACACATGTACACAAACTCCCCTTGGAGTCTTTTTGTTGTTATTTGCCTGCATTAAGTCACCAATTAACCTGCCAGCTCATCTTTGTGGATGTGGGAGGAAATTTGAACATGCAGTGGGAACCCATACTGGGATGGAAAGAACGTGCAAACTCTGCACAGATACAGCAGCATCCAAAGTCATTTATATAAATTACTTGAATAAGGGGACCCGTTGGGTCCCAGCATCACACGGGAGGGCTGGTCCCCCAACGCAATATTCCACCTCTCCACCAATTCCAATATTGGTGGGCAGTGGGGGGGGAATTTCTGGAGCGCTAGTATGGGTGTTGTGCACTGAAGGGACTGGTTTCCTGAGGGCTAGTATGGACATTGTGGGTCGAATGGATTCTTGGGCTGGCGGCTCAGTCACTCAAGCCTGTTGTGCTGGCAGCTCACTCACTCATGGCTCGTGGGCTGGCAGTTGACTCACGGCTATTCCTTGAAATTCCATTTCAAGCAGGGGGCAAGGCCAACAAATTCAGGTGCAGTTTCTTAAGGCCGTGTCTTACCTGTTTGCGGTCATCGGCGGTGAAGCGCGGCATCGCCGGTAGCGAGGACCGCGCGGCAACGGCGAGAGCGTCGAGCCTATCCACCGGAGCGCCGCACGGATGTTGCGCGGGGGCCGAGTTAATTCAAACACGGCGGGTCCCACGTGCTTGCGGTAAGTAAAAAAAGGGCGGGCCGACTGCGATGATGTCGGCCCCCCGCACGTGACTCACCAGCGGCGGCTGTGGCGGCGGCCATCCTGATCGCGGCGCTGTAGCGGTGGCTGTGCCTGCGGCCACGCAGCACACGTGCCTCACTGGCGGCGGCACGTGCCTCACTGGCGGAGGCTGTGGCAGAGGAGGTTTGTGCACGGCGCTCGACCCACACTGGCGGCGGCCCGTGCGAGCGGCCGTGCGCACTCGTGCATCACTGGTGGAGGTTGTGCGGTGAGTATAGTGTTTTCGACATTGTCGATTTTATTTTTCCACCGCGCGGTGTTGGGAACACCGTCGCACGGCCCGGGAATTGTTCTTTCTCATGAGTGCGCGGTCTATGGCGGCAGATTCTTCCCGTTTCGCCGCCAATGACCGCAGATTCGTGAGACAGGCCTTTTACCACTTCAAACAAGGTGCAAGGCCACCAAATTCAATTGCAGTTTCATACCTTTTCAAGCAGGGTGCAAGGCCACTAAAGACAGCGAGTCGTGACCTTTCCCTCCTCCATCTTGCAGAGACTGAGCCACGCCCACACTTCTGGGTTTTATAGTCCCTCCCACCAGAAGGGGCGTGGTCTTCATGGCGTGATTGACAGGAGAGAGAATCTCAACATTTTTTAAACACTAATAACTCTATAATTTGTCATTGATGGGAAACATCGTCGCCTACCGCCCACCTTGTCGTGGGCTACTATCTCCCTAATTCTTAAAAAGGAGAAAGATCCCCTGCTTTGTAGTAGCTATAGACCAATTTCACTCCTGAATGTGGACCTCAAAATCCTCTATAAAGCCCTTGCGCTCCGTCTTCAACGAGTGATGCCCTCTATTATCTCGTTAGATCAAAGAGGGTTCATACCAGGCCGACAGTCTTCCCACAATACTAGGCATCTCCTTAACATCATCCATTCACCGAGTAGTGAGACCCCGGAGATAGTGGTCTCCCTCGAAGCCGAAAAAGCTTTCAACAGGGTCGAGTGGAGGTACCTATATGAGGCGATGGACAGGTTTGGCCTCGGTAACAGTTTTATTCTTTGGGTCAGTCTATTATACTCGTCCCCGGTGGCCTCAGTACAAACAAACGGCACACTGTCGCCCCACTTCCCCCTTCAGAGAGGTACCAGACAGGGTTGCCCGTTATCACCACTCCTGTTTGCTGTCGCGATAGAACCCCTGGCGGTCTGGTTACGCTCAGAGAAGGGCTTTAAAGGTATTACACGGTTCGACACAACTCATAAAGTCTCATTGTATGCAGATGACCTGCTCCTGTACATCTCGAACCCAGTCAGTTCTCTCCCTGTGATTACGAATATTTTAGAACGGTTTGGTGCATATTCTGGTTATAAAGTTTACCAAAAGAGTGAGCTATTACCGATTAACTCATTGGCTAAGCAGCTCCCTCGCTCTTTAACCTCATTCAAATGGGCAGAGGACGGGTTTCGCTATCTCGGCGTTTTTATTACAACACCCTTATCTGATATGTTCCGCACAAACTTTCTGCCTCTGGTTGAGAAAGCCGAAAGAGATTTTGACCGCTGGTCAGTTTTACCGCTATCCCTCATGGGCCGGATAAATCTGGTCAAGATGGTTGTCCTACCCAAATTCCTGTATCTTTTCCAGCACGTCCCTATACTTATCACTAAATCTTTTTTTGATAAATTAGAAAGGACAATATCTAAATTTTTATGGGGTAGCAAACCGGCTAGAATCCAAAAGGCGATACTGCAGTCTCCTAAGTGACTTTAGGCGATACTATTGGGCAGCTAACTTGCAAAAACTCCTGTATTGGATGAATGATGATTGCGACCACCTACCGACCTGGGTATACATGGAAAAGGTGAGTTCACGTCTCCCGTTGCGGTCTGTCCTATGCTCCCAACCCCTTCTTCCTATAACATCTGTGGGTGCAGGCCCAATTGCGTCCCTCTCGCTCAAGATATGGAGTCAACTCAGGAAAAACTTTGGTTTACAAGGCCCTTCCATCTTGACCCCACTGCTTAAAAATCACATCTTTAAACCTTCAAGTACAGACCACGCATTCAAAACCTGGCATAGCAACGGTATCAGTAGTATCAAAAACCTATACAAGGATGGCATCTTTTCATCCTTTGCGGAGCTCTCGTCCAACTACAGCCTCCCAAACTCCCACCTTTTTCGTTTTTTCCAGATTAGGGATTTTGTGAAGAAGACATTCCCCCATTTCCCAAATCTCCCCCCCTGAAACTCTGACCGATGCCATCTTAGCTCTAGATCCCAACCGGAAGAAATGCATCTCTATTTTGTATAACTTGCTAGGGTCGGTTATATTGAAACTTCATACCTCATTAAAAGCTGCATGGGAGGGTGAGCTGAATACAAAACTAACAGACCAGCAATGGGACTCTGCCTTGGATTTGATCCATTCTTCCTCCATATGTGCCCGTCATGGCCTAATCCAATGCAAAGTCCTTCACAAAGTCCACTACACAAATGCAAGATTATCTAGAATTTACGCCGCTGTTAGGGACACCTGCAACAGATGTAATCAATCCCCTGCCAACCATAGCCATATGTTTTGGTCTTGCCCTAAGCTAGCAGCCTTTTGGAGGAATGCTTTCGACTTGATAAGCAGAGCCTACAGCCAGACTATTCCTCCAAACCCAATGTCAGCCATTTTCGGTACCCCTCCCAACACCAACCTCTCTGTTGCGGTGAAACGGGTCCTAGCTTTTACAACCTTGTTAGCCCGGAGACTGATCTTGCTTAACTGGAGGCTCACCTGTCCCCCGACACACGCCCGTTGGATTAAGGAGGTGCTTTACAATTTAAAGCTTGAAAAACTTAGTTTCTCTCTCAAAGGCTCTACCAAGACATTCCTAGATACATGGAACCCTTTCTTGGAACTTCTTAACTCTCTCAACTTGTCCCCGAACTCGGAAGAGGACTGAGTGCTCTCCACCATTGTTTTGCTCTACTGCAGCTGCTCTCCCCTTAACCCCCCCTCCCCACACTTATTTATTTAATTACTTACTTATTTACTGTTATTAGTGACCCACAATTTTTTTTTTTTTTAAATACTTTTTGTTTTGTTTATCTTACCATATTTGTGTGGATGTGTACGTATGTGAGTGTTGTTTGTCCCCGTTTGGTTCCGACCTGATTCGGGTGGTTTGAAGGTGGGTAAGGGTAAGGGCTTTGAGGGTCGCTTACATACTGTTGCACAATTATGCCTTGACTGTCACTGTCTGTTATCATAGTATGTAAGCAAATTGCTGTGAAATTCAAATAAAAAGATTTAAATTGATGGGAAAAATCCTTGGCACCTGATGAGCAGAGGCGGACTAAGTAAGATGGCCAAAAATCACAGCTGTACGTGGTAGCGTTTTTTTGAAAATCAATATAAAGCGCAAACAGGAAGTGGTCAAGATTAGACTTTTAATTATATAGAAGGCAAGGCAACTTTAATTAGGCAAGGCAACATTAATTAGGCAAGGCAACTTTAATTAGGCAAGGCAACTTTAATTAGGCAAGGCAACTTTAATTAGGCAAGGTAACTTTAATTAGGCAACATAGTTTTAGCATTTCCAAACCAAAGGCAACACAGCTTTAGCATTTCCAAACCAAAGGCAACACAGCTTTAGCATTTCCAAACCAAAGGCAACACAGCTTTAGCATTTCCAAACCAAAGGCAACACAGCTTTAGCATTTCCAAACCAAAGGCAACACAGCTTTAGCATTTCCAAACCAAAGGCAACACAGCTTTAGCATTTCCAAACCAAAGGCAACACAGCTTTAGCATTTCCAAACCAAAGGCAAAACAGCTTTAGCATTTCCAAACTGTATTTTCAAACCACATTAAGGGCACTGACAGGTCAGTAAAATCACTCACAGTTTAGTAGACATGTGTTCAGTGTTATTCACAGCTCAGACTGAGAGACGTGACCCTCTCGCTCCCCCATTTTGCAGAGACTGACTGAGGCACTCAACACTTCCGGGTTTTATAGTCCCTCCGGAAGGGGTCTGGCCTTCAGGAGAGAGAATCTGAACATTTTTTAAACACTAATAAGTCTTTTATTTTTCACCGATGGGAAAAATCCTCTTGTCCTGCGCAGCAGAGGGGGACTCTGAGTAAGATCAATATACAGAACAACAGGAAGTGGTCAAGATCAGACTTTTAGTAATATAGATTAAAAGTTGCAGCACAATGCTGATACCTGCTGTACATTACTCATCCAGAAAAAGATCCATTTATAATTGTTTTTTTGTTAGCCAGGCAAACTCCTATAAATGCCAAATGTTTTTGAATACACCATAAGCTTTTATTTTCTGCAGTAACATTTGATGTCATACATTATGCAGTGCCTTCTGGAAATCTAAGAAAAGTACACCCAATAGTTCCCCTTTGTCCGTAACATATGTTACTTCAAAGAAACCTAATAAATTGATCAAACATGATTTCTCTTTCACAAACCATATTGACTTTACCTGATTACCTTGAATTTTCCGAAGTGCCCAGTTCCAATATCCTCATTAATAGTTTCTAACATTTCCCTGCAACAGATGGTAAGCTAATGGCTCGTAGCAATGTATTTTCAGTCTTTCCTTCTAATAAAGGAGTGAGGTTGACTATTTTTTCAATATAAATATTGTAGTTAATATGTAGTTAATTGGCTTCAATAAATTTCCCCATGCATGTAGGAAGTGGATGCGAAAATGGGATAACATAGAACAAGCGTGAATGGGTGACCGAAAGGGCGGCATCGACTGAGTGGGCCGAAGGGTCGGTTTCCATGTTGCATGTTTAAATCAATCGGTCAATCCAAGACGCTGAGGCACCTGGTATCATTTTACTGCATAAACTCTTTTTTTGAACACAATTTCTTATTGTTTACTAATCACAGTTCTGACAGTTGTCATCAAATAAACACCTAAACAGCCATCCAGCTTATTCTGCTGCCGTATCTTTAGTTCAGTTTAGTTTAGTTTAGTGTCAAGTGTACTGAGCTACAGTGAAAGGCTTTTGGTGCGTGCCAACCAATCAGCGGAAAGACAATACATGAATACAATTGAACCATTCACAGGGTACATATACATGATAAGGGAATGACCTATAGTGCAAGGTAGAGCCAGTAAAGTCCGATCAAAGATATCATTATTATCAAATCTACGTTGGAAACTCAGCTCATTTACACTGCAACTTCGGAAACCCATGAGGAAAATGGCATGTATATTGGTGCAGTCTATTGATCAGCTCTCCGGTTGATCAATATCATGGCAAGATGTCAGTCTGAGGGAGCGGCAGTGGACCTAGGGAAAAGGACCTGCTATCCCTTCTCAGAATTAAAGTAATTCCTCTCACAGATCAGTCTTCCTATCAGTTCTTTTGTCAGCCTAGACAGCTCAGTCAACTAGCTGCCTATCACACTTGTAAGATGAACTCTGAAACCGAGTCCTCTTTGCTACAGATATTGAGGCAACGTGCATTCCTGTCAACTTTAAGGCAACAGCAACCCCCCCCCCCATGCATTGCAGAAGTACGCCAGAGCAACATTAGAAGAGGAAAACAGAATTTTACAATATAGACACAAAGTGCTAGAGTAACTCAACGGATCAGGCAGCATCTCTGGAGAACATGCGTTGATGACATTTCAGGTTGGGACCCTCATTGTTGTAGGGGGGAGAAAGCAGGTTTAGAATAAAAGATTCCACATGAGAACATTCCTTGTGGATTGGCGAACAGTTTAGCTCATCTAAAACACATGTAACTCTAAAAATGGAAATAAATACTAAACCAGCAACTAGCCTGGAGAACTGCACATCTAAGTAGTGTCGGCTGATGGTCCTTCATTCCATTTCAGTTGAGCAAGGTAAGGAATGGCCAATGATTTCACTGTTCAATTCAACAATGGCAGCAGGGATTTGCAACCAACATTGTACCATTCATGAAACAGGACCACATTCAGCTCACTATTGACTAACATCTCTCTCTCCCAGTGTTGCATATTGAAATAGTCATTAAGTAAAGTTGCCGATGCCATATAAGGTAGCTGGTGCACCATGCACTTCCTATCAGAAGTGGATTCACACATAGATTTTATTCTGGAACCTTTGTTGACTGTATAATCCCTGAAAAATAAGCACCATCTGGACTAATTTAACTCTCTTGGACTCTGCAATCATTTAAAATCTTGTATTTCTACATTACTGTTCTGTATTTTTCTGAGCAGACTAGTTCAATGTGGCTTGTTGTTTTTTGTTGTTCAGGCAACCTTTCTTTGTAGAGTCATGATTTCTATAACTCGCTATCAAGGTTATCGATGGCAATCATATTTATACAGGTGCATATTTCCATATTAGACTATACCTGTTTTGGAAGATTTGCGGGAAGGGTTCCAATGGAAATGTCATTTATCATTGTCATTTCACCAGCTATTGTATTACTTATAAATTAACAGTTGCTTTTTATCTGGCAAATATTTACAGTTGATAAATGTGTTCACTTGTATGTTGTGTGTGTTTTGTTAAAAAAAACTGTTTGGTTGCTTCAAGTCATTTCGTAACTAGATATTGCCGTGTTAGTAACAATGATTTATATGCCAGCTTACCAGGATTGTAAACAGAAACATATATAACACAGTGGCATCATTGCATCACTGATATCCATTTATTGTCAACTTTAAATGTCCATGCAAACACCATACGGAGATTGTTTGCCTAGAATTAAAGGAAGAATGAATAAAATACAGTACAGATAGTCCCCAAGAGCTAGGAGTCTCAAGGGACTATATATGCTGGAGACTGGAGCAAAAAACAAACTGTCGGAGGAACTCAGCTTGCCATCAGTGGAGGCAAAGGAATGGTTGATATGAGGAACATCTTCACTGCTATGGTGAGGCCAAGTGCGAACTAGAAGAGCAACACCTCATATTCCACTTGGTATTGACAACCTACAACCCAAGGGTATGAACATGGAGCCTCAAGGGCCTGTCCCACTTCTGCGACCTTTACAGGCGACTGCCGGCACCCGTGATAGATCGCCAAAATTTTCAACATGTTGAAAATTCAGCGGCGACCAGAAAGACGCTAGGACTCTTTGGAGACCTCTCATGAACATAGGAGACCTCTCATGACCATACAGGCGACCCCTGGCGACATGTCACGGGTGACCTCTCATGATCATAGGAGACCTCTCACGACCGTGGTCGTGAGAGGTCTCCTATGGTCGTGAGAGGTCTCCAAAGAGTCATAGCGTCTTTCCGGTTCGGCGACCTATCACGAGTGCTGGCAGTCTCCTGTAAAGGTCGCGAAAGTGGGACAGGCCCTTTAACGTTTCAGTCACACCACACGTGTCTTCCTTTCCCACTCCCGCCAGTCCAACTTGGTTCTCTCTCGTTTGGTTCACCTTTTCTATCTCCTCCTCCCCCATAAACCAGTTCCATCTGGTTCCAATCATCATCTATCCTCCTAAAGGGCCTGTCCCACTTACGCGACCTTTTCAGCGACTGCCGGCACCCGTCATAGGTCGCCAAAAATGTTCAACATGTTGAAAATTCAGTGGCAACCGTAAAGATGCTACGACTCTTTAGGGACCTCTCACGACCATAGGAGACCTCTCACGATCATACAGGCTGTATGGTTGTGAGAGGTCGCTTATGGTCGTGAGAGGTCACCCGCGACATGTCACCAGGGGATGCTTGTATGGTCGTGAGAGGTCACCTATGGTCGTGAGAGGTCTCCTGTTGCTGGGTGACCAAAACTGAACACAATACCCCAAATAGGAACTCATCTATCCATCTGGGCTTCTCACTTAGCTTACCTTCCTTCTCCCCTCTCCACCCTACTTCCATCTGTCTACCATCCGTCCATTAGTTCCTCTAATGTGGTTCCAGCTTTTGTCTCTACATTCACCCTCCCCTCACCTCACATCACTCCATCTGGCTAATTTTATTTTCCTCATCATTTCTGCACCTATCACCTATCATCTATCAGTTTACGTGTTTACATGTCTTGCTCAGTCTCCACCTGTCTTTGTCTGGAATAGTGCCATACAGTGCGGAAACGGGCCCTTCAGTCCAACTCTTCTACATTGACCAAGATGTCCATCTAAGCTTGTCTTATTTGTTTGTATTTGCCCCATATCCCTTGAAACCTTTGTTATTCATGCTCAACAGTTGTTATTCTACCCGCCTCACCCAGAGAAAACTCACACGGTCAAAGGGAGAACATACAAACTCAACACGGACAGCACTCAGAGTCAAGATCAAATCCGGGTCTCTGTCACTGAAGGGCAGCAGCTCTACGACTGTGCTTCTGTGCTGCCTGTCTATGGCCTTGATCATAAAATCATAAGATATAGTAGAATTATATCATTCGGCCAATCAACTCTACTCCGCCATTCAATCATGGCTGATCTATCTCTTCCTCCGAACCCTCATGCCTTCTCCCCATAACCTCTGACTAATCAACAGTTCTGAATGACTCTGCTCTGAGAAAAAGACTGGCCATTCACCTTATCTGTGTTTTCCATGATTTTGTTAGCCACGGTCAGGTCATCCTTCAGCCTCCTACGTTCCAGCAAAAAAAGGGCTCGCCTATCCTGCCTCTCTTTATAATGCAAACATTGGGGTCCAGGAAACATCCTGGTGAATATTTTCTGCAGTCTTTCCAGTTTAATGGCATCTTTGTTAATATTCCTGAGGCCAAGGGTTTCTAAATGAGAGTGTTGTAATTTAAATATATTTATCTGATTTTCAATCTTCTTGGTTGGATGAAACAGATGGCTCACCAGCCGGTTACAGATGTCACTACTTCTGTGCAATGTTCACCAGTGTTTACTGATAGAAACATAGAAAACATAGAAAATAGGTGCAGGAATAGGCCATTCGGCCCTTCGAGCCTGCACCGCCATTCAATATGATCATGGCTGATCATCCAACTCAGTATCCTGTACCTGCTTTCTCTCCATACCCACTGATCCCTTTAGCCACAAGGGCCACATCTAACTCCCTCTTAAATATAGCCAATGAACTGGCCTCAACTACATTCTGTGGCAGAGAATTCCAGAGATTCACCACTCTCTGTGTAAAAAATGTTTTTCTCATCTCAGTCCTAAAAGATTTCCCCTTTATCCTTAAAATGTGACCCCTTGTTCTGAACTTCCCCAACATCGGGAACAATCTTCCTGCATCTAGCTTGTCCAACCCCTTAAGAATTTTGTAAGTTTCTATAAGATCCCCCCTCAATCTTCTAAATTCTAGCGAGTACAAGCCGAGTCTATCCAGTCTTTCTTCATATGAAAGTCCTGACATCCCAGGAATCAGTCTGGTGAACCTTCTCTGTACTCCCTCTTTGGCAAGAATGGCCTTCCTCAGATTAGGAGACCAAAACTGTACGCAATACTCCAGGTGTGGTCTCACCAAGACCCTGTACAACTGCAGTAGAATCTCCCTGCTCCTATACTCAAATCCTATTGCTATGATAGGAGGCGAGAGGCCGGTTAGGAAGAGGATCATTTGAAACAAGGGCTTAGGGGTTCTGTGATATTACATTGGACTGTGCTTGCCAGATTTATAGATAAAAACTTGTATCACATTGTCCCAGAGCCCTTGTAATACCACCCAACTATACTCCCCCCACCCGACCCTGACCTCCACCCCCTCCCCCCCCGCTCCCCACCCCACCCATCTCTAATTTCTATTCCAGGTCCAACAACAGCAGTTGGAGAGGAGGATGATGAAATTGGATAACTGTTAAACAGAGGTAAACAGAGGCATGAGGGAGAAGCTGGATGAAGTTGATTGGATGGGGAACCAAGCAGGAATAATGGTAGATCAGCAATGGCTGGAGTTTCTGGGAGTAATTCGGGAGATCATCATAATCATAATCATAATCGTAATTTATTAGCCAAATATGTTTTGCAACATACGAGGAATTTGTTTGCCATGCAGGACCTTTTCATCCCAAATAGGAAGAAGCACACTAGGAGGAGAATTAGGCAACCGTGGCTGACAAAGGAAGTCAAAGCCAGTATAAAAGCAAAAAAGAAAGCATATAATATGGCAAAATTTTGCGGAAAACTAAAGGATTGGGAAGCTTTTACAAATCAACAGAAGGCAACCACAAAAGCAATAAGGGGAGAAAAGAAAGTAGATCTTGTAAGAATAACTAGAGTCAGGAATGGTTCCAGAGGACAGGGAAATCACAAATGTAACTACACTGTTTAAGAAGGGAGCAAAGCAACTGAAAATAATGTATCGGGGTGTTAGCCTGACTTCAGTGGTTGGTAAGATTTCAGAGTCCATTATTAAGGATGAGGTTTTGCGGTACAGCATTATTTTTTATTAAATGGAGATCTTGCCTGATAAATCTGCTGGAATTCTTTGAGGAAGTAACAAGCAGGATGGACAAAGAAGAGTCAGTGGATGTTGGCCTTTGGTAAGGTGTCGCACATGGGACTGCGAAACAAAATTGGAGTCCATGGTATCAGAGGGAAGGTACCAGGATGGATAGAAGATTGACAGATTGGCAGAAGGCAAGCAGTGGGATTAAAAGTTGGTGGCCGGTGACAAGTGGTGTTCTTCAGAGGTTGGTGTCGGGTCCGACACTTTTCACATTATATGTTAATGATTTTATGGCGTTGTGGCCAAGTTTGCAGGTGACACAAAGAGAGGTGGAGGGGCAAGCAGTGTTGAAGAAACAGGGAGTCCGCAAATGACTTGGACAAGTTGGGAGAGTGGGCAAAGAAGTGGCAGATGGAATACAACATAGCAAAGTGCACTGTTGTGCACTTTGTTAGAAGGACTAAAGGCATAGACTATTTACTAAATCGGGAGAGGATTCAGAAATTGGTACAAAAGTACTTGGAAGCGACTTCCGGTGGCGCTATGGAGGCTTGAGTCCAGCGCCAACTAGCTCCGTGCCGAAGAAACTGAAAACGGGAGAAAATCGGGTCTTACCTGCAGCGATCGCGATCTGAACGGCTGCCTACCGCGCGCGCGACTTTGACGGTATGTCGTTACAACGTACCCCCCCCCCGTTAAAGGGAAACCACCGATGGAAGAGGAAGGCCCAACTGAGGCCTCGGCCTCAGTTACAATGACGGCCCAGGAAGACCCTCCGAAGAAATCAAAGCAGAAAAAGTCTGAAATGGATGATCTTAAAACTTTTCTCGCTGCTGAATTGAAAACCTTTGGAGAGAATTTTAAAGAGGAACTTTACTCTTTTAAGGTAGATTTTAAAGCAGAAATGCTTTCTACCGTTCAATAAATACTGGAAGTCTGGAAGAGGTCGAGGGAGGAAGAGGTCAAGGAACAGATGGAAGTGCTGGAAGCCAGGCTCGTTTCGGTGGAAGCGAACGTTAAAATGGAGGTAGCCCCCATTCATCAAGCACTTGAACAACATAGAACAGCGATAACCGAACTTGAGAAATGGGCGGCGACAAGGTCGACTCCTTATTGAAAACCAACGCCTCTCCGGTATGGTGATCAAATTAAGTGATAAATGTACCGATTTGGAGGGGCGTCAAAGACGTAAGAATCTAAGAATTGTATGGGGTGAAAGAAGGAAGTGAGAGGGAAATGGGCCCTCGGGATTTTGTGGCAGACCTACTGCAAAAAGCCTTAAAATTGGATCAAAAACCTTCACTCGGTCGAGCTCATAGAGCGCAGCGGCGTCGTACACAAGATGATGCCCATCCAAGACAAATTATCGTAAAGGTGCAACTGGATCATGAATTTGACGATATAATGAAGAAAATCGTCCGAAGCGGACAGCTCCATTTTGAAGGTGTGAGGTTCAGTATTTACCGAGATTATCCGGCAGAGGTCTTCAAGAAAAGGGCGCTGTTCACTGAGACAAAAAGAATACTGAAGAATGTACCTGATTTGAGATACGGCCTGCTTTACCCCGCAAGACTAAGAGTCACCTACAAGAACAAGGAGCAATTTTTTACAGACCATGAAAAAGCACTGGAATTTGCCAAAGAAATCGGGAACATGACCACAGACTGAAGAATTTACATTACTCCTCAGGAGTCAAGTATTAACGGGACCGCCAGATCTAAAAGGACCTTTAGAGTTCTTTTAAGAGCTTTAAGGACATTCGAAAACCGAATGGACGGTGGACATTGGAGAAAACCGTGGTTTTCTTATTTTTTCTATTTTTATTAATCACTATTATTATCTGTATATTCATATCTAACTATATATGTAACAACTAATACTTATTAAATATCTATATTACTACTAAAATTATTAACATTTATATTACTCATAAAAATGTAATACTGGGTATGATTGATAACAATGATTAATAACTAACAGTCTTTGGTTAACGTGGAAATGAATTACATACTTATATTATATAGGAAGATATGCAAGAGGTAATTCAGCCTACGTCATAATAAGGTTTGACGGTTTTTCTCTTTATTTTTCAATTTAAAATTAAATTTATAGATTTAGCGAAGATATTAATATGATATGTAGAGAATAATAACGTTATGAATTTATGCTGTTCTCGGACTTTTCTGCAGGGATGCGTGCTTATGTATGTATGCATATGGGTATATATATATATATATGTATGTGTATATGTGTATGTATGTGTGTACGTATGTATGGGTATGTATATATGTTTGTTACTCCCAAAGAAGTTATTTGATTGTTAGAAATAATCTTTTTTTTTTTTTTCGGGCACGGAGCTGGGAATTTTTTTTTACAAAGGCTACGGAAGTCTTTAGAATTCTAGCCACGTTAGCGTGGCTATCACTAACTACACTAACTGTAGATGTAGTTTTTTTTCTTTCACCCTATGCTAACCAATTCTATCACTTTTTTCACTTTAAATATTTTTATAACTTAATGTTTGAATGGAAAAACAAGACTAATACAAGGAGATGTGTTCGGAAGAGCGATGTATATGATTTTAAATTCATCTATTTGAGGTTCGGGAGCAGGGTCAGATTTTATGTGTTGCACCTTCTGCTCGGTTATAGACTACCTTAGAAACAATATGCAAGATGTTAATATGACAAGAGGGGGTCAGGGAATAACATTTTGTAGTTGGAATGTCAAGGGAATCAATGAACCAATTAAGAGAGGTAAAGTTTTGGCACATCTAAATTTAATCAAAACAGATATAATATTCCTTCAAGAAACACACCTTAAAAAGGAATCTCAACATAGACTTAAAGCTAAGTGGATCGCTGAATCATATCATTCCTCTTTTTCCCATAAGTCCAGAGGAGTTGCAATATTAATTCGTAAAGGAATACCTTTTACGAATTCATCAACAATAGCGGATATTGATGGTAGATATATTATATTAGTTGGAGAGTTAAATGGAGAAAAAGTGATTCTTCTTAATGTATATGGGCCTAATTTTGATAACCCTATGTTTTTTAATAAAACATTTAATAAAATTCATGAATTTACACAATATAAATTAATAATTGGAGGAGACTTCAATTGTACATTAGATTCATACTTAGATAGATCATCAAGGCAAAAAAAAGTAAAATCTCAATCAAGTGTATTTCTAAATTCATTTATTAATACCACTAATATTAAGGATGTCTGGAGAATAGAAAATCCAACTGGATGGGAATATTCATTTTACTCACCAGTACACAAAACATACTCAAGAATAGATTATTTTTTAGTTGACTCCACGTTTATCCCATTTACTTATAACTCAAAATACCATAATATTATAATCTCAGATCACGCATCTGTAACATTCATGATTAAATTAAATGGATTGTCTGAGAAACAAACATATTGGAGATTTAACCCACAAATTTTGAACGAAAGATCATGCCAGGAATATATTATTAAACAGATTCAAATATTTTTTGAGATAAATGATAACCCTGACACACCTACTTCTCTTATGTGGGAAACGTTTAAAGCGTTTGTTCGAGGTGCATTAATTTCTGCTCAAGTATTTTATAATAAAGAGAACAGGATTAAACAACAAACATTGGAAAGCGAAATCAAGCAACTAGATATAGAAAATGCGAGAATGCCATCCATTTCAAAACATAATAAAATTGCTGTATTGAAATATAAATTAAATAAAATGTATTCAGAACAAGTAATAAAACTTTATCAAAAAACCAAACAATTACATTTTGAATTTGGAGACAAATCACAAAAACTATTAGCACGTCAGTTACGAAAAATGGAAGGGGAAAAAATAATTCATAAAATTAGAACAGAGACAGGAGAATTATTAAAAATGCCCAAGGACATAAATGAAAGATTTCTCCAATACTATCATAACCTTTATTCAACTAAAACTGTAGCACAATCAGAAGGAATAGCAGATTTTTTTACTAAAATGTAATTTAAAAGGTTTAGATTCAAATGATAGAGAATTATTAGAAAGGGAGATTACGATAAAGGATATTGAGGAGTCTATTGGCTCTTTAAAAAATGGTAAAGCAGTAGGACCAGATGGTTTAGGCTCTGAATTTTATTTAAAAATGTATGACTTACTCTGCTGTATGAGCATATCTATACTCAACAGAAACTTCCAGATACTTGAAATGAATCTATAATAACACTTATTCCTAAAGCTGATAAAGATCCGGAAGATCCGGGATCATATAGAGCAATTGCACTTTTAAATACAGATCAGAAAATATTAACTATTAACAGAAATAATAACAGAAAGTATTAAATATTAACTAATACTAGCGCATAGATTAAGTACAGTGATGAATAAATTAATACACCCTGACCAAACAGGCTTTATTCAGAAACGGTACTCATATTATAATCTAAGAAGATTATTTAATATTATTTATTCTAAGAGAATTATTAATGAAGATCTAGCAATAATCTCACTTGACGCTGAAAAAGCATTTGATCAGGTTGAATGGTCTTATTTATTTTCGGTGATGGAAAATATGCAGCTAGGGGAGAAATTCTGCACATGGATAAAACTGTTATATACAAATCCTACAGCTAGAATATTAACAAACCAAAGGTTGTCATCTAAATTCAGCCTATCTAGAGGTTGTAGACAAGGATGCCCGTTATCTCCATTATTATTTGCGCTGGCTATTGAGCCACTCGCAGAAAGAGTTAGGGGTCATCCAGAAATATATGGGTATATCACAAAGGACACAGTGAATAAAATTTCTCTATACGCAGATGATGTACTAATTTACATTACAAAACCAGAAATTAGTATTCCAAACTTATTAGAGCTAATAACCCAATTTGGTTCACTCTCAGGATACAGAATAAATTGGAATAAAAGTGAAATTATGCCAATAAGGGAACATAACAAACAGATAATACAACAATTTCCATTTAAAATAGTAAATGAAAAATTTAAATACGTAGGTATTTATGTAACTAAGATATATACATCATTATTTAAAGCAAATTTCCCCCCATTACTGAATAAACTACATAAGAATATTCAATACTGGAAAACACTTCCTATCTCAATGGTTGGCAAAATTAATGCCATAAAAATGATTTTTTTACCGCAAATATTATACCTTTTTCAGACAATTCCGATATATTTGTCAAAAAACTTTTTTTTTAAATTGGACTCCATTGTTAATGATTTTATCTGGGATTATAAGAATCATAGGATAAACAAAAGACATTTGTGTAAATCAAAAATAAATGGAGGCTTGGTTTTACCCAACTTTCTGTTTTATTTTTGGGCAGTTAATATTAAAAATATGAATTTCTGGTTGGAAGAAATAGATCAACAACCAGATTGGTTAAAAATGGAAAAGGAAGATTGTTTGCCTTTTGATATCGGTTCGATATTATTTGCTACATCTAAATTAAACAAAAAAAATTATAGGGAAAACCCTATAATATTTAGTGCCATACGAATTTGGAAACAATTAAAAAAGACATTAAAATTAGATAATTTATCACTTTTTCTCCCAATTGTGAATAACCCCTTGTTTAAGCCCTCATGGTTGGACAGGGGTTTTACACAATGGAAGAATTATGGAATTAAAAATATGGGACAACTTTATAAGGAAGGCACTTTTCTGACATTTCAGGAGTTGCAACAGACTTATGGACTCCGAGGAAATGATTATTTCAGATATCTTCAACTCAGAGATTATGTAAAATCGAATACTCAAAATTTTCGAATTAGAAATTCAGAAATTCTTGACGAATGTTGGAATAAACATCCTAATACAGAAAAATTAATATCTTATATATATAATATCTTATTAGACAGTGACATTCCATCGACGGATTACACAGACAAACATGGGAAAAAGAATTAAATCAAATAATAACGAAAGATACTTGGGAAGAAAGTTTACAACACATACATCAATGTTCATTAAATGCCAGACATTCTTTAATACAATTTAAAGTAATACATAGGTTACATTATTCAAAAACAAAATTACATAAAATCTTTCAACATATCTCACCTATATGTGATAAATGTCAACATTTAGAAGCTACCTTATCTCATATGTTTGCAAACTGTATAAAAATTAAAAAATTCTGGGTAAATATTTTTAGTATAATATCTAAAGTGACCAGCACACAATTGGACCCGGATCCAAAATTAATAATACTCGGAACATTAGAATTAAATCAAACATTTACAACAACACAAAGAAACTTTATTGATTATAGTATAATAACAGGAAAAAAATTAATTCTAAACTTTTGGAAAGGCCCTACGTCCCCCACAATTAAAATGTGGATTATAGAAATGACGGAGACCTTAAACGTGGAAAGAATCAGATTTTCCCTGTTGGACAAACAGGAATTATTCGTTGGAACATGGTCTCCCTTTATTGATTATTTAAAGGGTCAGAATGGTTCAGCACAGGAACCTGACTAATACTCGGGCTAAAGAATGGATGAAATGCTATACTCTGAAATGTACGAATATATCTCGAATGAAGTTTTTTATTTTAATACATTTTTCCATTTTTCTTTAACCATCTTTTTATTTTTAAATTTTTATTTATTTTTATTTTTTTTATTTTTCTTTCTCTTTTTCTTCTCACTCTTTTCTTTCTTTACTTCATCTATCTTTTTAGTTCTATCTAGTTTTAAAAAAAAGGCAAAAGGTATTGGAGACAATGTAATAATAATTGATAATATTATCAATTTAAAAATGTAAGACTGTAATGATGTTAATAGGTTGTGTACTTTTCTCCAATAAAAAATATTTTCAAAAAAAAAAAAAAAAAAGTACTTGGAAGCACCAGTGCAGGATTCCGAAAGGGTTAATTTACAGGTTGGGTTGGTAGTAATGGGCCTGTCCCACTTGCCAATTTTTAGGCAACTGCCGGCGTCTGTCATAGTCGTAGCAGGTCGCCGAAAAACCGACGACAACCTACGTTATCCTGGTGACAACCTACGACAGCACCTACGTCAAGCTACACTCATTGGCGTCAAGCCCATTGTCAGCAAAGATTTTTTAATATGTTAAACATTTAGCGGCGACCAGAAAGACGCTCCGACTTTTTGCGGGACTGAGGAGACTTCTCCCGGTGACCACCGGCGAACATGTGACAACAAACTACTCCCCTGTGGTTGCCTAAAAAATTGCCTAAGTGGGACAGGCCCATTAGGAAGGCAAATGCAATGTTAGCATTTATTTTGAGAGGACTAGAATATAAAAGCAAAGCTATAATGCCGAGGCTTTATAAGGTGCTGGTCGGACAACATTTGGAATATTTTGAACAGATTTGGATTCCATATCTGAGGAGGGATGTGCTGGAGTTGGAGGATCCAGAGAGGTTTACGAGAATGGTTTTGGTGATGATTCGGTTAACGTATGAGGAGCGTTTGATGAATCTGGGACTCTACTTGTTGGAGTTTGAAGGATGAGGGGGTATCTCATTGAAAACAACTGAATAATGTAGTAGATACTACTTGATAGGATGCATGTGGAGAGAATGTTTCCAGTAGTGGGAGAGTCTAGGACCAGAGGGCAAGGTTCAGAATAGAAGGAAGTGCCTTTAGAAAAGAGTTGAGGAGCAAATTCTTTAGCCTGCGGGTTTTTAATCTGCAAAAGTCATTGCCACAAATGTTAGCGGAGGCTGACTCATTGAGTATTTTTAAAGCGAAATTTATAGTTTCTTGATTAGGAAGTGTTTCAAAAGTCATGGGGAGAAGGCAGGAATGTTAGGTTGAGAGGGAAAAACAAATCAGCCATGAGCAAATGTCAGAGCAGACTCAATGGGCCAAATGGCCTAATTCTGCTTCTATGTCTTATGAATTTATGAACTTCTGAACTCTCAAGTAGGAGGACAGCTGAGCCTTAGGGAATTATTGGATATGGAGATTAAACATGAAAGTGTTTTGAGTAATTAGAGTGGGTGAACAGATGCAAGGGTGTCAAGAGAGCTCGAGGGGTAGTATGTCCTAATCCTGCCTTTATCTGATACGTTCTGGCATTTCAATTAGTTTACAGGACAGTCAGATAATCCCATTATAGGGTCATATTCAAAAACAGTGCAGAGAATCTGCCTTGGCTCCTTGAAAGAGCAAAGGAATTTTGTGAAGAGGGATTACAGAGCAGAAGGATTACAACTACTGTCATTAAAAAACTTAAAGAAATACTTTTCAGTGTTTAGATTTTATCTCCTGATGTGCAGGACCAAAAGCCAAGAGATAAGGACAGAACACCCGTACTCAAAGCAACAGAAGACTATTTTGCCTCCTCATGCTTGTTATTATTCAATTAGACCTGAGCTAATGAGGCAGCACAGTAGCACTGCTGATGGAGATGCTGCCTCACAGCACCAGAGACCCACGTTTGATCCTAACCTCGGGTGCTGTCTGTGCAGATATTGCACGTTCTCCCTGTGATCACGTGAGTTTCCAACAGGTTCCCAGGTTTCCTTCCGTATCCCTAAGGCGTGTGGGTTTGTAAGTTAATTTGCCTCTGGAAATTCCTACCAGTATGTAGGCAGTGGGGTGAGAAAATGGGATAACATAAAACTAGTGTGAATAGTTGATTGATGGTCGGCATGGACTTGGTGGGCCGAAGGGCCTGTTTTTAGGTTGTGTATAAATTAACTTAACCTTTTACCTCTGTTCCACTTTCCTACACTAATCCCATATTCCTTGATTCCCGTAAGATCCAAAAATCTATCAATGTCTGTCTTTTATATACACAACTACACAGGCTCTTGGGTCAATAATTCCAAAGATTTACAACCCCAATGATAAAGAAATGTCTTCTCATCTTAGTCCTGAATGACTGATCCATTATTTTGATTCTCTGGTTCAAGATATCGCAACCCATAGGAAAAATCATAACCGCATCTGCCCTGTCAAGTCTAATAAGAATTTTATATGTTTCATTTAATTCACCTTTATTCTATTAAATTTAAATTTATAAGAGACCGAATTCCTTCATCTCCACACCTCCTCGATAGAACAAATCCTTCATTTCCACAATCAATGTCTTATCATTAGGTAGGGGGACACAATATTTCAGGTGCAGTCTTGGGATTTCCTCTAAAACTGCAGTAAGACATTCTTCTCCTTGCGTAGGAAGGAACTGCAGATGCTGGTTTACATCAAAGATAGACACAAAATACTGGAGTGACAGCGGAACAGGCAGCATCTATGCAGAGAAGGAATGAGTGACGTTTTGGGTCGAGACCTTTCTTCAGACATATTCATATGCTCCTGCAATGAAAGGCAACATTCTATTTGCTACCCTAAGTACTTGTTGCAATTAAATCTACAGTACATTCTAATTGTACATAATTGCACGTAATCTTTTTTATAAAGGCGCTCATCGCATCTGCACACCATCGCATTTCAATCCCTCACCATTCAAACTAGGCAGCAATCCTGAACTACTATTTACCTCATTGGAGACCTTCGGACTATCTTTGATTGGACTTTGCTGGACATTATCTTGCACTAAACATTATTCATGTTATTCCCCTTTTTCATGTATCTGCACATGTGGATGACTCGATTGTATTGTCTTTCCGCTGACTGGCTACCACCCATCAAAAGCTTTTCACTGTATCTCGGTACATGAGACAATAAACTAAACTAAAGTACATTTAAAAATCTTTCCAGTTTTCCACCTAAATGGATGATTGCATATTTGTCCACGTTTTATATTATCTGTAGCATCCTCACCCAGCCATGCGTTATTTTTAATTAAGCAAAGATGCAAATGAAAGGTTTGAATTTACGTAACATCTTGGATGATGTTGAGATTTTCCAAATGACTTTTCAACCAATTAAATTTGCTTTGCGTTACCTAATGTGGACTGCATTATGTGGAAAATATCAGAGCCAAAGTGAAGATAATGAGCTCCAACAGAGTAGAGGTAATGAGTATATAATCTGTTTTAATAATGCTCTTTGAAAGTTCTTGATCAGGCTACACAGGAAGTGAGAAGTGCCCCTGTTCTCTTTAAATAATCTTACTTGATTATTTTTAAGAAGGCTGATGGTATCACATTTTAGCACTTGGCCTAGCATCTCCAAGGGTTCAATCACCTCTCAGAGCTGCCTTAATTGTAGACTCAAATCTCTCATTAAGCAATGACGAGACCTTGCCAGATTACCAATTTAGGTAAGAGTTCTTAAGATAGACACCAGAGTTTGCACATGTTTTGTGGCCGATTAGGAAAAGGGGAGATGCAACGAGACCTGGGTGTCATGGTACACCAGTCATTGAAAGTAGGCATGCAGGTGCAGCAGGCAGTGAAGAAAGTGAATGGTATGTTAGCATTCATAGCAAAAGGATTTGAGTATAGGAGCAGGGAGGTTCTACTGCAGTTGTACAGGGTCTTGGTGAGACCACACCTGGAGTATTGCGTACAGTTTTGGTCTCCAAATCTGAGGAAAGACATTCTTGCCATAGAGGGACTACAGAGAAGTTTCACTAGACTGATTCCTGGGATGTCGGGACTTTCATATGAAGAAAGACTGGATAGACTTGGCTTGTACTCGCTAGAATTTAGAAGATTGAGGGGGGATCTTATAGAAACTTACAAAATTCTTAAGGGGTTGGACAGGCTAGATGCAGGAAGATTGTTCCCGATGTTGGGGAAGTCCCGGACAAGGGGTCACAGTTTAAGGATAAAGGGGAAATCCTTTAGGACCAAGATGAGAAAAACATTTTTCACACAGAGTGGTGAATCTCCGGAACTCTCTCCCACAGAAGGTAGTTGAGGCCAGTTCATTGGCTATATTTAAGAGGGAGTTAGATTTGGCCCTTGTGGCTAAAGGGATCAGGGGGTATGGAGAGAAGGCAGGTACAGGATACTGAGTTGGATGATCAGCCATGATCATATTGAATGGCGGTGCAGGCTCGAAGGGCCGAATGGCCTACTCCTGCGCCTATTTTCTATGTTTCTATGTTTCTATGTGACATGTGGAATGTGAACAATTTGGTACAAGGACACTGGGGCACCCCCAATGTCTGTATTGTGGCTTTGCTTTATTTCTCACTGAGTGGCTTTGAAATTCCAACACCAGGCAGATCGTGGAAGATTTTGTTACACTCGGTACCCCACACGGTATTGGGGGTTCAGTATTGATGTGGATAGAGAACTGGCTGGCAGACAGGAAGCAAAGAGTAGGAGTTAACGGGTCCTTTTCAGAATGGTAGGCAGTGACTAGTGGGGTACCGCAAGACTCAGTGCTGGGACCCCAGCTATTTACAATATATATTAATTATTTGGACGAGGGAATTGAATGCAACATCTCCAAGTTTGCGGATGACACAAAACTGGGGAGGGTGGGGCAGTGTTAGCTGTGAGGAGGGTGCTAGGAGGCTGCAAGATGACTTGGATAGCTGGGTGAGTGGGCAAATGCATGGCAGATGCAGTATAATGTGGATAAATGTGAGGTGATCCACTTTGGTGGCAAAAACAGCAAAGTAGACTATTACCTGAATGGTGACCGATTAGGAAAAGGGGAGATGCAACGAGAATTGGGTGTCATGGTACAGCAGTCATTGAAAGTAGGCATGCAGGTGCAGCAGGCAGTGAAGAAAGCGAATGGTATGTTAGCATTCATAGCAAAAGGATTTGAGTATAGGAGCAGGGAGGTTCTACTGCAGTTGTACAGGGTCTTGGTGAGACCACACCTGGAGTATTGCGTACAGTTTTGGTCTCCTAATCTGAGGAAGGACATTCTTGCCATAGAGGGAGTACAGAGAAGGTTTACCAGACTGATTCCTGGGATGTCAGGACTTTCATATGAAGAAAGACTGGATAGACTCGGCTTGTACTCGCTAGAATTTAGAAGATCGAGGGGGGATCTTATAGAAACTTACAAAATTCTTAAGGGGTTGGACAGGCTAGATGCAGGAAGATTGTTCCCAATGTTGGGGAAGTCCAGAACAAGGGGTCACAGTTTAAGGATAAAGGGGAAATCTTTTAGGACTGAGATGAGAAAAACATTTTTTACACAGAGAGTGGTGAATCTCTGGAATTCTCTGCCGCAGAATGTAGTTGAGGCCAGTTCATTGGCTATATTTAAGAGGGAGTTAGATGTGGCCCTTGTGGCTAAAGGGATCAGGGGGTATGGAGAGAAGGCAGGTACAGGATACTGAGTTGGATGATCAGCCATGATCATATTGAATGGCGGTGCAGGCTCGAAGGGCCGAATGGCCTACTCCTGCACCTATTTCCTATGTCCTTTGATTTTAAGGCATTTGTGGTCCCAGCATAGAGCATGTCAGGATGGGCCAGCCTTAACTAATTTACTCTAATTGACATAACATGTCAGCTCCTGTTCTCTCACCTTCATTCGGCTTCACTCCTAAAGATATCTCTGTCTCTCTACCTCCCCCTGTCCCTCCCCCCCCCCTCCCCTCTGCTAACTACCTTCCATTTCACCATTTATCTCCTCCACAAACCTATTACCCTTCCTCCTTCTGTGCTCTCATTCTCAATGGTGGACAGTCCAGTCACTTTGAAAGAAAATGGATTTTTCCAATTTGCCCGAACACATTTGCTCTTGGTTTTGTTTTACGGATTGTAATAATCATTGGACTAAATTATAGAAGCAGACCAGTACTCTCAAGGTACCTCAGGCTGATAAATGTATATTGATCATGTTAAATGTTTAAAAACATATTGTACTTTATTGGAAAGGTGATTGAAAAGCTGCGGCAAATCATTCACTTGCCTTTAAGAGATAAGGACATCTCATCGTAACAAAACAAAAATCTGTGACTGAAGATAATTCAGGCAGTTGGTTTCCTGGTGAAAAAGAATAAAGAATTATGCCCTAGGACCTGAAATAAATGATGTATAAGCACAGCAGGAGAGAAACCCAAAGAGACGTAAAACGAGATTATTGAGAAGAAACAAAATCAGTTGTGAGTTTTCACATTCCGAGTTCTTTCATTTAAAGCATACTTCTGAAAAATAGCTTCATATTAAATTCCGCCATTAAAAAGATAAAAGAATTTAAGTACAACTCCCTGCAACATCAGTATATCTCAGCTGACGGCGCTCTCATTTCCGAGACAGCAGAATGTTAATTCCAATCGCATTCCCTGTTTTAGACACTATCGAGGCAGAAGCTTTGACGCAACAGTGAAAAGTACGACATTTTCAGACGTGCTGAGATTTGGTTGTGATGATAAATTAGGATCCTGGCTGGCCATTTTAGGCCAGCAAGCAGTGGGTGTTTGCAAAAGGAGGCCCTGACTTTAGTCACTCTACACCATCACTCACCAAGAAGACATTAAAGCCCTCCGTTTCATCCTCCACCGCAGAATAATAGTCAATAGATAGTCAGATTTATTCATCACATGCACAATGAAGTGCAGTGAAATGAACTTGGAAATGAAAAAGGCAATTTCCCTCTACTAACACTCTCCTCAGCCTCACGAAAGTGGTCCTCACTCTTAACAACTTCTCCATCGACTCCTCCCAAGGTGTAGCTATGGGCACTAGGCATGGACCCTAGCTATGCCCGACTCTTTGAAGGGCACGTCAAAAACTCCCTGTTCCAGCATACCCTGGCCCTATCTCGGAATCTCCGTTACATTGACGACTGCATCGGGGCAACCTCCTGCAACCATGCAGAACTCATGGACTTCATTAACTTCACTACCAACTTCCATCCTGCACTTAAATCCACTTGGATCATCTCCAATACCTCCCTCCCGTTTCTTGATCTCACTATCTCCATCACAGGTGATAGACTATTGACTGATGTCTATTATAAACCTACTGACTCCCACACTATCTAGACCATACTTCTTCCCACCCTGCTTCCTGCAAAGACTCTATTCCCTACTCCCAATTCCTCCATTTACCCCCGCATCTGCGCCCAAGATGAGGTATTCCATACCAGGCCATCCGAGATGTCCTCATTCTTTAGAGAACGGGGGTTCCCCTCTCCCATCATAGAGGAGGCCCTCACACATGTCTTCTCGATACTCTGCAGCTCCGCTCTTGCTCCCCCTCTCCCCAGTCCAACAGGACAGAGTCCCCCTAGTCCTCACCTTTCACCTCATCAGCCATCGCATGCAAAACATAATCCTCTGACAATTTTGGCACCTCCAACGGCATCCCACCACTTGTCACATCTTCCCATCTCCACCCCTTTCTGCTTTCCAAAGAGTCCCCCTCCACAACTCCCTAGTTAACTCGTCCCTTCCCACCGAAACCACCACCTCCCCAGGTAGCTTCCCTGCAACCGCAGGAGATGCTTTACCTCCTCCCTTGACTCTGTCCAGAGACCCTGACAGTCTTTTCAGGTGAGGCGGAGGTTCACTTGCACCTCCTCCAACTTCATCTACTGTATCCGCTGTTCCAGGTGTGGACTATATATTGGCGAGACCAAATACAGACTGGGCGATCATTTCACTGAACACCTCCGCTCAGTCTGCCTTGGCCTACGTGATCTTCCGGTTGCCAAGCACTAATTCCCCTTCCCATTCCCAATCTGACCTTTCCATCTTGGGGCTCCTCCATTGTCAGAGTCAGGCCCAATGCAAATTGGAGGAACAGCACCTCATATTTTGCTTGGGCAGCTTACAGCCCAGTGGTATGAATATTGATTTCTCTAACTTCAAGTAACCCTTGCATCCCCTCTCTCTCTGTTCCTCCCACACCCTAGTCACCGTACTAATTTTACTGTCGTCCTGTTGAATTTCACTGTCTGTATAACTTTTTGTCACCTAGCACACAGCTAACAATGGGCCATTGTGGGCTCCATCTTTCCTGGATCATCGTTACTTTTTGCATATCTTTCATTAAATTGTTCTATATCTCCCTATATCATTGTCTGTATCTCTCATTTCCCTTTCCCCTGACTCAGTCTGAAGAAAGATCTGGACCCAAAATGTCACCTATTCCTTTTCTCCAGAGATGCTGCCTGACCCGTTGAGTTACTCCAGCATTTTGTGTCTATCCCTGATTTTATTATCTTTGTGTTTTATGCATTGTAGCATTTATCTACTTCTGTCCATCATGACAACTTAGAAGCAATCTATTGACCAGCACTGCAAACCTATTGACTGTTCCTAAGGTCTATACCCATTGTTGGGTAACAAAGGATCATATAGGCTTCTATTTTTCTCCCTCCACGAGCACCAGTGGTATGTGGCACAATAAGCTAAAAAAATAAATTTAGAGGGTTCTGCAGGGACATGAGAAAGCAAAGAAGTGAGAAAAAACACATCATGAATTCTATGGTAAATTGGACAAGTGAATCACCAGCACATTTTACACAAAGCCCAATTTTAATTTAAGAAATAAATTTATGTCCCAATGGATGCCAAACAGATAAATGAAGAAGGACATCCGACAGCTATATCCGAGAATTGAAAATGCTGGGGGAAAAAGATGAAAAAAAATATATGAAAGGGATTGGGGTGGAGGTTGAGGAGGGGGGGGGGGAGTTCTGAGAACAACCCATAGGCACAAAGGCACAGGTGATGGGAAGAAAATAAAAGATGAGAGAGTCAAAGAAATTGAGAAATTGTTGTAGGCGTGTAAGTGCGGAGGAAATTACAGACGCAAATAGAACACTGCGACACAGGAACAGGCCCTTCGGCCCATAATGTCTGTGCCGAACATGATGCTAAACTGAGCTCCTCCCCCAGCACATAATCCATATTCCTCCATTCCTTGCATATATCATGTTCATGTTCAAGTTTGAGTTCACGTTTATTGTCGCTTAACCAATTAAGGTACAGTGAAATTTGAGTTACCATACAGCTATACTAAGTGAAAAGAACACAATACACACATAAAATAAAATTTAACATAAACATCCACCACAGTGGAATCAACATTCCTCACTGTGATGGAAGGCAATACATTTCAGTCATCTTCCTCTTTGTTCTCCATGGTCGCGGCCTTGAACCCCCCACAATTGCCGTTGCTGATGGTCCGATGTCCAGGCCCACTCGTCTGGATGATCAAAACTCCGGTGTCGGGACGGATTGGAACACTATCCATGTTCATATCCGAAAACCTCTTAAATGCCGCTATCATATCGGCCTCCACCGCTACCCCACGCAATGGGTGCCAGGCACCTACCATCCTCGGCGTAAAAATACTTGCCCGCACATCTCATTTAAACTCTTCTCCCTTTCGCATTAAATCTATGAACTCTAATCTTTGACATTTCCATCTGGGGCAAAAGGTTCTGACTGTCTACCCTATCTATGCCTCTCATAATTGTTTATACTTCTATCATGCTTCCCTTCAACCTTGGATGCTTCATAAAAACACAATCCAAGTTTGCCCAGCCGCTCTTTACATCCTCTGATCCAGGCAGCATTCCGGTAAACCTCCTCTGCACCTTCTTCCTGGCTTCCACAACCTTCTTGTAATTGGGCAGCCTGAACTGCACACAATTAAAACACAACATTGGAAATGACAGTGTTGGATCATTGTGATCCTTAGGGAGCAGGCAGACAGACTAGATAAGCACCCTAGCCCTTCCATCTTCTCCCCTCTCCCATTAGGCAAAAGGAAAATAAGTGCGAAAACGCACACCTCCAGATACAGGGACAGTTTCCTCCCAGCTGTTCCCAGGCAACTGAATCATCCTACCGCAACCAGAGAGCTGTCCTGAATTATTATCTACCTCATCGAGAAACCTCAGACTATCTTTGATCAGACTTTACTGGCTTTACCTTGCACATTCCCTTATCATGCATCTGTACACTGTGAATAGCTCAGTTGTAATCATGTATTGTCCTTCCACTGGCTGGTTAGCACGCAACAAAAGCTTTTCACTGTACTTCAGTACACTTGACAATAAACTAAACTGAAAATTGATGAGCAGTAAAAAAGTAGAAACAAGGAACTGCAGACGCCGGTTTACATAAAAGGATACAAAAGTGCTGGAGTAACTCAATGGGTCAAGCAGCATCTCTGGAGAAGATGGATAGATGGTGTTTTGGACCGGGACCCTTCAGGCTCATCTTTCGAGTCTGCACACTAAACGTCATCTATCCATGTTCTCTAGAGATATTGCCTGACCTGTTGAGTGACTCCAGCAATTTGTGATCAGATAAGCAAATGTGTAAAGGATGGAACACATTAGAAATGATGCATTGTGTTGGTATATCTGCCAGAGTCCAATAATCTTTCTCCAAATGTTTAGAGTCAGCAGTCTGGTAAGGAAATTAAACTTGGTGGACCATATGTTTTATTGCTTGAATCTGGTCTAGTGGAACCACTTAATCGCTTAATCTGTGGCTGCTTTACTGCACTTCAAATTGGATGAAGATTTTCCAGATCTGATCTGTATTTCTTTCCTATGAAAGGTGAATGCCTTGGAAGTTTTAGAGGAGCAGATGAACTAATCTCAGTCCACAGCTCGACTAACCCCATGGCCCTGCTATATATTTTTAAACAAAATGTCATCAAATTCACTGCTGGTATCACTGCTACCGCCCTTCTGCAGAGGTCCATGAGTAGTGGCTTAGCTGCAGCCAGTGGACCTGTCTATGGATTCACTCTAACAGCATTGAACGCTATTCCCTTATCATGTATCTGCACATGGTGAATGGCTCGATTGTAAACATGTGTTGCCTTTCAGCTGGCTGGTTAGCACACAACAACAGCTTTTCACTGTACCTCAGTACACGTGACAATAAACTAAACTTCTGACAGCTATGTCAAAGCACAGTTCCCTGTTTCCAAATGTCTCCAACGATCTCAGGAAAACATGTTGAAACCAAGTTTTTAAATACTGTAGTTAAAATAAAGAATAACAGGTCAGTTAAACATATATACAAAGAACAATAAGCAAAACAATGACCTAAATGGCATCAAATCAAATTCCATGACTCTATATGGCTCTTGTGGCTAAAGGGATCAGGGGGTATAGAGAGAAGGCAGGTACAGGATACTGAGTTGGATGATCAGCCATGATCATATTGAATGGCGGTGCAGGCTTGAAGGGCCGAATGGCCTACTCCTGCACCTATTTTCTATGTTTCTATGTTTCTATATGAATGAATGGAGCTGCACTAGATGTGCAAGGTACAGCTGATGAAAATTCAAGGCCAGATAAGAAATATATCCAGCCCCTCAGCTCAGCAATTTACAGAACCCTGAAATCAAAACAGAAAATGCCAGAGATTCACAGCAGGACAGGCAGCATTACTGGGGGGAAGAAATAGAATTAACATGTTAGATCCATGAGCCACAGGGCAGCACAGTAGTGCAGTTAGTAGAGCAGCTGCCTCACTGTGCCAGATACCCTTGGTTCCATCCTGACCTCGGGTGTGAGTGGTGTTTGCATGTTCTCCCTGTGACCACATGTGTTTCCGCAAGTTGCTCAGGTTTCCTCCCACATCCCAAAGACATGTCGGTTAATTGGCCTCTGTAAATTGCCACAAATGTCTAGGGAGTGGATGTGAAAATAGGATAACCTAGAACTAGTGTGAACGGGTGATCAATGGGCAGCGTGGATTCTATGGGCCAAAGTACCTGTTTCTATGTTGCATCTTTAACTAAGGTAAACCTCCTCGCATTTTCTTTTACAGATTTCCTACATTTAAAGCTGCTTCTACTTTTCAACATGTAACTCTTTCAGGTTCAATCATGGACGGTGCAGCAGATCGATATATCTGATGCACATGCATATCTGACCTACACTCCATTCCTAGCCTCAATACTTCAATGCAAAGGTATGACTAGACCAAAAGAGTGGTCACACTCACTGCAGCTAGCCAGCAATTTGCTGTTGGCTGCCCTTCAGCACATTCCAGCCTATTGTCAACTGTTAATTCCAACATCTGATACTTTATAAGGTTTTGAAGGCT
The DNA here is from genome assembly GCA_038087875.1 of Malacoraja senta. Taxonomy (NCBI): domain Eukaryota; kingdom Metazoa; phylum Chordata; class Chondrichthyes; order Rajiformes; family Rajidae; genus Malacoraja; species Malacoraja senta. The sequence continues at coordinate 267,669,776 of CM075977.1, read as the reverse complement.
ATTGATTGATTCATTTTGACCATTGAGCACTTAAAGGGTCAGGTTACTCAACTGTTGAATCTGGTTTTATGCCTGGATCGTGGCAAATGGAGATCTGGTTTAGGTTATTGAGGTAAAGAGATGAATCAAATTTGTGAGACACTATTTCCCACACACAAGCGGTCCTTGCCTTTCCATTAACTTGCCAACCACTGATACTAGGTTCACCAGTAAGTAGTCCCCAGGCTTACCCTTGCAGTATTTCTTAAATAGAGGCACAGTCACCACCCAGCCATCTGACGCCTCATGTACGGCTTTCAATGATACAAATATCTCCACCAGTGGCTCCGCAATTCCTCCCCTAATCAAACTTTGAAAGTTCTTATCTAACACCACAAAATTGGTCTTTCCCAGTTTTAGGACTTCAACCTTTGGACCAGGCCTTTTCTTTTCCATATCTATATTACTAAAAGTCTGATCTTGACCACTTCCTGTAGTTCTGTATATTGATTGTAGAAAAAACGCTGCCACTTACGGCTGTGATTTTTGGCCATCTTACTCAGAGCCCCCCTCCACTGGGCAGGACAAGAGGATTTTTCCCATCTATGAAAAATAAAAGAGTTATTAGTGTTTAAAAAATGTTGAGATTCTCTCTCCTGAAGGCCACGCCCCTTCCGGAGGGAGTATAAAACCCGGAATTGTTGAGTGCCTCAGTCAGTCTCTGCAAGATGGGGAACAAGAGGGTCACGTCTCTCAGTTTGAGCTGTGAATAACACTGAAAACATGTCTACTAAACTGTGAGTGTGGTTTTACTGACCTTGAGTGCATTTAACCATATAACCATATAACCATTACAGCGCGGAAACAGGCCATCTTGGCCCTTCAAGTCCGTGCCGAACACTTTTTTAATTTTTTTTACATTTTTTAACTTCCCCCTAGTCCCATCTACCTGCACTCAAACCATAACCCTCCATTCCTTTCCCGTCCATATACCTATCCAATCTATTTTTAAAGGATAAAATCGAACCTGCCTCCACCACTTCCACTGGAAGCTCATTCCACACAGCTACCACTCTCTGAGTAAAGAAGTTCCCCCTAATGTTACCCCTAAACTTCTGTCCCTTAATTCTCATGTCATGTCACCTTGTTTGAATCTTCCCTACTTTCAATGGGAAAAGCTTATCCACGTCCACTCTGTCTAACCCGCTCATCATTTTAAAGACCTCTATCAAGTCCCCTCTTAACCTTCTGCGCTCCAAAGAATAAAGACCTAGCTTGTTCAACCTTTCTCTGTAACTTAGTTGCTGAAACCCAGGCAACATTCTAGTAAATCTCCTCTGTACTCTCTCTATTTTGTTGACATCCGTCCTATAATTAGGCGACCAAAATTGTACTCCATACTCCAGAATTGGCCTTGTACAATTTTAACATTACATCCCAACTTCTATATTCAATGCTCTGATTTATAAAGGCCAGCACACCAAAAGCTTTCTTTACCACCCTATCTACATGATATTCCACCTTCAGGGAACTATGCACAGTTATTCCTAGATCTCTCTGTTCAACTGCATTCCTCAATTCGCTACCATTTACCATGTACGTCCTATTTTGATTTGTCCTGCCGAGATGTAGCACCTCACATTTATCAGCATTAAACTCCATCTGCCATATTTCAGCCCACTCTTCCAAATGGCCTAAATCTCTCTGTAGACTTTGAAACTCGACTTCATTATCCACAACACCACCTATCTTAGTATCATCTGCATACTTACTAATCCAATTTTCCACACCATCATCCAGATCATTGATGTACATGACAAACAACAGTGGACCCAACACAGACCCCTGAGGCACCCCACTAGTCACCGGCCTCCAACTTGACAAACAGCCATCCACCATTACTCTCTGGCATCTCCCATTCAGCCACTGTTGAATCCATCTTGCTACTCCACCATTAATACCCAACAATTGAATCTTCTTAACTAACCTTCCATGAGGAACCTTGTCAAAGGCCTTACTGAAGTCCATATAGACAACATCCACTGCTTTACCCTCATCAATTTCCCTAGTAAACTCTTCGAAAAATTCAAGAAGATTAGTCAAACATGACCTTCCAGGCACAAATCCATGTTGACTGTTCCTAATCAGACCCTGCTTATCCAGATGCTTATATATATTATCTGTGGTTTGAAAATGAAAATGTGGTTGCTTTGAAATACTGCACTGCAAATGGTTGTTGGTGGTGGTTGCTTTGAAATGCTGCACTGCAAACGGTTGTTGGTGGTGGTTGCTTTGAAATACTGCACTGCAAATGATTATTGGTGGTGGTTGCATTGAAATACTGCACTGCAAATGGTTGTTGGTGGTGGTTGCTTTGAAATACTGCATTGTACAAAAATCCAAAAATTCTGGTATGAAATATTTGATATTTTCTCAAAATTAATTAAAATAAATCTGGTACCAAAACCAGAATGGATCATTTTTGGAATATCGGAAGGTATCCCTGAATTAAACGTGTATCAGAAGAACTTATTCAATTACGGGCTAATAATGGGAAAAAGGCTTATACTTAAATTCTGGAAAAATGCGCCCACACCAACAATAAAAATGTGGACATCAAATATGTTGGAAACATTACATCTGGAAGAGATGAGATTCCTCTTAGCAGGGAAAGCAGACCAATTCCAAAAGACGTGGTCTATGTTTTTGGACCTATTACAAGCATGAGGTGCAATAGTAATTTAAAAAATAAATAAATAAAGAAATGGTATCAGGACCTGGTAATGGGAGGTAAAACAATAAAAACAGACTTGGTTGGTGGTTCCCTTTCTGCGATTGTTCCTACTCTCTTTTTCTTTCTTTTCTAGGATCTACTTTCTTACTTTACTTCCTTCTCTAACTTCTTTTCTAAGGGGCTTTCTTTTCACAACACTCTCTTGCACCTCACGACACTTGCGCACTTTCTTTACTTTTCTTACTTCTATCTTTCTCTTAAAGCTTAAAAAAATGAAGCGGTATAAAGAATGTATTAAGATATAAGTGTTGTGTATTACTGTAATTTACCGTACTTCTAATAAAAATAATTAAAAAAAAATTAAAAAAAAGAAATACTGCATTGCAAATGGTTGTTGGTGGTGGTTGCTTTGAAATACTGTACTGCAAATAGTTGTTGGTGGTGGTTGCTTTGAAATACTGCACTGCAAATGGTTGTTGGTGGTGGTTGCTTTGAAATACTGCACTGCAAATGTTTGTTGGTGGTGGTTGCTTTGAAATGGCAAATGATTAAAAGTCAAAACTTGACAACTTCCTGTTTGCACTGTATATTGATTTTAGATAAAAACGCTACCACTTAAGGCTGTGATTTTTGGCCATCTTACTCAGTCCCCCTCCGCTCATCCAGTGCAAAGGATTCTTCCCATCAATGAAAATTAAAAGTGTTATTAGTGTTTAAAAAATGTTGAAAGTCTTTCTCCTGTCAACCACTCCATGAAGGCCATGCCTCTTCCGGTGGGAAGGGGGAGGGATTATAAAACCCGGAAGTGTGGGTGTGGCTGAGTGCAAGATGGGGGTGGGAGATGTCACTACTCTGTCTGAGCTGTGAATCAACTGAACACACTGAATGTCTACTGAACTATGAGTGTGGTGTTTATGTTGTGTTTTGTGTGGTTTTATGGTGGTTTTATGGTGGTTTCACCTTGCTTGAAATGGTATGAAACTGCACTTGAATTTGGTTGTCTTGTACCCTGCTTGAAGTGGTATGAAACAGCAATTGAATTTGGTGGGCTTGCACCTTGCTTGAAGTGGCATGAAACTGCACTTGAATTTGGTGGCCTTGCACCCCACTTGAAATGGCATGAAACAGCACTCGCATTTGGTGGCCTTGCACCCTGCTTGAAGTGGCATGAAACTGCACTTGAATTTGGTGGCCTTGCACTCTGCTTGGTGGCATGAAACTGCACTTGGATTTGGTGGCCTTGCACCCTGCTTGAAGTGGCATGAAACTGCACTTGAATTTGGTGACCTTGCACCCTGCTTGAAGTAGTATGAGACTGCACTTAAATTCGGTGGCCTTGCACCCTACTTGAAGTGGTCGGAAACTGCACTTGAATTCGGTGGCCTTGCACCCTACTCGAAGTGGTAGGAAACTGCACTTGAATTCGGTAGCCTTGCACCCTGCTTGAAGTGGCAGGAAACTGCATCTGAATTTGGTGGCCTTGCATCCTGCTGGAAGTGGTATGAAACTGCAATTGAATTTGGTGGCCTTGCACCCTGCTTTAAGTGGTAAGAAACTGCACTTGAATTTTGTGGCCTTGCACCCTGCTTGAAGTGGTAAGAAACTGCATTTGTATTTGGTGGCCTTGCACCCTGCTTGACATGGGACCCAACGGGTCCCACTTAGTCTAGTTTATTTAAAAATCAATAGCATTATGGATAGCCTTCCCAAAATGCTCTCCCACTAATATATTAGTCAGTTTCGACATATTAGTTAGTTCCCAAGAGGAGGTTGCGTGCTATGCCATCTCCAGTAGACCCTCTATATATTGATTGAGAAAATGTTCCTTATCACACTTAACCAATTCCACATCATCCAAGCTCTTGGCATTATGGTAAGCCTAGTTAATATTTGGATAGTTAAAATACCTCGCTCTTGCAATTCCATTATTATTGCAACTATCTATACTATCTCTACATATTTCCTCTCTAATACCCACTGACTGATGGTCCTTAAATTCAATACAATCAAAGTGATCAACCCCTTCTTATTACTTCTAAGATCGTTTCCAAATGACAGATTGGGTCAAATAGAGAGCCAAAACATGATAGACAGCAAATACAGGATTAACTCAACAGCCTGAAGATTGATCCTGATCCAAAGCATCACCTATCTATTTTTTCCAGAGATGCTGCCTGGCCCGCTGTTACTCCATTATTTTGTGTATATCTTTGGTTTAAACCAGCACCTGAGGTTCCTTTTTAATACCAAAACTATGATCTGACTCTTAATCACAAACTTCATGTTGGAAAGGCGCAATCATAGAGAGATACCGCATTTAAACAGGACCTTCAGCTTATTGAGACCATGCCAACCATCAAGTATCCATTTTAGATTTGTTCCTATTTATTCTCCTGAAGTTCCCATCAACCCCCCCCCCCCAATTATTCCATTTACCTCCTCACTAGAGATGCTTTACAGTGACCAATTTACTTATCAATATGCACCATGACCACCCACCTCGTCATTTCCTCTTCTCCCCTCTCCCATCAGCCAGAAGATAGAAAAGCCTGAACACATTTAGCACCAGATCTGAGAACAGTTTATTCCCTGCTTTTGAAATGTTTATCAGACTTTTGAAATGACTCACATATGCTTGGGATGCATTTCTGATCTTCCAACCTACCTTGTTGTGACCATTGCATTTTGTTGCCTGCTACTGCTTTGTAGCTGTAATATAGTATTCAGCACTGTTCATTTTCTGTATTCATGTATTGTATGAACTGCCTGGGTAGCATGCAAAATAAAGTTTTTTTCTCTGTATCTTAGTACACCTAATGATAATAAAACAATACCAATAACAAACTCCACACAGACAGTGCTGGAGGTCAGAATTGACCCTAGGTCACTGGAGCTGCAAGGCAACAGCTCTCTCAGCTGTACCACCACAGTCATAAATGGTGATGTCAGTTACAGGATCATATTAGCAGCTACACGAGTAGGTACACTGTCTGCTCAATCTACAGAGGTTCTCACGCAGAACCAGGAGCAAGCTACCTGCTGTCGTTGAAGCACCTGGAGCACAACGACAGGTCAGACTCAGTGCTTCGAAGTGTTGAATGTCACAGCTTCAATAAACTGTGCTTCCTGATTTACTGCTTCAATAACAGTGCATGCAAAGTCACGACCTCAAGTACCGCATGCTGGGCTACATCTTCAATTACCATGCAGTTACTGTATGGGGATCACTGGTCGGTGTGGACTCAGTAAGCTCCAGAGACCTGGGTTTGATTCTGTGTAGAGAAGAAAACCAATAATGGATTTCAGAGAAATACATGCAGAAATGGAACGGATAGGAATGTTACGAGAGCCGGCAAAATGGTGCAGCGGTAGAGTTGCTGCCTTACAGCTCCAGAGACCCAGGTTCGATCCTGACTATGGATGCCGTCTGTACGGTGTTTGTATGTTCTCCCCGTGACCGCGTGGGTTTTCTCCTGGTGCCCCGGTTCCCTCTCACACTCCAAAGACGGACATGTTTGTAGGTTAATTGGCTTCTAAAATTTTCCATAGTTGGGATAATTTGTCCCTAGTGCATAGGGACAAATGGTGTAAATTGTCCCAAGGGTTTTGGGTAATGCTAATGTACGGGGTGAAATGGGGTCGACACAGACTCGGTGGGCCGAAGGGCCTTTTTCCGCGCTGTATCTCTAAACTAAACTAAAAGCATGCAGGGTCACAGCTTCATTCAATGCACTCACTGAGTTAAGGAGTCAATAGCCAGCCATTCAGAGCATCCACAATGCAATGTCACAGACCGATTGTGGGTGTGTAATTGTTCAGCTCTTCAATTCTGGAAATAACTTACAAGAATCCAGGCCCATTTATTCAAGTAAATAAGGACCCTTAAGGGCCTGTCCCACTTATACGACCTTTTCGGTTACTGCTGGCACCCGTCATAGATCGCTGAAATGTTCAACATGTTGAAAATTCAGCGGCGACCAGAAAGACGCTACGACTCTTTGGGTGCTAGACCTCTCACGACCATACAGGCGACCCCTGGTGACATGTCGCGGGGTGTCACCAGGGGTCGCCTGTATGGTCGTGAGAGGTCTCCTAGTCACCCAAAGTGTCATAGCGTCTTTCTAGTTGCCACTGAATTTTCAACGTGTTGAACATTTTCGGCGACCTATGATGGGTGCCGGCAGTCGCTGAAAAAGTTACGCAAGTGGGACAGGCCCTTTACTTTCCTTTGATCTAATTTGAGAGCAAAATTAGTTTCACTGCAGCAGAGTGTCAGGGATGATGAGAAGAAGGCAGGATAATGGGGTTGAGAGGGAAAGATAGATCAGCCATGATTAAATGGAGGAGTGGACTTGAGAGGCCGAATGGTGTAATTCTGTTCCTTCAACGTATGAACTTATGAGCAGTAGATGGACCACTTTTATTGAGTTAAGGTGATGTGTTTTAGTTAAAAATAATTTATTTACCAAACTACAAGGCAATCTCAAGAATTTGTCGATCTCTGCCTTAAAAATATCCACTGACGGCCTCCACAGCCCTTTGTGGCGATGAGTTCCACAGATTAACTACCATCTGACTAAAGAAGTTCCTCCTCACCTCCTTTCTAAAAGAGCGCCCTTTAATTCTTCCTTCAGAACAACAAACAATTCCCCAAATGATTTCAGAATTTCTACCATCATTATCTCTCCAGCAGCCCATCCCATGAACTGATCACTCTATATGTGTTGGAACTCCTGCATGGCATACAGGTTTGGTATCGTGTGATATACAGTATTGCAGAGGTTGTACTTGTGAAGTCAAGGGCAGAAAATGGCGCTGTTAATAACATTGTGAAAAAATTTCAGTGGGATAAGTCCCCATTGGGAGGAATCACAATGCAACACATCGTGGATTGAGTCTTTTAACTAGATAGGTACATGCATGAGCAATGCAGTGGCTGATTGAATCTTCTCTGTCATCTGCACCTGTCATGGGCATCCAGCCTTTATCCACTGATGCCTGAATCCACAATTCACAGCAGAATCTCCAGACATCATTTAAATTTTCAATAAAAGTTATCTTTGTTTATATTCCTAGAATAGATTACTCCAATCCATCCTATTTAAGGCATCACAGAACGCATCTTCTAAAAGCAACACTGAGGTTTTTACAATGGCATCTACAAGTGAGATAACTTTCTCCTGGTTCTGAGTACAATCTCTGTAAATTGAGTAAAAGCAGTAGGAGAAAGTGGAGATACAAAAAAGTGCTGGGAATACTCAGTGGGTCAGGCAGCATCTGTGGAGGGTATGCACAGGTAAAGTTTTGGGTCAGGAGCCTTCTCCAGACTGACTGGAGGAGAAAGTCTTTTCCAACAATAGGCTTTTGAATAGCTTTGGTGTCACTGTATCTTTTCTCAAAAATAATTGATGACCAGCAATTCAACGTAACATTGTGTAACATTGTGTTATCATAATGAGTGTGTGAGTGTGTATGTGAGTGTGTGTGTGTGTGTGTGTGTGAGTGTGTGTGTGCGTGTGTGTGTGTATGTATGTGTGAGTGTGTATGTGTGAGCGTGGGTGTGTGTGCGCATGTGCATGTGCATGTGTGTGTGTGTGTGTGTGTGTGTGTGTGTGCATGTGCATGTGCATGTGCCCGTGCATAAACCTCTTTTGTTCCCTCATGGAATGCAGGCATCACTGGAAAGACCAAATTCTGTTGTTCATCTGTATTTGTCCTTAGAAACGTTGTTCTTGAAACACACTCTTGAACCACTGCAATCTCTTTGTTGAAACTGTTCCCACAGTACTTTGTGCTGTTGGATAGAGAGAAGTTTGATTGTTGCTGCCTCTCTTTCCATTGTCTTCTCTTTTCTTCTAATTCTGCACATCTTTTGGCTTCGAAGATTGCTGTTCTTTCTTGGATGATGGTTCGCCAGAGTTTCCTGTCCTTGCCATTGGTTTCCCAATTGTCGATGTCGATTTCACATTTCTTCATGCTGGCTTTTAAGGCGTCTTTGAATCTCTTCTTTTGTCCGCTTCTTACAATTGCCTTCTTTAAGCTGGGAGTAGAAGGTTTGCTTTGGTAGACACTCGTCTTCCATCCGAACGACATGACCGACCCATCCTAGTTGGTTCTTGATGACAAAGGCTTCGATGCTAGATGTTTTCGCTTCATTCTTCTGTCTTCCGAGCTGATATTCCCTAGCTGCGGAATGACACAGGCCTTGGACAGCGTTAACGAACTGAGGACTGCGATTAAAGATAAAGTCATACTTTGGGAGACCAAACGGGGCACTGCAAGAAGAGGTAGAAGTAGGGCCACCTACATCAGTGTACTGCGGAACGACACATGCTTTGACAGCATTAACAAACGGAGGACTGCCATGCTAGATAAACTGGTCTGAGGTGGTATATTCGTGGAACCAGGGATGGCATATAGGCTATGGCCAACAAATGCCTTTGCTTTAGTAGAAGTAGTGGTAAATGGCAATATACATTCAGGAGCACCTGAATGATTTTGCAGCATCATGCCAGCATGGTGAGTGCTGAGTGACAGTGAACTAATAAAACAAATTCCTGTCATGCTAGTCAGCATGGCTCAATAATAGTAACACTGGGTGATTTTTTTTAAATTGTACTTACCATGCTACTCACCTTCATGTGACATTTACCAGGAGCACCTGAATGATTATTCAGCATCATACAATACAATACAATTTATTGTCATTTGAACCACAATTGTTCAAACAAAATTTGGTTTCAACAGTCATACAACAAGAAAAGAACCAAGACACACACCAACACAATTTACACAAAAACATCCATCACAGTTAATCTCCTCCTCACTGTGATGGAAGGCAAAGTCTTGTCTCTCCCCTGCTCGCCATTCTTCTCTCGATGTCAAAGTCAAAGCCAAAGTCAAAGCCCCCGGCGGGCAATGGTAAGTCCAGCGGCCATTAAGGGCACGCCGGGCGATGCAAGACTGTGCTCTGGGTCTTGACGTTGGAGCCCCCGTCGGGCGCTAGCAAGTCCCACGGCCATTAAGGCCGGACCGGCCCGCTCCAGGTAATTTTCAGCCCCGCAACTCGGGTGGGAGAAGTTGCCGTTGCGGGAGCTCCGAAAAGCGGTCTCCCCAGGGACCCGCGTGCTCCCGATGTCACCGTCCACCGGGCCTGCGGCTGGTGCCTCCAAAGCTCCGGAGTCGGGTTGAAGCCACGTGCCACCACAACTCCTCCTGTTCGAACTCGGCCAGCTCCACGATGGCAGGTCCACAGGCTCCTCGACTGGAGCCCCCAGGTCGTTCCGGCTGGAGGCCGCTCCGCGGTGCTAGGCCCCAACGACAACGGAGACCCGACAGGGAAAAGGTCGGGTCCCCCGTACAGTGAAGAGATTTAAAAGTCCCCCCCCCCCCACCCCACATATACACAGTTAAAACAATTTTAAAAAACATTACAAACTATAAGCTATAAACATGCCAGCATGTTTGATTGTTTGGTAATCTTATGATAATTTGTGATTTTTATGTTATGTTATTATATATTTTTATATGTTATGGAATCAAAATCAAGAATTATAAATTCACATTTCAAAAATGGTTTCACAATCCAGTAGTACTGATTGTCAGTATTCCATACTGATATTTAAGAATACATGAGGTTGCATGCAAAATACTGATTTACAAAAATCCAGTTTCTGTGAAGTACGTTCTATTATATTTATGTGGGAAATACCGATTTCCCCAACAAAATACTGATTTTCAGCTATCAAAATACAGAAATGCTCGGTGAAACTTGGCAGCTCTACAATTATTCACAATCACATTATGTTTGAGAATTCAAAATGTGATTTGTGATCTTGTTTATGAGTCATCATGGAACCAGAATTTGTTATAATAGTATGGCAGTAAAATAGGTTAGTTTTAAAGTGGTCATAGTAATGTAAATGCACCATTTAGTTTTACCTCAAATTTCATGATGGAATTTGAAGTTGAACTAAATGTTGCATTCACATCACTATTCCATGTTGAAATGAATGTGATGCGAAGTTGTTCGATCTTGATGAGAAGTTGATGCAGTTGGTAATGGAGCAGGTTACCTCCAATTTTGTAGATCTCGGCTGGTATTCTGTCGAGTCCAGCTGCCTTGCTGCTTTTCAAGGTTTTGATGGCTTCCTTGACTAAGCAGAGTAAAGGCATTCTGCTTAGGGAGTCGTCCACAGGCTGCTTTTGAATGTTTTAGATCACATTCCTGTCAAATGGGGCGATTTGTATTGTAGTTACAAATGGGCAGTGCAGAATAAAAGAGATGTGAAGGTGCGTGTTCTGCTGACTGTTTTGATAAATTAATTACTTTCATCCCTAGGTCCTTGGAAATGACTCACCCAGCAACAGGTCTCCATTATTGCAACAACTAGCTTTGAGGCACATCTGTTGCTTGTTTGAGGGAAGGACGATCACTTCTGGTTACCTCCCGCATAACTATTTTAATTGTAATTGTAATTAATTTATTAGCCAAGTATGTAAACATACAAATAATTTGATTTACCAACAGTCATACAAAAAGAAGCGACAAGATACATACCCACATAAAAATTAAACATAAACTTAAACAGCCACCACAACAGCATGTGAGAATCCCCAGGGTTTTTTCACTGTGATTGAAGGCAAATAACATATCTTCTTTCCTCCTTTTCTCCCGCAGTTGGGGCAATCGAAACATCCGCAGTCTGGGCGATCGAAGCTCCCGCAGTCGGCGATCAAAGCTCCCACATCGTGGCGATCGGAGCTCCTGCGATCTGGGCAGTCGAAGCTCCAGTGGTTGGAGCTCCCACAGACGATCCCTAACAAAGGGACTGCCAGCTCCACGATGTTATGTCCGCACCACCACTGATACTAGGTTCACCAGTAAATAGTCGCCAGGCTTACCCTCGTAGTATTTCTTAAATAGAGGCACATCATTTGCATCTCTGTCGAGGAAAGTGATAAAAAAAGGTTTTGCCCAACCACCCCCCCCACACCACCACCCCCCACTAATACAAAAACTAAAGATACTCTAAAAACATACACGTAGACACAGACCAAAACAGCAAAATAAAATAAAAGACGAGACAGAAAAGAAAAAGAGAAACAGCAACAGAAAAGAAAAGACGATGTTATAGGATGGTATCATGTTGTCGAATTATAACAATTTTATTCCCACCTTTCAATGCCAATTTTAATCTTAATTTTGATCTTAAACATTTTGGTGTGGAGGTGGTTCATTGTTTCCGCGTATGTTCCAGGTCATTGGAGTTAGAGTTTATCGGAAAATAAGTTGTCACCCTGCTACCTTTCACTGGTTACCAGCTGTATATAAATCATTTTTGTGTTCCTCAATGATATTATTCATAAAATAAAAACATCACTTCCTTTACTCATTGTAATTTTGTTGAAAACATGGATTTGATTGAATTTTTTGATGAACCAAAAGTTAGATATGGGCAAAGCAGTAGACATAGTCAAGATGGGCTTCAACAAGGCCTTTGCTAAGTTTTTTGCAGTAAACTGCATGAGATCCATGGAGAATTAGCTAATTGGATACCGTACGTAATAGGCTTAATGACAGGAAGCAGAGGGTGAAGGCGGAGTTTGTTTTTCGGACAGGACATCAGTGGCTGATAGTGTACCTCAGAGATCGGTACTGGACTGTTTGTCCTGTACAGGGATTATTTGCCACCAACACCAACAAGGGTGGCACGGTGGTGCAGCGGTAGAGTTGCTGTAGAGGTAGAGGTACGAAGGTAATCTAGCCAGGAATATAAAGGAGGATAGTAAAAGCTTCTTTAGGTATATGAAGAAGAAAAAAGATCAAAGTTGGACCCTTGAAGACTGAAAAAGGTGAATTTATTATGGGGGAACAAGGAAATGGCAGACAAATTGAACAGGTACTTTGGATCCATCTTCACTAAGGAAGACACAAGCAATCTCCCTGGTGTACTAGTGGCAAGAGGATCTGGGGTGACGGAGGAACTGAAGGAAATTCACGTCAGGCAGGAAATGATGTTGGGTAGACTGATGTGACTGAAGGCTGAAAAATCCCCAGGGCCTGATGGTCTGCATCCCAGGGTACTTAAGGAAGTGGCTCTAGAATTTGTGGATGCATTGGTGATCATTTTCCAATGTTCTATAGATTCAGGATCAGTTCCTGTGGATTGGAGGGTAGCTAATGTTATCCCACTTTTTAAGAAAGGCGGGAGAGAGAAACGGAATTATGGCCAGTTAGCCTGATATCGGTGGTGGGGACGATGCTGGAGTCAATTATAAAATATGAAATAGCAGCATATTTGGATAGAAGTAACAGGATCGGTCCGAGTCAGCATGGATTTACGAAGGGGAAATCATGCTTGACTAATCTTCTGGAATTTTTTGAGGATGTAACTAGGATAATGGACAAGGGAGAGCCAGTGGATGTAGTGTACCAGGACTTTCAGAAAGCATTTGATTAGGTCCCACATAAGAGATCAGTGGGCAAAATTAGAGTACATGGTATTGGCGGTACGGTACTGACATGGATAGAAAATTGGTTGGCAGACAGGAAACAAACTGTAGGGATTAATGGGTCCCCTTCAGAATGGCAGGCAGTGACTAGTGGGAAACGCAGATATTTACAATATACATCAATGATTTAGATGAAGGGATTCAAAGTAACATTAGCAAATTTGCAGATGACACAAAACTGGGTGGCAGTGTGAACTGTGGGGAGGAAGCTATGAGGATGCAGGGTGACTTGGACAGGTTGGGTGAGTGGGCAGATTGGGGTGGAAGATTGCAACCTTCAAGTGGTCCGCCCTGTTTCGACGAATGCAATCAACCCAGCGTGCACAATCAAATAAGATCAAATAGAACAAGTTGTCCTACAACTTTAGGTTGTGCACGCCATACGCAAGAAGAAGAAGTGGGCAATGCATGGGCAGATGCAGGTTAATATGGATACATGTGAGGTTATCCATTTTGATGGCAAAAACAGGAAGGCAGATTGTTATCTGAATGGTGTCAAGTTAGCAAAAGGGGAAGTACAAAGAGATATGGGGGTCCTTGTTCATCAGTCACCGAAAGTAAGCATGCAGGTACAGCAAGCAGTGAAGAAAGCTAATGGCATGTTGGCCTTCATAACAAGAGGAGTTGAGTATAGGAGCAAAGAGGTCCTTCAGCAGTTTTACAGGGCCCTGGGGAGACCACACCTGGAGTATTGTGTGCGGTTTTGGGCTCCAAACTTGAGGAAGGACATTCTTGCCGTTGAGGGAGTGCAGTGTAGATTCACAAGGTTAATTCCCGCGATGGCTGGACGTTCATATGTTGATAGAATGTAGTGGCTGGGCTTTTATACTCTGTAATTTAGGATGAGAGGGGATCTTATTGAATCATATAAGATTATTACTAGACTAAGTGGGATCCGTTGGGTCCCATGTTCACAAGGGAGGGCTGGTCCCTCAATGCAATATTCCACCTCTCCAATAATGCCAATATTGGTGGCCAGTGGGGGGGGGGGCTTTCTGGAACGCTAGTATGGTTGTTGTGGGCTGAAGGGACAGGTTTCCAGAGGGCTAGTATGCATATTGTGGGTTAAATGGATTCTTGGAGTGGCAGCTCCGTCACTCAAGCCTGATGTGCTGGCAGCTCACTCACGGCTGGTGCGCTGGCAGTTGACTCACGGCTATCCCTTGAAATTCCATTTCAAGCAGGGTGCAAGGCCATCAAATTCAAGTGCAGTTTCATACCACTTCAAGCAGGGTGCAAGGCCACCAAATTCAGGTGCAGTTTCCTACCACTTCAAGCAGGATGCAAGGCCACCGAATTCAAGTGCAGTTTCCTACCACTTCAAGCAGGGTGCCAAGGCCACCGAATTCAAGTGCAGTTTCCAACCACTTCAAGCAGGGTGCAAGGCCACTGAATTCAAGTGCAATTTCACACCACTTCAAGCAGGGTCCAAGTCCACCAAACTCAAGTGCAGTTTCATACCACTTCAAGCAGGGTGCAAGGCCACCGAATTCAAGTGCAGTTTCTTACCACTTCAAGCAGGGTGCAAGGCCACCGAATTCAAGTGCAGTTTAATACCATTTCAAGCAGGGTGCAAGGCCAACGAATTCAAGTGCAGTTTCATACCACTTCAAGCAGGGTGCAAGCCCACCAAATTCAAGTGCAGTTTCATTCCACTTCAAGCAGGGTGCAAGGCCACCAAATTCAAGTGCAGTTTCATACCATACCACTTCAAGGAGTGTGCAAGGCCACCAAATTGGTGCAGTTTCATACCACTTCAAGCAGGGTGCAAGGCCACCGAATTCAAGTGCAGTTTCCTACCATTTAAAGCAGGGTGCAAGGCCACCGAATTCAAGTGCAGTTTCCAACCACTTCAAGCAGGGTGCAAGGCGACCGAATTCAAGTGCAGTTTAATACCATTTCAAGCAGGGTGCAATTCCAACGAATTCAAGTGCAGTTTCATACCACTTCAAGCAGGGTGCAAGGCCACCAAATTCAAGTGCAGTTTCATACCACTTCATGCAGGGTGCAAGTCCGCCAAACTTAAGTGGAGTTTCATACCACATCAAACAGGGTCCAAGTCCACCAAACTCAAGTGCAGTTTCATACCACTTCAAGTAGGGTCCAAGGCCACCAAATTCAAGTGCAGTTTCCTACCACTTCAAGCAGGGTGCAAGGCCACCAAACTCAAGTTCAGTTTCCTACCACTTCAAGCAGGGTGCAAGGCCACCAATCACAAGTGCACAGTTTCATGTCACTTCAAGCAGGATGCAAGGCCACCAAATTGAAGTGAAGTTTCATGCCACTTCAAGCAAGGTGAAAGGCCACCAAATTCAAGTGCAGTTTCATGCCATTTCAAGCAGGGTGCAAGGCCACCATATTCAAGTGCAGTTTCATGCCATTTCAAGACAACCAAATTCAAATGCATTCGTACCACTTCAAGCAGTGTGCAGGCCACCACATTCAAGTGCAGTTTTATACCAATTCAAGCAGGGAGCAAGCCGACCAAATTCTAGTGCAGTTTCATACCATTTCAAGCAGGATGCAAGGCCACCAAATTCAAATGCAGTTTCATACCATTTCATGCAGGGTGCAAAGCCACCAAATTCAAATGCAGTTTCATACCATTTCATGCAAGGTGCAAGGCCACCACATTCAAATGCAGTTTCATAACATTTCAAGCTGAGTGACACCACCATAAAACCACCATAAAACCACAGAAAACACAGCAAAACACCACAAAACACCACTCACAGTTCAGTAGACACTCAGTGTGTTCAGTTGATTCACAGCTCAGACAGTCGTGACCTCTCCCACCCCTATCTTGCAGAGACTGAGCCACACCCACACTTCCGGGTTTTTTAATCCCTCCCCCTCCCACCAGAAGGGGCGTGGCCTTCATGGCATGATTGACAGGAGAGAGATTCTCAACATTTTTTAAACACTAATAACACTTTTATTTTTCGATGATGGGAAAAATCCTCTGCACCTGATGAGAGGAGGGGGACTGAGTAAGATGGCGAAAAATCACTGCCATAAGTGGTAGCGTTTAACTAAAATCAATATACTGTGCCATTTCAAACCAACCACCACCAACCACTTGACTTGACTTGAACTATTTGCTGTGCATTATTTCAAACCAACCACCAGCAACCATTTGCTGTGCTTTATTTCAAACCAACCACCACCAACCATTTGCTGTGCTTTATTTCAAACCAACCACCACCAACCATTTCCTGTGCTTTCTTTCAAACCAACCACCACCAACCATTTGCTGTGCATTATTTCAAACCAACCACCACCAACCATTTGCTGTGCTTTATTTCAAACCAACCACCACCAACCATTTGCTGTGCTTTATTTCAAACCAACCACATTTTCATTTTCAAACCACATTAAGGGCACTCAAGGTCAGTAAAACCACACTCACAGTTTAGTAGACATGTGTTCAGTTTCATTCACAGCTCAGACTGAGAGACGTGACCCTCTCGCTCCCCCATCTTGCAGAGGCTGACTGAGGCACTCGACACTTCCGGGTTTTATAGTCCCTCTGGAAGGGGCGTGGCCTTCAGGAGAGAGAATCTCAACATGTTTTAAACACTAATAACTCTTTTATTTTTCATCAATGGGAAATATCCGCTTGTCCTGCACAGCGGAGGGGGACTCTGAGTAAGATGGCCAAAAATCACAGCCGTAAGTGGCAGCATTTATTCTAACATCAATATACAGAACAACAGGAAGTGGTCAAGATCAGACTTTTAGTAATATAGATTAAGGGATTGGATACGTTAGAGGCAGGAAACATGTTTCAGATGTTGGGGGAGTCCAGAACCAGGGGCCACAGTTTAAGAATAACGTGTAACCTATTTTGAACGGAGATGAGGAAAAACAAGAGAATTGTGAATCTGTGGAATTCTCTGCCTCAGGAGGCAGTGGAGGCCAATTCTCTGGATGCTTTCAAGAGAGAGTTAGATAGAGCTCTTAAAGATAGCAGATTCAGGGGATATGGGGAGAAAGCAGGAACAGGGTACTGATTGTGGATGATCAGCCATGATCACAGTGAATGGCGGTGCTGGCTTGGAGGGCCAAATGGCCTTCTCCTGCATCTATTATTTATTGTCTATTGTCTATAACTAAACTAAACTAAATTTGTATGTGAATATCCAGGACATGGATAGTTAGTTTGCAGGTTACATTAAAATAGGTGGAATCATAGGCAGTGAAAAGGATTATCAAGGATTATACTGGGATCTTGATCAGCTACGTAAGTAGGCTGAGGAATAGTAAATTGTGTTTAATTCAGATAAGTGTAAGTTGTTGCATTTTGGTAAGTCAAATCACAGAAGGACTCACAGTAAATGGAGGGGCCTTGGGATTGTTGTAGAACAGATGGGCACAGTAGGACAAGTACATCTTTCCCTGAAATTGACATCATAGATAGACAGAGTGGTGAAGATGGGTTTGGGCATGCTAGTCGTCAGTAAAGCCTTGAATTTAGAAATATGTTGCAAATGAACAAGATGCTGGTGAGGCCGCAGTTGGAGTATTGTGTTCAGTTTTGTTTCATTGGAAACATAGCTGGAAGCTGGAAAGAATTAAGAAGAGATTTACGTTGTCAGCACTTGAGGGTCTGAGTTGTAGGGAGAGGTTGGGCAGACTAGAACATTAGTCCCTGGAGCATGGGAGACTGAGAGTTGATCTTATTGAGATCTATAAAATCATGGGCAGCATAGATGGGGTGAATGCACTGACTTATTAATCAGGGTCCACACCAAATTCAGGCAAATGGCTAGTATGCCAACTTGATTGACATCATCAAGGCGAGACAAACAGCCTGTTTCCAAGCTTTATAGCTCTATGACACTATGACTCAAATTTCATTTACTCCAAGGAGAGCATGTATATCCAATGAGTGGCCAGAGGATGTGGTTGAAGCAAGTTGAAGCAGAAACTGTCCCACGGGCAGGCGACTCCATGCGGCAAGCGCGACCTAACCGGAAGCGGGGGCCGTGTGGGGGCCGCGCTGCGGCCGCACGAGGGCCGCGCAGGGGCCGAGTGATCACCGTACGGCCTGTCTCACGGGCATGCGATTCCATGTGGCAAGCGCAACCTAACCGGAAGCGGGGGCCACGCGGAGGCCGAGTGATCACCGTACGGCCTGTCCCACGGGCATGCGATTCCATGATGTGAGCATGACCTAACCGGAAGCGGGGGGTGCGCGGACGTCCAGTTCGAGCGAAGTCCATTGGAAGCTCGAGCGGTTTTTATGTAGGTGAACACGGGTAGGTGATGTTTCGGTTTTTATGTAGGTGAACACGGGTAGGTGATGTTTCGGTTTTTATGTAGGTGAACACGGGTAGGTGATGTTTCGGGTCGAGACCCTTCCTCAGACCATAGAATACTGCAGAAGACTTAAGTCCGAAGGAGGTGTCTCAACCCGAAACACCACCTGTCCACAGAAGCTGCCTGATCTACTGAGTTACTCCAGCATTTTTGGTGTGTCCATCTTCGGTGTAAATGGGCATCTGCAGTTCCTTCCTTCACAACAATTCCAGAGTTGACGGGGACGGTGCACGCGGCGTCGAGGCGGTGCGCGCAGCCTCGATGCGGCAGCGGGGCGGCAGGCCGTTGCCACGTGGAATATTTGAACAGTGTCAGTTTTTCGGAGCCCCGCGCGGTGTCGGGACCAACTCCATACGGCTCCGGCGATCTACGTGGGACCAGCTCCGCGACCTCCGCGCGGCCCCCGCACGGCCCCCGCTTCCGGTTAGGTCGTGCTTGCCGCATGGAGTCGCCTGCCCGTGGGACAGGCCCTTAAGTCTCACTCAAGTTGGCAAAATCTGCACCATTCACTGCCTTAGCAGAGTGCACACTAATCAAGATGTTGGATTTCATCTATATTTGGTCCTTTGCACAACTGATGTTAACATTGTTTAACATTATTTAACATTAAAACACAGCATAACATTGTTATAGGTAATGTGAACCAAAAGCGGAAACACTCAGCAGGTCAACCAGTATATGTGGAGAAAAAGGTGTTAACATTTCAATTTGAAAGCTTTCTCTTTCCAAGTTCTCATTATGGATCTTAGACCTCAAATGATAACTAATTACTTCAGATGTTTGACTTGTTGAGATTTTCCTGTCATTTTTTTTTTTGTTTTTAGCATCTGCAGGTGTTTCTTTCATTCCTCTAAGCTGTTTTATAAAGAAAACCAATTGTCTAGTAAAGGATATATAATTATATTTCATATAACAACTTATAATGCAAGAAATATATTTAATATAAAATTATGTTAAAAATAATTTTGCATTGCAAGCTGCTAATAACTTAAAGAGGGTTGAACTAATTGCCATGTGTTGGGATATGAATTCTAGATTTTAAAAATTCAGGAAAATTTGCAGTTTTTAATTGAAAAACAAGAACATAATGTTGCATGCAATTTCTGATGGACAAATTAGAAAATATATTTAATTGCATGAGTCACAATATTAAAGAGCAAACTATATTTTGAAATATTTTCCCCTGTGTAATCTTCTCATATCAATTATTAATTTTACCTTTATTGCCTGTCATGTTATGATTAAAAATAATTAAACTATAAGCATAGGCAGGGTTGAATTTATCAAAAGCTTTTCATTCAACAGACTCATTCATTTTGCTAATCATAAAGAATACACTGTCTGAAATTTTCTATTTGCTTACGCATTAGCATTAAATTAATTTAAATTAAATTAATATCATCTACGAAGGCAACCATGGTGATGTTTACATAAAGACAAAACTAATCACTAATAATATGGTTAATTGGTTCGAGAACTGGAGCACTGAACTATGACCATTTTATTTCTAACATAAAGCAAACTTAGGTCAAAGGAAAAACCTTTTGGGTATTAGGGGGACTCTGGTCCTGTTGCGACTGGGGGGAGGGGAGCAAGAGCAGATCTGCGGGATATCGAGGAGATCCTAATGAGGGCCTCATCTATGTTGGAAGAGGGGAACTCTTGTTCCATAAAGAATGAAGACATCTCATCTCCGATGTCTTGGTATGGAACACCTCATCTTGGACACAGATGCGATGTAGACGGTGGATTTGGGAGTAAATGATAGTCTTTACAGGAAGCAGGTTGGGAAGAAGTGTAGTCTAGATAGCTGTGGGAGTCAGTAAGTTTATAATACGTGTCCCTTGATAGTCTATCTCCTGTGATGGAGACGGCGAGATCAAGAAATCGTGGGGAGATGTCGGAGATGGTCCAAGTGAATTTAAGTGCAGGATGGAAATTAGTAGTAAAGTTAATGAAGTCAGTGAGTTCTGCATGGGTGCAGGAGGTAGCACCAATGCAGTCGTCAATGTAGCAGAGATAGAATTCAGGGATAGGATCAGTGTACGCCTCGAACAGGGATTGATCGATGTACCCTAACAAAGAGTACACATGCCATGCGTCTCTTCAATGACTTCCGTTTTCCAGACCCCCACTCCCTCATCTTTACTCAGTCACTCTACACCTTCATTCCCACTAAGAATGTCTTAAAGCGCTCATTTTCTTCCTCGAATGCAGAATCAGCCAATTTCCCTCTACCAGCACTCTTCTCCGCCTAGCAGAGCTGGTCCTTACTCTTAACTTCTCCTTTGACTCCTCCCACTTCCTCCAAATCCAAGGCATAGCTATGGGCCCTTGTATGGGCCCCAGCTATGCCTGCCTCTTTGTGGGGTATGTCAAACAATCCCTGTTCCAGGTGTACACTGGCCCTATCCCTGAAATCTAACTCCAATACATTGGCGACTGCATTGGTGTTACCTCCTACACCCTTGCAGAACTCACTGACTTCATTAACTTTACTACTAATTTCCAACCTGCACTCACTTGGACCATCTCTGACACCTCCCTGCCATTTCTTGATCTCACCGTCTCCATCACAGGAGATAGACTATCAACTGACATCTATTGTAAACCTACGACTCCCACAGCTATCTAGACTACACTGGAAGTGTTCTCAAACCATGCCATGATGCAACCCAATAAAATGCTTTCTACGGCGCATCTGTAGAAGTTGGGGAGAGTAGTAGTGGAAATGCCAAACTTCCTAAGCCTTCTAAGGATGTAAAGGCATTGGTGTGCTTTCTAGGTCAATATGGGTGATCCGGGACATATTTAAGGCTCTGTCTTACCTGTTTGCGGTCATCGGCGGTGAAGCGCGGCGTCGCCGGTAGCGAGGACCGCGCGGCAACGGCGAGAGCGTCGAGCCTATCCACCGGAGCACCGCACGGATCCTGCGCAGGGGCCGAGTTAATTCAAACACGGCGGGTCCCACGTGCTTGCGGTAAGTAAAAAAAGGGCGGGCCGACTGCGGTGACGTCGGCCCGCCGCACGTGACTCACCAGCGGCGGCTGTGGCGGCGGCCATCCTGATCGCGGCGCTGTAGCGGTGGCTGTGCCTGCGGCCGTGCAGCACACGTGCCTCACTGGCGGCGGCACGTGCGTCACTGGCGGAGGCTGTGGCAGTGGAGGTTTGACGCACGGCGCTCGAGCCACACTGGCGGCGGCCCGTGCGAGCGGCCGTGCCGCACTCGTGCATCACTGGTGGAGGTTGTGCGGTGAGTATTTAGTTTTGGACATTGTCGATTTTATTTTAGCACCGCGCGGTGTTGGGAACGCCGCCGCACGGCCCGGGAATTGTACTTTCTCACGAGTGCGCGGTCTATGGCGGCAGATTCCACCCGTTTCGCCGCCATAGACCGCAGACTCGTGAGACAGGCCTTTTACTTCTAGCAAAATGGAGCTTTCAACCATCAGCGCCGCCAACATATACCCAGGTATGTGTACTGATTCACTTCCTGATGTCCATCACAATCTCCTTTGTCTCAAGTGCAGACATTGGTTGCTGTCTTGGCACCAGGTTACCAGGTTTTCAATCTCGTTCCTGAACCATCTCGTTATTATTTGATCCAGCCCACTACGGTGGTGTCATCTGTGAAGTTGTAAATTGATGGAGATATTGAATTGGCGATGTTTTGGGTCGTCAATTCCTTTTCTCCATAGATGCTGCCTCACCCGCTGAGTTTCTCCAGCATTTTGTGTCTATCTTCGATTTTACCAGCATCTGCAGTTCTTTCTTAGACAAGTTGTAAATTGAATTGGATTCATATTTGGCTACACATGGCGTGGGTGTATAAGGAGTAAAGAAGGGGGCTGAGAACATATCCATGTGAGGCACCAGTGTAGAGGATTATCATAGATAATGATTTGTCCCGATTCCTCACTGATTGTAATCTGTTGGTTAGGAAGTTGAGGATCCAGTTGCAGAGGTGAGTTCAGACTCCAAATTTCATGAGTCTGGAGATAAGCTTGGTTCAGATAATGAGATTGAAATCAGATCTGTAGTCTAAAGCCTCTTAAACACCACTATCTTATCTGCCTCCCCCACCAACCTTGGCAATGCGTTCTAGGCCACCACCACTTTCTGTACAAAAACCTTGTGCCGCATATTTCCATTAAACTTGCCCCCTCTCACCATATACCTATAGCCTTGCGTGTTAGACATTTCCACCTTGGGAAGAAGGTTCTGACTGTCTATCGTATCTATGCCTCTCATAATTTTATGGACTTAAATCTCAGGCGGCATGATGAAGGATGTGCCATACTTTTAATACAAGTATGGCACATCTCCTGCACCATGGCTGTTAGCGCTTCCTGGTCCTGCTGCGAGGCCGTCGTGCCTCCGGTTGGTTTACCCAGACCCTTCGCCTCCACTCTGGCTGCCGGCTGCTCCCGATGCGGGGCTGTCATTCCTCCGGCTGGCTCCCCGGGGCACCTCACATCCACTCTTCCCAGAGCTGTCGCGTCAGCTGGCCGTCCTTGACCGAGTTTGCCCGGCGTTCCAGCTGCACTGTACCCGAGAGAGGAGGAACAGGGGCGCTGGAGTCTGTGTGGACAATCTGCGGTCGGTGGACTACACACCACTACCAACTCTACCAACTGTTGCAAATCATGCTTTTAATACAAGTATGGCACTATTGAACATTAGATCACTAGTAGGCAAGTCATTTTTAATCAATGATTTTATTATTAAGCACAATCTTGATTTTATCTTTTTAACAGAAACATGGTTAAGTGTAAATAATAGTGACACAATTTTGATTGAATCAGCACCTCCCGGTTTTATTTGTGAAGCCAGAATACACAGAAAAGGAGGTGGAGTCGCCATTTTATATAAAGAGACTTTACAATGCAAGAAAATGTCCTGTGGAAATTTCAACTCCTTCGAATATGTCGCTGCTCAGCTGAGTTCTCCACAGCAAACAATACTTTTAACTATTTACAGGCCACCAAAATATGATGCACAGTTCTTTGATGAGATTGCAAAATTACTGTCCATTGTATGCATTGATTTCGATTGTGTTGTCTTAGTGGGTGATTTTAATATTCACATAGATAATGCAGAGGATGGAGGTACAAAAGAGCTCCTGAACATTTTGGACAACTTTGGACTTAATCAGCACGTAACAAAGCCAACTCACAATAGGGGGCATATATTGGATCTGATTATCTCCAAGGTTCTCGACATTTCTGATGTTATGGTGACTGATGTTGCTCTTTCCGATCACCACTGTGTATTTTTTTAAACGACCATCTCTGCTAGCAGTATCAGAAAGGAACCAGAGGTGATCGAAAGGTGCTGTATCAATGAAAACACCAGCGCATTGCTTACTCAGGCCTATACACCACCACCAACTCTGCCCTCGGCCTCTGTCGATGACCTTGTGGATGGTTTTAGCTCCAATGTTATGACTCTTATGGATGCTATTGCACCACTAAAGACCAAGGTTTTATCTGGAAGGAAAAAGTCACCATGGAGAAATGCTACAGCAGTGAGATCCCAAAGAACAAAGTGTAGACAGACCGAACGTAGGTGGTGAAAAACCAAACTACAGGTCCACTACGACATCTACAAAGACAACCTCCGTATCTATAATCAGGAATTGAAAGGGGCAAGGCAGTCCTTTTTCTCAGAGGTTATTAACAAAAATAATAATTCCCGCACCCTGTTTGCTGTTGTCGATAGACTAACAAACCCCTCATCATCAGTCCCTCCTGAGCTCCTGTCCAGCAAGTCGTGCAATGACTTTGCAGATTTCTTCACCGATAAAATTCTGAAGATAAGACAAACAATGTCTAGCTCCACCTCAGGGAACATGGCTTTGTCACCTATGCCTTCAGATTCACTAATGAATCTACAACATTTTAAACTTTTAGATTGTGCATCTCTGACTGAAACTGTTCAACAGCTAAAGTCCACTACCTGCTGTCTTGATCTGCTGCCCACAAGCTTCTTTAAAAATATTTTTAACAGTGTTGCACCAGAAGTACTGAACATAGTAAACACTTCCCTTCAATCGGGGCATTTTCCCGAAGCCTTAAAAAGAGCAGTGATCAAGCCCCTATTGAAGAAGCCTAATTTGGATGCCTCAGCTATGAGCAACTACAGGCCCATATCTAATTTAGCACTTTTGGCAAAGATTATTGAAAGGGTAGTTTACCAACAAATTTACTGCTTTATGACCCAAAACAATATTTTTAATGTTTTCCAGTCGGGATTTCGGCCGACTTCGGGGCTGCGCTGGCCGACTTCGGGGCTGCGGTGGCGTTCCGGCGGTGGCGACCGAGGACACTGGTGGCGACCTGAGTCCGGAGGCTCGGCCGCGGGCCCAGTGGACGACATCTTCGGGAGCGCGAGGCTGGCCAACTTCGGGGCTGCGGTGGCGTTCCGGCGGTGGCGACCGAGGACACTGGTGGCGACCTGAATCCGGAGGCTCGGCCGCGGGCCCAGTGGACGACATCGTCGGGAGCGCGCAGGTCACAGGTTGGTGACCTGGTTTTCTGGGGCTCCCGCAACTACAGCTGCGTCCGCTGGACTGGAGGGCGGCAGCTTCGGCAGCTTCGACCACCCCGGGCCGCGGAGTTTGAGCCGGCCCGTCGCGGAGCACGGATTCGGCCGCTGGACTGGCTTACCGGCGGGGCGACAGCATCAGAAGCCTGGATCGCCTCAGCGCAGAGGGAGAACAAAGCGGGAAGAGACAGAGACTTTAAGACTTTTGCCTCCATCACAGTGAGGAGGTGCCTGGTGAACTCACTGTGGTGGATGTTAATTTGTGTTTATTGTGTGTTTTGTCATTTATTATTATATGTATGACTGCAGGCAACGAAATTTCGTTCAGACCGAAAGGTCTGAATGACAAATAAAGGAATCTCGAATCTCTCGAATCTCGAATCTCACAACACAGCACTGAGACTGCACTCACTAAGGTCCTAAACGACATACATCTAAACAGTGATGCATCAAAAGATTCAGTTTTGGTACTTTTAGATCTCAGTGCTGCTTTTGATACGGTGGACCACAACATACTGCTTGACAGACTGGAGAAGTGGGTGGGACTCTCTGGTTCTGTGCTGGACTGGTTCAAATCTTACTTGAAAGATCGGGATTATTTTGTTTCCCTTGGTAATTTTGAATCAGAACATACAAAACTCACATGCTGGGTTCCTCAGGGCTCCGTTCTTGGACCCATTTTGTTCAACATTTATATGCTCCCCTTAGCTCAGATCATAGAGCATTTTAACATATCCTACCACACTTTTGCCGATGACACACAACTATATATCGCAGTGTCACCACATGACCATAGTCCCCTACACTCACTGAGCCAATGTGTCAAACATATCAATGAGTGGATGAACCAGAACTTCCTCCAGCTCAATGCAAATAAGACAGAAATTATTGTCTTTGGTCCCAAAAAAACAAGGCTAGAGGTGAGTGCTCAACTCGACTCAATTGCACTGAAAACCACAGACAAAGCCAGAAACCTTGGTGTAGTTATGGACTCGGATTTGAATTTTAACAGCCATATAAAGACCATTACCAGATCTGCCTATTACCATCTAAAAAATATTGCAAGAATCAAGGGATTTTTGTCCAAAGAAGACACTGAAAAACTTGTTCATGCATATATTTTTAGTAGGTTAGATTATTGTAATGGCATCTTTACAGGTCTCAATAAAAAATCAATTAAACAACTGCAGCTTATCCAAAATGCCGCTGCCAGAGTCTTGACCAACACCAAGAAAATGGACCACATTACACCTGTCCTTAAATCTTTGCACTGGCTCCCTGTGTGTAAGAGGATAGATTTTAAAATTCTGTTACTGACCTACAAGGCACTGAATGGTCTAGGTCCAAAATACATCTCTGACCTACTTGTTGTATATGAGGCGCCTAGACTCCTCAGGTCTTCAGGGACAGGTTTACTCTGTGTTCCCAGGGTCAGAACTAAAAAGGCTGAAGCAGCATTGGGTTTTTATGCTCCACACCTGTGGAACAAGCTCCCTGAACACTGGAGGTGTACACAGAATGGAAGCGCATTTAAATCAGGCCTTAAAACACTGTTGTTTACTATAGCTTTTCCATAACCTGACATGCAGGTAATCTTAACTGTCTAATTTTAACCCTTTTATGTGCTTTTTAAAATTATTTTATTGCTTCATTGACGTTGTTTTATTATTCATACATTTGTCGTATTGCTTATTTTGCAATTTTTAATTGTTGACTATTTTATTTTTTCTTTCCTGTAAAGCACCTTGAATTGCTGTTTGCACGAATGGTGCTATACAAATAAATTTGCCTTGCCTTGCCTTGCCTTAATTCAATTTTATTGTCATATTGAATCATATTTTTAAATTAAAACTACACATAAATACAATCAAGCCAAACTCAAGTTCAATAGGTAGAACAAAGGGAATGATACAGAGTGCAGAATATAGTTCTTCGCACTGCAGTGCTGCAATTCCACAGACAGTTCTATGCTGCAAGAGGGTAGAGGGACAGTACCCTAGGTTATGTAAGAACTGTTCAGAAGCCTGATAACACAGAAGAAGGAGCTGTTCCTGAGTCTGGTGGTGGCTTTATCAAGCTTAGGTCATAACGTCCATTGTGGCTTATGTGTTTAGCCTCTCTCCGTCCTGCATATGTAATCAGTGACTCACAGTGATCAACCACTCATTACTGTGGTCTGAGGTTCCCACCTGCCTTAAAAGGGCATCAATAATACCAGTGCCCAAGAAAAGTAAGGGGACGTGCATCAATGACTACCTACCAGTGGCACTAATGTGAAGTACTTTGAGAGGCTTGTTTTGGCACATATCAATTTCTACCTGCACCCACTACAGGTTTCAGTACTGATTTAACTTTCAGAATAATAAAAGAAGTGGTGAAGCTGCCAGTGCTGCAGTCAAAGCTGCAATGAATGATCCAAGTGAATTGCAGTAGATCATTGATGATGGAGGATGCCTGCCAGAACAGGTGTTTAATGTAGATGAAATAGGCCCTCTTTTGCAAATGCTTGTTTGGCTGAACATTCATTTCAAAAGAAGTGAGGACTGCATCAGTTTTAAAGCTTCCAAACATCATCTAATGCCACTTGTGGGAGGCAGTGCTGTGGCTGATCTTAAGATAAAGCCCATTCTTGGTATAGATTGGAATATCCCAGAACTCTCAAGGGTTACACAAAATCTAACTTACCTTATATTTAGTGCTCAAAAAGAAAGGTTTGGATGACTGTGACTATAATGCAGAGAGTGAATCAGTCCTACACCTTGAAATTTGGAAGTACATATAAAAAGATGAGTGCATTAATCATGGACAACTTTAATCTCCTTATACACTGTAAAAAAAACAGTTTTGCAGTAATAACATGGAGGTTGAGTTCATTAAATTATCAGAGATCAGATTTTTGAGAAATTAGCCGGGAAACAGATTATTTTAGATCTATTATTATACAGTTTGGCAGGCTCAATAAATAAAATGCAGTGAAAGTGCTTCCAGGGAAGAATGATTGCAAAATGGTGGAATTTTATATTGAGTTTAAGATTGATTTAGTTAAGTAAGAAATGATCTTAGCGTAGGATGTGATGGAAGAGCTGGTTAAAATAGATTATTAAAATAAATTAAAAATATAATGGAGATAAGCAATGGTAAATCTTTAAATAAATAATTTATAGCTCCCTACTGATGCACATTCCCTTAATACACTAAAACCCTACAGGAGTGATGTCCAACTATACCTAGCAGATGAATTTCAAGATCATATTAAAGTCCGATACAAATAATGTTGCAAAAAGAGTAGTGATGCTGTAAAACAAAGCATGTCAAACTGTTATTAATTAAACGTAGAAATGTACAGGGAAATAAAGAAGAGAAACAAGGAAGTTATCTAAGCTTACTCTTTAGATGATTGATGACCTGTGCATATGAATGGGACTGCGGCGGATGTTGAGTCAAAGGGAAAAGTGAGTTGTGAAACCGTGCACATCTGGCAGCCAGCCAGTTCCTGACTTCTACGCTGCAGTAAGCAGATGTGGATGGCCAACACTGGCTGCTGCATGCTCTGCAGCAGGCAGAGTGAAATTCTGAAATTCGCCAAGAATAACCAGAAATAGATAAGAAGCAACAAAATGAAGGAGGAGTCATGGAGTCTTACAGTGTGGAAACATGCCCTTCAGCCCAACTGGCCCACACCAGCCAACATGTCCCATCTACAATAGTCCTACCTGCTTGCGCTTGGTCCATATCCCTCTAAACCTATCCTATCCATGTAA
This sequence comes from Malacoraja senta, assembly GCA_038087875.1. Classification (NCBI taxonomy): domain Eukaryota; kingdom Metazoa; phylum Chordata; class Chondrichthyes; order Rajiformes; family Rajidae; genus Malacoraja; species Malacoraja senta. Next base: position 267,640,919 of record CM075977.1, on the reverse strand, counting down.
CTGTCTAAATGTGTCTTAAACATTGCGATAGTACGTGCCTCAACTACCTCCTCTGGCAGCTTGTTCCATATACCCACCACCCTTTGTGTGAAAAAGTTACTCCTGAGGTTCCTATTAAATCTTTCCCCCCTCAACTTAAACCTATGTCCTCTGGTTCTCGATTCACACACTCTGGGCAAGGGACTCCTCCAGTTCATATGATAAGATCATAATTGACATGAAATCTAACCAGTGAGTGACCCAATTGCTAATTTGGTTGTTCTGGTGTCCTCCCACACTCCAAAGACAAACAGGTTTGTAGGTTAATTGGCTTTGGTAAATAGTGTGTAGGATATGTTACTGTATGAGGATCACTGGTCGGCGCGGATCGGTGGGCCGAAGGGCCCGTTTCCGCACTGTATTTCTAAACTAAACTAAACAAGCTAAACTCGGGATACCCAATTAATCTGGAGAGAAACAAATTCCATCTGTCTAAAGTCTGAAGAAGTGTCCCGATCCAAAGCATCACCTGTCCATATTCTCCAGAGATGCTACCTGATCCACTGAGTTACTCTAACACATGTGTTTTATGCTACAAGATTCCAGCATCTTGTATCTATAGTTCCTTGTACCTGTAGATTCTATCTGACCAAGTAAATATCTCCAGAATTTCTATTTTTATTTCATATTTCCATGATCTGTAGGGTTTTTTTTGCTTTTAAGTTATCCTTTATGTTAGGTTTGCAGAACTGCTTGGAGTGTTCTGCTTGTGATTTAGTCAAAGTATTGCAGATCTGCAGCATACCTTCCTCTCTTTAAACTCCAGTCCGTTCTCCCTGTTTAGTCAACGATGGCAATTAGAATTTCACATATCACAAATTAGCAATTATTTTTAATGTATGTGAACAATAGGGCTGTACAACTGATTGTCCAAAACCTATATTGGATATCTGAAGTAAAGTACATCTATTAGAATACAAAAGCTGCAACAGAAATGTAATCAGAATGCAACATTTGTTTCTCTCCCTGAACATACATTCACCTGGTCTCTCTGCTGTGATTTACAGCCATTGCAAATTTTATTTTGATTGCGATTTCAGGGCTGCCAACTCTCACGCTGGATTTTCAAATTTGTTTTATTAAATATTTGAAGCATTTTAAGCAGAAAAGCAAAATTCTGCATGTTGAACTGATCAAAGGCAGTAGATGCATCCTGGGAATTTCAATACAATGATACTACTTCATTTTATGAAGTTTGACAACTGTTGCATCCCAATATTAGATTTCATTTAATAATATAGTAAGCCATCGGCTTAATATTTGCATGCCAAATACTAAATCTCTTGCCATTAATTGCATCTGCTCATTTTTCTTCTCCTGACCTAGATTTATTCAGTAATGGACTGAATTGATTTCCCTACAGATAAATAATCTCTTTCTTCATTTATTTTTCTCATAAACTCTGTTATTACAATTATTTCATGGTATGTGTTGAACTTACTTTCGAACGACTTTGCAATATATGTATATATGTGCTCACATAAGGATAAAAACAACCAAAATCTAGCAGAAAGCACATAACCTTTGGTTATTTACCATATTTACAGATTTCCTATCTACAATAATTATTCATTTTATTCCTTCAGAGACGACTTCAGCTGTGACTTTCATTTCAAGAAAATTGCATTTCAGATTGTGCAAAGACCGTTAGCATTTTTTTAATCACATCACGAGAGCTCGGGAAAACAGTTTAATTTTAGACCAAGTACACTCTAAGGCTCCAAGCGATTGTTTTACTAATAAATGTTACAATGTGGAATCACATTACCTCGGTGTAAACAAGTACTTTTGCTCCTACTGGTAACAAGCAGTCAAACGTATTATTCAGTGATTTGTTCCTGTTACTCTGTTGTGCTGCAATGAACTTCAGGTTTTGCAGATTGGCGCATGCGGGGAGAGTCCGCGTACTGGCACTTTAACAACCGGCTGCTAGAGGATCGCCGCTTCTGAGACTCGTCTAAGAGGTTCTAGACCACCTGGAAGGGGAAGCGGGGAGGATTTCACTCCCTGCGGCTATGGTGGGATGTGGAACATGCGTGGAGCCAGTCTGCTTCGGAGGAGGTTGACGGGCATGGTTCTACGCAAGCCGGACATGGAGGTGGACCTCTCGGTCTACGCCAATGACGTGCTCCTCATGGTCACTGACCCCATCGACCTGCAGAGGATGCGTGAGTGCCAACGAGCCTTCTCAGCTGCCTCCTCTGCCAGGATTAACTGGGGGAAATGTTCTGGACTCTTGGTGGGTACCTGGCAGGTGGACTCCCTCCCGGAGGAGATGAGGTCTTTCACGTGCAGCACCACGCACCTCCTCTACTTGAGAGTCGACGTAAGCCGTTGCGGAGACCTGGCCGGTGAACTGGCAGGAGCTGGAGATGAAAGTCGTCGCCCAGCTGGGGCGCTGATCGGGTCTCCTCAGAGTGCTTTCCTACTGGGGCAGGGTGTTGGTCATTAACCAACTTGTGGCCTCCATGCTCTGGTACAGATTGACCACATTGGGCCCATCAGCCACCTTTGTTGGGAACATCCAGAAGAAGTTGGTGGACTTCTTCTGAGGCAACGGAAAGCCCTGTGTCTCTGCAGCGGTCCTGAGTCGCGCGATCGAGGAGGGAGGTCAGTCGCTGGTGTGCATTCGCACCCATTTGGCGGCTCTCTGCCTCAGGACCTTGCAGAGATACCTGTACTCAGGGCATCCTCCCAGGTGGCACGTGCTGGCGACGTACTTGTTGAGAGTCTGGAACCTGGTTGCCGTCGACCTGCCCCACCCCCCCTCCGCTGGCGGAGGGTGACAGCCCAGGCGTGAGAGCAGCCGGCCCTCGCAGCAAGCCCTCGCTCAGCCGGAAGTACTCGTCGGACCCAGGCGCCGTAATCCTTCCTGGGAGCTGGTCCCACACAACTTGAGCCTCCTTTCCTTGACAACTTTCATCCGACATGCAGGGAAGCGTGTCCTATACGGGCTCCTCCTCCACACCCTGCATTTCCTCACCCTGGTCCACCGTCTGGACACCAAGTGGCGGTTGGTGTGGCCTTCCGGTCACGAGGGGGCCCCCTATGGGGGTCCCTCTATGCAGGGACTCTCCTCCTCTACATCTGGGACCTGGGGTGGTGTGTCCTGCACTGAGGAGTCCCGTGCAACTTGTTTCTCCACGGTTCACAGACTCGTCAGCTGCCTGCCACTTTTGCAGGCTGAAAGAGTCTGTGTACCACGTGTATATGGAGTGTGTGAGGCTGCAGCCCCTGTTCCATTATCTAAAGGGGCTGCTCCTTGCCTTCTGGCTGCATTTCTCACCCACAATCCTCATCTTTGGATTCCCTGTGCGTAGGGGAGAGAGTAGGGCCGAGGATGTCCTAGTTGGATTGCTCCTGGGCCTGGCCAAGCCAGCCATTCACGAGTCACGGCGCCAGGCGGAAGAGGACTCTGCCAGAGCCGGCTGCCTGCCCCTTTTTCGGTGTTAGAGAGGGACTTCTCGCTGCCTACGGGCGCCCTGGGGGATTTCCAGGACCGCTGAGCACCGCGGGGGGTTGAATGCATCCTTGACAAGGAGTGTAACATCGTTGTATAGTAGTTTATCGTTTGTTGTGTATTATAGTGGTGAGTTCTGTTTTTTTTTACTGTACTGTATATATTATTTTAATATTTGAATAAATATTTTTGATTAAATTTCTTTAAATCTGGCTACCAAGCTCACGGAACTGGGTCTCTGCGCATCCGTCTACAATTGGATCCTCGACTTCCTCATCTACAGACCACAGTCTGTTCGAATTGGCAGAAATACTTCTTCCGCATTAACAATCAGCACGGGAGCACCTCAAGGCTACGTGCTCATCCCTCGGCTCTACTTACTCTATACTCATGACTGTGTGGCCGGACACAGTGCAAACTCCATCTTCAAGTTCGCCAACGACACCACCATTGTTGGATGAATTACTGAAGGTGATGAGTCAGAGTATAGAAGTGAGATCGACCGATTGACCAAATGGTGCCAACACAACAACCTGGCTCTCAATATCAGTAAAACCAATGAACTAATTGTGGACTTTGGAAGAGAAAGGATAAGGACCCACAATTCTGTTTATATCAACGGGATATGGTGGAGAGAGTCAAAAACTTCAAATTCCTGGGCGTGCATATTTCCACATCTTTCCTGGACCCAGCACTGATGCAATTATAAATAAAGCACATCAACGCCTCTACTTCCTTAGAAGATGACGGAGATTCGGTATGTCAAAGAGGATTCTCTTGAATTCTTCCCTTCCCTCCCGTACCACCCCCTCCCCGGGTACTTTCCCTTGCAACCGCAAGAGATGCAACACTTGTCCCTTCACCTCCCCCCCTCGACTCCATTCAAGGACCTAAGCAGTCGTTCCAGGTGCGACAGAGGTTCACCTGCATCTCCTCCAACCTCATCAATTGCATCCGCTGCTCTAGATGTCAGCTGATCTACATCGGTGAGACCAAGCGGAGGCTTGGCGATCGTTTCGCCGAACACCTCCGGTCGGTCCGCAATAACCAACCTGACCTCCCGGTGGCTCAGCACTTCAACTCCCCCTCCCATTCCATATCTGAGCTCTCTGTCCTGGGTCTCCTCCATGGCCACAGCGAGCAACACTGGAAATTGGAGGAAATGCACCTCATATTCAACTTGGGCAGTCTACATCCTGGGGGCATGAACATTGAATTCTCCCAATTCTGCTAGCCCTTGCTGTCCCCTCCCCTTCATCAGCCCTCTGGTTGTCTCCTCCCATCCCCCAGCCCTCGGGCTCCTCCTCCGCCTTTTTTTTCTTTTTTCCTTTCTTCTCCCCACCCCGTATCAGTTTGAAGAAGGGTTTCGGCTCGAAACGTTGCCTATTTCCTTCGCTCCATAGATGCTGCTGCACCCGCTGAGTTTCTCCAGCATTTTTGTGTACCTTCTCTTGAACCTCTACAGGTGAACAGTAGAGAGCATATTGACTGGTTGCATCGTGGCCTGGTTCGGCAACTTGAAAGTCCAGGAATGGAAAAGACTGCAAAAAGTTGTGAACACTGCCCAGTCCATCACCGGCTCTGACCTCCCCACCATTGAAGGGATTTATCGGAGTCGCTGCCTCAAAAAGGCAGCCAGCATCATCAGAAACCCACACCACCCTAGCTACACACTTATTTCACTACTGGCATCAGGAAGAAACAGACTACAAAGTTGTTGGTCATTTAAATTATGTTTAGGTGGTGGGAGCACCTATTTTGTAACGGTCTGCATTGGGTCAAACTGCTTGTTCATGGCATACCAGCAAACCAAATTAGACTTATTTGTGGGGTTTTTTGTTATAAATTCCACGTTGAGAAACTATTCTCTCTTTCACTCTCTATTGGAAATAGTTGTAACTGACGTGCTTCAGTTATTCAAGCCGCGTTTCTATTATTGTGTTAATAATGTTTAGTAATCAGGGGAAATATGAAAATTTCCTGAAGAACTTTAAACTCATGAATAATGCTTGCTCTTATGAATTAGAATTGGACTACATAAGGAATGTTGAACATTGTATAATTCAGTATTTGATAAATAATTAAAAGAAGCATCTAACCACACAGGGTTTGCTTTCCTGATTCAAAAAGAATGCCTCAATTACTGAAGGGACTAGGAGAATTTTGCATAGGAAGTACATTTGGCCAAATGCAGTTCATCCATCCAGAGGACACACAACTTTGAACTAAAATGGTGAAATCAATCCAATCACTTAATTATAGCCATCGAGCCAGGCTCCCGTCTTTAATGCTTTCCTCTTCGTATTTTCAGGAGTTGTAGCCTGTTTGAAAGTCATTATGCTTGTCTGCTGCTGTGCTTTGGGATTGCTATTTGTTCTGCTTGGTGTGAAATTGGAACAATAAACTCACAATAACTAAGTGAATGGAAAAACAATAATTTCAACATCTACTCAGTCCTTGATGATATTCAGCTCCTGGAGTGCCTTATTAAGAGTCTTAACATGTGAATATTCCCAGCACACTGAAGAGCCATGGAAACCTGCTTATATGCAACTTAATAACAAAACATAAAAATAAACTGAAAACTTGAGTTATGTTATACCATATATCTTGCATTATCTATTGCATGTTTTACCGAATCGATTTTAATACCAATTTTAAACATATTCTAAGAAAGTCAATTGCAATAAAAAAAATGTATTTCAGCAATAAACATTTTCTTCCAATGTGAAATGCAATGAAATGCACTAATGGTTAACTTCAATATATTCCCTTCTAAGTGTGAGTGACTATTTCAGTCCTAATCCAGTTTCTGATTGAGATGGGATTACGTCTGATTATATTTTTCCCTAAGCAACCTTCTTGAAGCAATGTTAAAACAACCTGATATTCCCAATGCAAATTTGGACTGGGTTTCCTTTTAGACAAATTAGCCCTGACTTTCTACCCTGGAATACACCAGTTAATCCTTCAATGCACCACCATCTCTCAACATCAATCCCAAGGCCCCAATATCCCAACCTCCTACCATCCCACCACAACCACAACTCTCGGGTCCACTGAAGCTCAATGCTGAACACTGTAATGTTCAATCCAAGGATGAGGACCATGAACTTCACACACACCAATTTCTGAAATATGGCAAACCGTTGAATCTGATTCTCTGCTTAATTCGTTGCCTGATCCTTGATGTAGTTCTCTATATATATGCTACCAAAAGGCAGCAAGAACTCTAATCCCTCTCTCCATTCCCAGTCCTCAAAATTGACGTCGGACCAAAATCACAGATGGCTTATTTTTGATTAAGAAATTGTGCAATTCCCATCTAATCGCAAGTGTGGCCTTAGGCCTCAAGCATAACTGTATCTTACAGCACCTTTCCAGCAACTGAAACAATGCATGGTGTTCCGCTATAACGCCCCTCCAGCGCCTACTTTGGTCGTATTTATGAGCCAAAGTTGTTTTTACCTGGAGGATAATAAAAGACACTAGGCCGCTGAAGTTCTGAAACACAAAACAGTTTGTACCCTTCTTTGCATTATCGTGGCATGGCGGTGCGCGGTAGAATTGCTGCCTTACAGCGCCAGAGTCCCACATTCGATCCTGACTACAAGTGCTGTCTGTACAGAGTTTGTACGTTCTCCCCATTATCTGCGTGGACTTTCTCCGGGTTCTCTAATTTCCTTCCATACTCCAAAGACGTGCAGGTTTGTATGCTAATTGGCTTGGTAACATTGTGCATGCACTGTGCCACTGCAGTAGATCAATTGGAAGCAATTGGAAAACCATTCACCCTGGAATAAATTAAAGTTCCATAAGCATTTTTTGACCAATTTTTGCACTTCAATAAATAAATCAATTCCACACAATGACAGGTGGCAGACATACCTTAATTCCAACAAGCAATGTATAGGCCAGCTTGAATGTGTACCCATTATTGAGCAGCACTGATACCCCATTGCGTCTCACAATATCTCTGGTTAGTTTGAAAGCAACTCAGCAATTTTATCAATGAGCACTGGTAATTCGCTTTTGATTCCGATCAACGTGGATATAATTGCTCATTACGGTGAGTTGGTTTACAGTTAGTTAAATTCTTTATTTCTCAGAGCAAATATCCATGCAACAGGTATCTGAAACGTGCAGTATTTATTAAAAGAGACTTGCAAAGATTTTTGTCCACTGACATCAGTTGTGGTGAACCCTCCATGAGATGGTGATCATATCCAAAATCATGTTCGGTAATAATCAAATCAACAACTTCCAAAGGCTGCACTGTCCCTACCTTGGACGATAATAACATTCAGTCACCTAGACAAGCAATAACAATCCCTTGGTCAGACCGTGTTCATTGCTGCGTCAATAAAATAAAAATAAATATAACCTTTCACAATATCTCATTTCCTGTGCAATTGGAAACCCTTGGTGTACTATGTTAAATGAATGGGTCAATACATTTCCAGCAATTCTTAATCCATTTTTTTGAAGAATTAAAATATGTCTCTTAAACTTTTAATCCAAAAGCCAAAATATGCAGGTTCAAGAATGTTGAAATAAAACAAAAATGTAGACAGCTGCGTCACACAATGTAAGATCCAAGATCATCTTTAATCTTCATACAAACTATAGCGGAACAGTAGGTTGTTAGTTATCAGAGCATCATGACCGCTTCCAGAGCTGAGCAGTACAGGAAGTAGGTGTTAATATAAATGGTACAGTAAGGTGGGGTTAGTGATGCTAGTCTACTATAATTGGTTGTCATGCATAAACCAATCTACAAAAAATACCAGTAATAGTCAGCCAGTCACACAACTTCTGTTGAGAGAAAAAGAGAATGAATGTTTCAGATCCATGAGATTGTATTTTGTGTAAGGTCATAGACCTGACTCATTAATTTTATTTCTCTATTCAAAGATGCTGTGTGAACCAGGGAAGTATTCCCAGCATTTTCAGTTTTATTTGTGTTCATTTGTGTTATTTGTATCAGCTGAGAGATGTTAGTTCAGGCAGATGGAACGTTCACATTTCAGACGTACAGAATCCAGACCAAGTACTTAAGGTAGCACAGAAGCCCAGTTGGTAGAGCTTCTGCCTTACAGTACCAGAGACCTAGGTTTGATTCTGACCTCGGGTACACAGCCTGGTTCGGCAACTTGAATGCCCAGGAGCGGAGAAGACTGCACAAAGTTGTGAACACTGCCCAGTCCGTCACGGGTTCTGATCTCCCCACCATCAAAGGGATTTACTGGAGTCGCTGCCTCAAAAAGGCAGCCAGCATCATCAGAGACCCACACCACCCTGGCCACACACTCATTTCACCCCTGCCATCGGGAAGAAGGTACAAGAGCCTAAAAACTGTAACGTCCAGGTTCAGGAACAGCTTCTTCCCTACAGCCATTCGGCTATTAAACATTACAACCTCAAATAAGCTCTGAACTACAATAGACTATTATTATTATCATTGCACTATTATTGTTTGGTTTGTATGTGTACGTATGTATGCGTGTGTGTATATATATATATATATATATATACACACACATACGTACACACACAAAAACAACCAATAATATTGCAATAATAACAATAATAGTCTGGGTATGATCTATATATATATATATATATATATATCTATGTAGTTGTGAGTATGTGTATATATATACACAGACATTTTTTTCACTCTCGTTTATTATATTGTTTACTGTGTATTATGTTTGCATATTCTGTCGTGCTTTTGTCCAATTAAGAATTTCATTGTTCTATTTGGGACATATGACAATAAAACACCCTTGACTCTTGACTCTTGGCTGTGTGGAGCTTGTACATTCTGCATGTGACAGCATGAGTTTCTTCTGGATGATCCAGTTTCTTCCTAGATTCCAAAAAACGTGCAGGTTTGTAGGTTAATTAGCCTCTGTATATTGCCCCTAATGTTAGGGAATGGATGAGAAAGTAGGATAACATAGAACTAGTGTGAATGGGTGAATAATGGTTGGCTGTTTCCTGTATCCTGTTACAGGAATTTTCCTGTTACTGCACCCTTATTATTTTGTACTGTAAAATCTACAAAGATTTAACGGTTTGTTTTGCCTACAAAATGGTTGGTTGGTAGTGCCTAATATAGATTGCTAAGCTATGTAAGATAGAGCTAAGTGTGACCCAGTTAGTTTCATTCTATCTGACTCAAGAGGTAACATGATCACCTCCCATTGCAAACATCTGAAGTCAAAGGTCAATTTTAATGATCAGCATATTCCTCCCCACAAGGCCTTTGTTTGGTTGCACCAAGCTTCAGTTCATCCCTCATCCCTGCAGCCTAGGATGCGTTAGTCAGTGGTGTTCACTTATGGACATCTTGTGGCATGGGAAGGCCAACAAGTTTCGAACAAATCAAAGTGTTTCTTTCACCAAGGTGATGATCTTCCTGCAACACTTGATGATTGAACCAAAAACATAAATGCTGGAAGACCTCAGCCAGTTAAGCAGCAGCTGTGGAAAGAGAAACCAGTTAATGGTTCAGTCAAAGACCCTTCATCAGAACTGAGAAGAATAGAAAGGAGGTGGATTTGGGATACAAACAGAAAGGGTGAGTATGTTACCAGAAAATTCAGTATTGAGTTCTATAGGCCTGCCCAAATGGAAAATGTGTTGTTCCTCGAGCTTACATTGCGTTTCAATGTAATTGCACAAGAGGCTACAGAGAGGTCAGAGGGGAGTGGGATGGTGAATTAAAATAGCAGGCAACCAGAAACCTACTATACAGTATTACTGTGTATTGTCACTCCTGAAAACTGAGAGCAGGTGCTTCTCAAAACAAGGTAAAGAAGACTTTTGGCACATTGGCCTTCATCAGACCAGGTATTGAACATAGTATCGGAAGAAAGGTCCCGACCCAAAATGTCATCTTTCCATTTTCTCCATAAATGCTGTCTGGCTTGCTGTTATTCCAGCATTTTATCTCTATCTTTAGTATTGTATGGAAGTTGAGATGTTATGTTATAATTGTACAAGAAGTTGGTGAGGCTGCATGTGGTGTATTATGTTCAGTTTTGGTCACCCTGCAAAAGGAAAGATGTAATTAAGCTGAAAAGAGTGTAGAGAAGTTTACGAGAATGTTGCCAGAACTCGAGGGCCTGACCTATCAGGAAAGGTTGTGCAGGCTAGGACTTTATTCCTTGGAGCGCAGGAGATTGAGGGGTGATCTTATAGAGGTGTATAAAATCATGAGGGGAAGAGATTGAGTGAATGCACAAAGTCCTTTACACAGGGCCAGGGAATCGAAAACCAGAGAACATTGGGTTTCAGATGAGAGGGACATGATTTAATACAAACCTGAAGGACAATTTTTTCACTTAGTGGGTGTTGAGTTCATTGAACGAGATGCCGGAGAAGGTAGTTAAGGCGGGTATTATGACAGCATTTTAAAGGCACTTGAACAGGAAAGGTTTAGAGGGATACGGGCCAAACACAGGCAAATGGGACAAGCTTAGTTGCGGCATCTTGTTTGACCTGGACAAGTTGGGCTGATGAACCTATTTCCATGCTGTATAACTCTGATTCCATGACTCTATGAACATCTATCTAATTACTCGATGTATGTCTCCATATGCTTCCCTCGGAACAGCCCGCCAATCAGAAAATCCTCTGTTACACAACTGCTTGCGACGAACCTCAACGAGGACCATTACTTCCTCTTCCAGACCTTCTTTGCAAATGCACAATCCATGAGGAGGTGGACATTCATTTTGTTCTCATCGCAGTTGTCTCACGGGCAACAGGCTCTGGAAGTGGGACTCTGACTGTACGGGAAGGATCTGATGGACAGCTTCTCGCTGCCAGCCATGTGTGGTCTTGATACTGTTGGTGAGTTCTAGCAATGAGTCATTCTGCTAAATATCTGATCAGAAACCATCTCACAGGTTGGTCAGTGAAAGTTTTGCTGGATGTTCCCTGCCGGATGGACATGTGGCCAAAGGCGTTTCCACAGATACTCTTCTATGAAGGACAAGTACCTATGGCATGCCTAGTATTTCATATCATAATTTGTATGTAATTATCACATTGCAGTGCTGTTTACACATTGACAGCCATCTTTCCATTATAGTTACTATAATCAGTAGTTCAATGGCAGAGGGGAGCTGAAGGTTAAAGTGATTATTTTAATTCAAGACTCTCTTTTCATTAATGCTGTATATTTTGACTTTGTGTGAAAGGGTAAATTGGAAGAGAATGAAATGCCAGTCCATTTTACACTGAAGTCACTCGCAAGATAAATTAGGAGAGGCAGCTTAATCAGGGGAGACTGCTAATTCACTATCGCTCAATTTAACCCATCACACTAATTTAAAGCGGTGGGTGGAAATCTGGTGTTGGAATTGACAGGATCTTTTGAGGTCAACACTAAGGATTCAATACATCAGTCAAGTGGAGAAGGCAACTCCTTGCCTTTTCGATGGTGATGACTGCTCTATAATCAATATGAAATGCTGGAAACCTGAGAGTCTGTTCACTGTTCGTCAACTGCATGAAAACTTAGTTCTGGTGGAAGATCATCAAGTTGGTGAAAGATGCTCCTTGGTCTACCCGAAACTAAGGGCGGCACGGTGGCGCAGCGGTAGAGTTGCTGCCTTACAGTTCTTGCAGCGCCGGAGACCCGGGTTCGATCCCGACTATGGGTGCTGTCTGTATGGAGTTTATATGTTCTCCCTGTGACCACATTGGTTTTCACAGAGAACTTCAGTTTCCTCCCGAACTCCAAAAATGTAGATGTTTGTAGGTTCATTGGCTTGGTGTATGTGTAAATTGTCCGTTCTTTGTGTAGGATAGTGTTATTGTGTGGGGATCGCTAATCGGCTTGGACTCGGTGGGCCGAAGGGCCTGTTTATGTGCTGTATCTCTAAACTAAACTTGTTGGTCTCCAAGAATAGCCAAATGCCCTTGAGGTAATGTTGTCGACTGGCCCATACCAAACTACAGGAGCACGTGCTGAAGGAAGCACTGAAGCTTGGTGCAGCCAAAGCCAAGGTTTTGTGTGGGTTGGACCGCCGGCTGGGGTCCTTCCACTGCTGGACTATGAGGGGCAGAGTCCGGAGGGGGAAACCCTCAAACAAGGGAAGGGATATCACCCTTCATCCCAGCGGGCAACGTGAGCGGCAAGGATGATTTGTGTGAAGATAGGTTCAAACACGATTGAGTATGACACTATTGAATGTATAGACAGTAAGAATGTATGAAGTGTTTTTGTTTTGTATATATTTTATTTTACTTCGGAGTCACGTTTGTGACTACGTGAAGAAGACCCGTCAGGGCACATGCGCGTCATTACGTTGGTCGCATTGGCGCACGGGCAGCGGGAGGACAGAGCTCCTCCCGTGGTAAGTACTTTTAGAGTATTTTTAAAGCGTTTTAAAGCTCCAGCTAAGTGACAAACTTAGTTGGAGTAAAACAGTTTCCTTTATTGTGGTGCTGTGCTCTGTGTTTTGTCACAGGCAGCACCATGGTGAAGACAAGCAGGGGAGGACAGAGCTCCTCCTGTAGCAAGTACTTTTAAAGTACTTTTATAGTTTAAAGCTCCAGCTAAGTGGGGAACATAGCTGGAGGGAAACGTTTCTTTTTTGTGGTGCTCTGTTTTTTATTACATGCAGCACCATGATGAAGATGACCAGGGGGAGGGCAGCAGCAGATAAAGCATAGGAGAGCCGCGGGAATGCGGTCTGTCAGCGGCTGCCTCGTACCCCTGCACAGTCGCCGACCGGGAGCGGGGCGACTTGAGACTCAGTGCTAAAAAGCACCAAAGCCAACGCCAGTCGGGCGTAAGGCACGGGGAAGTCTGGGAGGCCCTTGGACTCAACTGAGTCGGGCCACAACGAGCCTGTACGGGGCTGGAGACGTTGTAAAACGGTTCTCCCAAATGGAGCACCTCATCCAGAGGTTGCTCCAGAAACGCACACTCCGGGGAGGAGTTGTGTGGGCGGTAGGCTGCAGAAAGGCCACGCTGGCAGCACCTGGTAGAGGGCTGCTTAAAGCACCCTCATGCATGAGGTGAGTGCAGAGGGTCAGCTAAGTTCTGACCCCGACTCTGACGGAGACTTGGAACTAGCGAAGAACGGCCGTTGTCAGAGGTCCATTCTCTGACAGCACGATTCGCTGTCCCGTCAGAGTATGGAGTGCCACTGGGAGAAGAGCTGGCCTCCACGATATAGAGGCTGCTGGATAGCACCCTCATTTAAAAGGCGCTTGCAGAGGGTCAGCTCAGTTCTGACCCGACTCTGACGGAGACTTTGTTGATAGCGAAGAATGGCCGTTGTCAGAGGTCCATTCTCTGGCAGCACTATTCGCTGTCCCGTCAGAGTATGGAGTGCCACTGGGAAAGTGAAGACGGCCGTTGTCAGAGTTCCTATCTCTGGCAGTATGATTCGCTGTCCAGTCAGAGTCTGGAATCACCAAGAGACGGGGTAACTGCGAGTTGCTGAAGGTGCCAGCAGTGAACCGAGTGATATGGAGCCAGACGGGCATGGCGTGCAGTGCCCAGGAGATGAAGCTGCAGAGAATCCTGAAATGACTAGGCTTTAATTCCAAGATTGCAGTATTTTTCCAGCCTAGCAACATACAGCCGACCAACCTACTCTTCGGAGAGGACCTCGCCAAGAGTGTCAAGGACATGGGTGACGAGGCAAAGACGGTGGCTTGATCAAGCCACCGGCAGTCGGCAAGTTTACAAAAAAGAAAGTACCCCTACAAACGAAGCGGGAACATGGTCAAACATCCACCAGGTACCAAGGAGGTAGGTGGGCCTGGTTCTCAGGTGCACATATCCAATGTGACACAACTTAAATCTGGGGTACATTACATCTGTTTCTGGGATGAATGGAAGTAAATTACCTTAGCTCTGTTTTATACAGAGTGTTATTCAAAGGTTTCGAATGGATTTCAATCCAAATTGTGATTTGCATATTCAACATGTTCTTGGTAGAACTATTCAGTTTCATTAACAGAACAGATGGATGTTCAGACTGCGCTTGCAAGCTTATGTGATAAAGGTGTAGTAGTTCACCAACCCCATCAATTTGTGTCTAATATTTTCCCAGGCCAAAAAAGGATGGGGGATGTAGTATAGACATTGTAAGATGGAATTGTCACTGCTAAGCAACTGGGTCAAGAGGATGCTATATGGCGACTATAGACCTTAAAGATGCACATTATTCAATGTCTGTTTATTTGCAGGATAAGGATATTTGAAATTCACCTGAATGGATCAACTATGGCAACAACATTGAAAAAACCTATAATAGGCATGCTGAGAGGCCAGGGTCAGGTGCTCATGGCTTATCTCGATGATATCTTGATTACAGGGGTATCCAAGAGAACAGCTGAAGTAACAGGTGATAGTTGTTAAATCCAATTTTCAAAGATTAGGCATTATCCATCCAGAGGAATCCAAATTAACACCTGACTATTTGGGTCACAATTGATTCAATTAAGTGACTCTGCCCTGGGGAAAAGGGTAGAGCTGATTGACAGCTATATCAAGCTAATGGAGGCATTAAGGATACATTCGGGTCATTATAATAGACCTATGCAGTTATCAGTAAAGGCTATTTCTGATTTGCAATGGTGGATTCACCATGTGTCCAGAAGTTATAGCAAGGTAATGCTTGACCAGCCTTCCATGATTTTGCAGATGAATGTCAGTGCACTTGGGTGGGGTGTCACGGATACGAGTTTCAGCTGTGGAGGCAGATGGACTGAGCAAGAGTCATCGCTGCTGCAGACATGGGCAATTAACTTTTAAGAGGCTTATTGCTCTAACAAATGTAATCTCCATGTTCAGTTTCCAGATTGACAATACTACGCAAGTGGCATATATATTAATGACATCGATGGAATCAAGTTGGTATTTTGTGACAGATTGGCTAATCACATTTGTGCCTGGTGCATTGAAAAAGATAGTTCAGCTATTTATCTACCAGGTAGATTCTACATAGCAGCAGACGCCAAGTCACGAAAGTTCCATGACAACATAGATTGGATGTTGAACCAGGAGGTGTTCAATAATATAGTACTTATATATGAATGCCAGATATCGATTTGTTTTGCATCAAGGTTCAACCATCAGCAGCCTAAATAGGTTTCATGGGAACCAGACCAGGTGGCAGTTGCAATTGATATTTTGACGTTACATTGGGGTGGTATGTTTAATATATTTTCCTACCATTTTGCCTAATAGGTCGGAGTCTGCAAGAAATCAAGCACGATGCCGCTTTGGGGGTGCTTGTAATACCTAATTGGCCGAATCAAGCATGGTTCCCTTTGATGTTACGTTAGGGATCCAACCTCTTTTTGGTGGTTCCCAAGCATAGAAATTGACTGGAGCATCCGCTAACACGGGGAAAGTCATCTGTTATGTGATAGTATTGACTTGTTAATTTGCAGGTTTTAAGAAGGCCATACTGGAGCAAGGAATGTCTAGGTGAACGGTGGACATGCTCACTGTAGCCTGGAGAAAGAGTACTCAAAAGGGATTTTACGATTGATGAGGGGCTCAGTTATAGCACCATTAATACAGCTTTAAGTGCTTTATCATCATATGGTTTTGATGGGGTCAGGTAAGATCCTATTGAGTTTCATCATATAATAGCTGGATTGATGAAAGAATTTCAACTCAAAACCTCCTAAACCGAGGTATATGGCGATCAGGGATGTAAGTGTGTTCCTCAAGATGCTTCGACAGTAGGTTCCTGTCATGTCTCTGAATTTGCCAAACTAATCATGAAAGTGGTTATGCTCTTGGCATTGGTTCAGCATAGCAAGTGCAGATTTGCAAATAACTTCTGTTAGACAGGATGTAAGTTGCTGAAGAGAATGTTTGTTATATAATTGCATCCTGTTTAAGCAGAGCAGGCCAGGTGTCACAGGTTTGTTAATATTGTGTTTCAGCATAACCTACTGGTCCATGTTTATGTGTAATGGCACATTTAATTTCATTATATTGAAGCTATAAAGACCTTAAGAAATGTGGAAACAGCTTTATTTATCAGTTACATGAAGCCACACAGGAGAGTGTTAGTGCAGACTATCTCAAGGTGGTTTAAAGCAAATGTTGATTAAGGCAGGTATTAACATTGAGTATATATATCCTTTTTCCTCTAGTGCAGCAGCAACTTCGTCAGCTAGGGCGATGGATGTTCACAGCGGCCATATTTTTATAGGTGCCGGGTGGTCAAATGAATTTTAATTTTTAATTTTTAATTTTTTACCATCGGCCGATCGCCGATCGGAGAGAGGCTGTTTGCAAATTTAGGATTAAGTCCTGTTTAGTTTCCCCTGGGATAGAGGGGTTACTGGTTGTTTTGATTATTCAAATACATTGTTACTGCATGATATTCACATTTCATGTTTAACGCATTATTGATTGTTTCTCATCGAAAGTCAATCAATGCAGTGAGAAGCCTGGATTTGGATCTGCGACATAAAATCACAGAGCTTTGAACCCTTCACGTAGTCACAAACGTGACTCCGAAGTAAAATAGTAAGATTAAATGAGAACTTACCAAGTTTGAAGTTTGATCTTTATTTTATGAGGAGTTACGTTGGTGATTACGTGCCCGCCACGCCCAACCCCTCTCATAAAAAAGGTCATATGGTAGTTCTCATGTTGCTCATCTTAATATGTTACTTCAAATATTGTGTTATCTGTGATTTCATACCGCTGCTTTGAAGATTGACGCGCATGCGCCCTGACAGGTCTTCTTCACGTAACTCCTCATAAAAATAAAGATCAAACTTGAAAACTTGGTAAGTTCTCCGTTTAATCTTACTATTCTGAATAATGTTTATTTTCAGAAAAAAATGGCTACCAAAAGTCATGCTGATGGTGTGTGTGGAGGGCAAGTGTTAAGGCTCTGATCAAATCATGAGGAAATGGAATAATAACCTCGCAATGGTTGTGGGCTGAGACAAGGATTAACATAGAACAACGGACAGTAGGATTAGGCCCATCAGCCCACAATTTCCATGCTTAATGTTAAATTAATCTTCACTGCCTGTATGTGATCCATATCCCTGTATTCCCTGCATAGCTATCTAAAAAATTCTTAAATGCCTCTATTGTATCTGCCTGCAACACCTCCCTTGGCAGTGGGTTCCAGGCATCCACTACTTGGTGCGCATCTCCTTTAAACCTTGCCCCTTTCACTTTAAAGCTTTGCTCTTTAATTTTATGTCATTCCCAATTGGGAAAAATGTTCTGACTCTTCACCTATCTATGCTTAGTTTATTTTAGTTTAGAGTTAGGGCAATGGAAACGGGTCCTTTGGCCCACCTAGCCTGCACCGACCAGCGTTTACCTATACACTAATTCTATCCTATTCACTATGGACAATTTACAAAGCTAATTAACCTACAAACCCGCATGTCTTTGGAATGTGAGAGGAAACCGGAGCACCCCGAGGAAACCCACGCTGTCACAGGAAGAATATACAAACTCTGTACAAGCAGCACCTGTAGTTGAACTCAGGATCAAACTCGGGATCAAACTCAGACCTCTGCTTTTAGGCAGCAACTTTACTGCTGTGCCACTGTAATAAACAAAAAACTATATTGCTCGAGAGAAAACAATCCAGGATTATAGCCATACTTCCATAGTCCTTCAACTGCCTTGCTGACTCTGATGGTGATACATAAATAATGGTTAGCAGTTGAGCTGAGTGAAGTATCCACAGTCTGGACACTTTCTGTCAGTCATGTTTATTTACTTTTGTGTCCATCTCGGTTCTTTGCTGGATCATGAGCCTTGTGAAAATTGGACCATGATCTTCTGGTCTGTTTGAAGTGTCTAATAATGCCTCAACAGGCATTCTGTGCATGTCCCAGCAACAACTACTTCACTTGAGCACACGTGAAGGCCTATTCCTGGATAAACTGATGACATGGTTCTTGCTGTTAAATCAACAATAAGTATGCACCAAACTAAAGCACTTCTGAGAGTGTTGTAGCAGCTGACTGAGAGCAAAGTGATGCAGACCTCCTGGTGGTGTCAAGGAAATAGTAAGAAGCAAATGCAAATATGTATCAGCAGAACATCAAAATAGAAATGTTGCTAATTCATTCTGAGCTGTGAAAATCATAACTGAATATGCTAGAAGTCCTCACCCCCCCCCCCCCCCACCCAGTTTTGCATAATGTTGCAACAGCCATATGTAATGATTCTCAATCACACCAACCCACAAACCCTGCATGTATGAGGATTTGGGACTCCTCCACAAAATAATTAAATCAATAACCACCTTCTCCCCCCCTTCCAAATTCCCCAAATGTTACCATTAATGGAGTCACCCTATGAGCAATTCACAGTGGGCTATAAGCCTACCATATCTTTAAGATGCGGGAGACAACCTGAGTGCCAGGAGCAAGCCCATGCAGTGATAAAGAGAACATGCAAATTCCAACAACTGAAGTCAGAACTGAACACAGGTCACTAGAGCTGTGAGGTAGCAGCTCTATTAAATGCATCTTTTTGCTACCCCAAAATCTGGGAAAGTATGCAGTTCAAGCTGAAAAAACATATTCCGGATTTTTAAATCAACTATTTCCGGCATGAATAACACTGTTGAATTATTTCAACTCAGAGATTATGTTTGGTCCAATGTAAAATAATCTATTTGAATTTCAAAATGGGATCCATAAAATTTTGTTTAAATCGTCTGGAAAGACACTTCAGCTTTATGTAAAAAACAGTCTCTTGAATCATCAAGTACTTAGTAATACATAAATATTCTACCAGATTTCTCACTCAGCAAACATCAATTCATGTGTCAATTGTTATATATTCTTTTTCCAGCATCTTGTGATGGCGTTTAGAGTGTTGGGCAGCTTTCCTCTTCTTGCATTTGGGCATAATTAATTATCTGAAAGAAGTACAGGTAAAATAATCGTCTTCAAATCCCTTGAGAATTCATCTCCATTAATTCCATACATTATTTACAATTGATTTATTTTCTGGGTTCTTCTGCTTTTTAAAGTAGCATTTAACAAAAGGGAGGGTAACTTGTATAAATATACACAGAAAAAGCATATATCTTTATTTTTACTTTTTATTGGAGTAAATGATGGTTTGATAATTGCAATTTAAAAAAATTGACACCATTGAGTTTATGATGATTCCTATTGGATAGAGAAGGCTTTGATGGATTTTGATCAGATAGATCAAACTTCATGCAGTCTGAAGAAGGGTCTTGACAAAACGTCACCTACTCCTTCTCTCCAAAGATGCTGCCTGTCCCACTGACATACTCCAGCATTCTGTGTCTATCTGCAGTTCCTTCCAACTCATGCACTTGTCCTATCATGCAAGCAAAGTTTTTGTCCCCCCACCCGCCAATCTGGTCCAATTTTCACAAGGCTCATGATCCAAATATTTTCAATTGCTGACAAATGCATTTCAAACCTTTAAAAAACGATGAAGAAATAAAGAATACTTTCCTCCTTGGTACCCACTTACTGTGTAGCCAAATAGATATACTTGTCCTCTTCCACTTAAAAGTTAATATCCGCAATTACATTTTGATTTTTGAGAACATGTCGACTCATAAAGTAGTAAAAAAGCTACTAGTGTTGTTTGCTACATGCAAGCGAAAATTATATTGTCCATTTGTCATAGATGCAGAAAAAAATTAAGGAATCTGTAAAATGATAATCTCAACAAACTTAATGCTGAAATAATTTGTCAAATGTTAATCCTGGTTTGTCTACTTCCTTCAGAAAGAGTCATGGTGTTGCAGAGGAATACAGCATGGAAACAAACCCTTCAGTCCTCTATCTACAACAACCATTAAGCATTCATTTACATTAATCCTGCCGAAGCCTTTTTATTCTTCTCATATTCCATCCAGGTTCAAACATTTATCTACACACTGGGAACAATTTACAGTCGCCAATTAACTTACCAGGGTGGCACAATGGCGCAGCGGCAGAGTTGCTGCCTTACAGTTTTTGCGGCACTGGAGACCCGGGTTTGATTCCAACTACGGGTACTGTCTGTAAGGATTTGTACGAGCTCCCCATAACCGCATGGGTTTTCTCTGAGATCTCCGATTTCCTCCCACACTCCAAAGATGTACAGGTTGGTAGATTAATTGGCATGGTATATGTGTAACAATTGTGTCTAGTGTGTGTAGGATAGTGCTAGTGTGCGGGGATCACTGGTTGGTGCGGACTTGGTGGGCCGAAGGGCTTGTTTCCGTCTGTATCTCTAAACGAAACTAAACCAAGCCATATATTTTTGGGATGTGAAAGAAAACCACAACAGCTGGTGGAAACCCATCCGGTCACAAGATGAATGTGCAAACTCCTCGCAGATGGCCGTGGAGGTCAAAATCAAATGCAGGTCCTGAACTTATGAGGCAGCAACTCCACTGGCCGCACCATTGTGCTAGCCCAGGATAAAGCAATGAGACAAAACATTCATAATCACCTGCATCACATTGAAGTGCTCAAGGCTACGGGTATTATTGATGAACGAAAAATCACAGGATGTGCAGATGAGATCTTCCAATAAGCAGCCCAATTTGTGCAAAGCTGAACTTACAGCGTTGGGTTTCAGGCAATCACCACTTGCTAGTATAGTTCGCTCAAATTGTAATGCTGCTTTGGGAGACTTTCAAGATGAGTGAATGCTGGGAAGAAATGGTTATTTGGAAATGATGCCCTAAAGGCCCTGTCACACGGTGCGAGCTGACCCACGAGGTACCCCGTGCGAAAGACTCGTGGTTGTGCACGAGATTCCAAGTGTATGATTAAGAGTTTAACCGAGTTCCCACGGGTATGACTCAAGTTTGCCATTAACTGTCATTTCTGCGATGTTCCAAGTTCGTCTCCGGAGTTAACAAGTTCCTTTCCCGAGTTACTCTTGAGCCAATCTTCAATAAAGGTCTGTTTTAATAAGCAACATCTCCATCCTGCGGCTTTGAGTTAAAGATAGAATTCAGCGCGGCCGCATCTATTGATGTGACCTACAAAGGGAAAATGCACACCGTCCAGTGCCAGAGCAGTTATACTGATGATTTGTTTGAAACACACATCACATAGTTAGAAGACCAGCAGGCGGAGGTTTGCTATATATTAATTGAATTTACTGCCAGGTCTACACATTGCGGGGAGACTGGAGATGAAATCTTTGAATGTGCACGGATGCGCACATCAGATTGTTGGGAGACGGAGTCCAGCTTTCGCCTCCTGAGCTGCTTTGGTGCCCAGGCGTGAGTTGAGGTGGAGGGAGGTGGGGGGGGGGGGGGGACAGGTTAAACTCACCCATTTGACAGAGGCAGAGGATTACGAGGATCCAGCGAGACTCGGACTGCATGGAGAGCCGAGACTGCCCCGCTGGTGGCCAACTTCCCCCTGCCCTCCGTCGCCGTTCCAAGCCGGCCGGCAGGAGCAGTGCATGGAGCCTGCCACCGGAGTCGTGTCTGACTGCCTGGGCAGCCTGAGGCAGATGCGCCCTGCCCGGGGAGAGGCCGCGGAGAGACTGCGGGGGGAGTACCTCACTCTGACTGTGATAGGAAGAGACAGAGGCACACACACACACACACACACACACATGCACACACACACGCACACACACACGCACGCACGCACGCACGCAGTGTGGCGTTCCTCTGACTGACTGTCTGCGTGTGGGGGGTGGGACAGAGAGAGAGAGAGAGACACACACACACACAGGCAGCGTGGGGTACCTTTAACTGTGTGTGTGGGAGAGAGAGACAGAGGCA
Source organism: Malacoraja senta (assembly GCA_038087875.1). NCBI lineage: Eukaryota > Metazoa > Chordata > Chondrichthyes > Rajiformes > Rajidae > Malacoraja > Malacoraja senta. Next base: position 267,618,653 of record CM075977.1, on the reverse strand, counting down.
GACACACACACTATGGGCAGTGTGTACCTCAGTCTGTGTATGTGTGTAGGGGAGAGAGAGACACAGAGACAGTGTGGACCTCTGACTGTGTATGAAGGAGAGAGACAGAGAGAGGCACAGAGGCTGTGTGGTGTACTTCGGCGTGACTGTGGGGGAGAGAGAAAGAGCGCACAGGACCTCGGTCTATCTGTGTGTGTGGGAGGGGAGAGAGACTAAGCAGAATACTGATGATTTGTTTGAAACACACATCACATAGTTAGAAGACGGGTACCTGCCGTTAGCGCCACGAGTCGCTAAGTTGCGTCCACGAGTTCCAACGTTCCCGCTACGTTAATTGTACGTGATTACCACGAGTTAAATTTGTTTTAAACTCGGGGTACCTCGTGGGTCAGCTCGCACAGTGTGACAGGGGTTTAATACTGCAAACTACCCTTATCACCAAGGGCAGCACGGTGGCGCAGCAGTAGAGTTGCTGCTTGTAGCGATGGAGACCCGGGTTCAATTCCGATTATGGGTGCTGTCTGTATAGAGGTTGTACGTTCTCCCTGTGACCATCATGGGTTTTCTTCAAAATCTTCGGTTTCCTCCCACACTCCAAAGACGTACAGGTTTGTAGGTTAATTGGCTTGGTATAAGTGTAACATGCCCCTAATGTGTGTGGGATAGTTTTAATGTGCGGGGATCGCTGGTCGGTGCAGATTCCTTGGGCCGAAGGGCCTGTTTCCACGCTGTATCTCTAAACTAAACTAAACCTCCTCACCCATTATCTATCAGGTTCCTTTCTTACAGCTTTCTTTCCACCTCCCCCCTTCCTACAATCAGTCTGAAGAACCCAAACCGACCCGATCCAACCCAAAACGTCACCAATCCATGTTCTGAGATGATGCCTGACCTGCTGAGTTACTCCAGCACTCTGTGACTTCTTCAATGTCACTAACATGTGTCAGGTCTTTAACAATCTAGTAATGCAGTGAGTCACAATTACCAATGCATTTTTAATATTTAGTTTTGCTACATTAGCCTGTGTTAATCGGAACATTAATTACATAATTGTTATAGAATTAATAAGCAAAGTTAGAGAATATTTAAAAGTGATGGACCCTGAAACTCCATGATCGATCAGGCATGAGCTGTTGACAAAATTGGAACTAGTCCAGAAGTAGACGGAACCTAAAGATGTGCACCTTACATCACCATTGGATTGAAAGGAGCTAAAGACATGTATATTGAAAAATCTTGCCTCAGTGGTATCAGCACATGAGGTGCAAAGGAGTGGATACTTTTTAGACATCATCCTGCCTGAACATTCAAAGATCATAATGAAGTCTTACAATCTGCATCTTGGTAATAATGAGTGGATTTTCTTTTGGTAATCAGAGAAAAGCAATGGGAGAATGGCCTGAGCTCGTAAAAATAGTGTCGTTGAATCTTTTCTATGTAAATGATCAAAGACTTCTATCTAAACCTCACTTTAATGTTAGATCCAATGAACAGTGAAGTAGATGTTCTTCCCCAGTCACTTTCACTGGATGCGGAATAGGGCAGCTGCTGCATTTACTTCTAAAAATTTCACTTCAATTAACTGCAGCGCACAGCTGCTGGTGTAGAGAAATTTGACATTCTCTCACTTTTGTGAGCAATTCTATTTATAGATTGTTCACGTCTCTGAAGTGGGATTTGAACCCTCAATCTGCTAAACTCTCACATAATTGAGTCTGCTAAAGAGTAAAACTCAATAGAAACATCAATGAAGGTATTGACTTTTAAATTCTTCCATACTGGGAACATTTTTGACACTCAGTGAGCTATTGATCAATCTATTGACTTGTTTGAAGAAATGCAACCTTCACGAGTTTTATCTTTGTTAAGAATAGTCTTTAATTTCTGATATATCTGAAGTTACTATCTAATTTGCAACAGTGTCCAGCATATCCCCAGAGCTAAAGATTATTGCAATTCAAATAACAGTGCTTTAGACTGCGACTAGGGAGGCACGATGGTGCAGCGCCAGAGACATGGGTTCGATCCCAACTACGGGTGCTGTCTGTACGAAGTTTGTACTTTCTCCCCGTGACCACATGGGTTTTCTCAGAGATCTTCGTTTTCCTCCCACACTCCAAAGACATACAGGTTTGTAGACTTGGAATAAGTGTAAATTTTCACTAGTGTGTGTAGGATAGTGTTAATGTGCGGGGATCGCTGGTCGGCGCGGACTCGGTTGGCCAAAGGGCCAGTTTCCGCACTGGTTCTCTAAACTAAACTAAACTAATCTAGACTACAAACCACTCTGCTGTATTTTAAACAGCAAATTTAGTGAGTACACAAAGAAGATGATAAACAGTTGTTACCTTCCCAGATGACATTATTCTGATTGTACAGTGCAAAAATTACCAAAAAATGCAATCCAATATCATTGTTAATCCTAGATTTCTTGTGTATATATATATATATATATATATATATATATATATATATATATATATATATATATATATATATATATATATATCTTTCACAAATCCAGATTACTGACAATTAATTCAGCATAATTGCCATTGTTTTTTAAGCAATTTCAGACTAAACATCTGTGGAGTTGAACTCAATGAATGAGTGTTTTTAGGTTCATATTGATGACCTAAAATTATATATCCATTTAGTCACACATAAGATTGTTGGATCAATCTGCAAAAATAACAGCTTGGCATTGACTCTCATAAACCGGAGATCACTTCATAATGAGACCAATTCAAGTTTGCAGCATTTTTGAAGCACAGAATTATGTTAAGTCATTTATATACAATGCAGAAGAGTTAAATTAATAACGACTCTGTCATTTAATTTTGAAGTGCATGTTCATAGTGTGATCCCATTTACAAGAGTCATGTGGTATACCTGCTTTGACTTAATGCAATATTGTCAGTGAGAATCAGTTTTGCAAGCTTAAAAGCTCAGCATGTAAATAATTTAAGTGTGCTGCCTTGCTAATACATTTCTCTGGATACATATGCTGTATCCCAATGTAGACACGAAATGCTGGAGTAACTCAGCAGGACAGGCAGTATCTCTGGAGAGAAGGAATGGGTGACATTTCGGGTCAAGACCATTCTTCAGATTGAACTACGAATTGGCTGGGTTGCACAGGATTTCGGGCTTTGTTTTTGTTTTTGCACCATATTTTTTTTTAAAAATTATTGAACATGTTTTTGTATTTCATGGCATTTACTGAGTACTATATTTACATACCTGCCGTGCTGCTGTAAGTACAAATTTAATTGTTCCGTTTCAGGACATGTGACAATAAATCATTCTTGACTCTTGACTCGTAAGAGGGCATTTAACAAGGTTGAAGGTTAGAAAATGGTCCAAAGTGATTCAGCGAGACTAGTTCAGTGAACTGCTATAACTGCAGTGCCTATCACTCACCACAAGTGTATCCATTTTGAATAACTAAGTGTTTCTGTTACCAAAAGAAATGTAATTTTCTAACAGCCTGCTGATTCAAGGCAGAGACTGACAGCAAAATCCATTTTAATAACATTTCTAAACTACAGTGAAAAATAAAAACATTATAGTTTACTACCACCCAACAACGTGGAAATTTGACTTTTTAGTATCTACTAGACTAAGTGGAACCCGTTGGGTCCCATGTTCACACGGGAGGGCTGGTCCCCCAACGCAATATTCCACCTCTCCACCAATTCCAATATTGGTGGCCAGTGGGGGGGGGGGGGTCTGGAGCGCTAGTATGGGTGTTGTGAGCTGAAGGGACTGGTTTCCAGAGGGCTAGTATGGACATTGTGGGCCACATGGATTCTTTGGGTGGCACCTCAGTCACTCAAGCCTGATGTGCTGGCAGCTCACTCACAGCAGGTGGGCTGGCAGTTGACTCATGGCTATTCCTTGAAATTCCATTTCAAGCAGGGTGCAAGGCCACCAAATTCAAATGCTGTGTCCTACCATTTCAAACAGGGTGCAAGGCCACCAAATTCAAGTGCAGTTTCTTACCACTTCAAGCAGGGTGCAAGGCCACCAAATTCAAGTGCAGTTTCATACCAATTCAAGCAGGGTGCAAGGCCACCAAATTCAGGTGCAGATTCCTACCACTTCAAGCAGGGTGCAAGGCCACCAAATTCAAGTGCAGTTTCCTACCACTTCAAGCAGGGTGCAAGGCCACTGAATTCAAGTGCAGTTTCATACCACTTCAAGCAGTGTGCAAGGCCAATGAATTCAAGTACAGTTTCATACCACTTCAAGCAGGGTGCAAGGCGACCAAATTCAAGTGCAGTTTCATACCACTTCAAGCAGGGTGCAAGGCCACCAAATTCAAGTGCAGTTTCTTACCACTTCAAGCAGGGTGCAAGGCCACCAAATTCAAGTGCAGTTTCATGCCAATTCAAGCAGGGTGCAAGGCCACCAAATTCAGGTGCAGATTCCTACCACTTCAAGCAGGGTGCAAGGCCACCAAATTCAAGTGCAGTTTCCTACCACTTCAAGCAGGGTGCAAGGCCACCGAATTCAAGTGCAGTTTCCAACCACTTCAAGCAGGGTGCAAGACGACCGAATTCAAGTGCAGTTTCATACCACATCATGCAGGGTGCAAGGCCACCAAATTCAAGTGCAGTTTCATACTTTAGGGAGAGAATAAGTTAGGGATAGAATAAAACTAAAAGAAAAGATGTATAACACAGCAAAGAGTAGCTGGAAGCCAGAGGATTGGGAAACTTTCATAGGACAACAGAAGGAAACAAAACGGGCAATACGGGCTGAAAAGATGAAGTATGAGGGAAAGCTGGCCAGTAATATAAAGAAGGACAGTAAAAGCTTCTTTAGATATGTTAAGGGAAAAAGAGTAGCAAAGTCAAATGTGGGTCCCTTGAAGGCAGACATGGGTGAAATTATTATGGGCAACAAGGAAATGGCTGAAGAGTTGAGTAGGTACTTCGGATCTGTCTTCACTAAGGAAGACACAAACAATCTCCCAGATGTAATGGAGGACAGAGGATCTAAGGGGGTAGAGGAACTGAAAGAAATTTTCATTAGGCAAGAAATAGTATTGGGTAGGCTATTGGGACTGAAGGATGATAAATCCCCTGGGCCTGATGGTCTGCATCCCAGGGTCCTGAGGGAGGTGGCTCTAGAAATGGTGGACGCATTGGTGATCATTTTCCAATGTTCAATAGATTCAGGATCAGTTCCTGTGGATTGGAGGATAGCTAATGTTATCCCACTTTTCAAGAAAGGAGCGAGAGAGAAAACGAGGAATTACAGACCAGTTAGCCTGACTTCGGTGGTGGGAAAGATGCTGGAGTCAATTATTAAAGAGGTAATAATGGGGCAGTAAAAGGATTAGTCCAAGTCAACAAGGATTTATGAAAGGGAAATCATGCTTGACTAATCTTCTGGAATTTTTTGAGGATGTGACAAGTAAAATGGATGAAGGGGTGCCAGTGGATGTAGTGTATCTAGACTTTGATAAGGTCCCGCACGGGAGACTGGTGACTAAAATTAGAGCACATGGTATTGGGGGTAGGGTGTTGACATGGATAGAAAATTGGTTGGCAGACCGGAAGCAAAGAGTAGGAGTGAACGGGTCCTTTTCAGAATGGCAGGCAGTGGCGAGTGGAGTGCCGCAAGGCTCGGTGTTGGGTCCGCAACAGTTTACCATATATATTAAAGATTTGGTAGAGGGAATTAGCAGCAACATTAGCAAGTTTGCGTATGACACAAAGCTGGGTGGCAGTGTGAACTGTGAAGAGGATGTTAGGAGGTTGCAGGGTGACCTGGACAGGTTGAGTGAGTGGGCAGATGTGTGGCAGATGCAGTATAATATAGATAAATGTGAGGTTATCCACTTTGGCAGCAAAAACAAGGGGGCAGATTATTATCTCAATGGGGTTAGGTTAGTGGGAGTGGCGGCGCCTAACGGCAGCGGCTCAACTACGGTCGTCCGTCTTTTTTTGTATTTTTGTCTTGTTAAATGTATGTCTTGAGCTTAGTTTTTATTATTTTTTAGCTGTATATATGTGGGGGGTGGAGGGGGGTATGTTGGGGAAACTGTTAATCTCTTCCCTGTATGGGGACCCGACTTTTTCCCTGTCGGATCTCCGATGTCGTTGGGCCTAACATTGTGGAGCCGGCAGTGGCCTCCGGCCGGGACCAACCTGAGGGCTCCAGTCGCGGAGCCTGGGACCTGACATCGCGGAGCTGGCCGACTTTGGAGCGGGGAGAGCTGTGGTGGCGCTCGGCTGCGACCCGACTTTGGAGTTTCGGAAGCTCCGGCTGCAGGCCCGGTGGACAGGAACATTGGGAGCTCCAGGTCCCTGGTGGGAGACGGCTTTTCGGAGCTCCCGCAACGGCAACATCTCCCGCTGGAATCGCGAGGTTTAAAGGGCACGGAGCGAGGCCTAACATCACCCGGCGCGGGTTAGCGGCCACGGGACTTACCATCGTCTGCCGGGGGCTCTAACATCGGAGCCCCAGTTCGCCTAGACGCTGCAGTTGGACTGCGGGTTGGACTGCTTGAACCGCGGGGTGTAAAGGACACGGAGCCGGGGCCTAACATCGCCCGGCGTGGCTAAATGGCCACAGGACTTACCATTGTCCGCCAGGGGCTTTAACACCAGAGCCCCAGTTCACCTAGACGCTGCAGTTGGACTGCTGGACTGCCGGTGAAGAATAAACGGAAGAGATAAGAAAGATTTTGCCTTCCATCACAGTGAGGAGGTGTTGGAGACTCGCTGTGATGGATGTTTATGTAAACTGTGTTAAGTGTGGGTCTTGTTTTTGTTTTGTAATGTAAAAAACTGTAGTAATGATATTTCGTTCAAGCCTAGGTTTGAATGACAATAAATAGCATTCTATTCTATTCTCTTCTGGGTAAGGGGGAGGTACAGCGAGACCTGGGTGTCCTTGTACACCGGTCACAGAAAGTTGGCGTGCAGGTACAGCAGGCAGTGAAGAAAGCTAATGGAATGTTGGCCTTCATAACAAGAGAATTTCAGTATAGGAGCAAAGAGGTTCTTCTGCAGTTGTATAGGGCACTGGTGAGACCACATCTGGAGTATTGTGTACAGTTTTGGTCTCCTAATTTGAGGAAGGACATCCTTGTGATTGAGGCAGTGCAGCGTAGGTTCACGAGATTAATCCCTGGGATGGCGGGACTGTCATATGAGGATAGATTGAAAAGACTAGGCTTGTATTCACTGGAGTTTAGAAGGATGAGGGGGTATCTTATAGAAACATATAAAATTATAAAAGGACTGAACAAGCTAGATGCAGGAAAAATGTTCCCAATATTGAGCGAGTCCAGAACCAGGGGCCACAGTCTTAGAATAAAGGGGAGGTCATTTAAGACTTAGGTGAGAAAAAACTTTTTCACCCAGAGAGTTGTGAATTTATGGAATTCCCTGCCACAGAGGGCAGTGGGGGCCAAATCATTGGATGGATTTAAGAGAGGGTTAGATAGAGCTCTAGGGGCTAGTGGAGTCAAGGGATATGGAGAGAAGGAAGGCACGGGTTATTGATAGGGGACGATCAGCCATGATCACAATGAATGGCGGTGCTGGCTCGAAGGACCGAATGGCCTCCTCCTGCACCTATTTTCTATGTTTCTATGTTTCTATACCACTTCAAGCAGGGTGCAAGGCCAACAAATTCAAGTGCAGTATCATACCGCTTCAAGCAGGGTGCAAGGCCAACGAATTCAAGTGCAGTGGTGCAAGGCCACCAAATTCAAGTGCAGTTTCATACCATTTCAAGCAGGGTGCAAGGCCCCCACATACCACTACAAACCCACCGACTCCCATGGCTATCTGGACTACATTTCTTCCAACCCTGCTTCCTGTAAGGACTCCATCCCCCACTCCCAGTTCCTCCGTCTACACCGCATCTGCTCCCAGGATGAGGCGTTCCACACCAGGGCATCTGAAATGTCCTCATTCTTCAGGGAACGGGGGTTCCCCTCCTCCACCATAGATGAGGCTCGCACCAGGGTCTCTGCCATACCCCGCAACACTGCTCTCTCTCCCCATCCCCCCACTCACAACAAGGGCAGAGTCCCCCTAGTCCTCACCTTTCACCCCACCAGCCGTCACATACAACAAGTGATCCTCCGTCAGTTTCGCCACCTCCAACGTGACCCCACCACTCGCCACATCTTCCCATCTCCCCCCATGTCTGCCTTCCGCAAAGACCGCTCCCTCCGTAACTCCCTTGTCAATTCTTCCCTTCCCTCCCATACCACCCCCTCCCCTGGTACTTTCCCTTGCAACCGCAAGAGATGCAACACTTGTCCCTTCACCTCCCCCCTCGACTCCATTCAAGGACCCAAGCAGTCGTTCCAGGTGCGACAGAGGTTCGCCTGCATCTCCTCCAACCTCATCTATTGCATCCGCTGCTCTAGATGCCAGCTGATCTACATCGGTGAGACCAAGCGGAGGCTTGGCGATCGTTTCGCCGAACACCTCCGGTCGGTCCGCATTAACCAACTTGACCTCCCGGTGGCGCAGCACTTCAACTCCCCCTCCCATTCCGTATTTGACCTCTCTGTCCTGGGTCTCCTCCATGGCCACAGCGAGCAACACCGTAAATTGGAGGAAATGCACCTCATATTCCGCTTGGGCAGTCTACATCCTGGGGGCTTGAACATTGAATTCTTCCAATTCTGCTAGCCCTTGCTGTCCCCTCCCCTTCATCAGCCCTCTGGTTGTCTCCTCCCCTCCCCTAGCCCTCAGGCTCCTCCTCCGCCGTTTTCCTTTTTTCCTTTCTTCTCCCCATCCCCTATCAGTCTGAAGAAGGGTTTCGGCCCGAAACGTTGCCTATTTCCTTTGCTCCATAGATGCTGCTGCACCCGCTGAGTTTCTCCAGCATTTTTGTGTACCCCCCACATTCAAGTGCAGTTTCATGCAATTTCAAGCAGGGTGCAAGGCCACCAGATTCAAATGCAGTTTCTTACCATTTCAGGCAGGGTGCAAGGCCACCACATTCAAATGCAGGTTCATATCATTTTAAGCAGGGTGAACACCATAAAACCACCATAAAACCAAACAAAACACCACATAAGCACCACATAAACACCATACTCACAGTTCAGTGGACATTCAGTGTGTTCAGTTGATTCACAGCTCAGACAGAGTCATGACCTCACCCGCCCCCATCTTGCAGGGACTGAGCCACACCCACACTTCCGGGTTTTATAATCGCTCCCCCTCCCACCGGAAGGGGTGTGGCCTTCATGGAGTGATTGACAGGAGAGAGATTCTCAACATTTTTTAAACACTGATAACACTTTTATTTTTCATTGATGGAAGAATCCTCTGCACCTGTTGAGCAGAGGGGTAGTGAGTAAGATGGCCAAAAAACATTTCAATCCAACCACCACCAACCATTTGCTGTGCATTATTTCAAACCAACCACCACCAACCATTTGCTGTGCTTTATTTCAAACCAACCATCACCAACCATTTGCTGTGCTTTATTTCAAACCAACCACCACCAACCATTTGCTGTGCTTTATTTCAAACCAACCACATTTTCATTTTCAAACCACATTAAGGACACTCAAGGTCAGTAAAACCACACTCACAGTTTAGTAGACATGTGTTCAGTGTTAATCACAGCTCAGACTGAGAGACGTGACCCTCTCGCTCCCCCATCTTGCAGAGACTGACTGAGGCACTCAACACTTCCGGGTTTTATAATCCCTCCGGAAGTGGCGTGGCCTTCAGGAGAGAGAATCTCAACATTTTTTAAACACTAATAACTCTTTTATTTTTCATCGATGGGAAAAGTCCTCCTGTCCTGCAATTTTTTACATTTATACCAAGCCAATTAACCTGCAGACCTATACGTCTTTGAAGTATGTGTGGAAACCGAAGATCTCAGAGAAAACCCACGCAGGTCACGGGGGGAACGTGCAAACTCCGTGCAGGCAGCACCCATAGTTGGGATTGAACCCTGGTCTCCGACGCTGCATGCGCTGTAAGGCAGTAAATCTACTGCTGTGCCACTGTGCCGCCCACTTCTTGCATTCTCACATTTATGCACAGATCAAGAAGGAAACACTTGGAATAATATTTGGAATCATTAAATCCCATGCATATTTATGAGGCAGATTATTTACCCAAGTGACAGGTTATAAGACATGATAAGCAATATTAAGTCCCAAATCAGCAATGCTTATTAGTTTGGCATCAAGAATGCATACGTGGGCAACCTGTCTATCAAAGTGCAAGCTTACACTCAAATGAAGGAGTTCATTTTGGATACTTTGTCTCAGGAACCACATGAGAACTCTCATGTCATTAGGGAAAGGCATAATGACACATTGACTAAGGTCAAGGAGAGTTTACCAATGGCTCTGTTTGAGGATGAAGACAAGACCATACTTACAGAGATCCACTGCTGAACAGCATTCAGGAATGGCCATGTGGAACTTTGAACATAATTTGACTAATGTGCAGACAACCATCATACACTGTAGAAAGGAGTTCATCAAAAGTAGTCATTAAGTTATGAGAAACACAACTTTCAGGCAGAAGATTTTGACTGAATGTCATATTGAATGCAAGGTAAAGTTAGCATGAATACAATTGCTTTACGCCCTACACTTGCGCACTGATCTTGAATTAGCAGTAACCAAATGGACTATTTGCCCACATTGTAGGAAATTTCAATTTAGAGGAGCTTTGCAATCATTGGTCACAGTTTTCACCAGAGATTACATCTGGATGTTTGAGCAAAAGAGAATAACAACTTCCTTGTGCTAGTCAGTAGTCATTCAACATGATTGAAGTGAAGCACATGGGTTAATGTACATGACTGAAACCTCTGCTGATGAGTTGAAGTCTATGTGTGCATGTCATAGTTTAGCTGTAGAGTTTGGTTCTGATATTGGCCTCCAGCTTTGATCAACTGTGCACCCTTTTGGAAATGGTCAGACATTATCAGACTTCAAATGGAGAAGGCTACGATTCAATCATAATTGTAATAGAAACTCTCAAAAAGCAAGTGTTGCAGAGATAGTCAAAGCTCAGAATGAACCTTTATCCTGCGGAAAGGCAAAGCAATTTGATGCATGATCACAATCCACATACTCATAGAATTCTTAATTAAGTTTAAGAACATGTTTGAGACTTATTTTATCAAATTTGACTTCAAATGTTGAAAGAAACGGTAGAGTCATGAGTCACAAATGCCATCTATACTATTACTAAAACTCTCATCTTGACCACATCCGGTTTGCGTTGTTCTTAAATTTGCGCAAAAACTGTACCCTATAGCGCTAGGATTACTCGCCACCTTATTCACTGTTCTCCTCTGCTCCAAGCCACCAACTTTTGTTCCGATCGGTGGAAGATTACAAAGGTTATGAAGATTTTAAAAATTGTGAGATCAGCAGATTGGTCCTCTCGCTTGTCAGTCACCATGAAGGTAATGTCCCTTTTGGCACACGCTGGAGAATAAATACCCGGAGGCGGGGCTGAGTCTGTGAACACGTCCACAAGCCGCCCGTCCACAAGCCGCCGAGAATAAAGCTGAAGCAGCGGAGTGTGGGCTGTGTTCGCGGGCAGGGGAGGGCCATGTTCGCACGAGGGCGGGCTAACTTCGTGGATGGGGGCGGGCTGTGTTCGCGGGTGGGGGCTGTGAGCGCGACAGGCGCAGGGGACGGGAGCAGCTGAGTGAGTCTGGAGCCGGGTCCTGGAGCCAGGAGTGCGGTCGGAGGCGCAGCCGGGAACCAGTGATCCCACCCCCCCCTCCCCCACACACCACCCCTCCCTCCACAGCCCCCCTTCACCCACACAGCCGCCCTTAACCCACACCCCCACCCCCACACATGCCCCCTCCCCCACACACTCCCCTCCCCCACACACTCCCCCTCCCCCACACACAGACCCCACCAGCTCCCAACAGGCCCCACCTGAAGCCGTCCCCCTCTCCTGGCTGCAGGACACTTCCCGCCTGAAGCCGTCCCCGTCCTCCGGCTACAGAACGCACCCGCCATTGCGTTGGGGGAACAGGTCAGTGGTGGAATATTGCATTGGGGAATGGGCTGCATTGGGGGACCAGGCCTCCTGTGTGACTTTGTCTAGTTAAGATACAAATCAGAAGGAACATTTTCAAATAAAGAATTGTGTTCATGTACTTCGTACACCTAGTAAGTTGAGCACAGTTGGTGGTGGTATATGGTAGCATTAAAGGTCATTTGGACAGGTGCATGTATAGGAAAGATTTATTGGCTAAATGCGGGCAAGTGAGCCTAGTGTAGATGGGGCGTCTTAGTTGGCATGGGAACATTTTGCCAAAGTGGCTGTTTCCTTGCTGTATGACCCGATGACTATATGACACAGATGTGGAGGAGGAATCATACCAAAGTAGATAGAACCAAAAATTATTGAAATTGATTCCAAAATAAAGCATTCCACTGTTACCTTGGTACACGTGAAAATAAAGTATCACTGAACAAAATGCAAACTGTATATTGATGAAACAAACCTGCATAGTAAACGACCATATGATGAAGTTGGATAAAAACAAAATTTCCGAATTATTATAAGATAGTGGACAAAGAACTATAACCTTCTTTAAGTTCAAAAGGAAGTCCAAAGAGTGCTAAAGTTGATTCACCAACACAATGTTTGATGGGTTCAGGACGAATCCGAAAATTCATAGCTAGATTAGATTTATAACTATGGTCCTGTCCCACTTGGAGGCGATTTTTTCGGCGACTGCCGGTGACTGTCACAGTTGTTGCATGTCGCCGAAAAACGCCGACTGGACCCTACGACAATGTCTACGACAACATCAAGCTACAGCAAGCTACCGACAACCGGCGACCTAATCGTCGTGACTTAGGACACCCACACCTGCGACAGCCTACGACAACACCTGCAAACAAACTACGACCACACAGGCGATAACCTACGACAACTGAAGTCAACCTATGTCCACCCGCTACAAGTCGCAGGAAGATAAGGTGGTCAAAAAGGCTTTTGGCACTTCAGCCTTCATCAGTCATAGTATTGAGTATAGAAGTTGGGAGGTCATGTTGCAGTTGTATAAGACGTTGGTAAGACCACATTTAAAATATTGTGTTCAGTTCTGGGCACCATGTTATAGGACAGATATTGTCAAGCTTGAAAGGGTTCAGAAAAGATTTATGAGGATGTTGCCAGGACTAGAGGTTGAGTAGGCTTGGTCTCTATTCCATGGATTGCAGGAGGATGAGGGGTGATCTTATAAAGGTGTACAAAATCATGAGAGGAATAGATCGGGTAGATGCACAGAGTCTTTTGCCCAGAGTAGGGGAATCGAGGACCAGAGGGCATAGGTTCAAGGTGAAGGGGAAAAGATTTAATAGGAATCCGAGGGGTAACTTTTTCACACAAAGGTTGCTGGGTGTATGGAACAAGCTGCCAGAGGAGGTAGTTGAGGTTGGGACTATCCTATCGTTTAAGAAACAGTTAGACAGGTACATGAATAGGACAGGTTTGGAAGGATATGTACCAAGCACAGGCAAGTGGGACTAGTGTAGCTGGGACATTGTTGGCCGGTGTGGGCCTGTTTCTACACTGTATCACTCTATGACTATGACTCTCTAGAAGGAATGCGTGACGTTTTGGGTCAAGACCCTTCTTCAGTCTGAGTGAAGATTCACCGAACAAGGGTCTTGACCTGAAACAATGGATCTTCATCCATTCCCTCTCGCCAGAGATGCTGCTTTTCCCGCTGAGTTACTCCAGCATTTTGTGTCTACCTTCGATTAAAACCAGCATCTGCAGTTCTTTCCTGCACTTTAGATTTATCATTGTTCATTCAACATCTACTTCTCAGCTGAGTGGCAGCTTTGTAGCAAGATAGCTACACTCCAGCTTTGCTCCAGAGATGCAGCCTGACCTGCTTTCCAAAAATGCTGCCTGACTCGCTGTTACTCCACCACTTTATGCCTATCTTCTTGTGGCAAGATAATAGCGTCACAGATCACTTTTGATGTATAGAGTGTAAGTAGGATGCCTTGCAAAAAAAATTACCTCAATTCATATATATTTATTCTTAATATGTTCATGATTATACATTTTACTTACTTATTTTAACACTTTTAACTCACTTTTCAGAATGACGTTTTCACTAGCAAGGCCAGCAGTGGTTGTCCATATATGATTGCCCCTACAAAGACAGCGGTAAGCTGCCTTCCACAACCACTGCAGTACTTTCAGGAATTAGATACAGTGACAATGAAGGAAAAGCCTGAAAGTAGTGGCATTTCCATTTGCCTGCTGCCCTTGTCCTTCTTGGTTTGGAAAGTAATGTTGGAGTAATCATGCTGAGTAACTGGAATGCATTTTGTTGGATGGTACACACTGCAGCCACAATACAACAGTGATGTAAGAAATTAATGCCACAGATGTTGAGGCATTCATTTCTTACCTGATGTGTATTTTCAGCATTTTCTGTTTGGAGAGTTTAGAGAGATACATCATGGAAACAGACACTTCGGCCCACTGAATCCACGTTGACCATTGGTCACCCGTTCACACTAGTTATCCCACTACATACTAGGGGCAATTCACAGAGGCCACTTAACCTACAACCCGCACATCTTTGGGATGTGGGAGAAAACCAGAGCACCCAGAGGAAACCCAAGTGGTCACAGGGAGAAGGTGCAAACTCCACACAGACAGCACCCGGGTCGAATCCGGGTCTCTGGAACTGTCAGGCATCAGCTCTACCACTGTACCGCCATGTCATGCAGCATTTTCTGTTTCTATTTCAGATTTCCAGCATCTGTAGTTTTTCACTTTTCAGTTGTGATGGAGGAACATTGTTGACAAAGTGTGACTATGAATCAAAGTGTGACTATGTTGCCTACCTAATCTACGGGACTGCTCTCCCAATTTACGCATCAGTCCCAGATGTTATTAGAGCAATGGAAGAAAAAACTAGAATGGAAATGTGATAGTTAAGGAACTTTTAAAACATTTCCTGCAAAAAGATTGTGAACTGCTGACACAGAGACAAATTGGCACCTTAGAGAGGAAGCACTCATCACATTGACTGCCAAAAGAATCCAATGCGTTGAAAAAGGTTGAGTCATCTCAAACTGATTTTTAAGCCTCAGCAAAATCATTTGTGAAAGCATCTTAACATGTTGACACTTTGATTGGAAAAGGAGGTTAGTCTAACACATTCGTTTTAGTGAGAGAGTTAAGCAAATAAATAGGGACTTTTGCATTTCAGTTAAAACTTTTAATAGTATCTCACCCATAATTTCAACAAATTTAGCCATTGTTAGCAATGATAAAATAGGGAGATTCAGTCATTGAAATTTTATTCTCCTAAACATTTTGTTCTGCTGTTAGTTAAGTGGACTGTTATCAGGATTTGTAGCATTCCACACGTGCATCGTTTTACATTTGTTCAGCTACATTAGCACAAATACAACTATTTCAGTTCACTCTGATGGATGTTTATGTCAACTTAGTGGTTGTGTGTCTTGTTGCTTTTCACTTAGTATGGCTGTATGGTAACTCAAATTTCACTGTACCTTAACTGGTACATGTGACAATAAACTGACCTTGAGAAGGGCGCTCTTTTCAAAATGGGGCGAGGTGGAACTTCTTTCATCCTAGGGTAGTTAATCTGTGGAACATTTCCACAAAGGGTTGTGGAGGCCCAGTCAGTGGATATTTTTAAGGCAGAGATAGACACATTCTCGATTAGAATGGGTGTCAAGGGTTATGGGGAGAAGGCAGGAAAATAGGTTTAGGATGCAGAGATCAGCCATGATTGAATGGCGGAGTAGACTCGATGGGCCGAATGGCCTAATTCTACTCCTAATTCTACTCCTGTAACTTGTGAACTTGTGTGAGCTGCATTAATCATTGACAGACTTCCTTGTTTAGTTTAGTTTTGAGATACAGCATGGAAACAGCTGGCCCACCTGATCCATGTTGACCACCGATCCCCATACACTAGCATTATCCCACACACTGGGAACAATTTACAATCTCTACCAAAGCCAATTAACCTACAAACCTGTCTTTGAAGTGTGGGAGGAAACCAGAGCATCCAGGGAAAACCCACTTGATCATGGGGAGAAAGTACAAACTCCACACAGACAGCACCCATGGTCAGGATCGAACCCGGGTCTCTGGCGCTGTAAGACAGCAACTCTCACCCGCTGTGCCATCATGCCGACCTACTGAGATATCACTGGATGTGATGTAGTGAACTGTAAGGAGCCACATAGCAGCAACATGATGCCTGGAACTGTAATGGATCCAATGGCAAAATTAGTTTAGTGATCTAGCAGAGTAGGAATGGAAAGCACAGTGACTCACTTACCATCTCCTTGTATTGTCAACATTGTACATGTGATAATAAACCATTACCTGTACCATTCAATTACTCAACACCGATGCACAGTAATAATTGTTTGTACCTTCGACACAATGCACTGCAGCACCTTTCTAACCCATAACATCAATCAGCTAAAAGGACAAGTGCACCAAAAGGAAGGGAGTACCACCACATGGAAGTTGCCCTCCAAGCCACACATCACCCTGACTTGGAAATATATCACCGTTCCTTCACTGTTGCAGAGACAAAGTCCTGGAACTCCTTCCCTAGCAGTATTGTGGGTATACCCACACTACAAAGTTTGCAGCGATTCAAGAAAACAGCTCACGATCACCTTCCCCAGGGCAACTGGGGGTGTCTAATAAATGCTGGCTCAGCCTGTGAAGCCTACACCCCTTGAATAAATAATTACTTGAAAAATCCTTCCCTACACCAGAACTCTTTAGTCATAGAACAGACACCTCAACAAAAGCTCGTTATCCAAATCTTTAACAAATCCTATCACTATCACTTCTAGCTTTGTTCTAAAGATGAGAGCAAAGACGTAAAGGAGAGGCGGAGAGAAAGAGGTACGGCTTAGTAGCGCAGTGGTAGAGTTGCTGCTTTACAGTGCCAGAGACCTGGTTCAATCCTCATTACCGGTTGCTGTCTGTACAGAGTTTGTATGTTCACCTTGTAACCACATGTTTTTTCTGCGGGTTCTCCGGTTTCCTCCCTGTGTAGGATTAGTGCTAGTGTATGGGGTGATCACTGGTCATCGCGGCCTCGGTGAGTCGAAGAGCCGCTGTATCTCAAAAGTCATAGTGTCATAGAGAGATACATTGTGGAAAAAGACCCTCCGGCCCAACTTGCCCACACCGGCCAACATGTCCCAGCTACACTAGTCCCACCTGCCCACGTTTTGTCCACATCCCTCCAAACCTGTCCTATCCATGTTCCTGTCTAACTGATTCTTAAATGTTGGGATAGTCCCAGCCTTAACTACAGCCTCTGGCAGGTTGTTCCATTCACCCACCATCCTTTGTGTGAAAAAGTTACCCCTCAGATTCCTATTAAATCTTTTCCCCTTCACCTTAAACCTATGTCCTCTGGTCCTCCTACTCACCTACTCTAGGCAAGAGACTGTGCATCTACCCAATCTATTTCTCTCATGATCTTATACACCTCTATTAGATCTCCCCTCATCCTCCTGAGCTCAAGTCTAAAGAAGGTTCATTAGCCATCTTATAATTTACGCCAACTGAGAAACACATGTTGGGGGAAGCTTGTGCTCCCCCGCATAGAGTTCCACACGATCTCCTCACCGATGGAACACTTAATATAAAACCACACCACTGAGACTAATAAATACTTTTACGACAACAGTGGGAAGCCCACCTGAGCCACATATCCATGTGGCAACTTTTACACAAAGGGTCGTATGTATGTGGAATTTTACACCAAGGGTGGTAAGTATATGGAACGAGCTGCTGGAGGAGGTCGCTGAGGGAGGTACTATTATAATGTTTAAAAAACTTTGAAAAATATTAGATTTTCAATTATCTCCAGGAGAGCTCTGGAGGTTTCCTTATGCCCCTGTCCCACTTAGGAAATCTGAACGGAAACCTCTGGAGACCTTGCCAGGGGTTTTGGTCACTTGCCTGGCAAGCCTCGACCGAAGCGTGAGCTGCATCTACTGACCAAAGATCCTATACGATCTTTGCTATCGACCGCACACACACACACACACACACAAACACATCGCGAAGGTGGGGGCCAGGGACAGCGGAGGAGCGCTGTCTGCGCGATGAAGAGGAAGGTAACTGGCTGCCACAGAGCACGGTAAGTCCTTTAGAGATCGCGGGAGGGAGGGAGAGAAGGGGAAAGAAGGGGAAAGAAGCACAGAGAAGGGGAGAGAGAAGGGGAAGAGAAGGGGAGAGAAGAGGAGAGAGAAGGGGGGAGTAGGGGAGGGGAGTGAAGGGGAGAGAAGGGGAGAGAAGGGGAGCGAAGGGCAGAGAAGGGGAGAGAGAGAAGGGGGGAGAAGGGGAGAGAAGGGGAGAGAAGAGGAGAGAGAACGGGAGAGAGAAGGGGGGAGAGAGAAGGGGTGAGAGAAGGGGTGAGAGAAGGGGGGAGAGAAGGGGAGAGAAGGGGAGAGAAGGGGAGAGAAGAGGAGAGAGAAGGGGGGAGAAGGGGAGAGAAGGGGAGAGAGAAGGGGAGAGAGAAGGGGAGAGAGAAGGGGAGAGAGAAGGGGAGAGAGAAGGGGAGAGAAGGGGAGAGAGAAGGGGAGAGAGAAGGGGAGAGAGAAGAGGAGAGAGAAGGGGAGAGAAGGGGAGAGAGAAGGGGAGAGAGAAGGGGAGAGAGAAGGGGAGAGAGAGAAGGGGAGAGAGAAGGGGAGAGAAGGGGGAGAACGGGGAGAACGGGGGAGAACGGGGGGGAGAAAGAGTGGAGACAGTTTTAAGAAGTTTAATGAAGTTAGCGGGCATTTTACCATCCGGCGGATCTTCTAGGTCCTGAAAACCAAAGATCCTACAGGATCTTTGCCGAAAACTCCAATGAGCCAATCAAAATGGCCGGTCAGCGAAGGAGATTGATTTCGACTGCCTGTAAGTAAATAGCAACCCCACTCCACTGGCTTCGACCAAACGGCAACCTATTTTTAGTCAAGGCCGGTTTTGGTTTTGTTGAAATAATCGCAGGAACATAGAAGAAGCCTCGACTACGCGGAAACCACTTTCCACCATTAGGGAGAGTGACCAAAACCTCCGGGAACCTCACGGAAACCTTGGGTGGGGTGCAAGGTCTCCAGAGGTTTCCATTCAGGTTTCCTAAGTGGGACAGGGGCAATAGGATAAGGATATTGAAGTGATTTGGCTACCTCCTCCAGCAGCTGCTTGCTGCTGCTGGCGCCGACGATGGCTGCCACGGTGTACTGCTCCTTGCTGTTGTCATTGTATGTCATTGTCACTTGCAGGCAGAGCACCAAGGCAAATTCCTTGTATGTGAATACTTGGCCAACAAACTTATTCATTCCTTCATTCATTCAATCATTCATTCATTCATTCATTCATTCACTTGGTAAGGTGTGGCTGCCAGGTACTGCTTCAACCAACTGCAATTCTCTGGCGCCATCAGTCTCAGCCTGAACCTCCACAGATTCAGTAGTTCCAAGTAACAATGAAGCTCACCTTCTGCTTGCAGATCCAGTAAGGTGCGGAGACCTCCTGTGAGCTGCACCACTCTGCTAAATGTCCTTTTTCAATGTAGCTTCATCCTGTGATGAATAAGCTGATACTATACCCACATCTCTTGTTCACATTGGTTCTGCTGTGGCTGCCCCTACAGTTCCCTCTCTCAGGTTCTGACATTCATCATTATCAGAATCAGAATCAGAATCAGAATGCTTTATTGTCATTGCATGTGTCACATACAACGAGATCACTGTGTCTCTCCATTTAAAAGAACTTCAAACATTCACATACATACTTTTTACACTCCCTCCCTCCCCAAACCCACCCATGGATTCACATTTACATAAATTAACACTGTCTCCCACCCCCCCTCCTTCCCCATAACCCGCTCACGAGAGAGAGTTCAGTTCCAAGATTGCTGATGGGTAAAAGTTGTTCTTGAGTCTGGCAGTGCGTGACTTTAGCGACCTGTACCTTTTTCCTGAGGGCAGCAGTGTGAAAAGGTGGTGACAAGGATGTGTAATGTCTTTCACGATATTACAGGTCCTGCTGCGGCATCTGGAGTGGTAAATGTCCTCCAGAGGGGGCAGGGGGAGTCCAATGATACCCTGGGCAGTTTATCCTCACCTGATTCCCAAAGTGATTTAATGTAAACTGTACTCATACTGATCTGAGACTAAAAAGCTACAAAACAGGGGTCCCACGTATAGTCATAGAGTCGTACATCACGGAAACAGGTCCTCTGGCCCAACTCATCCATGCCGACTAAGGAGCCCCATCTGAGCTAGTCCCATTTACCCATGTTTGGCTCATATTCCTTTCAACCTTTCTTTCTGTGTATCTATGTAAATGTCTTTTAAATGTTATTTTGCCCGACTCATCTGCTTCCTCTGGCAGCTCTCCAATAATTCTCTCAATTTGTCAATTTACCTTCTCAGCGCCAGTCTTTTGGTGAATGCTATCATAAGTAAAGTAAAGTAAATATCCTTTATTGTCCTTATCCTTAAAGTAAAGTATCCTTTATATAAGAGGAGTCAAAAAAGCACCAGCGGGATTGCAGTACCGTTTACTCCAGAACTTGTCAGATAATATTGGCATTTGATCCATGCTGCGTAATTCGTATTTACCCCTATAATAAATTTCCAAATATTATTTGAATTGGTTCAAAATACAGTGAGCCCTTGTTTTAACGGATTTCGGTTATTTCAGCTTCCTCGGCCACTTCCAGGCAGTGCCTGCTGCCACCACCGCCACCGTCGACCCTTACCTACACTCTGGGCATCTTCAGGCTACAACCATTGACTCCGCCAATCCTCGCCTCTCCCCCGGCCTCCAGCCACCAGGGTCGTCAGCTCACCTGGATTCCAGGCCCAGTTCTGGACCGAGTCTGAAGAAAGATCTTGACCCAAAACATCATCTATCAATGTCTGCATAGATGCTGCCTAAGTGTCCTTTTGTGTATTAACCAACAAATGTGGTTGCAATAACTGACACTATTCCCCCGTCATGTTCAAGATTCAAGATTCAAGATCAAGATTTCCTTTATTGTCATTCAGACCTTTCGGTCTGAACGAAATTGTGATGCCTGCAGTCATACAGGTTGGATGCCTGCAGTCATGCAGGCTGGAGGCCGCCAGCTCCGCCATTAGGCCTCACCGCAGACGGAGGCAGGGAAGGGGGATACGACACAAAAAAGTCGCATTCCCCCAAAGGAAGAGACAGAGAACAAGTTTCACCCACCCCCTAACACAACCCAACAAACTAAAACTTAACCAAAACAAGACAAAAAATACAACAGAAAAAAGTAAAAACAGACGGACTGCAGGCGAGCCGCAGCCGATTAAGAGCACCGCCACTTCCGGAGTTCCATAATAGCGAGGGTTTACTGTATGGGATGAAAAACAAATAGAAGGAAATAGAAGGTCTAACTCAGAGGGCCACTAGATAGGTATGGACTAGTTGGACCTGTAGACCTGTTTCTGCATTATATGACTATAAGAGCCCAAAACTTTCAGGATTGCACAGTGATTCCATTAAAATCAGTGATTACAGTGAGTATCAGTGACTTTTTATAATGCCTTCATTGTGTAATCCTGAAAGATTTGGGCTCTTCGTCATAGAGTCATGTAGTGCAGAAACAGGCCTTATCATTGTTGATATTGTTCTGAGCATTCCTAATAATCACTCTAATAAGATCTCTGTGATATCTGCACAGCATTCTCATGACCAATTCTGCAAACGTACTTCTCAGACAGTCATGACTGCTTCACAGGCAGCCACTTTTGGCTGCGAAAATTTATTATGTGAAAGGTTATTTTTCAGAACACCCAGCAGGTTTAGAAGTGCAGTTTAATTGCCATCATCTTTTGTAAAGGTCAACAGACAAAGCTGAGAATTTTTCTAATTCAAAATATGCAATAAAGTGGAAACATAGATACATAGAAAATAGGTGCAGGAGTAGGCCATTCGGCCCTTCGAGCCTGCACCGCCATTTAATATGATCATGGCTGATCATCCAACTCAGTATCCCGTACCTGCCTTCTCTCCATACCCCCTGATCCCTTTAGCCACAAGGGCCACATCTAACTCCCTCTTAAATATAGCCAATGAACTGGCCTCAACTACCCTCTGTGGCAGAGAGTTCCAGAGATTCACCACTCTCTGTGTGAAAAGGTTTTTCCTCATCTCGGTCTTAAAGGATTTCCCCCTTGTCCTTAAGCTGTGACCCCTTGTCCTGGACTTCCCCAACATCGGGAACAATCTTCCTGCATCTAGCCTGTCCAACCCCATAAGAATTTTGTACGTTTCTATAAGATCCCCTCTCAATCTCCTAAATTCTAGCGAGTATAAGCCAAGTCTATCCAGTCTTTCTTCATATGAAAGTCCTGACATCCCAGGAATCAGTCTGGTGAACCTTCTCTGCACTCCCTCTATGGCTATAATGTCCTTCCTCAGATTTGGAGACCAAAACTGTATGCAATACTCCAGGTGTGGTCTCACCAAGACCCTGTACAACTGCAGTAGAACCTCCCTGCTCCTATACTCAAATCCTTTTGCTATGAAACAAACTTCATTATCTTAGTTTTATATTTTAACTATTTTTGTGGTTCATTTGGACAATTTGTTTTTTATTTGTCACTTAAAATGCACATTTATATTAATAGTTTTGTTTAAGTTATTTTGCTATAAAGTAAAATTAATGTTAATTAATAATGCCAATGTTTTTGTGGATGATCAGACATGATCATGGATGATTGTGGATGATCAGCCATGATCATATTGAATGGCGGTGCTGGCTTGAAGGGCCGCATGGCCTACTCCTGCAACTATTGTCTATTGTATCAGTATTAGTTTATTACTGTCACGTGCACTTAGATTCCGCAAAAAACTTGAATGGGCAAATCATTCCAGACATATGTACAATCTAATGATACCTATGTACAACAGGTGGTGCAAAGAGAAAATATGCAGAGTACAGAATGCAGTATCTAATGACAGAAAAAGTGCAGATAAATAAAGTGTGTAAGATTCATAACAAGATAGATTGGGACTACATCCTTACCTCCATTCTTATAACGGCAGAGAAGAAGCTGTTCCTGAATCTGGCGGTACGTGTGTTCAAAACCTCCAGATTCTGCTCGGTGGAAGAAGGGAGAAGAGAACATGACTCGGGCTGAATTGGTCCTTGACTATGTTGGCTGCTTTCCTGAGGCAATGTGAAGTTGTAGAGTCGATGTGGGATGACTAGTTTGCATGTCGGGCTGGGCTGCATCCACAATTCTCTGTAATTTGATTGATCGAAAGATATAGCATGGAAACAGGACCTTCAGCCCACCGAGTCCACAACAGCCATCCATTACCCATTCACATTAGTTCGACATTATCCCAATTTCGCATGCACTCCCTACATGTTAGAGGCAATTTACAGAGGCCAATTAACCTACAAACCCAGACATCTTGGGATGTGGGAAGAAACTGGAGCACCTGGAGGAAACCCTCGGTTATAGGAAGAACATGTAAACACACAACAGGTCAGAATCAAATCTGGGTCTCTGGCACTGTGATTCAGCAGCTCCACCAGCTGCACCATGCACCACCTGCAATCCTGGGCAGAGCAGTTGCTAAACCAAGTTGTGATGTATCTCAATAGGATGTTTTCTATGGTGCCACTGAAGAAATTTAAGTCATTGGAAGCATATTCAATTTCCCTGGCCAATTGAGGAAATAGTGGCATTGATGTGCTTTCTTACAGTAGCGACAATGTGGTTGGACCAGGACAAATTGATGGTGATTTTATTGCCTAAGAACAAGTCTTTGACTCTCCACTTCAAACTACTGAACCAGACTGGGTGTGTACACACCTTGCTTCCTGAATTATTGGTGTGAATATTACAATTATAGATAATGTAAATCACATTAATAATTTAATCTCTGCCAAAGTCTCTCTTTCACAAAACAGAAATTCAGGTCCACAAGACCAGATAATATCCTGCTGAATTCCTTCTATACCTTTCCAACTTAATGACATAGTTCCTGCTACACACAATGTTATAACACAGAGTGGCACGGTGGCGCAGCTGGTACAGCTGTTGCCTCACAGCGCCAGAGACCCAGGTTCAATCCTAATCTCAGGTGCTGTCCGTGTGGAGTTTGCATGTTCTTTCTATGACTGCGTGGGTTTCCTCTGGGTACTACGGTTTCCTCACAGATTGCAAAGACAGACGGGTTTGTAGGTTAATTGTCCTCCGTAAATTGCCCCGAGTGTGTAGGGAGGGGATGAGAAAGTGGGATAACATAGAACTTGTGTGAATAGGTGAATCAATGGTCAGTGTGGACTCAGAGGGCCAAAGGGCCTGTTTCCAATGCTGTGTTTCTCAATTCAGAATGTAAAATTAAAATTAAATTAAAATACAGTAAACCCTCGTTTTAATGGACCTCTTTCTAACCGATTTTGGTCATAGCAGACTGAACGGCCAGCGTCTGCCCGCATCACCCCCAGCTCACGCTGCCTCCCCTGCCACTTGCAGTCCCGGCATTATAGTGGACAATCGGGAATAACAACATCATCTACAGTGTTCATACTTCTACTATTTCCCCAGTGTGGTTAGTCAGTGAGATAATATGCACCCTCATTATGATGATTTTTTTCAATTGTTTGACAACAAGTCCATTTGTTAACTGTTCTTCAGCTCTGAGAAGGGACGTTGACACAGCACACCATCTATAATGGTCTATGAAGACTCCTCAATGGAGGCAAGCTGTCACAATCTTCATTTGCAACAATGTGAACTGTGCAATTTTTAAGTGACTTAATTGCCATTGTGAAAACTAATAACTGAGCAATTACTAATTTATGTGCACAGGCAAATTGGTTTCTCCGTCACATATTGATTGTAATTCATGTAAAATTATAGAAATGCACTGTGGTTAATCTTTCAAATATCATATTAGAACAGGTTGAGAAAATAGTCAGTAAATAGATATAACATACAATTGGATTAATTTTTCCCATTCAAGTCTTAGTAGTTTGGGAGTACAATTTGGTCTCTGGTGACATGATAAAACAAAATATGATAATCTGTAGTTTATTATGCACCCATCGTAGTGCAACTAAAATAATAAGAATAGGCTGAAAGGACTGCCAATTGGCTATCACCCTTTCATTACTGTAATCATTGAATAATTTTAGTTTGCTACTGCCAAGGACTTCTATTGCATTTGTGTTGGAAATTTCACTTCCTTTTTTTTCCATTAGAATTCTAACATCGCACCAGTATTACAGTAATTAAACCATGAACAGCTTTAATGGGAGTAGAAAGGACAATTTTTTTTCACATCATGTTCTCAGGAGGACCCATCGTGGTTGGCAACCGACAAATTATTCGGAAAAGCTGTCACTGGTTGTCATGTAATCAAAAGCTGGAAACAATTTGTACATCGCACTGTCCCACCAGCAGCAAATGAATGCATGATTGAATAATCTAATCTGCTGGTTCTGTCAGTGGACAAAATGTAAAGCAGGAATCCCAAAAAACTATGTTGTTAAAACATGAGAATATAAGGAAAAGGGGTGTGAATGGGCCACTTGGCCTTAACAGATGGCTTGCTTTTCAGTAAGACCTTAGCTGGGCTTAACTCCACTTTGCTTTCTGATCCCTTTAATGCCTGAATTCCCTGCAGTGTAAAATTCAATCACGATGATCAGGCATTGTCATATCTCAGGCATGATGAACTCCAATGACTTAAAGCGCCTGGCACAAGAAATTGCTCTCCATCTCAATCTTCAATAGGTTTCACTTTATCCCAAGAATACACCTCCTTATTCTGGACCTTTCACCATGTGAAAAGTCATCGCAACATTCATCAAGTCTCCTTAGACAATTTTGTTTCATGAGACAGTTCCTTCGGCCTACCGAGCCCACGCCAATCAGTGATCCCCACACATTAACACTACCCTATGCACTGGGGACAATTTACAATTATACCAATCCAATTTTCCTAGAAACCTGCACGCCTTTGAAGTGTGGGAGGAAACCGGAGATCCTGGAGAAAACCCATGCAGGTCACGGGTAGAATGTATAAATTTTGTACAGACAGCACCTGTAGTCAGGAGCGAACCCGGGCCTCTGGTGCTGTAAGACAGCAACTCTACCGCCGTGCAGCCCTAAATAATAGAAGGATTAAACGAGAACTTACCGTTTGAAGTTTGATCTTTATTTTATGAGAAGTTAGAGTGAGGGATTACGTGAAGAGCCCGCCAGCCCGCATGCACGTCAATCTTCAAAGCAGCTGTATGAAACCACAGAATAGTTGCTGACCTAAGCTATAGGAAGATTAACGAAATTAGAACTACCGAATGATCTTTGTGAGAAGTAGGGTTGGAAGTGGAGGGCACATAATCCCTCACTCTAACTTCTCATAAAATAAAGATCAAACTTCAAAGGTAAGTTCTCGTTTAATCTTTCTATTTTGTTTCGAAGTCACGTGAGTGACTATGTGAAGACTTCAAAGCTCTGTGGTTTCATGCAGTGACCCAATCTGTGTGCGAAACACTTAAACAGATAAACCATTAATGGTAGGAAAAACATGAGTTATTAATATCATGATGCCTACTTGCATACATGGTCATAATGTCCTTCCCAAATCTGAGGAAGGACATTATAGCCATAGAGGGAGTGCAGAGGAGGTTCACCAGACTGATTCCTGGGATGTCAGAACTTTCATATGAAGAAAGACTGGATAGACTTGGCTTATACTCGCTAGAATTTAGGAGATTGAGAGGGGATCTTATAGAAACGTACAACATTCTTATGGGGTTGGACAGGCTAGATGCAGGAAGATTGTTCCCGATGTTGGGGAAGTCCAGGACAAGGGGTCACAGCTTAAGGATAAGGGGGAAATCCTTTAAGACCGAGATGAGAAAAAACTTTTTCACACAGAGAGGGGTGAATCTCTGGAACTCTCTGCCACAGAGGGTAGTTGAGGCCAGTTCATTGGCTATATTTAAGAGGGAGTTAGATGTGGCCCTTGTGGCTAAAGGGATCAGGGGGTATGGAGAGAAGGCAGGTACGGGATACTGAGTTGGATGATCAGCCATGATCATATTAAATGGCTGTGCAGGCTCGAAGGGCCGAATGGCCTACTCCTGCACCTATTTTCTATGTATCTATAACCGTAATCCCAATCGACTGTTGAGTTAGACAATAACTCATGCAACACTGTGCAGAATTCTATCTGCAAATACCCAGACATATGCAACCAAATTATATAATTTATTAACCTGCACTATGTAAACCTCATGCTGTATGATGAAAGGGAAAATCCATTCTATTGGCTGCTAACGAGCCATCAGCAATATCTTGAGACTATTGAATAACAAAAGAACTATCTTTCATTTCATAGGTACTAGCAAACTGAGTGCACTTGTATACCTAATGACATCCCCGATCTCTGCTCTGGTGGGTATGCTGTCAACTTCAAATGTACGCAATCCTGCTCATTTGCTTATGAGATCATTCCCAAAACAAGCTACCCTAATGTCAGTTATGACTTAGAGACCAAGCCAGAGATTGAGAAAAGGCTGTGTTCTTTATGCTGAGATCAGTTGCTGAAAGCATAATCATCTTAAAATACTGGTCCCATTAGGAAAAATAGAAGAATATTTGCATAATAATTTACTGATATACATCGCACACTACAATGAGTGTCGGCTATTAGAGTGGTCAAATAAAAGACACCCTGCATAACGTTAGTGAACAGTGGGTGAATAACCAATCATTTATTGTCCCACTTATGGTACTATAGAGAATGACAAAGCAGCACAAGCAATGTCAATTGTGCTATCACATAACCGCTTCTTCTAGGCTCAAACTGGAAGCCACACAAACCACTGTTACTTCCGTTTAAAATTAACTCACATATGTTGTTCACAAGCTTCTCATACAATCGTGCAGAGCTAGCTGCCCGAGAAGACAGGCTGCCCCAACCGTCACTCATGACTGAGTAAATAAGAGTTGCTTCAGCCGCCTACCATGGCATGAATGGATAGGCAAATTGGCACTGTTAAATTTCATGTTGCCTCATTTGTAATATCGCAAAAGGTATCTACCGCTAACCCATGTTTTATCAGCTGCAATTTTGCATATCTCCTAAAACTCGATGACACAATGCCCTTTAATCTGAGTAGGGCAGCATAGGCTTTCACCACTAGCTTTGTTATCAAAACAGCAGAATCTGTGCCTCATGTGTATAGATATGGCAGAGTATGCAACTACAAGATCGATTCTCTGAATCAGTTAAATTGCAGAAACCCAATCATCCATCTTAAACTGGGTAAGTAAACCTATAATCCGATTAGCCAAATGCTAACCCGATTCGGCCTGCACCATATTTCTGTAATCTTGAGAAGTAGCAGAAATATACCCCTCTAGTCCTTGGCCAGACCACTCATCCTCGGATGAGCTGTCACTGATTGCACTCGGAACCCCTATTCCTCTATTGATCCTACGGATGGAATTTTTTTGGCTTTTCTACCCGCAGAAGATGCATTATCTAGTTATTCATACATTTCGCTGATAACATATAATCAGAACCTAATGACTAGAGCTGAAACCACAGTCTCCTTTTGATGTGGGAATACGAGTTCCCTGTCAACTCTTGACTAAGAGTCACCATGAATACTCAGCGTTTTCCCTCAGAGTGGAAATTAGTATAATGCAAGGTTGAATCAGGAATTACCTCGCAGTCCTTTGACTGAAACCACATGTCTAAGTCACCAGAGTGCACAACACAATCTCTTCAACCCGCCACTCAATCAGGAAGACTGGTATTGAGAGCCAATGGATTATTATAAATACATTGTTGATTCACAACATGAACCTGCAGGTCAGATAAAAAATATATTATATGCCAGACTAGCTTCCCGCTGGTAACTACCTATCCCAGAAAGGATGGTAATCATGATTCCAATGAACCAGCAACTCTACTAACTGAGGAGAAATAAACCATATGTTGAGGAAGACTTCAACTACTTCATTCTACTGAGCAGTCTGATAACCTCAATCACAGATGATGATGCAGTGCTTCCCTGATCACTCTGACCCCTATGGCCAGCCAGTTCCATGATGGTCTACCCTGATCAGGGTAACCAACCTGTTCCTGCTTGGAACTTACAGAGGTTACTATGCAAGGCACCCTGCCAATGTCTCTACATCAACCTTATCTATCCCAGAGACAGTGAAAACCACTGGGCAGCCCATGCTGCCAGAAAACCCAAACCTGGGCCGACAGACTGCTCCATTTCGGAGTTTACGGAGGTTAATAACGAGACATTACTTACCAGCGTCTCTGACCCCGGGTTGATTTGCTCGTTGGAACTTCAGCGAGGTTCCATTTGCAGACCTTGTCTGTCATGCTTGTCATATCTGTTAGATAGCTGATGGTGCTGGCCAACTCCTCTTGTAGTTGCTTGTCCGTCCCTGAGGGAACAGCAAATTTAGAGGCAAGAGCAGGCAGCTCTTCCTTATGTGATTCTCGCACATCATGCATTAAAGCATGGGATACAGGCACATAGTCATGTTCAGGGTCATGTTCAGAGTCAGATCCATACTGATCTCTGACAATCTCTTAGAGTGGGAGAAATATTGCACCCCAAACCAGGCGTTGCCACATGCGTATGCCTCGGACTGCCTGTGCATGCTTCCATAACACAGAGCTTATTTTGTGACACCATCTCCGATAGTCTTTCGGGTGGGAGGAATATTCCAACCCTGAAACCAGGGTAGCTACAGGCATATGACTTGAACTGCCTGTGCATGCTTCCGTAATACGGAGCATAATATTTGGCACCATCTCCATCACTTCATTCATCCGAGTGGGAGGAATATTGCAACCCTGAGCCAGGAGCTGCTTCAGGCATATGTGCATATACTTTGGCACCATCTCCACCACTCCTTTCAACCGAGTGGGAGGAATATTGCAACCCTGAGCCAGGAGCTGCTGCCTGACATGCTTTCGTAACATGGAGCATTTCTTGTGCCACCATCTGATTCAATCTGCCACCATCTGCCACCAAACGCCCAATCACATCTGCCATAGATGTCCCAAATCATCCGACAAGACGTCCATCATTATACTTACCAGACAGGTTGCACCTGCTAGTGACTTTGAGTCCTTACTCCCTTCTGGAGCCCCAACGGAGTATTACCGGGAAGGACTGGAGCGCCTCTGGCCCCCATATGACTCGGATGAGCCGGCGTTATAATCGGAGTCACCTCTTCCCGATAGTCTGCTAGACAGAGTGGGAGAAATACTGCAACCCTGCCAGGTGTTGTCATAGGCAATTACGTTCATATGATTAAAAGAAGCATATCCCCATTAAATCAGAGATTCGACTGCTTTATCGATATGCACATAGTTGGAGTCTCTTATAAAAGAATCTCCAACATTTCCCTCTAGTGAGCGGAAATTATCATGACGCCACCAGGTGTAGCTCCCACAGGTGTCTGATAGGCACAGCTCAAAAAAGGCTTCCTAAGCCAGGAGCTCTGGACTGCAATGGCAAGTCCAATTTCACTACACCATTGGTGTATGTGATAATAAATGTCCTTTGTAATTATCATTTTAACATAAACTTTATTGGCATGATAAGATATATCGTTATATTGCCAAAGAATTAAACATGACCTTTGAATGCTATCGACTACGATAGTCACAAACGTGACCGAGTGGCAACCGCTATTAATGCCAACTCTATTTATAGCCGCCCAAAAATAAAGCATACACTATATGCTGCTGCAGTATAGATGAGCCCCTCAGTTAGCAGCAACTGTGTTTAAAATTGCTCGGTGCTACGGCAGCTGAGCTTACCTGAGCGGTAGCTCCTGGTCGCGGCTATTTTTAACTCACCGGCTGCTGCCGCAATTATGAAATCCCAGCTCCTATGGAGCCCCACAGCGGCCTGCAATTTTGGCCGCCTGCTCCCATACGGAGCTCGAACGGCAGCTGCCGCAATCCCAGCTCCTATGGAGCCCCACGGCGGTCTCCAATTTCGGCCGCCTGCTCGCGTGCGGAGCTCGAACGGCGCTGCAAAATTTTCCTCTAGCTCCTGATGGAGCTTCCACGGCGGGCCAAACCCCGGTCGCCTCCATAGCTACTTCGGGCCCGCTATTGGAGCGGCCCGCTGGAAATAAAATTGACTTACCTGCCAGAGCAGTTCGAACTGCTCCGACACGCGCGCCATGCGTTAGACGTATTGATGCGCATGCGGGCTGGCGGGCTGTTCACGTAGTCACTCACGTGACTTCGAAATAAAATCAGCCATAGAGAATAAGAACATAAACATAACAACATAAGAACAGGAGCAAGAGAAAGCTAGTCAAGCCTTTAAGCCTGCACCTCAATTCAATTCAATATTTAACCCAAAATGAGCCTTAAAAGATCTTTCTTAAGGGACTGTCCCACTTTCACGACCTTATTATTGACCTTTTTTACTCGTGGACATTTTTCATCATGTTGAAACAATGCCCCGACCTACTTGATGCCACGAGTACCTACGACTAGCATCACGACCTGCTACAACCTACCTAAGACCTCCTACGACCTCGTGACGGCTATGCTGCGAGTATGAGTCCAGGGCAAACTCGGCAGAGGTCGTGAATTAGGTTATGAAAGTGGGACAGGCCCTTAACTCTCCCAGACTTTTTGAATGCCTTAAATATATTTGTATGTCTTTGCATATATTTAATAATTCTGCCTCCATAAATCTCTGGGTCATGAAATTCCAACCATTTATGGCCCACAAACAAGAGATTTCTCATCATCTTTGTCTAAAATGAGCAGCCCGTACCTTAACATTATGCTCCCAAGTTCAAGATTGCCCCACTAGGTGAAGCATTCTCACAGCATGAGAGAAAATTGCCAGGACTAGAGGGTCTGAGCTATATGGGGAGGTTGAGTAGGCTGGGACTCTATTCGGACGCAGGAGGATGAGGGGTGATCTTATAGATGTGTATAAAATCATAAGAGGAATAGATCGTGCAGAATCACAGTCTCTTGGCCAAGTAGGTGAATTGAGAAGCAGAGGACATACGTTTAAGGTGAAGGGGAAAAGATTTAATGGGAATCTGAGGGTAACTTTTTCACGCAAAGGGTAGTGGATGTACGGAACAAGCTGACAGAGGAAGTAGTTGAGGCTGGGACTATCCCAACATTTAAAAAAACAGTTAGACAAGTACATGGTCAGGACAGGTTTGGAGGGATATGTACCAAACGCAGGCAGGTGGAACTAGTGTAGCTGGGACATGTTGGCCGGTGTGGGCAAATTGGGCTAAAGGGCCTATTTCCACACTGTATCATTCGATGACTCTACGACTCTCTATCCTCTCAATACCTCTCAAACTCTTATACTTTTAAATATGATTACCTCTCAATCTTTTACATGCCAATGAGTATCAGCTCAACCTACTGAACCTCTCTTCATACATCATCCTATTAATCTCAGGAATCAATCTGGTGAATCTTCTCTGTAATTCCCCCAATGCAACTATATAATTTCATCAATACGAAGACCAAAACTGTACTCAGTACACCTGGTGCTACCTCATTACCACCCAATAATGTTTTATCAAAGATTTCTTACTTTTATACTCCATAGTCCTAGAAATGAAAGCCTATATTCCACGAGCCTTGCTAATTAGTTGCATGCCAGCATGTTGTTCTTCTTGCACTAGGAATCCCAGATCCCTCTGACCGCAGCATTTTGTTGTCTCACCCTACTTAAAATGATAACTTGCTTTTTTAAATCTTCCTTCTAAAATGTACCAATCTCACATCTTCTCGCACGAAGCTTCATCTGCCAGCTTGTCTGCTCACAATCCATTTATATCCCTTTGCAGGGTCTTTGTGTCCTTCTCATAACTTGCTAATTCACCTATCTTGAATGCATCAGCACATTTGGCTCAAGTATACTTAGTCCGTTCATTCTCATCTTTAATATAAATTATAAATAGTTGAGGCCCCACAACTCATCCCTATGGCAACCCACTGGTTATGGAAGTGGCAGCGCTGCCCCTGCAGCTGCGGCTCGCCTGCAGTCCGTCTGTCTTTTCTTTTTGTTGTTGTTTTCTTTTGTCCTGTTGTTTTAGTTTATTCAGTTTATTTTAGTTGTGAATGTGTGGGGGGTGGGAGAAACTTGTTTTTAGTCTCTTCCTTCGGGGAGGATGCGACCTTTTCTTGTCGTTTACCCCCGTCTCCGTCTCCATCTGCGCTGAGGCCTAATCGCGGAGCTGGCGGCCTCCAACTGGGACCGACTTCGAGGCTCCGGAGGCAGAGCCAGGACTTACCATCGCGGGGCTGGCCGACTTCAGGGCTGTGAAAGCATTGCGGCGGCGACTCAACTTCGGAGCCTCGGAGGCTCGGCCGCAGGTCCAGTGGACGACAACGTCGGGAGCTTGCAGGTCCCAGGTTGGTGACCGATTCTCGGGAGCTTCCGCAACAACAGCTTCGTCCACTGGAATGGTGGGTGGCAGCTTCGACCGCCCCGGGCCGCAGAGTTTGAACTGACCCGTTCGCAGAGCTCGGATTCGGCCGCGGGACTTACCATCACTCGGCGGGGGGCCCAACATTGAAAGCCTGGATCGCCTCAACGCAGATGGAGAACAAGGAGGGAAGAGACAAGGACTTTAAGACTATTGCCTTCCATCACAGTGAGGAAGTGCCTGGTAGACTCACTGTGGTGGATGTTAAATTGTGTTAATTGTGTGTTCTGTCATTTTATTCTATGTCATGACTGCAAGGTATGTTATTCGTTCAGACTGAAAAGTCTGAATGACAATAAAGGATACTTTATACTTTATACTCTATACTTATACTGATTACCAATCCAAGAATAATTCATTTATCCCATCTCTCTCTTTGATGTTAATTATCCAATACTTTAAACATATCCATGGTTATATATTGCCCCAAGCGTTCTTATCATATTCAGTAGCCTTTGCCTGGCTAACACTCAAAATGGAGTGCAACTTTCTCTATATTTCAGTACATATGACAATGGTAATAGATGAAAACTTCAAATTCCTAGGAGTCAATATCACCAACAAATTCTCCTGGACCACCCACATTGAAGCAACGACCAAGAAAGCACGCCAACACCTCTACTTCCTCAGAAGGCTTCGGCATGTCCCCTACAACTCTCACCAACTTCTACAGGTGCACCAATAAAAGCATTTTATCAGGGTTCATCACAGCTTGGCTTGGGAACAGCTCCAGCCAAGACTGCAAGAAATTGTAGCAAATTGTGGATGTAGCCCAGCCCATCACACAAATCAACCTCTTTTCTATTGACTCTATTTATACCTCATGCTGCCTCGGCAAGGCCAGCAGCATAATCAAGGATGAGTCACACTCTGGCTACTCCCTCTTCTCCCCTCTCCCATCAGGCAAAAGTTATGGAAGTGTGAAAACACACACCACCAGATTCAGGGACAGTTTCGTCCCAGCTGTTATCAGGCAACTGAATCATCCTACCACAACCAGAGAGCAGTGCTGAACTACTATCTACCTCTTTGGTGACCCTCGGACTATCCTTGATCAGACTTTGCTGGCTTTACCTTACAATAAATGTTATTCCCTTATCATGTATGTATACACTGTAAATGAATCAATTGTAATCATGTATTGTCTTTCTGCTGACTGGATAGCACGCAACAAAAAGCTTTTCACTGTACCTTGGTACACGTGACAATAAATTAAACTGTAACTGTAACCATTTTATGTTACATCTTAGCAAATGCTTTCTGGAAATCAAAATACAACCAGCTATTGTTCAATTTTATTCACCCTGTTTGTTACATCTTCAAAGAATCTATGAACCTAATGAGCGGAACTGGGTTTTGTGTACATTGGTGAAACAGTCGGTATGGACAAAGTGGGCAGAAGGGCCTGTTTCTGTGCTGTATTGCTCTGTGACTCCATGACTTTAAGACTATACCTCAAGGACATTTATCAAACAAAATTTCCCTTTCATAAACCCATATTGATTCTGATTCTCTTCTGATTTTCTAAATGTCCAGCTATTAGCTCCTTAGTAATGGATGGCAATATTTTCCCAACAACAGATGTCGGATCAACTGTTGTATAATTTCCTGCATCCCGGTGAATGCAACAGAGCCTGAGAACCAGAGCACTGAGAACAGCAATGGAGTGTGGGAGCTGGGGCTACGCATGGATGGGGAGAATAGTAACCATGGCCCCAGTGAGTAAACATAGAGTGCAGAATCCAGAGGCTGTCAAGGGGACAGGAAGCGGGGGAACCACAGCCCTTCAAGAGGATGGGAAGCAGGGCAACTGCGGCCCCAGTGAATGGATAGGGAGAGTGGGGACACTGATCCCAGTGAAGTAATTGGGAGTGCAGGGCCAGAGCCCCAGCAAAGGGACAGGAAATTTGGGAATCAGTGGGAAGAACAGGAACAAAGATCCCAGTGATCCCAGGGAACATGGGAGCAGACTACCGGCAAGTGGACAGGAAGTGCAGGGTCCAGGTGAAGGCACAGCAAGCATTACCTGGTGAGCAAGATGTTCAACCATCCAGATTACCTGAATTGTTCAAACGTGCATTATTGGAGCTTTCCTGCATTCTGCTTTACAGCATACTAAAGCAGATAATGCCTACCTCTTCTCCAGGTCATTGCCAGGTTATTTTAAGTGACTGTAAGGTTTTGCACAGTTTTCTCATAATCCTCACCATATTACATACCACTCTTTGCTGTGTCAGCAAACATTGGTGCAATAGACTCAGCCCCATTTCCTATCACTTCTACTTTGGGAGAGATGTTGCGGTGACTATCTCCTGGCTTCATTGTTACAAGATAAATAGCTAATAGATTTCTGCTGGATACCTGAAGAAGCACCTTTGACTGCTCCTCCTGCCTTATACTTACTGTAATACACACAAGCTAGTCAATCTTTAAGAAAAAAACATCTCATGAGTCACATCAGAACGCCATCATAAGGTCCATATCTTCCAAACTTTTTTGAATGTGATACCCAAGACGCACTTTAGAACATGCCTCATACTTCCACTCATACATGCCTCAAATTTCCATTATATCTCCCAGTCTGTAAAGGTTTTCAGCACAGAGCAACTTCACATCCTCTTTCTGAAACCCAAAGGACAAAGGACAAAGGACAAAGGACATTTATTGTCACATACACCAATTGGTGCAGTGAAATTCGACTTGCCAATGCAGCACATGAATAAAGATAATACACAACATTAAAGAATTTAACAGAATTTAACAATAAACATAAAAACATCCCCCCACAATGGTTCCCACTGTGGGGGAAGGCAGCAAAGTCCAGTCCCATCCCCAGTTCATCCATAGTCGGGGCCTATTGAGGCCTCTGCAGTCACCACTACGGCAGCCCGATGCCTCAGGTCCTCTCGCCGGATGATGGAGCTCTGGCGTCGGGTGAACACTCTCAGCGGCCTGGAGTGTCTGGAGCGGCCGCCTCCTCCCAGTAGACCACAGCTCCCGCAGTCCACGAGCCGCTCTGGTCGATGCTCCGACTTTGGCGACCTCGTCGTCAGATCCCAGGCTCCGCGGTGTTTAAAGTTCAGCGCCGCCCGCGGCTGGAAGCTCCGCAGACCCCAGCTCTGCGATGTTGGTGCCGGCTGTCACAGCACTCCGGAGCTTACTGCACGGCGACCCAGGTAAGGCATCGCCCGCTCCGCGATGGTGCTTCAGCGCTGTGCCGCCGCCGAAGCTGAAGTCCTGGCCGGTCCCGGCAGGAAAACGCCGCTTCAGTCTGCCCATAGGCCGTGAGGAAGGGGCGAAGATACGGCTCGGAGAAAAACCGCATCTCCGACCAGGTAGGGACTGAGAAGAATAGTTTCCCCCTTTCCCCACCCCCCACCCCCCACATAAAAAGACTAAAAGACCTCCAAACAAAACACTTTTAATCAATAACTCTGATTCTGTAGCAGCCCGTACACAATGCATTAAAAAGACTAAAAGACCTCCAAACAAAACACTTTTAATCAATAACTCTGATTCTGTAGCAGCCCGTACACAATGCATTAATCATCAGATCATAAGTGATAGGAGCAGAAATAGGCCATTCGGCCCATCAAGTCTACTCCGCCATGCAATCATGGCTGATCTATCTCTCCATCTTAACCCCATTCTGCTGCCTTTTCCCCATAACCTCTGACACCCGTACTAAACAAGAATCTATCTATCTCTGCCTTAAATATATCCACTGACTTGGCCTCCACAGCCTTCTGTGGCAAAGAATTCCTCAAATTCCCCACCATTTATAAAGAGATAGTTTAAGTACATTGTGAACTCCTTGGTGGTTGGAACACATGATATTTAGAAATCAAATAACAATGGATAGGACAAGGTACATGGATCGGACAAGTTTGGAGTGATATGGACCAAGCACAGGCAGGTGGGACTAGTGTAGCTGAGACATGTTGGCCGGTGTGGTCATGATGGGCCGAAGGGCCTCTTTCCACACTGTATCACTCTATGACTCTATAAGTATTTAGCACACAAAAATTCCTAAAACAAAACATTAAAACATTAAAACGGATTAACATTTACCTGACCCATCTTCTCTGTAATCCCTGCTAATTGCTCTATTCTTTTAGCTATTAACGCTGTATTTTGTTTTACAATTAACATAATCTGCTTTCTTTTTGTTCTTTGAAAACGGTTTTGACTGTTTTATGAAATGACTGGTTGAAATGGATCGAACTTTCTGACATCTCAGAGCTCAAAAGATTGACCATATTAATTTGTCAATTTTGAACAATATCAGACTGAGATGCACAAATGTAAATGCCAATTACCTCATTTTATCCACAGCATTGGGAGCATGACTGAATTCAGTTAAGGTAGGTGATTCTCAGTATTTTATGTTCATTAAAAATATAGGTCTCGATTTGTATGGGCTACTGCAGCTAATACTGCTTTTAATATGTAAATGTAATTCCATCCTTTGAATTTAATATTAAATTAAGACTCACTGGGTTTCATAGCCTCCTTTGGTCCAATTTCCTTATCTAAATAATTAATGGCATGTAAAATAAATCTCTCGTATATTTGTATTCTGGTACAAAGCAGAAATCCCTTGGACACTGGATCTTGAATTTTTAATTCCAACAATGTTGAAGTGACTCAATTAATTTGTAATGTACAGAGTGAAAGAGCAAATGATAATGATACCATTAGTAATCTTCAAGTGAATCGCATATTCCAAAGCAATTTGCTCGATAAAATGAAAAATAATCCTATAATTGGCATGTAAAAGTACTATATGGGACCGTAGCCACTCGTCTGAAATAAAATGAATGTTTCTGTAAGGAAAGGTAAGGTAAAGGTGGCACAGTGGCGCAACGGTAGAGTTGTTGTCTTACAGCAGCAGAGACCCGGGTTCAATTCTGACTACAGGTGCTATCTGAATGGAGTTTGTATGTTCTCCCTGTGACTGAGTGGGTTTTCTTCGGGTGCTCCAGTTTCTTTCCACACTCCCAAGACGTATAGGTTTGAAGGTTAATTGGCTTTGGTAAGTTGTAAAATTATGCTTAGTGTGTGGAGGTTAGTGTGCGGGGTGATCGTTGGTCGGCGCGGACTCGGTGGGCCGAAGAACCGGTTCCCGTGCTGTATCTCTAAAGTCTAAAGAAAGGAGCAGAGAAATATCAGTTAGCACAGAATAACACCCTTTCAGTTAGAAATAAACATGATACAATATTGTGCACCATATAGCATCTACCATAGAACATTTATATTATTGTTCCATATTCCACACAACAGAATATGGAACATTAGCAAATAAAGAAAGATTTGAATTTATATTCCTGCACATTCCATTTGGACATCATGGGACTGAGAAGCAGAAATAGACCAATCAGTCCTTTGTAATTACCCTAACATTCAGTAAAATCCTGAATGATCGATACATCAGTGAAACTTCCTGCATGAATCTCTGCATCCCCTTAAATGCAAAGATCTCAGCATCTCTGTCTTGAATGCATTCAGTACCTGGGTCTATTGCAAAGATTTACAATCTTCTGGATAAAGATAGACACAAAAAGCTGGAGTTACTCAGCAGACCAGCCAACTACTCTGGAGAAAAGGAATAGGTGACCTTTTGGGTCAAGAAGGGTCTTGACACAGAGATGCTGCCTGTCCCACTGAGTTACTCCAGCTTTTTGTGTCTATCTTCAGTTTAAATCAACATCTGAATGCCTTCCTACACTTCTCTATATCACTGTTCTTTATGACTGGCCCCTTGTTTTGAAACTGTAACCCTTGGTTCTGGAGACCTTAGCTAAAGAAAACATTCACTCTCTACCTACCCAGTAAGAATTTTATGAATTTCAATGATGTCATTTTGCATTCACTATTCTTTTTCCATTTAAATTAATGAAACACAAAATCAACTAGACTCAATTTTGTGTTTACAATCTCTCTGATTTTTCTGTATATGTTTCAATAATCAGGCCCTTTGGCCAGACTGTCACCATCATTGCCATGGATTTTGAGTCTGTATTGTATTGTATTGTATTGTATAGTACAATCATATTATCCATATCACATATCACTATCACATATGATGAAAGAATGGTGTGACTGGGCTTGTATTCACTGGAATTTAGAAGGATGAGAGAGGATCTTATAGAAACATATACAATTATATCACATTTATGATCAATTGTTACTAATCACTATTATTATTTAGTATATTCATATTTAACCATACATATAACTACTAATACTTATTAAATATCAATATTACTACTAAAATTATTAGCATCTATATTATTCATAATTATTCATTACTGTGTATGATTAATAACAATGATTAATAACTAACAGTTTCTGGTTAACATAGAAATAGTTTATATACATATATCCTATAGGAATATAAGTAAGAGGTAATTTAGCCCATGTAATAATAAGGTTTGATGGTTTTCCTCTTTATTTTTCAATTAAAAATTAAAAATACATACTTAAAGAAGATATTAATACGTTATTTAGAGAATAATAACGTTGTTAATTTTTGCTGATGTTTACCTTTTTTGGGTTACAAAAAAAAAAAAAATTAAATTTGCTACTCCCAAAGAAGTTATTTGATTGTCAGAAATATTATCGCAACCGCTTCCGGTTGCGACATGCTCTGCTAGCAGTCGCAAACTTTTTAGCTCCGCTGAAAAAATCGCGATTTTTCGCGTTAAAATCGGGTCTGGAGGTCGGGACCGTTTTTAAAAACTTACCGGAGCTTCATGTCGCGGTGCTGATGACGTCATCAGTAAGCGCCGCGATTTTAACGGAGGGAAAGTCATTTTAAATGAAAAGTACATCTCCAGGTCAGAGCCCACAGAGGAAAATCTCAAAACATCTGCTGAAGACTCTGGAACAGCAAGAAACTTCAGAACTGACCTCTGGAGAGGTCTCTGGAATGGCTACTCGATCTGCAAAAGAGAAAATCGAAATGGAGGACTTAAGAAACTCGGTAAGAGATATCAAAAATGATATGGAAGCTGGGAACAGTAAATTGATAGCCGGTAATGATAAAATACTTGAGGGTATTGAGGCTCTCCAAAAAAGAATTGAAGGTGTGGAAAAAGGACTATCGATAAAAATTGAAAAGGTGGCAGAAGAGACCACAAAGATGTTTGAGGCTGTGCACGAAACTGTGGCTGCAAATGCATCTGCAGTGAATGATTTGGAAGCTGCTGTGGAAGTGATGGCTGGAGAGATGCAGACTATGAAGTCAGAAATAGATAGTCTCAAGAACCAAGTCACAAAGGTTTCGAATAAATGTGTTGACCTAGAAGCTCGCTCAAGACGCCAAAATATAAGAATACGTGGTGTAAAAGAGGGAGCTGAGGGGGACAATGTTTGTGAGTTCGCTGCCAACCTAATTAAACACGTACTGAAGCTACCAGAAGTACCTGTAATTGAAGTAGCACATCGACTCCCCAGATTTAAATCAAGATCTCAAGGAGAACGTGCCTACCCACGACAGATCATAATTAAACTTCGGGATATCTCAACAATGGAAGCGCTGATGAAAAAAATCAACCACGGAGAGAAGATGATGTACAGAGGTGATACTATTAAACTCCTACGGGACTACCCTTATGAGATTGAGCAAAAGAGAAGAAAGTTCTCACAGACCAGAGAAGTTCTTTATGGTGTTAAGGGAGTTTTGTGTGGAGTGTTTTATCCGGCTAGAATGCGTATCACCTTTGAGGGAGTGTCAAAAACATTCACTAATTCGGATGAATCTCTCAAATACGCTCAAGAAATCGCGACTAAGGCTGCATCAACTGGAGATTGAAAACCAAGACGACAGGAACAAACGAACTTGCTTATTCTTCCAACAAGAGTATCACAAGGAAAGTGAATTAACTGAACACTGATTTTTTATTTTTTATTTGACTTCAAGCAACAGATTCTTAGTGAGACGTGGCTAGACATTATTATCTTCGCTGGAACATTGTGCTATGTAATTCAAGGACACTACGTGCTCAAACGAGGAAAACCTGATAACACGAGACGAACTGCTGGGCTGAGAGTGAAAAACATCACATGGCTTATATTGTTTATAAAAAACTGAAAAAACTGAGAACTAATAATAATTAACAATTAACAATACTAATATAGAAATAGCAATTGAAATAGATAAAAAATGTGCAGTCTGCTCTGTTTAGCAGATAACAGCAAGTGCTATGCAGCTCGAGAGTGGAGGGAGGGGGAGACCGGGTACCTGGCATAACTCCAGGAGCCAGACTCCCGTTAACCCTTCCAGCGAACAGCTCATTTTTAACAATATTAAAATCAATTTAAAATAGTTAAGAGATAATATACACTCGAGGTTGATATGAAAAATATATACGGCTTATATAGTTTTACAAAATGCTGAGAATTAATCATAATTAATAATTAACAATACTAATATAGAAATAATATTTGAAACTGATAAAACTGTGGTGCCTGCGTCATAACGCAGACAGCAGTTATCACCTATGTTCGCAGCTCGTGGAGAGGAGAGGAGATCAGGCACCTGGCACAATTCCAGGAACCTGACTCCGATTAATCCACTCAGTAAACCGCTCACTTTAACAATACTAAATTCATTTTAAAATAGTTAAGAGATAAAGAGTGAGTAGGATATGGAATCGAATACATTTGACACATATATAAATTGTAACTGGGTGAAACAGAACTGAATTGGAAACGGTAATGACCCCATAGATTTTGGGTAATAAATACAGCGGGGCTAACTTTATACCAACTACGCCGGAAGCGTTATGGATGTCGTACCCCACAGACGAGTGGGCCACTCACTACGGTGTTGAAATTTTAGACACCGTAAATTTATTTGATTTATATATATTTTTTTTAATCACAATATGTCACATCTGTGTGTTTTTTCTTCAAGGACAATCGCGCAGGAGAACTACCAAGGAAGTCTATAATAGAAATACTCCCAAAATAACCAGAGTCCGGAGGTATGAACGCACCACAATAATTAAGGTCATTAAAACTGGTAAAAATGCATGACGACAATCAAAAGAAAATAGGAGGAATCACATTATGTAGTTGGAACATAAGGGGGATTAATGAACCTATTAAAAGGGGCAAGATACTAGCTCAGTTGAAATCATACAACACGGACATTGCGTTTCTACAGGAAACACATCTTAAACAGCAAGATCAGACAAGACTGAGGGCGAACTGGATAGGCCAAACATTTCACTCTTCATTTACCTCCAAATCTAGAGGTACTGCAATTATTATTCGTAAAGGAATTCCATTTAAATCAAAGAACACTATTTTAGATAAGGAAGGGAGATATCTTATAGTAGCAGGGGAGATCAATAATATGCCAATTACGCTGGTAAACATATATGCGCCTAACTTTGATAACCCTCAATTTTTTAATAAAATTCTGAATATAATTGCAGAATCTAATTATCAAAATGTTATAATCGGAGGAGATTTTAATTGTGTTTTAGATCCTTATTTAGATAAATCGATGCAAAAACAAAAAGGTCAGACGAAATCTAAAACCAGTGAACTCTTACACACATATATGGAAAACACAAATATAACAGATGTATGGAGGATTGCAAACCCGACGGGAAGGGATTACTCGTTTTATTCAATGGTGCATAAAACATATTCACGGATAGACTATTTTCTTGTGGATACAAAATTAATTTCGCAATCTCTGAATCCTAAATATCATATTAATGCGATCTCAGATCATTCTCCGTTAACTTTTGTTCTAAAACTAGAAGGAATGTCTATGAATAAACCGTTCTGGAGGTTTAACTCACAAATTTTAAAAGACCCTCAAGGGAGTATCTATCTAAAAAAACAGATGGATCTATTTTTTGAGTTAAATGATACACCAGAGATATCCCCCACGTTATTATGGGAATCCTTCAAAGCATTTATAAGAGGAGTCATTATTTCATTTCAAGCTTATCAAAATAAAAAGAATAAGAATGAACAAAGACACTTAGAAGATCAAATAAAACAGTTAGATATAGATAATGCTAAAGACCCAACTATGGATAAACATAATAAAATACTACTACTGAAATTTCAGTTAAATAAATTACTGTCAGAGAAAGTTATAACATTATTTCAAATCACAAAACAAGAACACTTCGAATTCGGGGACAAACCCCACAAACTTCTAGCACGACAACTTAAAAAACGGGAAAAAGAGAATGCAATATTAAAGATTAAATCAGATAGAGGGGAAGTATTAACACTACCCAAGGATATTAATAAAAGATTTGCTCAATTTTACCAGAATCTATACACATCTAAAACGTCAATAGACAATAATAAAATCTCAGAATTTTTAGATAATTGTAATCTACCACAATTAGAACGCAGGGAACAAGAGGAACTGGGAGCACAAATTACTTCTAAGGAGATAGAAGACACAATAAAAACACTAAAAAATGGAAAAACACCAGGACCAGACGGATTCAGTAATGAATTTTATAAATCTTTTTATGATATAGTTACTCCACGATTACAAAAAATGTATACATATGCTTATAAAGAGCAAAACCTACCTGAAACACTAGCGGAATCAACGATCATATTAATACTTAAAAAAGATAAAAATATAGAAGAACCAGGATCATATAGAGCTATTGCTTTGTTAAATACGGATCAGAAAATAATAGCAAAAACATTAGCCAATAGATTAAGCAAGTATGTTAGTAGACTAATACATGAGGATCAAACAGGATTTATACCTAAGAGACACTCATTTAATAATTTGAGACGTTTGCTTAACATAATGCATTCACATAAATCTGATGACCAAGAGTTAGCTATCATCTCACTGGACGCAGAAAAAGCGTTTGATCAAGTAGAATGGGACTATATGATCAAAGTATTGCAAAAATTCCAATTGGGAGAAAACTTTATTGCATGGATAAAACTACTATATAACAAACCTACGGCTAGAATACTAACTAATAATATATTATCTTCAAAATTCGAATTATCTAGGGGCAACAGACAAGGATGTTCACTATCACCGCTGTTATTTGCTTTGGTAATTGAACCCCTTGCTGAAAAAATAAGAACACACTCGAATATTCACGGTTATAACACAAAATATTCAAATAACAAACTATCCCTATATGCTGATGATGTACTACTGTACATCACAAAACCACAAATTAGTATACCAAATATATTAAACTTAATTGAGGACTTTGGATCCTTTTCAGGATATAGAATAAATTGGAACAAAAGTGAAATTATGTCGATTAAACCAAAAGACTCAACACATCTCAGGAAATTCCCTTTTAAAATAGCTATGGAAAAATTCAAATATTTAGGAATTGAGATTACTAGAAATTACCATGATATGTTTAAAGCTAATTATAATCCCCTACTTAAGAAATTAAATAATC
The DNA here is from genome assembly GCA_038087875.1 of Malacoraja senta. Classification (NCBI taxonomy): domain Eukaryota; kingdom Metazoa; phylum Chordata; class Chondrichthyes; order Rajiformes; family Rajidae; genus Malacoraja; species Malacoraja senta. Next base: position 267,573,662 of record CM075977.1, on the reverse strand, counting down.
TGATTAAATTTTGGAAAACACTTCCGATGTCCTTAATAGGTAGGATAAATGCTATAAAAATGATTTTCTTGCCACAAATCCTTTACCTATTTCAATCAATACCTATATATCTCCCAAAAAAGTTTTTCAAAAAACTGGACTCAGACATTACAAATTTTATATGGGATTACAAATCCCACAGAATACAAAGAACACACCTTAACAAACGAAAAGAGTTGGGGGGTCTAGCGCTCCCTAACTTTATGTATTATAACTGGGCAGTAAATATTAAAAATATGATTCACCTGCTGGACAATTCTGCCCAGCAGGTGGACTGGATTATAATGGAAAAAGGGGATTGCTCCCCGAATAATATAGGAGCGATTATTCTCTCTCCAATAAATTTGAATAATAAAAATTATAATAAAAATCCAATTATATATAGCACTATTAGAACATGGAAGCAAATAAAACAGAATCTAAAATTAAGAAACCTATCTCTCTTAATACCAATAGTCAATAACCCATCGTTTAAACCTTCAATCATAGATAAAGCATTTATACAATGGGAAAGAATGGGAATCAAAACGCTCGAAGATCTGTATGAATTAGAAAAATTACTATCATTCCAACAACTACAACTGAAATATAATTTGAAAAATAATCAATATTTTAAATATCTACAAATCTGTGACTATTTGAAAACACACACAAAAGATTATTATAATATGCCTTCCGACTTACTAGATGAAGCAATGAAGACAAAGGCGGAATCAGTTAATTTAATATCATACTTATATAATATCATCTTAAATATAGAAATACCCACAACAGATGGAATTAGAAGAGATTGGGAACAAGATCTAGGTATAAAAATTTCAAAAGAGAGTTGGGATAATCATTTATTACAGGTGCATAAATGCTCGATCAACGTACGACATACGCTTATCCAATTTAAAACATTACATAGATTATATTATTCAAAAACCAAACTAAATAAAATCTTTCCTAACGTCTCACCAATCTGTGATAAATGTATATGTCAAGAAGCTACCATAGCACATTCTTTTGTTTTTTGTACAAAAATCCAAAAATTCTGGTTTGAAATATTTGATATTTTTTCAAAATTAATCAAAATAAAACTGGTACCAAAACCAGAATGGATTATTTTTGGAATATCGGAAGGTATTCCTGAATTAAACGTGTATCAGAAGAATTTACTCAATTATGGGCTAATAATGGGAAAAAAGCTTATACTTAAATTCTGGAAAAATGCGCCCACACCAACAATAAAAATGTGGACATCAAATATGTTGGAAACATTACATCTGGAAGAGATGAGATTCCTCCTAGTAGGCAAAGTAGATCAATTTCAAAAGACGTGGTCTACGTTTTTGGACCTATTACAAGCATGAGGTGCAATAGTAATTTAGAAAAACAAATAAATAAATAAAAGGTATCTGGACCTGGTAATGGGAGGTAAAATAAAAACAGACTTGGTTGGTAGTTCCTTCTCTATGAAGTATGGTATAAGAATTATAATAGAGCGATTGTTCCTTCTTTCTTTCTCTTTTTTTTTCTAGGGTCTATTTTCTAACTTTACTTCCTTCTCTAACTTCTTTTCTAAGGGGCTTTCTTTTCCCAACACTCTTTTGCACTTCACAACCTTTGTGCACTTTCTTCACTTTTCTTACTTCTTTCTTTTTCTTTCTTAAAGATTAAAAAAGTGAAGCGGTACAAAAAATGTATTAATATATACGTGTTGTACATTACTGTAATCTACCGTACTTCTAAAAAATAAAAAATAAAAAAAAAAAATAAAAAAAAAAAAAAATAAATAAAAAAAAAAAAAAAGAAATATTATCCCTTTTTTTTTTTTAAAGCACGGAGCTAGGATTTTTTCTTTTACAAAGGCTACGGATGTCTTTAGAATTCTAGCCACGCTAGTGTGGCTATCACTAACTACACTAATTGTAGATGTAGTTTTTTTTCTTTCACTCTATACTTATCAACTATATCACTTTTTTCACTTTAAATATTGTTAGAATTTTAAGTTTGAATGGAACTACAAGGTTAATTCAAGGAGATGTGTTCGGATGAACGATGTATGTCATTTAAAATTCATCTATCTGAGGTTCGGGAACAGGATCAGGTTTTATGTGTTGTATCTTCTGCTCGGCTATAGACCACCCTAGAAACAATATGCTAGATGGTAATATGACAAGAGGGGGTGAAGGAATAACGTTTTGTAGTTGGAATGTTAAGGGAATTAATGAACCAATTAAGAGAGGTCAAGTTTTAGCACATTTAAATTCACTCAAGACAGATATAATATTCCTCCAAGAAACACACCTTAAAAAGGAATCACAATATAGACTAAAAGCTAAGTGGATTGCTGAATCGTACCATTCCTCTTTTTCACACAAGTCCAGAGGAGTTGCAATATTAATTCGTAAAGGAATATCTTTTAAGCATTCATCAACAATAGCGGATATAGATGGTAGATATATTATATTAGTTGGAGAGTTAAACGGAAAAAAAGTGATTCTTCTTAATGTATATGGACCTAATTTTGATAATCCTATGTTTTTTAATAAGACACTTAATATAATCCCAGAATTTACACAATATAAATTAATAATTGGAGGAGACTTCAATTGTACATTAGACTCTTATTTAGTTAGATCATCAAGGCAAAAAAAAGTAAAATCTCAATCAAGTGTATTTTTAAATTCATTTATTAATACCACTAATATTAAGGATGTCTGGAGAATTGAAAATCCAACTGGACGGGAATACTCATTTTACTCACCGGTACATAAAACATACTCAAGAATAGATTATTTTTTAGTTGACTCCACGTTTATCCCATTTACTTATAACTCAAAATACCATAATATTATAATCTCAGACCATGCACCTGTAACATTTATGATTAAATTAAATGGAATGTCCGAGAAGCAAGCATATTGGAGATTTAACCCACAAATATTGAATGAAAGATCATGCCAGGAATATCTTATTAAACAGATTCAAATATTTTTCGAGACTAATGACAACCCTGACACATCTGTTTCTCTTATTTGGGAAACATTTAAAGCGTTTGTCCGAGGCGCATTAATTTCTGCCCAAGTATTTTATAACAAAGAGAACCGGATTAAACAACAAACATTGGAAAGGGAAATAAAGAAACTAGATATAGAAAATGCGAGAATGCCATCTATGTTAAAACATAATAAAATTGCTGTATTGAATATAAACTAAACAAAATGTATTCAGAACAAGTAATAAAACTTTATCAACACACTAAACAATTACATTTTGAGTTCGGAGACAAACCACAAAAACTCTTAGCACGTCAGCTACGGAAAATGGAGGGGGAAAAAATAATTCATAAAATTAGAACAGATACAGGAGAATTATTAAAACTGCCCAAGGATATAAATGAGAGATTTCTCCAATATTATCACAATCTTTATTCAACTAAAACTGTAGTACAACCAGAAGGAATAGCAGAATTTTTACAAAAATGTAATTTAAAAGGTTTAGACTCAAAAGATAGAGAATTATTAGAAGCGGAGATTACGATAAAAGATATTGAAGAGTCTATTGGATCTTTAAAAAATGGTAAAGCAGTAGGACCAGATGGTTTAGGCTCTGAATTTTATTAAAAAAATTACGACTTGCTCTCTCCACGTTTACAAATGCTGTATGAGCATATTTATACTCAACAGAAACTCCCAGATACCTTAAACAAATCTATAATAACACTTATTCCTAAAGCTGATAAGGATCCGGAAGATCCAGGATCATATAGAGCAATTGCACTTTAAAATACAGATCAGAAAATACTAACTAAAATTTTAGCGCACAGATTAAGTACAGTGATGAATAAATTAATACACCCTGACCAAACAGGCTTTATTCAGAAACGGTATTCATATTATAATCTAAGAAGATTATTTAATATAATATATTCAAAGAGAATTATTAATGAAGATCTAGCAATAATCTCACTTGATGCTGAAAAAGCTTTTGATCAGGTGGAATGGCCCTATTTATTTTCGGTGATGGTAAAATTGCAGATGGGCGAGAAATTCTGCGCATGGATAAAACTGTTATATACCAACCCTACGGCTAGAATATTAACAAATCAAAGGTTATCATCTAAATTTAACCTATCTAGAGGTTGCAGACAAGGATGCCCGTTGTCTCCATTGTTATTTGCGCTTGCTATTGAGCCACTTGCAGAAAGAGTTAGGACTCATCCAGAAATATATGGGTATAACACAAAGGATACAGTGAATAAAATTTCTTTATACGCAGATGATGTATTAATTTACATTACAAAACCAGAAATTAGTATTCCAAATTTATTAAAGATAATAACCCAATTTGGTTCACTCTCTGGATACAGAATAAATTGGAATAAAAGTGAAATTATGCCAATAAGGGAACATAATAAACATATAATACAACAATTTCCGTTTAAAATAGTAAACCAAAAATTCAAATACCTAGGCATTTATGTCACTAAGACATATACATCATTATTTAAAGCAAATTTTCCCCCATTACTGAATAAACTACATAAGAATATTCAGTATTGGAAAACACTTCCTATCTCAATGGTTGGTAAAATTAATGCCATAAAAATGATTTTCTTACCGCAAATATTATACCTTTTTCAAACAAATCCGATATACTTGTCAAAAAACTTTTTTTAAAAAGTTGGATTCCATTGTCAGTGACTTTATCTGGGATTATAAGAATCATAGGATAAGCAAAAAACATCTGTGCAAATCAAAAATAAATGGAGGCTTGGTTTTACCAAACTTTTTGTTTTATTTTTGGGCAGTTAACATTAAAAATATGAATTTTTGGTTGGAAGAAATAGATCAACAACCAGATTGGTTAAAAATGGAAAAGGAAGATTGTTCACCTTTTGAAATCGGTTCGATACTATTTGCTACTTCTAAATTAAACAAAAAAATTTATAGGGAAAATCCTATAATATATAGTGCTATGCGGATTTGGAAACAATTAAAAAAGACATTAAAATTAGATAACTTATCACTTTTTCTTCCAATTGTGAATAATCCTTTGTTTAAGCCCTCATGGTTGGACAAAGGTTTTACACAATGGAAAAACTATGGAATTAAAAAGATGGGACAACTTTACAAGGAAGGCACTTTTCTTTCATTTCAGGAGTTGCAATAAACTTATGGACTTCAAGTAAATGATTTTTTCAGATATCTTCAACTTTGAGATTATGTAAAAGCAAATACTCAAAACTTTAGAATTAGAAATTCAGAAATTCTTGACGACTGTTGGAATAAACATCCTAATACAGAAAAATTAATATCTTACATATATAATATTTTATTAGACAGCGATATCCCATCGACGGACTTACATAGACAAACATGGGAAAAAGAACTAAATCAAATAATAACGAAAGATACTTGGGAAGAAAGTTTACAACACATACATCAATGTTCATTAAATGCCAGACACTCTCTAATACAATTTAAAGTAATACACAGGTTACATTATTCTAAAACAAAATTAAATAAAATCTTCCCACATATTTCACCGATATGTGATAAATGTCAACATTTAGAAGCTAACTTATCTCATATGTTTGCAAATTGCATAAAAATTAAAAAATTCTGGGCAAATATTTTCAGAATAATATCTAAAGTGACCAGCACTCAATTAGACCCGGATCCAAAATTAATAATACTAGGAACATTAGAACTAAATCAAACATTTACAACAACTCAAAGAAACTTTATTGATTATAGTATAATAACTGGGGAAAAATTAATTCTAAAATTCTGGAAATGCCCTATAACCCCCACAATTAAAATGTGGATTATAGAAATGACGGAGACCTTACACTTGGAAAGAATTAGACTTGTCCTGTTGGGCAAACCTGAACTATTTGCTGGAACATGGTCTCCCTTTATTGATTATCTAAAGGGTCAGAACGGTTCAGCACGAGAACCTGACTAGCACTCGAGCCAAGGAATAGATGAAATGTTATATTCTGAAATGTACGAATATATCTCGAATGAAGTTTTTTATCTTAGTAAGTTATTCCATTCTTCTTTATTATTTCTTTCTTATTTGTTTTCTTTGTTTCTTTTTTTTTTTTTTCTTTTCTTTTCTCTCTTTTCTTTCTTTATTTCATCTATCTTTTTAGTTCTATTTAGTTTTTAAAAAAAATAAAAAATAAAAGTATTGGAGACAATGTAATAATATTTGACAATATTATTAACTTAAAAATGTAAGACTGGTAACGACTTTAATATGATATGTATTTGCCTCCAATAAAAAATGTTTTCAAAAAAAAAATTTTAAAAATAGAAACATATACAATTATTAAGGATTTGGACACGCCAGATGCAGGAAACATGTTCCCTGTTTTGGGGGAGTCCAGAACCAAGGCCACAGTTTAAGAATAACGGGTAGGCCATTTAGAACTGAGATGAGGAAAAACTTTTTCACATAGAGAGTTGTGAATTTGTGGAATTCTCTCCCACAGAAGACAGTGGAGGCCGATTCACTAGATGCATTCAAAAGAGAGTTAGATAGAGCTCTTTCGGCTAGCAGAATCAATGGATATGGAGAGAAGGCAGGAACGGGGTACTGATTGTGGATGATCAGCCATGATCACATTGAAAAGCGGTGCTGGCTCGAAGGGCCGAATGGTCTACTCCTGCACCTATTGTCCATGTATCTATGTATGTATTATCCGATGTGCTCCTATAGGGTTCCATGTTGATGTCCTTCTCATTGTTAGTAATGGTTATGACCAAAAACTAAGCATTTTATTTTTCACTTGTGTTAATTTCCAGACTCACTCTTTTATTGCTGGCTATAAAACACACAACAATAATAATTGATTTCTTTTCACTATTGATTCAAATTAAACCAAGTATATGTTGTTCTTTCTGCTCAGAACTAATTAACACACAATTGAATTGTGGTTTTCATGAAGAAAAGGGAAGTTTGAAATATTCATGACAACTAAATGTAGGCTCAACAATGCATTTCTCACAAATACTGCCTTCGATAACTAACTCCAAGTGATAATTGCTTATTATCATAAGAAGTTTGTTAATTGCTATACATCAAAGTGGTTAGTAGTCTATTTGGTTGACAAATGTCACAGCCCTGTGACAGGATGGCTATGGAACTGAAATCAATGTTACTGTGAGGTGAAGTTCCTGGCAGGGGATTCCCATGGGTGAATCCCAATTTAGAAGAAAGACTGCGTGCTAAAAAGCTGCAGATGCTGGAGCAAAGAAAGACAAACTTCTGGAGGAAAACAGTGGGTCAGGCAGTACCTATGGAGGGAAATGGATAGTCGACATTTCCGGCTGCGACCTCTCATCTGGACTGAGAGAGAACATAGGCGAAGAATAGAAGAGCTGTTAAAATCACAGATGGAGAGCAGTGAAAGAAGTGTTGCACAGACTCCAAATGAAGAGAAGAGGACAACCTCTTCAAAGTGGGCATACCTTGAAGAGTCTTTTCAGTGGAGCAGTAGAATAGAATCCAAAGGAGTGGTCTCGACCTGAAACAGTGAATGCCCATTTCCATCTTCAGATGCTGCCTGATACATTGAATTCCTACAACATATTTGTATTTGTTGTAAGACTTAATTTATCATTTTATTTCACATATAGAATGGATGTCTATTTTCAGGTGAAATCTATAATGGCAATTAGTCCTTTGTTATTTTAGATGTGTCAAATTTGTGCACCAACTCATTTAGAATGAGCAAAGCAAGGTTTCCTTCCACTCTACTGTTTCTTCCTGACCTGCCCTAAATATGACAAAAGATTTATTAAAGTAATAAGAACAACTGAACCATGGTGGTGATAACAAGGAAACCAACTGGCCCTTGTCAAACCTTCATTTAACTGCTCCAAGGAGTAAAGATTAAGATGTGAAAGTGATCTTTTTGTCTTAGGGAATTCATGTAATAAAAAAGCTTTTATTTATTGTAGAGAACTGTTTACGTGAAGTCCAAATTGGACTTGGTACAAAAATAGGGAAATTGATAACTTGGGTATTTAGTGAAGAGGGGAAAGAATGTGTAGGAAGGAACTGCAGATGCTGGTTTTTCCTTCCCTGTCTGAGCTGCTGAGTTACTCCAGTATTTTGTGTCTATCTGTAGAAATAAGGGGGAGGTAAGACAGAGGATTCCAGAAAATCGGTAGAACCAGATGCGGGGAGATATGCTGGGCAGATGGAGGGTAGGAGAGGTGGAAGGAAGTAGGGGGGAGGGGAGTATTGAGACCAAGGACAAATAAACAGGATGGCAGAATGGATGTAAAGGGGGCAGATGAAATAAAAAATGCGATGTTTAAGAGAGAAAAAAAGAACAATTATAAAGAAGAGAGCATAGGTCTTGAAGAGCGCAGGAACAGAATATTAATGTTGTACCCCTATTGAAGAAAGGATTCAAAGCTATGGGACTATAGACCAGTGAGCCTAGTGTTAGTGGTGGGAAAGACTGGAAGGCTTATTTTGCTTATTTTGAAGAGGTGACAAAGAAAATTGATCAGGGTAGTGCAGTGGAAGTAGTCCACATAAATGCTTCCAAGGCCTTTGGCTAAGCATAACATTTAAAATGCTTGGACAGATATGTGGATAGGAAATGTTTGGAGGGATATGGACCGCTGCAGAAAAGTGGGTAAGGCTTGGTTAGATAACGGTCCACATGGACAAATAGGGCAAAAGGCCTGTTTCCATGCTGTATATCTCCATGATTCCAAAAAAAATCTAGGATTTATGTGAAAAGTTCATTAAAAGTAATAAAAATGGCTGAGAAAATATGTGATATATAGAGCTGTGGAGCTCAAGAGCACGTAAGTCGTGATGAATATTTCTTAAGTGCTGGGTCGATTTTAGATGGTGTAAAATGTCCCCAGCTCTGGTCATCAAACTTTTGGAAAGATATGAAGTCTTTGCAGAGGGTGCAAAAGAGATTAGAAAATATTTACTGAACTATTTCCAAGATGAGGAACTTTTGTTATGTGAATAGAGTGGAGAGGTTGTGGTTGTTCTCCTTGGAACAGAATGAATTTTAAAGGGATTTGATAGTGGTATTTAACATCATAAACCATATAGAAAGAGTAAATGAGGAGAAACTGTTCCTTTTAGAGTAGGGTCATAACATTGGGGATAAAAATTGAAGGTGAATTAAAAAGAACCAGTGGTATGACCAAAATGCCCATTCTCACTTTATGATCACTGTGTGGAATGCACTGAAAGGAGTATATCTGAAGATAGTGTGTAGGAAGGAACTGCAGATGCTGGTTTACACCGAAGATAGATACAAAATGCTGGAGTAACTCAGCGGGACAGGCAGCATCTCTGGAGAAAAGGAATGGGTGACGTTTCGGGTCGAGACCCTTCTTCTGATCTGGAAATAGATTCAATGGCAGACTTCAAAAGTGAGTTGGATACATATATTAGAGGGGAACTTTTGCCGGGCTATGGAAAAAACGAAGGGGCAATGGGGCCAGCTGTATGGCTTCTAAACAAGGAGAGCCTGCACAAACTCAATAGATTGAAGACCAAAAAACAGTACTGAAAATGAACAGAGGCCGTGCACAAATTGGAAGAACAGCATCTCATATTCTGCTTGTGTAGCCAACAACATTGAATTCTTCAATTTCAGGCAAAACCATCCCTCCAAATCTCTCCAGCACCACCACCACCTCCGGTTCTACCTTCTCATTTTCCTTCCTTATCAGCTTCTTCATCTGCATCCCTTTGTGTCCAATTTATCTCCAAGCTTGGCTACCATTCCATCATCCCTCCTCAAGGGAATCCACCTATCACTTGCAAGCTCCTGTCCCACCTCTTCATCTCATTTTTCTGCCAGCATTCTCCCCTCTGCATCAGTCTGAAAAAGGGTCTCACATCGACATGCCTCCTGAGGAGGGCCAGGACAGAAAGGTTGGTGTGGGAATGGGCAGTGAAATTAATATGGTTAGCAAACAGGAGCTCCAGCAGGCCTCAGCAGACAAAGTGCAAGTAATGGTGAAATAGTCACCTAGTCTATGTTTGATCTCACCGATGGAGAGGAGGCCACATCAAGAGCACCAATGCAATATGGTATTCGGTATTGTTTTATTCTAGTGTATCAAATCATAAGTTAAATAGATCGGGTAGATGCACAGATTCTCTTGCCCAGAGTAGGTGAATCGAGGACCAGAGGACATAGGTTTAAGGTGTAGGGGAAAAGATTTACTAGGAATCTGAGGGATAACTTTTTCACACAAAGGGTGGTGAGTGTATTGAACAAGCTGCTAGATTAGGTAGTTGAGACAGGGACTATCCCAACATTTATGAAACAGTTAGACAGGTACATGGATAGGACAGGTTTGGAGGGATGTGGACCAAACACGAGCAGGTGGGACTAGTGTAGCTGGGACATGTTGGCTGGTGTGGGCAAGTTGGGCCGAAGGGTCTGTTTCCACACTGTATCACTCTATGACTATGGGTTCAATTTGACTTGAGGAATGATAAAGTCAGAGGAAAGATAAGTGTCACGTACTTTCTCATGGTGTGGTGAAGATTGAGGGACTAGGGTGATAGAGTTATCTTTTAGAACTTAGAGTTGTCTTATCCTATATCCTCCATATAGAATATTGAGAGATGTTGTTATTGAAAAACACAAGCTTCTGAAGGGCTGACAAGAGAAATACAGAAAGGATGTTTCCATGGCGAAAGACTTTTGAACTAGATGGCAAGATTTTTGGATAATGGATCAATCACTTAAGATCCCCCATTGTGTGCTGATCCAGAAGATTAAGATGCATGCAATTACAGTGAGTGGGAAATTTGGATTCAGAACTGGTTTACCCATAGAGGACAGTGGTGGTCGAGTATCATTCTAGATAAAAATCTGCGACCGATGGTATTCTGCAGGTTTCAGTACTGGGACCTCTGTTGTTTGTGATAAATGACTTGGACACAAATGTAGATAGGTTTAAGAAGGAACTGCAGATGCTGGCAAATCAAAGGTAGACAAAAATGCTGGAGAAACTCAGCGGGTGAGGCAGCATCTATGGAGCGAAGGAAATAAAATGTAGATAGGTTAGTAACTTTGCAAATGACACAAACATTGGTGGAGTAGTGGACAGTGTAGAAGACCACCAAACGATACAGCAACATGTAGATAAGATGGAGATGTGGGCGGAGAAATGGCAGATGGAGTTTCATGCAAGCAAGTGTAGGGTGTTGCACTTTGGGTGATGAAATGCTGTACATGAGAAAAGTATAGTTAACAGCAGGACCATTTAACAGCATTGATATACAGAGGATCTTGTGGATTATGTTCATAGTTTCCTGGAAATAGCAGCACTAGAAGATATAATGGTAAAGAAGGCATATGTTATCAGTGGAAGCATTGAGTATAAGAGTCAGCAAGTCACATTGCAGCATTATGAAACTTTATTTAGGCCACAATGGGCATTTTGTTTGCAGTTCCATTTACCCCATTCCAAGAAGGATGAGGAGGCTTTGGAGAGAGTGCAGCTCAAACATAATTGACGTTTCGTTTAGTTTATTGTCATGTGTACCGAGTTACAGTGAAAAGCTTTTGTTGCGTGCTAACCAATCAGTGGAAAGACAATGCATGATTACAATCGAGTCACCCTCAGTGTACAGATACATGATAAAGGGAATAACGTGAATAATGTATAGTGCAAGATAAAGTCCAGTAAAGTCCGATCAAAGGTAGCCTGAGGGTCTCCAATGCGGTGGATAGTAGAATTCTAACCTTTACCCAACTGCAGAATAAATGTTGTAAACTATACCATTTTGTCCTTATTTCCGTGAAATGTTACCCGAGTTATTTGAATAAATTATCTGCCAACTTATTTCATAAGTGTTGATTTGAGCATCTATAGATTCAATTCGCATCAAAGACAAAAACATTGTTTAACAAATCAGTTGTGGTTTGTCGTTTCTACCCTTGTTGTTTGCCCAGATATTTGTACCAGAGGAGATGTAGGATGACATTTAAGAAATAGTCAGTGACAATGAACCCCATTTCACTAAAATCTATCTATCTATATACTTTTAAAACTCTCTGGCTGTCGTCCGTCTGTACGTCTGTACGTCTGTACGTCTGTACGTCTGTACGTCCGTACGCCGCCTTTGATACCGCCCCTGGCCCACACGGCGCGCGGAAAGGCCCATATTTTTTACCATTTCCAAAGAGATGACATTTATCTTTACGAATAGCCACTCCTGATTAAATTCGGTCCTGTTTATGTACACCTTTTTTTAATAAAATCCATCCGCCCCCCCCCCCCCACCCCCATGTGATTTTCTCCGATTTTCTCCGATTTTCTCTGAAAACGATGCCATCTTTTTTTTCCCGATTTTCTCCGAAAACGACGCCATCTTTTTTCGCCGATTTTCTGCGATTTTTCCGAAAACGACGCCATCTTTTTTTCAGCAGATTTTCACCCCGGGGTCTGAAGCACGTTCGGGAACAACACCCCGGGGTGTCAAGCACTTTCGGGGACCAGACCCAACGGGTCTGCACTTGGTCTAGTATACTTTTAAAACTCTCTGGCTGTCGTCCGTCTGTACGTCTGTACGTCTGTACGTCTGTACGTCTGTACATCCGTACGCCGCCTTTGATACCGCCCCTGGCCCACACAGCGCGCGGAAAGGCCCATATTTTTTACCATTTCCAAAGAGATGACATTTATCTTTACGAATAGCCACGCCTGATTAAATTCGGTCCTGTTTATGTACACGTTTTTTTAATAAAATCCACCCCCCACCCACCCCCATGTGATTTTCTCCAATTGTCTCCGATTTTCTCCAAAAACGACGCCATCTTTTTTTCTCCGATTTTCTCCGAAAACGACGCCATCTTTTTTCCGCCGATTTTCTCCGATTTTTTCCGAAAACGACGCCATCTTTTTTTCAGCACATTTTCACCCCGGGGTCTGAAGCACGTTCGGGAACAACACCCCGGGGTGTCAAGCACTTTCGGGGACCAGACCCAACGGGTCTGCACTTGTATACCTATAAATGTCTCATCATGTCTGTCTGTATGTCTGTATGTGTGTTGTCTGTATTGTTTTGTACATTTTGTATCTTCCTCAAAACGCTACATGCTAGCACTTACATTTTTACATATTCTGACACATTTTTGCCCTCCCGTCGTTATCAGGTTCACTTCAGATTTTATGCTCTATTTCATGTTATTGATGATTAAAGCTTTAATAAAGCCAAACTTAATATTATTTTTACTTAAAATCCTTCCTGCCAGCTTCCAAGACACTTCGATACAAAGTTGCAAGATAGGAACACTCTGAACTTTTCACCTCAATGGGATATCACAGCAAGTGCTTCAACAGGATGGGGAGGGCAAATTGGTATTGCAATTGGAACTGCTGCGGCAGGCAGGGGAAGTGCACTTGGAATTTTTATTAAAGTCCACTGCAGAGGGAGGCAGGGGAGTGCTGGAATCTTACGTTCAGAAATGGGTTGCATTGGGGGACCAGGTCTCCCATGTGACAGGGACCCAACAGGTCCCACTTGGTCTAGTAAACAATAAAATCATAGAAGTGACATGGAGGCATAAACATAGAAGCCAAGTCAATGGATATTTTTTAAGGCAGAGGTAGATAGATTCTTAATTCGTATGGGTGTCAGGGGTTATGGGGAGAAGGCAGGAGAATGGGGTTAGGAAGGAGAGATAGATCAGCCATGATTGAATTGCGTAGACCTGATGGGCCGAATGGCCTAATTCTGCTCCTATCATGGTGCAGCACGGTGGCGCAGTGGTAGAGTGGTTCGATCCTGTCTACGGGTGCTTGTCTGTACGTTCTCCCGTTGACCTGTGTGGGTTTTCTCCGAGATCTTCGGTTTCCTCCCACAGTCCAATGACATACAGGCATGAAGGTTAATTGGCTTGGTAAATGTAAAACTTGTCCCTAGTGTGTGTAGGATAGTGTTAATATGTGGGGATCGCTGGTCGGCGCGGACCCGGTGTGCTGAAGGGCCTGTTTCCACGCTGTATCCCTAAACTAAAAATCACATATGACCTTTTCACCTTAAGTGGTGTCAAACGTGAAATTGGAAATGATGGGTTCAAGTGTGGAGAGATGGACTGTATTGGTCAAAACCATTCACATAGTTATGATTGATATATAATGAGTACAAAAAGGGATACAGAGACACTAATTATATTAATTCCTCCATACAGCATTTAGTCCTGTGAAAACATATCAGTGCTTCACAAAGCAGGGATTTAATTCTGACATTGGACATTATTGTTTGACTGTCAAATACACCATATATCTTCCACTGCAATCCCTCTAAAGGGGCTGTCCCACTGCGGCGACCTAATCTGCGAGTTTAGAAGAGTTTGCCTTCGACTCAAACTCACAGCATGGTCAACACGTGGTCCTAGGATGTCCTATGAGGTCACTGGAACTCTCCTTCATGCTCGAGGAAAGTTCCCGCATACTCACGGCCTCAGCTAGGTCACGGAAATGTTTTCAAAATGTTCAAAAATTTTCCGCACGTAAAAATTAGTCGGCATGGTTCTTTTGAACTCGTAGTGCTGTGGAGTGGGGTCGCTATTTAGTTACAGGCAGTCGAGGGCAGCCATAGGCAATCTCCTTCGCTGACCGGGTATTTTAATTGGCCCATTGGAGTTTTCAGGACCAAGGAAATCCGACCATTAGGTTAAATGCCCGCTAAACTTTATTATGTTGACTGACTTCTTAAAAGTGTCTCCACTCCTTCTCCCCCTTCTCCCCAACCCCCCCCCCCTCTCCCCTTCTCTCCCCTTCCTCTCCCCCTCCCCCCCCCCCCCCCCGCTCTTTAAAGGACTTACCGTACACTGTGCAGGCATCTTTTACCTTCCTCTTCATCGCGGGTGTGAATTTCAGACAGCGCTCCCCCGCTTTCCCTGGCCCTCGCCTTTGCGATGTGTGTGTATGTGTGTGTGTGTATGTGTGTGTGTGTGTGTGTGTGTGTGTGTGTGTGTTGTGTGTGTGTGTGTGTGTGTGTGTGTGTGTGTGTGTGTGTGTGTGTGTGTGTGTGTGTGTGTGTGTGTGTGTGTGTGTGTGTGTGTGTGTGTGTGTGTGTGTGTGTGTGTGTGTGTGTGTGTGTGTGCGCGTGCGTGCGTGTGTATGTGTGCGGTCGGTCGATCCAACTCGCGATTTCATCGCTGACGGTCGATCCAGCTCGAGGTTGAATGAAAGCATGAATGTGGCGGTCTGATGGGCCTGCTTCTGTGCTGAAGAAACTCACAAATGCTAGAGTAACAGAGTGACCTGCAGATTTACACCAGCATTTTGTGTCTTTCTGTGGTATAAACCAGCATCTGCAGTTCCTTGTTATTGCTGCTTCTGTGCTGTGTGACTCCATGAACGTGTAACTCCTGCAATATCGATTCACCTTTAGCAACCACAGCCATCTTTGTCCCAGTGCTGTAATGCCCATTGATTTCACTTTTACCAGGGCTCTTTCTACCACTCGGTCAAAGAAGTAGAACCCCCTCCAGTAATGTTCCCACCACAAATGTTAAGCTCACTGGCCTGTAGTCCCCTAGCTTGCCCTTGAAGGCCTTTTTTTAAGGTACAACATTAGCCACCCTCCAGCATTCCAGTACTCACCCACGGCTAATGCTGATGCAAACAATTATGCTGGGCCCCCAGCAATTTCTTTCCTACCTTCCACAATGTCCTATGATACTCTTAATCAGATGCCAGGGATTTTTTCAATACATTAGTGAGGGATATGTTGAACTTTGAGATTATAGATTGTAGAGAGTGCAATTCCCATGTAGCTGATGTCTTTGCCGCTCATGAATCCCTAATTTGGAGCTGCCAGATTTTTTCTATCAAAATAAAACTGGAAAACACTGGAAGTATCCAACTGTTTTGGCTTAATCCACAGTGAGACAGACAGGTTCAACCGTTTGATGTATTTTTGATGACCCAAATGTTCACTCACTTTTTCTGTCCATAATGCTGTCTATCTTTTTGATTATTTCCAGCTTGTTTGTTTAATTTTTTCTTTTGTTTTCTATTTTTTCATCCTCTGGGAGTGAAGTTCTAGAGTCATACAGCGTGGAACCAGACAACATGTCCCAGCTACACTAGTCCCGCCTGCCAGAGGCGGAAATCTCGGGGGGGACAGGGGGGACATGTCCCCCCCCATTTTGAGAGGTGGGGGACGATCCCCCCATTTTCTGTAATCCAGATTTTAAAACCCGGATTTAAAAACCCGGTGAAATCTCCGCTTTCCGCTGAGGTGGGACTGATGATCAAGGGCGCCGATTGGATGAGAGAGACGTCTGTCAGCAGGCAATGGAGGAACCATGATGATTCAGCGCAATGATTGGCGGTGGGAGAGGCGGAAATAGAGGGGTGGGACTGAGGATAGAGCGCGGTGATTGGAGGAGGGAGACGTCCTAGTGGAGCAAAGATCATAGAGCGGAGCTTGAATTGCATGCCCAGGCCATAGGGTCACAAGCGAAAAACACTCTTGGCAGCCGTGGACACAGACCTGCACCTCATCCGCAGCCAGGATCGATCCCGGGTCCCCGGCACCGCAATCGCTGCCGAACTGCCACTGGACCAATCACGCCCCCACCCGAGTGCCCCACCCCCACCCCCCCACACCCAGGGGTGGCCAGAGATGTCGGGAGTCAGATGGGTGTGGTGCCCCCCGGCCCACAGCCAGCGCACAGAAGCAGCGCTAAATCCAGCTCAACTCTGCCTGTCCCGCCAGGTTAACCTACAGTCCCGCCTGGACTTACGGGAACGATGGCCTAGGCTTATGGCCAGCGCAGAGAAGCAACGCTAAAACCAGCTCAACTCTGCCTGTTAACCCACCAGCCCTACCCGGACCTACGGGAACGACGGGCCAGGTTTAGAGCCAGCGCGGAGAAGCAGCGCTAGCTCCACTGCTCTGGACTGGTGTCCCGTCAGTCCAGGCAGGGCTGTAGGTTAACCCGACGGGACAGGCAGAGTTGAGCTGGATTTAGCGCTGCTTCTCTGCGCTTGCTGTAAACCTGGGCCGTTGTTCCCGTTAGTCCAGGTAGGGCTGGTAGGTTAACAGGCAGAGTTGAGCTAGATTTAGCATTGCTTCTCTGCGCTGAGCTGTGGGCCTGGGGGCACCGCTCCCGTCTGACGTTAGGATTATTTAAAACTCCAAACATTAAGATAGACACAAAGTGCTGCAGTAACTCAGGCAGCTTCTCTGGAGTTAAAGGATGGGTGACATTTTGAGTCGGGACCCTTGTTCGAACAGGAGGAAACCTACATGGTCAGAGGGAGAATGGCCAAACTCCACACAGATGGCACCCAAAGTCAGGATTGAACCCGGGTCTCTGGTGCTGTGAGGCAGCAGCTCTAGTGGTTGAAGTCTGAAGAAAGGTCCCGACCAAAAACGTCACCCATGATTTTTCTCCGTATGATTCCATGACACTGTGTCCCCCGGTCCCCCCCATGTTTTGATAGCGATTTGCGTGCCTGCCACCTGCCCGCGTTTGGTCCACATCCCTCCAAACCTGTCCTATCCATGTACTTGTCTAAGTGTTTCTTAAATGCTGGGATAGTCCCACAGCCTCAACTACCTTCTCTGCCAGCTTGCTCCATACACCCACCATCCTTTGTGTGAAAAAGTTACCCATCAGATTCCTATTAAATCTTTTTCCCATCACCTTAAAAGTATTGTATGTCCTCTGGTCCTTGATTCACCTACTCTGGGCAAGAGACTGTGCATCTACCCAATCTATTCCTCTCATGATTTTATACACCTCTATAAGATCACCCCGTGTATGGAACAAGCTGCCAGAGGAGGTTGTTGAGGCAGTGACTATTGTAACATTTAACAAACAATTAGACACGTACATGGATAGGACAGATTTAGAAGGATATGGCTCAAACGCAGGCAGGTGGGACTAATAAATGGGACATGTTGATCGCTGTGGGCAAGTTGGGCTGAGGGGCCTGTTTCCATGCTGTAGTTTTTTTGATTGTCACTGAATTATTTCTAGCATTTGCTTATTTTATTTCAGATTTTCAGCATCTGCAAAATTTTATTTTTAAATACAATTTGGAGTCTTTTCCATTCATCATGATAGACATCATGATGTAAAAACATACTGGGTTGTACTTTCTGCGTGGGCACTCCAAAAATGGACCATGTAATTATCTTACCATTTGTGCCCTGGATAATCAAATCTTTACTGGGCATATGGTGCAGTTGAGATGTAGTAGATTTATACCCCAGGTTGGTTCACACAAATAGCCTTATGGCCCTGTCTCACGGTGCGAGTCCACCCACGAGTAATCCCGAGTGAAAGAAAAAATCACACTCGTGGTTGTCTACGAGATTCCAAGTTTATGTTCACGAGTTTAAACGAGTTCCCACGTGTATGTCTAAGTTTGCCGTTTACTTTTCATTTGTGCGATGTACCAAGTTCCTCTCCCGAGTTACCAAGTTCCTCTCCCGAGTTACTCTTGAGCCAACCGTGAATGAAGGTCTGTTTTAAGTATTAAATAGAGGAGCTGGACAACATCTCATACAGTAAGTATATTCTGATTCAGTATTGAAAGTTATTCAATTTCAGAACTTTAAAAAACTAAGCAGGATCTCGGCCCCGCACTCGCTGCCATTGTGCAGCAAGGAGGCGGTGGCAGCGAAGCAACAGTGTTAAAGAAGACAGCTCCATCCTGCGACTTTGAGTTAAAGATAGAATTCAGCGCTACTGCATCTATTGATATGACCTACAAAGGGAAAATGCGCACCGTCCAGTGCCAGAGCAGTTATACTTATGATTTGTTTGAAACACGCATCACGTAGTTAGAAGCGGAATATATTTTTAGTTGCCTTTCAAGCCGGGCTTTGGTTTTATTCCTTGTTTTTGTTTATTCGCACACACTTTTCATGTGTGAAGGTGTGAGAAGTCCATGCCGGGTGCCGGCCGGCCACAGCCGCTGTTCTTTCACATCAGTTGCACATCAGATTGTTGGGAGACGGATCTCAGTGTTTGCCTCCTGAGCAGCTTTGGTGCCCAGGCACGAGTTGAGGTGGAGGGAGGTTTGGGTGGGGGGGGATGCGCAGGCGTCATTAATCTGTCTGGGGTGACAAGGCTCTTGGGTTAGGCTGGGATCATTCTCTGCTCTCATCTCTCTCTTTCTGTGTGTGCATTAGCAGGGGGAAGAGCGGTCTACCTCGCTGGGGCACAAGACCTCTGCCGCCTGCCCCTTGCAGCCATCAACTTGTTTGTTCCTTTGGTGCGCCACATCTGTCCTGCTCCCATCCCAGCCCTGCCCCCAGCTCTTTGCCCCATTCTCTTGGAAATGTTGCTTCCGCCACTGTAACGAGGAGGGGTCCGGCTGGCTGGCTTGGTGGGTGGGTGGGTGGGCAGGGAGGGGGAGTGGGTACAAAAAACCGAATCCATTCTCAAAAGTCGGGCAGAGCCGTGTAGAACTCACATTTCTCTCTGCTTCATATACGTGGGAATTCCCTCAGTATGGTCACTCAGCGGGACAGGCAGCATCTCTGGAGAGAAGGAATGGGTGACGGGATGACGGGCTGCGTCTTTGTGTTACTCCAGCACTGTGTGTTCACTTTTTGTCAACCAGCATCTGCCCTTTCTTGTGTGTGACATTATTTGCATCCGTGGCAGTTGATTGTTGCTCCCTTCAGTTTCCCAGGGGGTCCGGACGGGACTGGAGTTGGGAGGGAAAGGTGGGGGGGTGGGGGGGAGGGGAGGGGGGGGAGTGGAGGGAGGGGGGGTTTTGGTGACTTAGTACGGGAGACAAGTGTACGAGAGGTGTACTGACTGTGTGGGCAGACACTTTGGTAGTGATTGCCCATGGGGTTCACTATCGAGGACTTCATAATGCAGAGAGCATTATAAACAGAGCGATTAACCCTGGAAAGGGGGGAGACCTCTCTCTGAGTTGGACCCAGGAAACTGAAGCAGGCTCATGTAGAGTTAATATTTTCTTGAGGCTATTAACAACAGATAAATGGATGGGAAGGGTTTAGAGGGCTATGGGTCTGGAGTGTACAATAGTCACCAAAATACACTGCATCTTTAGAAAGGAAAAATACAAAACATGTCAATCCCACTGGATAGGCCTTAGTCATGGTGCTATACAACACGGAAACAGGTCCTTCGGCCCTATAACCCCCACAATTAAAATGTGGATTATGGAAATGTCAGAGACCCTACACTTGGAAAGAATTAGATTTGTCTTAATGGACAAACAAGAACTTTTTGTCAGAATATGGTCTCCATTCATTGACTATTTGAAGGGGTAGATTGGTTCAGCACGAGAACCTAACTGAAGCTCGAACTTAGGATTAGATGAAAAGTTAAATTTTATAATCTACGAACCTATCTCCAATGATGTATTATTAGTACATTATTCCATTCTTTTTTATTATGCCATTTGCTTTCTTTTTTTCTTTCTTTCCTTACTTTCTCACTCTCTAAATATTTTTTTTAAACTAGAAGCAGTACCAATTCATAACGGATAATATTTATAATATACGACTGATATACATGAAATATTTTTATTATATGTGCTTGCTTCTAATAAAAATATTTAAAAAAAACAACAAAAAAAGTTTCCCCGAGTATCTGCCGTTAGCGTTACGAGTCGCTAAGTTACGTCCACGAGTTCCGACGTTCCCGCTATGTTAATTCTACGTGATTACCATGAGTTTGATTTGTTTTAAACTCGGGATCACTCGTGGGTGGACTCGCACCGTGAGACAGGGGTTTTAGACCTAATACGGCAGCTGTACCTGTCACCAAGTTCAGCCAGCAATAATGCTATCAAGCCACTCTCGTATAATGAAATTCTCAACCCATTCTGTACCCTTGCTGTTTTCAATCCATTTCCAAGTGTTGTTCAACATGGGAGAGTATTAATTAATTGGATGAGGGATGATGGTAGGTGGAAAAACTACAAGAGACTGGCTTGCCCATGTTTGGCCTGATACACTGAGACTTTGTGAGGTCTGGAATCAATTGTGAATGCTCACAATGTATTCCTTCCCACCAGTGTACTTTAAAACCACTACCTCTGGCAGTTCTACTTACAGGTGGATGATTGTTTCATTACAATGTATCCAGTAGATACTAGGTGAGGCATGTTAAAAAATCTGTTGGGAAGCCCCTGACAAGCCTGCAATATGGCTGTGCTCCTTCTTGGCAATGACCTCTTCGAACTTGCAATCGTTGCATTTTTATAGTAAGCACGACTTATTTTACATTTCCCATCATCTCCCAGCCCCCCAGTCACCCTGCTCCGTTCCCCTCCTTCGCATACTCATATTTCATCCCAAATCCCCCATTTCCGTATCCCCTCTCCTTTCCCCTCCGCCCTCACCACTTCCATCCACATCCCTCCCTCTGACTTTACACATCACTCCTCCTATCCTCACCTTATTTGACAGCCTTTTCACCTTTAGCCTTTGTCACTTACTCCACCCATCTCCCTCACCTGCATCCACTAATTTGCCGGGCTTTATCCCACCCCCTCCTCTCTTTTCCAACTTTCTTCCCCTTCTGCAAACAGTCTAAAGAAGAGCCCTGACTCAAAATGTTGCCTGTCTGTTCCCTCCACAGATGTATCCTGACCCATTGAGTTCCTCCACACTTTGTGTTCTGCCCAATATTCCAGCATCGGAAGTTTCTTGTGTCACCACTTATATTAGTTTCTTATGCATTCATTTAAGTTGCAGATTGCAACATGCAATAAAATGGAGACCCTGCACTTACAGTCTCAAAAACATCCATTGATTTTCTTGCCAACTTCTTCTTAGATTCTACAACTCATCTACTGACCAGTGACAATTTACAGAAGCTAACAAACCAACCAACCCACACATCTTTGGGATGTGGGAAGAAGCCAAGCACTCAGAGGAAACCCACACATTTACAGGAAGAACATGCAGACTTCCCAAGGATAGGAGGCCAGAATTGAACCCCAGGCACAGGAGCTGTGAGACAACAGCTCTACCAGCTGTGCCACTGTGCTGCTGTATTAAGCACAATACATGTTAAATTATTAATATTTTATGATGTCAGCATAAAGTTTCAGTACTCAATTCCCATTTATCAACATGTATAAATATCTACATGGGCTTTCAACATATTTTCTGTTAGTTCGACATTAGTTTCAATTGCCTGAACTTCTTCCACAGTCTTCCTCAGAAGATACCTTCTTCCATGTAATATAATATCCTCATCAGTCTTCATTGGATCGAGGTCATAGCAACTTTCTGATGACTGCAGTGTTCTACTCTTTCTCTTACATTTAGTTTAGTTTAAAGGTACAGCGCAGAAATAGGCCCTTCAACCCACTGAGTCCACGCCGACCTGTGTTCCCTGCACATTAAAACAATCCTACACTAGGGACAATTTTTACATTTTTAGACCAAGCCAATTAACTTACAAACCTGTACGTCATTGGCGTGTGGCAGGAAACCAAAGTTATTAAGGAAAACCCATGCTGGTCACAGGGAGAACATACAAACTCTAAACAGACAGCACCCATGGCCAGGATCGAACCCATGTCTCTTGCGCTGCAAGTGCTGTAAGACAGCAACTACTGCTGCGCCATTGTGCCATCCTTTTTCATCGGAAATAAGCCCCAACATCACTGAATAATTGATAATGCTATCGTAATACTTACTCATCTGTTTATTGATGACCAATTTCGGTTTAACCTGGACTAATTGGCTCCTGACTTCAACACAAGCTCAGTCAAAGAGAGGAATTCCAGAAGTGAGGTGCAAGTGAATGTGCCTCCTACTTTTGCCCTTTGCAGCATTCCTTGCTTTTCCATTCCATTGAAAGGTGGAAAAGGTTGCATGAGCGAGCTCCCACTTTGCTCCACACACATCTGAAGCAATATGATATCCCTCATACAACGGAGGAAAAACTTTTTCACTCAGAGAGTTGTGAATCTGTGGAATTTTCTGCTGCAGAAGGCAGTGGAGGCCAACTCACTGGATGTTTTCAAGAGAGAATTAGATTTAGCTCTTAGGGCTAAAGGAATCAGGGGATATGGGGAAAAGGAAGGCATGGGGTACTGATTTTAGATGATCAGGCATGATCATATTGAATGGTGGTGCTGGCTCGAAGTGCCGAATGGCCTACTCCTGCAGCTATTTTCTATGTTTCTATGTTTCTAAGTTTTATATTAACACTATCCTCCACACGCTAGGGACAATTTTACATTAATTCCAAGCCAATTAACCTACAAACTTGTACGTCTTTGCAGTGTGGGAGGAAACTGAAGATCTAGGAGAAAAACCCACGCGGTCACGGGGAGAACGTACAAACTCCCTGCAGATAGCACCCGTAGCCGGGATCAAACCCGGGTCTCTGGCTCTGTAAGGGAGCAACTCTACTGCTGCGCCATTGTGCCCCCCTTCTACCTTAATGCAGCGTGGTACTAGTTGTTTGATTAGATTGTCTCATTAGACTGCTTGCGCAAGGACATCCATTCATGTCATTGCATATTTGACAGAAATTTTCAGGTCATGTGAGGCCAAGGTTGTCATGGGGATAAGTAGCGAGTTTGTACATGTGACACATCATCTTTCTATCTATCTATCTATCTATACTATTATTAAACTCTCATCTTGTTCTCTTCCGGTTTGCGGTTTATTAAATTCGCGCAAAAACAGTACCCTATATCACTAGGATTTTTTGCCACCTTACTCACCGTTCTCCTGTGCTCCAAGCGCACCAAGTTTTGTTCCGATCAATGGATTATTACAAAATTTATGAAGGTTTAGAAAATCGTGAGATCAGCAGATTGGTCTTCTCGCCTGTCAATCACCATGAAGGTATCGCCCCTTCTGGCACCTGCTGTCAATCACTGGGGTGAGGAGAATAAAATCCCGGAGGCGGGGCTGAGTCCACAAGCCATGCTGATTGAGTCCGCAAGCCGTGGTGAGTGAGCCCGCAAGAGTGGAGTTGGGGAAGCCACTGAGTGGAGTCGGGGGAGCTGCTGTGTGAAGTCGGGGAAGCCGCTGTGTGGAGCCTGGAGGTGCTGTGTGGTGCCGCGGCTGGTGGCCACTGAGTGGAGTCCCTGCCCCATGCACACCCGCCTCCCCCCCTCCACACACCCACACTCCCCCTTCCCCTCTCCTCCCTTCCCCTCTCCCCACTTCCCCTCCCCCCCTTCCCCTCCCCCCTTCCCCTACTCCCACTCCTCCCCACACACCGCCCCCTCCCCCATACACACACCCCCCCCCTTCACCCCTCGCCATTCCTCCCCCTATCCCCCACACCACCCCAACCCCCAACACCATCACCCCACCCCCCACACCACCCCACCCCCACACACCAACCCCTCCCCCCACACCACCCCTCCCCCCAAACACCACGCCCTCCCTCACACACCACCCCTCCACCCCCACACTACCCCTCCCCACACCCCTCCCCATCAGCTGTTCATGCAGTATTTGTGGAGGGAATAGGCAGATGATGTTTTGGCTTGAGACCTGAAGTGTCTGAAGAAGGATCCCACCAATCAACCCAAAAAAAGAGATGTACATTCTTATAGGAAGGAGTGCTACAAAAGCCATATAGATGAAACACTTACACCCCAGAGCAAGTGCAGATAAGTGATAACAGAACTAGGCCAATTCAGAGGAACAGCCAGATGAGATCAAAAGTCATGACTTTAAAATCGACCAGGAAGAAAACTCAACAAGGGAACAAAGTAGTCCAAGACCCTTTTGTCAAAAGTGGCAAAGAAAACAAACAAAAAACAAACTGCTGGAGAAACTCAGCGAGTCAGACAGCATTATGCAGGGAATGGACAGCGATGTTTTGGGTCTGGACCCTTCTTCAGACTGAAGAGCCTGACAAAGGGTCTTCTATTTCCACAGATGTTGACTGATCTGATGACTATTACTTGTCTTTACTTTGGATTTCCATCATCTGTAATTTTTTTAAATTTTTTTTTCATTTTCATTACTGAAGTCTTCAACTCCTCTGTTCTCTTGTTCAGTTTTGATCCTGTCTGATTTCAATGTCATGACTTTGATCTCAATATAATCTCCGTCAGACATCTGGCACTCTGAATTGACTTGGTCCCTTTATCAATTCTCTTCCACTTGCTCTGTGCTGAAAGTGTTTCATCTATATTGCTTTTGTAGCACTTCTCTTTCATATAGTTTGCTGCAATATTTGCAAATCTTACATTTTTGCAGCTTTTCTTCTCTGTTTCTGTTTGACTGTGAGAACATTGTTGTTGTTTGCTATGCAACTCATTGAGTATGACTTTAGATAGCTCTGAGATTTGCAGTACTTCACCAGCTGTCAATACTTCACTCAGCAATCACTGCTTCAGTCTAGCACTCCACACACAATCATGCTTTAGAGCAATGCAAACCCCGGATTACCAAAGTTATAATTTGCAAGCAGTAATTTCAATTCAGTCAATATGTGTGCACAATCTCGCCATTAACTCAACATCTCCTGGAAAACTTAAAGTTATTCACCATCAGAAGGGCATTCCCTCTGCTTTCACCATCAAGTGCACAAATTCTCACTTCTCCAGCTGTGATGAAGGATCGTCAACCAGTTGCTCTTTCCACAGATGCGGCCTGACCGGCTGAATGTTTTCAGCACTTCCTCTTTTAATTGGTAATTATTACTGCAGGCAGCTGAATTATTAAAATTATACACAATGAGTTCAGTTGTAATTATGAATATTGCTCTGTTATTAAAAAATATGCAGAGAGAGCTTAGATATAATTGTTGTATACAAAGTTCAGATATAATCATTAGGCAAAATGAGCTCAGTTATTAAAATCATGCTCAGAAAGCTTAAGTTTAATCATTACGTAGACTACGCCCACTTGTAAACAATATATGAGGAGCTTAATTATTAAAATTATCCACGGTGAGTTATGTTATAATCATTAACACTGTCTGTTGTTCAGAATGTAAGGAAACGGTGGTGCAGTGGGTAGAGTTGCCGCCTCACAGCGCCAGATCCCCGGGCTCGATCCTGACTACGGGTGCTGTCTGCGCGGAGTTTGCACGTTCTCCCCGTGACCTGCGTGGGTTTTCTCCGGGTTCTTCAGTTTCCTCCCACACTCCAAAGACGTACATGTTTGTAGGTTAATAGGCTTGTTTTAAAAATGTAAATTGTCCCTAATGTGTGTAGGGAAGTGTTAATGTGTGGGGATCGCTGGCCGGTGCGGACTCGGTGAGCCAAAGGGTCTGTTTCCGTTCTGTTACTCTAAGCTAAACTAAACTAAAAAAATGTAGACATACTGTAGTTCTCAGACATAGTTATACACAACTAATTTTAAAGTATTACATCAAGTGTTGTGATAATTTTTAAAAGCATTGGAACATAGAACAGCACAGCACAAGATCAGGCTCTTCAGCCGAAGATGTCTGTGCTGAATATGATGCCTACTTAAATTAATCCTTTTGTCCTGCATGTGCTCCATATCCTTCCATTCCCTGCATTGTTATGTTTATATCCAGAACCCTCTTAAACTATTGTATCTGCTTCCATCATCAAATGTAGCAAAGCATTCCAGGCACCCACCACTCTGTGTAAAACTACTTGCCCAACACATCCCCTTCAAGCCTTCTCCCTCTGACCTTTTAGCTATGCCCATCACATTTCTCCAGTGTGAAAAGGCTCTGATTGTCTACCCTATCTATGCTTCCCATTACTTTATAGATTTCTAGTAGATCTCCCCTCAGTCTCCAATGATCCAGAAAATAATCTATGGCTGTCCAAAATCTCCTTAAATACCGAATACAATAGACAATAGACAATAGGTGCAGGAGTAGGCCATTTGGCCCTTCGAGCCAGCAATGTGATCATGGCTGATCATCCCCAATCAGTACCCCGTTCCTGCCTTCTCCCCATATCCCCTGACTCCGCTATCTTTAAGAGCCCTATCTAGCTCTCTCTTGAAAGTATCCAGAGAACTGGCCTCCACCGCCCTCTGAGGCAGAGAATTCCACCACACAACTCTCTATGTGAAAAAATGTTTCCTCGTCTCCGTTTTAATGGCTTACCCCTTATTCTTAAACTGTGGCCCTTGGTTCTGGACTCTCCCAACATCGGGAACATGTTTCCTGCCTCTAACATGTCCAAACCCTTAATAATCATTTATGTTTCAATAAGATGCCCTCTCATACTTCTAAATTCCAGAGTATACAAGCTCAGCCACTCCATTCTCTCAACATATGACAGTCCCGCCATCCCGGGAATTAACCTTGTAAACCTACGCTGCACTCCCTCAATATCAAGAATGTCCTTCCACAAATTAGCGACCAAACCTGCACACAATACTCCAGGTGTGGTCTCACTGGGGCCCTATACAACTCCAGAATTACCTCTTTGCTCCTATACTCAACTCCTCTTGTTATGAAGGCCAACATGTCATTCGCTTTCTTCACTGCCTGCTGTACCTGCATGCTTACTTTCATTGACTGATGAACCAGGACCCCCAGATCCCGTTGTACTTCCCCTTTTCTCAACTTGACACCATTTAGATAATAATCTAACCTCACATTTATCCACATTAAACTGCATCTGCCACTCAAAAACAAGATTAAATAAATTTTATCCAAATATATCCCCCATTTGTGATAAATGTTTAACCCAAGACGCAACTATAACACACTCTTTTGTTTCTTGTATAAAACTTCATGGATTTTGGAGTGATATTTTTGAAATATTCACAAAATTATTTAAGACAAAAATGGAACCCAATAATGAATTGATTATATTTGGGGTAATGGAAGATGGGAACAAATTGAACCCATCTCAAAAATTATTTTAAAATTATGGTTTAATAATAGCAAAAAAATTAATGTTGAAATTTTGGAAAAATACACCAATACAAACGCTCAAAATGTGGATTGCAAGTATGTTGGATACCGCACATTTTGAGGAAATGCGATTCCTCCTAATAGATAAATTTGACCAATTCATAACGAGTTGGTCTCCATTTGTCGTCTTTTTGGAAACATTTGGTGCAACACAAGTGTAAAAGCTAATCCGTGACTGGGTGAGGAATGGTCAAGTTTATAAATACGATCTCCTTACTTCTCTTTTCTTTTTCTTCTCTTTTCTTCTTTTACTCTTTTTCTTCTATTTTCTATTTCTTAACTTTCTTCTTTCACTCTCTATTTTTCTTTTTCACACACTATATATCTCACATTTTTCTATTCTTCATTATCTAACTTCTTTTTCTTTTTCTTCTTTATTACAAAATTAAAAAAATAAGAAGCTGTACATAAAATGTATTATGAAAATATGATTGTATACAATTGTACTTACTTCTAATAAAAATAAA
This sequence comes from Malacoraja senta, assembly GCA_038087875.1. Classification (NCBI taxonomy): domain Eukaryota; kingdom Metazoa; phylum Chordata; class Chondrichthyes; order Rajiformes; family Rajidae; genus Malacoraja; species Malacoraja senta. The sequence goes on along the minus strand of CM075977.1, from coordinate 267,545,291 downwards.
AATTAAAAATTAAAAAAAAAAAAAGAATTAAATTAAAAAAATTAAAAAACTGCATCTGCCATGCATCTGCCCACTCACCCAACCTGTCCAAGTCACCCTGCATTTTCATAGCAGGCAACATCCTGGTAAATCTGCACTCTCTCCAAAGCCTTCACTTCCTCCTGAAATGGGGTGATTAGAACTGCACACAATTTTCCAAATGTGATCTAACCAAATTTTGATATGTGCAATACATCTTCCTGACTCTTATACTCAATGCCATTGAAGGCAAACAGACCATCCACCTTCATTACCACCCTATCTACGTGCTATCACTTTCAGGGAGCTATGAACTTTGACCCTAGGATATCTCTCAAATATCATTGATATCAAGAGTCCTACATTAACTGAGAAATTAATTCCCTTCACATTTGACTTCTCAAAGTGCAATACCTCCCATTTGCCAGCATGAAACACCCGCTGCCATTTCTCTGCACACATAAGGTCATAAGTGACAGGAGCAGAATTAGGTCATTCGGCCTATGGTCTACTCCGCCATTCAATTATGGCTGATCTCTCACTCCGAATCTCTTTATCTTCTCCCCAAAACATCTGACACTCGTGCTAATCAAGAATCTATCAGTCTGAAGAAGGGTTTCGGCCCGAAACGTTACCTATTTCCTTTGCTCCATAGATGCTGCTGCACCCGCTGAGTTTCTCCAGCATTTTTGTGTACCTAAGAATCTATCAATCTCTGCCTTAAAAATATCCACTGACTTGGCCTCCACAGCCTTCTGTGGCAAACAATTCCACACATTCACCACCCTCTGACTAAAGAAATTCCTCCTCATCTCCTTTCTACACGTGTAATGGATTTACATAGAGACCTAGAAAATAGGTGCAGGAATAGGCCATTCGGCCCTTCGAGCCTGCACCGCCATTCGATATGGTCATGGCTGATCATCCAACTCAGTATCCCATCCCTGCCTTCTCTCCATACCCCCTGATCCCTTTAGCCACAAGGGCCACATCTAACTCCCTCTTAAATATAGCCAATGAACTGGCCTCAACTACCTTCTGTGGTAGAGAATTCCACAGATTCACCACTCTCTGTGTAAAAAAATATTTTCTCATCTCGGTCCTAAAAGACTTCCCCCTTATCCTTAAACTGTGACCCCTAGTTCTGGACTTCCCCAACATCGGGAATAATCTACCTGCATCTAGCCTGTCCAACCCCTTAAGAATTTTGTACGTTTCTATAAGATCAACCCTCAATCTTCTAAATTCTAGCGAGTACAAGCCGAGTCTATCCAGTCTTTCCACATATGAAAGTCCTGCCATCCCAGGAATCAGTCTGGTGAACCTTGTCTGTACTCCCTCTATGGCAACAATGTCTTTCCTCAGATTAGGAGACCAAAACTGTACGTAATACAGGGTCTCACCAAGACCCTGTACAACGGCAGTAGAACCTCCCTGCTCCTATACTCAAATCCTTTTGCTGTGAATGCTAACATACCATTTGCTTTCTTCACTGCCTGCTGCACCTGCATGCCTACTTTCAATGACTGGTGTACCATGACACCCAGATCTCGTTGCATCTCCACTTTTCCTAATCGGCCACCATTCAAATAATCGTCTACTTTTCTGTTTTTGCCACCAAAGTGGATAACCTCACATTTATCCACATTATACTGCATCTGCCATGCATTTGCCCACTCACCCAACCTATCCAAGTCACCTTGCAGCCTCCCAGCATCCTCCTCACAGCTAATACTGCCCCCCAGCTTCGTGTCATCCGCAAACTTGGAGATGTTGCATTCAATTCCCTCGTCCAGATCATTAATATATATTGTAAATAGCTGGGGTCCCAGCACTGAGCCTTGCGGTACCCCACTAGTCACTGCCTGCCATTCTGAAAAGGACCTGTTTACTCCTACTCTTTGCTTCCTGTCTGCCAGCCAGTTCTCTATCCACATCAATACTGAACCCCCAATACCGTGTGCTTTAAATTTGCATACTAATCTCTTATGTGGGTCCTTGTCGAAAGCCTTCTGAAAGTTCAGATATAACACATCCACTGGTTCTCCCTTATCCACTCTACTAGTTACATCCTCGAAAAATTCTGTAAGATTTGTCAGACATGATTTACCTTTCATAAATCCATGCTGACTTTGTCAAATGAATTCACCACTTTCCAAATGTGCTGCTATCCCATCTTTAATAACTGACACCAGAATTTTCCCCACCACCGATGTTAGACTAACTGGTCTGTAATTCCCCGTTTTCTCTCTCCCTCCCTTCTTAAAAAGTGGGGTTACATTAGCTACCCTCCAGTCCTCAGGAACTACTCCAGAATCTAAAGAGTTTTGAAAAATTATCACTAATGCATCCACTATTTCTGCGGCTACTTCCTTAAGTACTCTGGGATGCAACTTATCTTGCCCTGGGGATTTATCGGCCTTTAATCCATTCAATTTACCTAACACCACTTCCCGGCTAACCTGGATTTCACTCAGTTCCTCCATCTCATTTAACTCCCGGTCCCTTGCTATTTCCAGCAGATTATTTATGTCTTCCTTAGTGAAGACAGAACCAAAGTAGTTATTCAATTGGTCTGCCATGTCCTTGTTCCCCATGATCAATTCGCCTGTTTCTGACTGCAAGGGACCTACATTTGTTTTAACTAATCTTTTCCTCTTCACATATCTATAAAAACGTTTACAGTCAGTTTTTAAGTTCCCTGCCAGTTTTCTTTCATAATCTATTTTCCCTTTCCTAATTAAGCCTTTTGTCCTCCTCTGCTGGACTCTGAATTTCTCCCAGTCCTCTGGTAGGCTGCTTTTTCTGGCTAATTTGTACGCTTCATCTTTAGTTTTGATACTATACTTGATTTCCCTTGTTATCCACGGATGCACTACCTTCCCCGATTTATTCTTTTGCCAAACTGGGATGAACAGAGGAGGGATAGAGAGAAAGGAAAAGGAGGTGGGGTAGCGTTGCTGGTTAGAGAGGAGATTAACGCAGTGGAAAGGAAGGACATTAGCTTGGAGGATGTGGAATCGGTATGGGTAGAGCTGCGAAACACTAAGGGGCAGAAAACGCTGGTGGGTGTTGTGTACAGGCCACCTAGCAGTTGCAGTGAAGTTGGGGATGGCATCAAACAGGAAATTAGAAATGCGTGCAACAAAGGCAAAACAGTTATAATGGGTGACTTCAATCTACATATAGATTGGGTGAATCAAATTGGCAGGGGTGTTGAGGAAGAGGATTTCTTGGAATGTATGCGGGATAGTTATCTAAACCAACATGTAGAGGAACCAACGAGAGAGCAGGCTATTCTAGACTGAGTATTGAGTAATGAGGAAGGGTTAGTTAGCAGTCTTGTTGTGCGTGCCCCCTTGGGCAAGAGTGACCATAATATGGTTGAGTTCTTCATTAGGATGGAGAGTGACATTGTTAATTCAGAAACAAGGGTCCTGAACTTAATGAAAGGTCACTTTGAGGGTATGAGACGTGAATTGGCCAAGATAGACTGGCAAATGATTCTTAAAGGATTGACGGTGGATATGCAATGGAAGGCATTTAAAGACTGCATGGATGAACTACAAAAATCAGGGAAGGTAGTGCATCCGTGGATAACAAGGGAAATCAGGGATAGTATCAAAGCAAAAGATGATGCGTACAAATTAGCCAGAAAAAGCAGCATACCAGAGGACTGGGAGAAATTCAGAGACCAGCAGAGGAGGACAAAGGGCTTAATTAGGAAAGGGAAAAAAAAAAAGATTATGAAAGGAAACTGGCAGGGAACATAAAAACTGACTGCAAAAGTTTTTATAGATATGTGAAGAGAAAGAGATTAGTTAAAACAAATGTAGGTCCCTTGCAGTCAGAAACAGGTGAATTGATCATGGGGAACAAGGATATGGCGGACCAATTGAATAACTACTTTGGTTCCGTCTTCACTAAGGAAGACATAAATAATCTGCCGGAAATAGCAGGGGTCAAAGGAGATGGAGGAACTGAGTGAAATCCAGGTTAGTCGGGAAGTGGTGTCGGGTAAATTGAATGGATTAAAGGCCGATAAATCACTAGGGCCAGATAGGCTGCATCCCAGAGTACTTAAGGAAGTAGCTCCAGAAATAGTGGATGCATTAGTGATAATTTTTCAAAACTCTTTAGATTCTGGAGTAGTTCCTGAGGATTGGAGGGAAGCAAACGTAACCCCACTTTTTAAGAAGGGAGGGAGAGAGAAAACGGGGAATTACAGACCAGTTATTCTAACATCGGTAGTGGGGAAACTGCTAGAGTCAGTTATTAAAGATGGGATAGCAGCATATTTGGAAAGTGGTGAAATCATTGGACAAAGTCAGCATGGATTTACGAAAGGTAAATCGTGTCTGACGAATCTTATAGAATTTTTCGAGGATGTAACTAGTAGAGTGGATAGGGGAGAACCAGTGGATGTGTTGTATCTGGACTTTCAGAAGGCTTTCGACAAGGTACCACATAAAAGATTAGGATACAAACTTAAATCACACGGTTTTGGGGATTCAGTATTGATGTGGATAGAGAACTGGCTGGCAAACAGGAAGCAAAGAGTAGGAGTAAACGGGTCCATTTCACAATGGCAGGCAGTGACTAGTGGGGTACCGCAAGGCTCAGTGCTGGGACCCCAGCTATTTACAATTTATATTAATGATCTGGACGAGGGAATTGAAAGCAACATCTCCAAGTTTGCGGATGACACTAAGCTGGGGGGCAGTGTTAGCTGTGAGGAGAATGCTAGGAGACTGCAAGGTGACTTGGATAGGCTGGGTGAGTGGGCAAATGTTTGGCAGATGCAGTATAATGTGGATAAATGTGAGGTTATCCACTTTGGTGGCAAAAACGGGAAGGCAGACTATTATCTAAATGGTGGCCGATTAGGAAATGGGGAGATGCAGCGAGACCTGGGTGTCATGGTACACCAGTCATTGAAAGTAGGCATGCAGGTGCAGCAGGCAGTGAAGAAAGCAAATGGTATGTTGGCCTTCATAGCAAGAGGATTTGAGTATAGGAGCAGGGAGGTTCTACTGCAGTTGTACAGGGTCTTGGTGAGACCACACCTGGAGTATTGCGTACAGTTTTGGTCTCCAAATCTGAGGAAGGACATTATAGCCATAGAGGGAGTGCAGAGAAGGTTCACCAGACTGATTCCTGGGATGTCAGGACTTTAATATGAAGAAAGACTGGATAGACTTGGCTTATACTCGCTAGAATTTAGGAGATTGAGAGGGGATCTTATAGAAACGTACAAAATTCTTATGGGGTTGGACAGGCTAGATGCAGGAAGATTGTTCCCGATGTTGGGGAAGTCCAGGACAAGGGGTCACAGCTTAAGGATAAGGGGGAAATCCTTTAAGACCGAGATGAGTAAAAACTTTTTCACGCAGAGAGTGGGTGAATCTCTGGAACTCTCTGCCACAGAGGGTAGTTGAGGCCAGTTCATTGGCTATATTTAAGAGGGAGTTACATGCGGCCGTTGTGGCTAAGGGGATCAGGGGGTATGGAGAGATGGCAGGTACGGGATACTGAGTTGGATGATCAGCCATGATCATATTGAATGGCGGTGCAGGCTCGAAGGGCCGAATGGCCTACTCCTGCACCTATTTTCTATGTATCTATGTATCTAACAATTGTTGTAGTTCATCCATGCAGTTATTAAATGCCTTCCATTGCATATCCACCGTCAATCCTTTAAGAATCATTTGCCAGTCTATCTTGGCCAATTCACGTCTCATACCCTCAAAGTGACCTTTTATTAAGTTCAGGACCCTTGTTTCTGAATTAACAATGTCACTCTCCATCCTAATGAAGAACTCAACCATATTATGGTCACTCTTGCCCAAGGGGCCACGCACAACAAGACTGCTAACTAACCCTTCCTCATTACTCAATACCCAGTCTAGAATAGCCTGCTCTCTCGTTGGTTCCTCTACATGTTGGTTTAGAAAACTATCCCACATACATTCCAAGAAATCCTCTTAGCACCCCTGCCAATTTGATTCACCCAATCTATATGTAGATTGAAGTCACCCATTATAATTGTTTTACCTTTGTTGCACGCATTTCTAATTTCCTGTTTGATGCTATCCCCAAACTCCACTACTACTGTTAGGTGGCCTGTACACAACTCCCACTAGCGTTTTCTGCCCATTAGTGTTTCACAGCTCTACCCATATCGATTCCACATCCTCCAAGCTAATGTCCTTCCTTTCTATTGCGTTAATCTCCTCTCTAACCAGCAACGCTACCCCGCCTCCTTTTCCTTTCTGTCTATCCCTCCTGAATATTGAATATCCCTGGATGTTCAGCTCCCAGCCTTGGTCACCCTGGAGCCATGTCTCCGTGATCCCAACTATATCATATTCATTAATAACTATCTGCACATTCAACTCATCACCTTATTACAAATGCTCCTTGCATTAAGATACAAAGCTTTTCAGGCTTGTTTTTACAACACTCTTACCCCTTATACAATTATGTTGAAAAATGGCCCTTTTTGATTTTTGCCCTGGATTTGTCTGCCTGCCACTTTTACTTTTCATCTTGCTACCTATTGCTTCTACCCTCATTTTACACCCCACTGTCTCTCTGCTCTTGCACCCATCCCCCTGCCACATTAGTTTAAATCCTCCCCGACAGCACTAGCAAACACTCCCCCAAGGACATTGGTTCCATTCCAGCCCAGGTGCAGACCGTCCTGTTTGTACTGGTCCCACCTCCCCCAGAACTGGTTCCAATGCCCTAGAAATTTGAATCCCTCCTCCTTGCACCATTTTTCAAGCCACGTATTCATCTGCAATATCCTCCTGTTTCTACTCTGACTAGCCCATGGTACTGGTAGTAATCCAGAGATTATTACCTTTGAGGTCCTACTTTTAAGTTTATCTCCTAGCTCCCTAAATACACCTTGTAGGACCTCATCCCTTTTTTTACCTATATCGTTGGTGCCAATGTGCACCACGACAACTGGCTGTTCATCCTCCCCCTCCAGAATGTTCTGCAGCCGTTCAGTGACATCCCTGACCCTTGCACCAGGGAGGCAACATACCATCCTGGAGTCTCGTTTGCGGCCGCAGAAATGCCTATCTATTCCCCTTACAATGGAATCCCCTATTACTATTGCCCTTCCACTCTTTTTTTTCCCCTCCTGTGCCACAGAGCCACCCATGGTGCCATGAACTTGGCTGCTGCTGCCTTCCCCTGATGAGCCATCTCCCCCAACAGTATCCAAAATGGTATACCTGTTTAGGAGGGAGATGACCGCAGGGGACTCCTGCACTACCTGCCTACTGCTTTGCTGGCTATTGGCCACCCGTTCCCTTTCTGTCCTCTTACCTTTTACCTGCGGTGTGACCAACTCACTGTACGTACTATTCATGACTTTCTCAGCATCGTGGATGCTCCAGTATGAATCCAACCGCAGCTCCAATCGTTCAATGCGGTCTGCCAGGAGCTGCAGCTGGACACACTTCCTGCAAACGTAGTCACCAGGGACACTGACCATATCCCTGATCTCCCACATGTTGCAGGCTGAGCAAACCACGGGGCCAATCTCCACTGACATAGCTTACTCCCAAATTAAATCAACTCCCTCACCTATAAAAATCTTTATCCTTTAAACTGTACCTTTACTAATAAATACTGTACCCTTAACTCACAGAACCCTCAACTCACAGAACCCTCAACTCACAGAACCCTCAACTCACAGAACCCTCAACTCACAGAACCCTCAACTCACAGAACGCTCAACTCACAGAACCCTCAACTCGCAGAACCCTCAACTCGCAGAACCCTCAACTCGCAGAACCCTCAACTCGCAGAACCCTCAACTCGCAGAACCCTCAACTCACAGAACCCTCAACTCACAGAACCCTCAACTCACAGAACCCTCAACTCACTGAACCCTCAACTCACTGAACCCTCAACTCACTGAACCCTCAACTCACTGAACCCTCAACTCACTGAACCCTCAACTCACTGAACCCTCAACTCACTGAACCCTCAACTCACTGAACCCTCAACTCACTGAACCCTCAACTCACTGAACCCTCAACTCACTGAACCCTCAACTCACTGAACCCTCAACTCACTGAACCCTCAACTCACTGAACCCTCAACTCACTGAACCCTCAACTCACTGAACCCTCAACTCACTGAACCCTCAACTCACTGAACCCTCAACTCACTGAACCCTCAACTCACTGAACCCTCAACTCACTGAACCCTCAACTCACTGAACCCTCAACTCACTGAACCCTCAACTCACTGAACCCTCAACTCACAAAACTCTTAACCTGAAAGCAGAAATGCAAACCTGGGGTTGCACCCAATCAGCTGCTTCCTCTGGTCCTCTTCCACCAATCAGAGGCTTCCACCAATCAGAGGCTTCCACCAGACCCCTTCTGTGGAAGTGAGATGGAACGCTGCAGATTTGGGTAACTCCTCCTCTCACCAATGGCTCCCCGGGCCTCTGTGAAAGCAAGCCCCACGCTTGATTTATAACTCACCGCCCAGGTAACCCCTCCTCTCACCAACGGCTCCCCGGGCCTCTGTCCTTTTACATCCTACTGTATCTTTTGACAGCGATTCACAAATCCACCTTTTTTCTGACATCTGGAAACTTACTAAACAACCCGTCTATATTTTAGTCCAAGTTGGTGTTAAGGGCCTGTCCCACTTACGCTATTTTTTTCGGCGACTTGCCGGCACCCGTCATAGTCACAGCAGGTTGCCGAAAATTCTCAACATGTTGAAAATCCAGCGGCGACCAGAAAAAGGTACGACTCTTTGGGCGACTACTCACCACGACATATCTTGTGCATGTGTACTCTGGGAGCAGATTCAGATCTCCAATCACATTGGACCATCTTGCTGTTGTGCCAAGGCTTCACCAGGCCATCACCACATGGTAACTGACGTAACTGGTGTGCAATAACCATCCCAGGTTAAAAGAAATTAGCCACAGATCTTTCACTCCAGAAATGGAGTAAAAATAACTCATTCTCAATCCCAAAGGCTGCCTAAGAAGAGAGAATCACTCGAAACAGTGAGCTCAGTTAAAATGTGCTGTACAGAGTGGTATCGTCAATGCTCTCTTCAAAGAGCACCACTGTTTTCTTTGCACTTGATCTCTACTCTTTCAAGCAACAACATGGCAACGCAATGTCAAGGTTCAGGTTTTTTCATCTTGGTGCTTGCATGGACAAAAAACTACACAGGTGTATCTATCAACAGAATATCTTTTATTGAAGGCAACAAACTCTCAACTAACAGCAGAGCCCGATAGTGAGATGTATCAAAATACATTCCTTCCACATCCAAAAGATATCCGGGTTAATTGGCCTCTCTTTACAATTCCACTAGTAAATGTGAAAGTGGGATCACATAGAACTATTGCGAGTGGGTGATCAATGGTCAGCGTAAAGCTGGTGGGCCTAAGGGCCTCTTCCCATGGTGCATTTTTTCAATTTATTCCATTAATCATAAAATGTCACAGAGCGCTGGAGTAACTCAACAGGTCAGGCAGCATCTCTGGAGAACAAGGATGGGTGACATTTTGGGATGGGACCCTTCTTTAGACTTGGGGTGGGTTGGGTGAGAAAAAAGCTGGAAGAGAGGTGGTGGAGGGTAAGGTCTGACAAATGACAAGTGGTTACTGGTGAGGGAGGGGATTTGATAGGCAAGTGGATGGACAAAAGACAGAGGTGAAAAGACAAAAAGTGTGAGATAAGGATACAAGATATATGCAAATTATAAAGCCAGAAGAAGTAATTTAGATGGAAGGTTACAGGAGGAGGGGGAAGAGGAAAAGAGGAAAAATCCTGGAGAAACTCAGCAGGTGAGGCAACATCTATGGGCGCTTTAGAGAGAGGAGGAGAACTTCTTCAAAGTGGGCATACCTCTAGGGGAGTTAAAATGGTTAGCAACCGGAAGATCCAGCAAGCCTTGTGACACCGAGCACAAGTGTTGGGCGAAACAATCAATTGACTCTGTTGGTGCATTAGCCATCTCCAGAAATCAGCTCCTGTCCATTCTAACATTGCTTGATAATACTTGTGAAGTCTGCTGTTTGACATCAAAGCTGGACGTGCTTCCCATCTGTGACCTTTTCCATTCTTTAGTATCAAAGACTAGAACTGTCCCTCAGATGTCCTGCTTTTATTCTGACACCACATGCCCACCACCACTCTCAAGAGAAGGCATCAAAGGAGGTAGAAGGTGAGTAGCCATACTCACCAACCTCCATACAGCACACAGCTAGATGTCAGATCCACTGCATCAAGTAGTCACTTGAAATTTCACATTAGAAATGATGAAGGAAAGATCGGAAAGTACAACACTTTGAGACAATATGTGCAGGAGTAGGCCATTCGGCCCCTCGAGCCAGCACCGCCATACCATATGATCATGGCTGAGGAGCCGTTGGAGCCCAGGAGCCGTTGGAGCGGTTGCAGAGGGAGGAGCTACGTCCGAGCGGTGAGTTTAAAACCTGATCGCGGGAGCCTTTTTTTTCTTTTCTTTTTTTTCTTTTTTTCTTCTTCTTTTCTTTTCACATTTTCAAGCACGCAGACTACTTAACCATTATCATTCACTTAACGCCAACTACTGCGGACTACATTTCACTACTATCCTCACTCTCTTCTTCTTTCTCTTTTTTCTTTTCTCCTTTTCTATTATAGATTAAAGTTTTTTTTAAAGGAAAAAATAGAAGTTGTACAAGAAATGTAATATGTTGCATATTATGATTAAGATGTATGCACATTGCTTCTAATAAAATAAAAAATAAAAACCTGATCGCGGGGCTTTGCTTTACTGAGGCCCAGGAGCCGTTGGAGCGGTTGCAGAGGGAGGAGGAACCCAAATCTGTAACTTTCCAACGTCCCAATGTTCCATTCGCATTTCTTGAGGAAACCGCTGATTGGTGGAAGCGGACAAGAGGGAGCAGCTGATTGGGAATCAGAGCCCTGCTGATTTCTTCCAGCGGTTTGTATTGTATTGTATTGTACTTTGTATTGTATCCAGGGTATGAGTGCCAGGGCAGTTTACTGTTCTGGATGTCAGATGTGGGAGGTCAAGGAGTCTGATAGCCTTCCAGACGTCCACATCTGCACCAGGTGCATGGAGATGAAGCTCCTAAGGGACAGTATTAGGAACCTGGAGCAGCAGCTCGATGACCTCCGTCTGGTCAGGGAGAGTGAGGAAGTCATAGAGAGGAGTTATAGAGAGGTGGTCACTCCAAAACCACGGGAGGCAGGTAAGTGGGTCACGGTTAGGAGGGGCAAGGGGCAGAGGCAGGGACTAGAAAGTACCCCGGTGGCTGTACACCTTGACAATAAGTACTTCTGTTCGAGTACTGTTGGGGGGGACAGCCTACCTGGGGGTAGCAACAGCGGCCGGGCCTCCGGTACAGAGAACAGCCCTGTTGCTCAGAAGGGTAAGGAAAAGAAGAGGAGGGCAGTAGTAATAGGGGACTCTATAGTTAGGGGGTCAGATAGGCGATTCTGTGGACGCAGTCAGGAGACCCGGATGGCAGGTTTCCTCCCTGGTGCCAGGGTCTGGGATGTGTCTGAACGTGTCCAAGATATCCTGAAATGGGAGGGAGTGGAGCCCGAGGTCGTGGTACATATAGGTACCAATGACATAGGTAGAAAAAGAGGAGGTCCTGAAAGGAGAATTTAGGGAGTTAGGAGGAGAGTTAAGGAGAAGGACCGCAAAGGTAACAATCTCGGGCATACTGCCTGTGCCACGCGACAGTGAGAGTAGGCATGGAGCGAGGTGGAGGATAAATGCGTGGCTGAAGGACTGGTGCAGAGGGCAGGTATTCAAGTTTCTGGATCATTGGGACCTCTTTTGTGGAAGGTGTGACCTGTACAAAAAGGATGGGTTGCACTTGAACCCGAGGGGGACCTATATCCTGGCGGGGAGATTTTAAAAGGCTACTGCGGAGAATTTAAACTAGAACGGTTGGGGGGAGGGACTCAAATAGAGAAAGCTAGTAGACAGTGTGTGAGGCAGGAGGCAGAGAAGGGAAGCACTCAGACCCAACACGTAGGGGGGAAAGAAGAAAAAAATAATAAACAGAGAATAAGAGGTGGTGGGTTTCTTAAATGTGTGAGCAGAGAGACAGAGGGGTGTAAAATGAGGGTAGAAGCAATAGGTAGCAAGGTGAAAAGTAAAAGTGGCAGGCAGACAAATCCAGGGCAAAAATCAAAAAGGGCCACTTTTCAACATAACTGTATAAGGGGTAAGAGCGTTGTAAAAACAAGCCTGAAGGCTTTGTGTCTCAATGCAAGGAGCATTCGTAATAAGGTGGATGAGTTGAATGTGCAGATAGCTATTAATGATTATGATATAGTTGGGATCACGGAGACATGGCTCCAAGGTGACCAAGGCTGGGAGCTGAACATCCAGGGATATTCAATATTCAGGAGGGATAAACAGAAAGGAAAAGGAGGTGGGGTAGCGTTGCTGGTTAGAGAGGAGATTAACGCAATAGAAAGGAAGGACATTAGCTTGGAGGATGTGGAATCGATATGGGTAGAGCTGCAAAACACTAAGGGGCAGAAAACGCTAGTGGGTGTTGTGTTCAGGCCACCTAACAGTAGTAGTGGAGTTGGGAATGGCATCAAACAGGAAATTAGAAATGCGTGCAACAAAGGTAAAACAGTTATAATGGGTGACTTCAATCTACATATAGATTGGGTGAATCAAATTGGCAGGGGTGCTGAGGAAGAGGATTTCTTGGAATGTATGCGGGATAGTTTTCTAAACCAACATGTAGAGGAACCAACGAGAGAGCAGGCTATTCTAGACTGGGTATTGAGTAATGAGGAAGGGTTAATTTGCAGTCTTGTTGTGCGTGGCCCCTTGGGCAAGAGTGACCATAATATGGTTGAGTTCTTCATTAGGTTGGAGAGTGACATTGTTAATTCAGAAACAAGGGTTCTGAACTTAAAGAAAGGTAACTTTGAGGGTATGAGACGTGAATTGGCCAAGATTGACTGGCAATTGATTCTTAAAGGATTGACGGTGGATATGCAATGGAAGGCATTTACAGACTGCATGGATGAGCTACAACAATTGTTCATCCCAGTTTGGCAAAAGAATAAATCAGGGAAGGTAGTGCATCCGTGGATAACAAGGGAAATCAGGGATAGTATCAAAACAAAAGATGAAGCGTACAAATTAGCCAGAAAAAACAGCCTACCAGAGGACTGGGAGAAATTCAGAGTCCAGCAGAGGAGGACAAAGGGCTTAATTAGGAAAGCGAAAATAGATTATGAAAGAAAACTGACAGGGAACATAATAACTGACTGCAAAAGTTTTTATAGATATGTGAAGAGAAAAAGATTAGTTAAAACAAATGTAGGTCCCTTGCAGTCAGAAACAGGTGAATTGATCATGGGGAACAAGGACATGGAAGACCAATTGAATAACTACTTTGGTTCTGTCTTCACTAAGGAAGACATAAATAATCTGCCGGAAATAGCAGGGTCAAATGAGATGGAGGAACTGAGTGAAATCCAGGTTAGCCGGGAATGGTGTTAGGTAAATTGAATGGATTAAAGGCCGATAAATTCCCAGAGCCAGATAGGCTGCATCCCAGAGTACTTAAGGAAGTAGCTCCAGAAATAGTGGATTCATTAGTGATAATTTTTCAAAACTCCTTAGGTTCTAGAGTAGTTCCTGAGGATTGGAGGGTAGCTAATGTAACCCCACTTTTTAAAAAGGGAGGGAGAGAGAAAACGGGGAATTACAGACCAGTTAGTCTAACATCGGTAGTGGGGAAACTGCTAGAGTCAGTTATTAAAGAAGGGATAGCAGCACATTTGGAAAGTGGTGAAATCATTGGACAAAGTCAGCATGGATTTACAAAAGGTAAATCATGTATGACGAATCTTATAGAATTTTTCGAGGATGTAACTAGTAGAGTGGATAAGGGAGAACCAGTGTATGTGTTATATCTGGACTTTCAGAAGGCTTTCGACAAGATCCCACATAAGAGATTAGTATACAAACTTAAAGCACACAGTATTGGGGGTTCAGTATTGATGTGGATAGAGAACTGGCTGGCAGACAGGAAGCAAAGAGTAGGAGTAAACGGGTCCTTTTCAGAATGGCAGGCAGTGGCTAGTGGGGTACCGCAAGGCTCAGTGCTGGGACCCCAGCTATTTACAATATATATTAATGATTTGGACGAGGGAATTGAATGCAACATCTCCATGTTTGCAGATGACACAAAGCTGGGGGGCAGTGTTAGCTGTGAGGAGGATGCTAGGAGGCTGCAAGGTGACTTGGATAGGCTGGGTGAGTGGGCAAATGCATGGCAGAAGCAGTATAATGTGGATAAATGTGAGGTTATCCACTTTGGTAGCAAAAAAGGAAAGTAGACTATTATCTGAATGGTGGCCTATTAGGAAAAGGGGAGATGCAACGAGACCTGGATGTCATGGTACTCCAGTCATTGAAAGTAGGCATGCTGGTGCAGCAGGCAGTGAAGAAAGTGAATGGTATGTTAGCATTCATAGCAAAAGGATTTGAGTATAGGAGCAGGGAGGTTCTACTGCAGTTCTACAGGGTCTTGGTGAGACCACACCTGGAGTATTGCGTACAGTTTTGGTCTCCAAATCTGAGGAAAGACATTCTTGCCATAGAGGGAGTACAGAGAAGGTTCACCAGACTGATTCCTGGGATGGCAGGACTTTCATATGAAGAAAGACTGGATATACTCGACTTGTACGCGCTAGAATTTAGAAGATTGAGGGGGGATCTTATAGAAACTTACAAAATTCTTAAGGGGTTGGACAGGCTAGATGCAGGAAGATTGTTCCCGATGTTGGGGAAGTCCAGGACAAGGGGTCACAGTTTAAGGATAAAGGGGAAATCTTTTAGGACCGAGATGAGAAAAACATTTTTCACACAGAGAGTGGTGAATCTTTCGAGTTCATTTCAAAATTCTTTTATTTGTTTTTAAATCCTTGAATGGGCTCGCCCCGCCTTACCTCTCTGAGCTGCTCATGCCCGGTGCCTCAGGTCAGCTGATCAGCTGCTCCTTGAGGTACCAAGGTCTAAGCGGAAGCTCAGAGGGGATAGAGCTTTTTCTGTTGCTGCTCCGGCACTCTGGAACACCTTGCCGCTGCACATCAGACAGGCCCCCTCACTGTCCATCTTCAAATCCTCCCTAAAAACATATTTTTATTCTTTGGCTTTCGACACTGGCTGAGGCATTGCCCCTGTTTTTAGTGCTTTTAATGTCTTTTAATTTTTAGTGTGTTTTTTATAGTCCTTCGTTTTACGGTTTTTAATGGTTTTTAATTGTTTGTAATAGCTTTTTGTTCATGATTTCTCATGTACAGCACTTTGTGGCAACTGTGGTTGTTTAAAGTGCTTTATAAATAAAGTTATTATTATTATTATTATTATAATCTCTGGAATTCTCTGCCACAGAAGGTAGTTGAGGCCAGTTCATTGGCTATATTTGAGTTAGGCTATATCATTGGCTCTTGAGTTAGATGTGGCCCTTGTGGCTAAAGGGATCAGGGGGTATGGAGAGAAGGCAGGTACAGGATACTGAGTTGGATGATCAGCCATGATCATATTGAATGGTGGTGCAGGCTCGAAGGGTCGAATGGCCTACTCCTGCACCTATTTTCTATGTTTCTATGTTTCTATCCAAAATCAGTACCCCATTCCTGCTTTCTCCACATATCCCTTGATTCCTTGAGCCCTAAGTGCTATATCTAACTCTCACTTGAATACATCCAGTGAATTGGCCTCCACAGCCTTCTGTGGCAGAGAATTCCACACATTCACAACTCTCAGGGTGAAGATGTTTTTCCTCATCTCAGTCTTAAATAGCCCACCCCTTATTCTTAAACTGTGACCCCTGGTTCTGGACTCCCCCAACATCAGGAACATTTAACCTGCATCCTTTTCCCAATCCTTTAATAATTTTATGTATTATTCAATATGTTATTTGAACAAAGCAGTAAGCTGGGAATGCAACTGAATTTAACAATAAGAGATTCTTCCTGATATCCAGGTTAATGGTCGTCCTATTTACAAAATCACTGCATGGGAATGGTTTGCCTTGTACCCTGCATGCAACTGATTGTAAGCCCTCAGTGGATGCAATTTTCTTGTATAAGAGGTATTGCATTTCGAAAGGATTTTACAGGACATTTTTATTCAAAGGACGTCACCATTACAGACTGAGCCAATGTTTCATTGAGACACAAGGAACTGTAGACACTGGAATCTTCAGTGTAACACAAAGAGCTGGAGTAACGCAACAGATCAGGCAGCATCTGTTGGGGTAATGGATCTACAATGTTTCTGATTTAGGATCCTTTTTCAGATTCTAGTGATTCTGGGTCAGAACATGGTCAAATAGCATGAAAACAGTAGATGTCACAGAGATGAGCAAGGAGAGAGGGTCCCAAAGAACTCACATCGAAGATAGGAGGAGAACCTCTTCAAAATGGGCATAATTTGTGAAGATTGTCCAATGGAGCAGTAGAAATTGAGACACAAGGCATGCTGGAATTTTGAGCAAAATACAAAGTGCCGGAGTACCCCAACATCTGTGGAGTAAGGCAGTATCTATGTAGGGAATGAACAGATGACTTTTTGGTTCAGGACCCTTCTTCAGACTCGATAGATGATATTACATTGCCTATTCCACTTGTCCTTGAGAATGTGGTGGTGAACTGCATTCCTGTCCTTCTGCAGACCTTGAGGTGTAAGTACATTGTTAGGGAATGTGTTCCACATTTTTTTCCAAGTCTACTTGGTGTGTGGCTGGGATGGCAACTGGGTGGTGGTATTCCAGTATTAAGCATCCTATGATCGGTACTGTTAAAATACAAATCTTTATTTTTCCATATTTGTTTTCTTTCTTGCTGAGATTAACTAACATAGCAATTCATTTAATACTTTTTGGCTGGGATTTCCATCAAATTATCTTATTTGACTGTTTGCTGTTATTGGATCAGAGCATTAATAAATTGCAAGTTGTGTTCATCAATATAATCACACCACAGGGTTACATCTCAATTATTTCACTGCTGTAAAACAATTAATATCAAGCCCTTCAAAGGTAGTCTTAACATTATATACATCCGTAAAACAGATGGCGTTCAGTTGGGGTAGTTTAGTTTACCAAGTTAAAAATATAAAAATATTAATTTAACTTGTAGACCAAATAAAAGAAATACAGATTAAAAAATGGAATGGAGAAAATAAAAAGAACTTACATGTATAAAACAGTTGTCACATTAGGGCAGCACAATGGCTCAGTGGCAGAGTTGCTGCCTTACAGCGCCAGAGACCCTGGTTCCATCCTGACTGTGGAAACTGTCTATACGAAGTTTGTACATTCACCTGTGACCATGTGGGTTTTCTCCGGGCACTCCGGTTTCCTCCCACACTCCAAAGACATACGGGTCGGTAGATTAATTGGCTTCTGTAAATTGTCCCTGATGTGTAGGATAGTGCCGGTGGGTACATAGTGATCGCTGGGCAGCTTGGACTCGGTGGACTGAAGGGGCCTGTTTCCATGCTGTGTCTCTAAAGTCTAAACTTCAGGAACTTTTATAGTATTGCATTTGAAGTTTTGTCATTGTTTTTTTTCTGCAAAGATTTGTGGCATCCAATTTACAAAAGCACAACACCAATGAATAATGATGAGATAAATGAGGAGATAATCATTTAACTCATGTGGATTTGAAGGGTACATTTTTCATCAGGACATCTGCTCTGTTCTTCTTTGAATAGTAGAAACGCTAGAGAATAGGCCAGGCCCTTGGCATAATATTTCATCTGAGAGACAACACCTCTACACGGAACTTTCAAATCTCCAGCGGGGAGGTTATAAAAGGCAATTATTTCTTTCCATCAAGGCTGACAGAAGAGGGAACTTATGACAGATGGAAGTAATGTTTATAACCCTTCATTTTAGATTTTTCAATAAATATTTAATTGATAAAATATGAAATTATAACAATGATGGCATTGCCAGTATCAAAGAAGAATCATTACAAATGTATCAGTTTTCCACTGGAATTTAACATCAACTGAAATCTTTGGAGGTGAACTGGGGAGAGAAAACAACCATGCTTAGAATAAAAAAACAGAAAATAATTAGCAGTTCAGGCTCAGAGAGAGAGGCAGACTTTTAGCTCAATTACCTGATGGCTGCACTGGGAATATTTTGAGATAAACAACTTTTAAGATCAACAGAAAAGTGCAGAGGAGGATGTCTGTGAAAATGGGGAGCAGAAGAGATTTGGTGACAGAAGTGTTCAAGTAACAAAACCCTGGAGGGGGTGCAGTAGCAGAATAATTATTTGAACTGACCAAAGAAATATGGAAGGAAAGATGAAAATCTATATGAGAAATGCTAGAGATGCTTCTTAACTGAAACTGTCGTGCAATTTTAGAGTCCCGAAGACTCAGAGTTAAGTTGGAAAATGAGATGCTGTCAATTTTATGTTGAGCTTCACTGGAACACTGTGCTAGCCAGGGGCAGAGAGGTCAGAGCGGAGTGAGAGAGCAAATTAAAGTGACATGTAATTAAAAGTCGGGTGAGTCACACTTGGACACAGAAAGTGGAATTCCACAGAGCAAGCATGTAATTTGTCTTCAGCTTCCACAGTCAGAGGTGAACAGTGGATGTAGAATACTAAATTGAAATAACTAAATCATCGGGAAAGAGTGTATGAAGCCCTAGATTGTGGAAGAGAGAAAGGAGAAGGAAACGCATTCAAACTCTTCTTGTTTTTGTGGCATGTTACTGTGAGAAGAGGATTCAGGGGAAAAAATAATCATGTCCAACTCACAGGGAATGATGTCTTTGTTAGACAGAAAGAGGAGAGGAGATGAAGAAGCATCGTATCAGAGTTGCCAAAAACTGCCAAGGATGATGAACGGTGAATGTACAGGCTGGAGGGAAGGATGGTGAAGACAAGAAGGAGTCTTATCCTGGCATGTGGTGGGGTGGGTTTGGGGAGGTTGTGGGGAGATTGTGGGGAGGGTGGGGGGAAGAGAACAAGTGACTGGAGGAGCCTCAAGCGGTGAGGGTAAAGACATTCTTAACAGTGCCAAAGTTTTAAAGCTGCATCCTCAGCACCTGTGTGGACCAGCTGACAAAGGTATTCAGAAATGTCTTTAACTTCTCACTACTTGTCCCTTATACCCACCACCCTCTGAGTGGTAAAGGTATCCTTCAGGTTCCTATTAAATATTTCTCCTTTCACCGTAAACATATGTCCCCTGGTTCTTGAGTCCCCTCCTCTAGGTAAAAGACTCTGTGCACCTATAATATTAATTTCACTCATGAGCATATACAACTCTAAATAATCTCCCCTCACCCTCCTTCGTTCCAAGGAATAAAGTCTAAAGGGCCTGTCCCACTTAGGCTATTTTTTAGGTGACTCGGCTCTCGCCACATGGTCATCAGGGTGTCGCCTGTATGGTCGTGAGTAGTCTCCTCAGTCGCCCAAAGAGTCGTAGCGTCTTTCTGGTCGCCGCTGGATTTTCGACATGTTCAAAACTTTTCGGCAAAAGTGGATTGACGCCAATGAGCGGAGCTTCACTTCTGATGTAGGTGCTGTCGTAGGTTGTCGCCAGGTGACGTAGGTTGTCGCCGGTGCTGACTTCAGTGAATTCCATTGGCAACTACCTATGTCAACCAACGTCAACCGGCGACAGGTACCGGTGACTGAATTGTCTTCAGTTTTCTTCAGTTGTCGCTAACAGGATCGTAGCTTGTTGTAGCTTGTCGCGGGTGGACGTAAGTTGACCGGTTGTCATAGGTTGTCGCCTGTGTGGGCGTAGGTTGTCGTAGGTGTGGTCGTAGGTGGATGTCCTAATGGGTCGCCGGTTGTTGGTAGATTGCAGTAGCTTGACACCCACTAGGTGGTAGGCTGTTGTAGCTTGTCGTAGACATTGTCGTATACATTGTCGTAACGGGGTCCAGTCGTCGGTTTTTCGGCAACCTGCTACGACTATGACAGTCGCCGGCAGTCGCCTAAAAAATCGCCTGTGGGACAGGCCCTTTAGAGTGCCCAACCTCCTCCTCAAGTCTGGGGAACATCCTTGTAAATCTTGTCTGCATTCTAAATAATTAATTCAAATAAATCACTTTCACCTTTATCTACAGTTGGGCCAGAATGTACTCACAGAGTTCACCGTTCCTCATTACAAATGCAGGTTTCTAAGCTATGTTATATAAAATGTGAGAAATGTTTCAGTGAGAGGGAGATGTAATTAGTCTGTATTTTAAGAAGGGGATTGGTGACATGATAGGCACTATTTTGTTTTAGTGTAGTAAATCAGACAGCACTTTTCAGCAAATCTAGAAATACCCTTTCAGAGATAACCACCCTTCCATCAGATTCACTCTTTCCTAATAATCTTCGTATTGAAATCAATGTAATGGCATGACATTGGGCTAAAGGACCAGGAATTATAAGATTAAGACATTCATTGTATTTCTGACAACCTGATATGTGAGCATCTCTGGAGAGAAGGAATGGGTGACGTTTCGGGTCGAGACGCTACCTCAGACTTGAAGACCCTTCCTCTCGACCCGAAACGTCGCCCATTCCTTCCCTCCAAGATGCTGCCTGGCCCGCTGAGTTACTACAGCATTTTGTGTCCATCTTCGGTTTAAACCAGCATCTGCAGTTCCTTCCTACACAACCTCATATGTGATATTTACTGCTAGATATGATACTTTACTTTAATATGATAAATGCAGTCTATTCAAATACTCAAAAAGAAAAGTAAATGAATGAAGTTGTTTGAAGCAGCAGCAACCCCTTAATATATGCTTTTAATATTAGCACAAAAAAAAACAGGTGTCTTCACTGCATGCCTGAGTGAAGACTTTTCAACTTGAAGAGATGTAGGATCCTTTGTCTGTTCACAGATACCAGAGACTTACTGTAGATTCTACTTTATTGGATCATATGGCAGAACAAAGCATGTTTCAACCCATAAGGTTGAATGTGAGGTGAACATTGATTGATTCATTAATTTATTGAAAGAAACTGCACGGAAAAAGGGCCTTTAGTCAACCGAGCCCACACTGACCATCAATCCTTCTCATCCACTCCCCACACATTAAGGGCACTTTACAGAGGTTAATTAACCAACAAACCCAGGAACTAATGCTAATTTTCCTGTTCGGCCAACAAGGGGATTGTAGGGGGGCATGGCAGGGAACTGCAAAACCTGCCTTCATTTCTTAAAAGGAGAAGTCAATGGCAATGTCAAACTTAGAAGAACCTGGCGCCAAGGAGTACCATGTTGTTGAAGACTAGAGGTAAGAATTACTGTTGTACCCTATCACTAGGGCAAACCCAACAGTGGACTTGGTTCCTATTACTCATGCTATGTCAGAGATCCCGGGGGTGGACAGAACTACATAAACATAAAGTGTCTCATGAAAGGCTGATGCACAGGATGCACAGAGTGCTGGAGGAACCATGATGTTAAGATTAGTTACTGCATGAGAAACAGGGAGTCAGAATAAATACGTATTTTTCAAGCTGGAAGGACACAACTGATGGATCATATGGATCATTTCCTGGCCCTCAATTTTAGTTTAGTTTAGTTTAGTTTAGTTTAGTTTGGAGATACTGCGTGGAAACAGAACCCATGCGAGATAACCACTTATGAGGTGTTTGCGCAGTAAGCAACCAGAATCAACCAGATCCATCGATGCACCGAGTCCATGCCGACCAGTGATTCCGCATATTAACACTATCCCATACACACACTAGGGACAATTTACAATTATACCAAGCCAATTAACCTACAAACCTGTACGTCTTTGGAGAATATGAGGAAACCGGAGCACCCAGAGAAAACCCACACAGACACAGGGAGAACGTACAAACTTCATACAGACAGCACCCATAGTCACGATCGAACCCAGGTCTCTGGCGCTGTAAGGCAGCAATTCTACCATTGTGCTACCGATTACTTATTATTTATATTAATGACCTGGATGAATGAAGGGTAACCTTACTGAAGGATATAAATCCTAAGGGAAGATGGTGGATGTTTCCACCATTGGGAAAATCTCAAATGTGAGGACATTGTTACAAGATAAAGAGGTAGTGATTTAAAATTGAAGTCCCATTGGACCTTTTTCTCACACACGGTGGTGTATCTCTGAAATGATCTACTCCGACGTGGAGATAGGCTCATTGGGGCTTGTTTTCAAGTGAAAGTAGATACATTTTTGAAAGATCAGGGAATAGAGGACAATGGGGACGTAGCACAGAAGAGATGAGGCTTGGGCTGATCAGCTAGGAACATATTGAATGATGGGACCAGCTTAAGAGCCTATTCCAGCTTTTATTACGTTGCTAGGAACAAGGCCTGGACAAGGCATGGGGCCATGGACCAGGGAGTAGGTCCATGCACCAAGTTGGACCCAATCCAATCTTCTGGGCAGGAGTTCAGATCCTCTACCACGTTTGTTACTGTACTGGTGGCACTCGTCTCTCATTTTACTTTGGAGTCACGTGAGTGACTACGTGAAGAAGACCCGTCAGGGCGCATGCGCGTCATTACGTCGGTCGCATTGGCGCAGACAGGCTGGGAGGAACACAGTTCTCCAGCGGTAAGTTTGAAAAATCCTGCAGGTAAGTTTAAACTTACTTTTCAGGTTGTCCATTGCAGGAATCATTTTCCCAGGTTCCTGCTGGACATGGAAAAATTCAGTAAAACCCAGTGGACCACGGAGAAATTGTGGATGCCGGCTTCGGACCGCGGGAGTGCGGTAGCCGGCTGCCGGTGGGTTTTGCTGGTGGAGTCGCGGACAGAACGGTCCGCGACTCCCGAGGTTTAATTCGGGCCGCGGGTTTTTTTTTTTTATAGACCGCGGGCGGGTTGAAGCAAGCTTCGGTCACGATAGAGGTGGCTGTTAGACAGGCAGGTCAGCAACTCCAGATAAATGTTTTAAATAGGGGCTGCGGGGTTCTCTAGACCGCGGGGATACCGGCTACGGTCCGCGGTAAAGGGAGGAGCCGGTGGCCGTTGGACTTCTTGAGAGAGTCGCTGACAGTAAGGTCAGCAACTCCCGAGGGGGGGTGCAGACTGAGCATGGTCATCGGGTTACTACCCGGCTCATTGAGGAAGGACCCGACTTTGGCAGCCCATATATGTTTGAAATATGTGGAACCTGGCCAGGAAGGTTCCCTCTGTTATATATGTATGTCCTCAGTGGAGAGGAGTAAGGCTCAGGGCTGCTTATCAATTCCTCAGAGGAGAGGAGTACAAAGGGTCAGTGTGTGGCTGACTTCAACCCCAACTCAGGAAGAGAGATTAGTGGTTTATCACCCTTATGTGTCGAGGTGAAAAGGTAGCAATTTCTGCTAATTCTGAGGAGGTTTCAGGTTGCCCTCCAAATTAAAGACGAACGCATTTTTGAGAAGCGTTCAAAAGGGTAGACATTATAGTTAGCACTTGGTCACATTGTGACTATTATACTGAGAGGAAGCCTTGTAGAGCGGTATTATCAGTCACCTGTGGGAGTTACACCAGGTGGCGTCATAGTAATTGCTGCTCATTAAAAGGGACTGTGCACGGTTTCTTCCCCAAGACGCCGGATAACTCATATTAAAAGGAAATAATCCCAGGTTTAACTGGGATGGGCGTCTTCATTCACATAAATGTCTTTGTCTATGACAAATAATTGTTAAGTTTGTTCCAGCATTTCCCACTATGTCTGATGTACGGGGGCCAGAGGCGCTCACATTCTTCCCTATAGACGGCGTTGGCATCGGGAAGGAGCACGATTTGGAGTCGCTAGCACGTGCAGCCTGTTTGGGGAAGGGGGATACCAACAGAGTATCGAATTGCATGGCTAGTTCTGGCGGCTGCTGTAGGCAACGACCTGATAACCCCAACTCAGAGTGAGTGCCAAGCCAGGGGTATCAATGTCAGACAACATTGCGTCTTGTTGCAATTCAAGAACGCTCCATCGTAAGGCATGTCAGGCAGCAACACCTAGTAAAGGGTTGCAAAAGTCCCCCACTCAAGGTCGGAGTAGTCGAGAGAGTGCTACAGGAGGATGCACATGTGCCTGAAGCAAAACCTGTTTGTAGGGTTGCCATTCCTCCCACTTGGTGCACCACAGTGGTCGCGATAGTGCTAAAATACATGCACACATGCCTGAGGTGACGCCTAGTAAAGGGTTGCCAAAAATTTCTCCCACTCAAATGGTGGAGTGGCCGAGAGGGTGCTACAGGAGTATGCACATGGGCCTGAAGCAACACCTGTTTGCAGGGCTGCCATTACTCCCACTCGGTTTCTCCGTAGTGGTCGAGATGGTGCTAAAATACATGCACACAGGCCTGGGGCAGCTCCTGTTGCAGGTTGCATAAGTCCTCCCACGTGGATGTATAGTGGATGAAGATGGAGCCACACACATATGTGATAAGATTGTGGGGAATGGAGTCGAACAACATGCTTGGTACAGAGGCATGTAGAAGCAAATGGAGGAGATGGATGGTGATACCTGCTTCAGCTTCGATAAGTCCCACTCTAAAAGAGTGTCTAAGGTTAGTATGGATTAACTCCAAACAGGAATCCAAACATGGCTATGTGCCGGGATCCCATGCAGAATGCATGAGGGAAAGCAGTGGGCGTTGCCTCTAAAATTGCTGCTCAGTCGCTGATTGCTGATCCATCCAGAGAAATCCAAATTAACACCTGACTATTTGGGTCACAATTGCTTCAAATAAGTGCTCTGCCCAGGGAAAAAGGGTAGAGCTAATTGACAGCTGTATCAAGCTAATTGAGGCATTAAGGATACATTCGGGTCATTATAATAGACCTATGCAGTTATCAGTAAAGACTATGCTAATTTGCAATGGTTTCACCATGTGTCCAGGAGTTATAGCAAGGTAATGCTTGACCAGCCTTCCATGATTTTGCAGATGAATGTCAGTGCACTCGGGTGGGGTGTCACGGATACGAGTTTCAACTGTGGAGGCAGATGGACTGAGCAAGAGGCATCGTTTCTGCAGACATGGGCAATTAACTATTAAGAGGTTTTAAGGACAAGGCTTATTGCTCTTAACAAATGTATCTGCATGTTCAGTTTCAGATTGACAATACAACACAAGTGGCATATATATTAATCACATCGGTGGAATCAAGTCGGTATTTTGTGACAGATTGGCTAATCAAATTTGGGCCTGGTGCATTGGAAAAGATATTTCAGCTATTTATCTACCAGGTAGATTCTACATAGTAGCAGACGCCAAGTCACGAACATTCCATGACAACATAGATTGAATGTTCAACAAGGAGGTGTTCAATAATATAGTACTTGTATATGAATGCCAGATATCGATTTGTTTTGCATCAAGGTCAACCATCAGATGCCTAAATAGGTTTCATGAGAACCAGACCAGGTGGCAGTTGCAATTAATAGTTTGACATTGAGGTGGTATATATATATATTGTTTTTCCTACCATTTTGCCTAATAGGTCAGAGTCTGCAAGAAATCAAGCAGGATGCCACTTTGGGGGTACTTGTAATACCTAATTGGCCAAATCAAGCATGGTTTCACTTTGATGTTACAGTTAGGGATCCAACCTCTTTTTGGTGGTTCCCAAGTGTAGGAATTGACTGGAGCATCCGCTAACACGGAAAAGTCATCAGTTATGTGATTGTATTGACTTGTTAATTTGCAGGTTTTTAAGAAGGCCATACCTGGAGCAAGGACTGTCTGGGTTTACGGTGGACATGCTCACTGTAGCCTGGAGAAAGAGTACTCAAAAGGTGTATATTACTTATGTAAAAAAATGGGAGCAATATTGCGTACAAAATAATATTGACTATAATACTACAGGTATTGTGGATATTTTAGAGTTCCTGTTGACCCTCTATGATGATGAGGGGCTCAGTTATAACACCATTAATACAGCTTTAAGTGCTTTGTCATCCTGTGGGTTGGATGGGGTCAGGAAAGATCCTATTGAGTTTCATCATATCATAGCTGGATTGATGAAAGGAATTTCAACACTAAACCTCCTAAACCCAGGTATATGACGATCTGGGATGTGTGCGGTCCGCAAGATGTTTTGACAGTAGGTTCCTGGCATGTCTCTGAATTTGCCAAACTAATCAGGAAAGGGGTTATGCTCTTGTCATTGGTTCAGCATAGCAAGTGCAGATTTTGAAAAAACTTCTGCTAGACAGGATGGAAGTTGCTGAAGAGAATGTTATGTTATATAATTGCGTAGTGCTTAAGCAGAACAGGCCAGGTGTCACAGGTTTGTTAAAATTGTGTTTCAACATAACCTACTGATCCATGTTTATGTGTAATGGCACATTTATTTTCATTATATTAAAGCTATAAAGATCTTAAGGAATGTGGAAACAGCATTGTTTATCAGTTACATGAAGCCACACAGGAGAGTGTCAGTGCAGACTATCTCAAGGTGGTTTAAAGCAAATGTTGATTAAGGCAGGTATTAACACTGAAGTGTATATATCCGTTTTCCACTAGTGCAGCAGCAATGTCGTCGGCTAGTACAATGGATGTTCACAGCGGCCATATTTTATAGGTGCCGGGTGGTCAAATGAATTATATATTTTTTTAATTTACCATCGGCCGATCGCCGATCGGAGAGAGGCTGTTTGCAAATTCAGTATTAAGTCCTGTTTAGTTCCTCTGGGATAGACGGGTTACTGTTTGTTTTGATTATTCAAATCAATTGTTATTGCATGATATTACCATTTCATGTTTAACGCATTATTGATTGTTTCTCATCGAAAGTCAATCAATGCAGTGAGGCCGGGATTTGGATCTGCGGCATAAAATCACAGAGCTTTGAAATCTTCACGTAGTCACTCACGTGACTCCGAAGTAAAATAGTAAGATTAAACGAGAACTTACCAGTTTGAAGTTTGATCTTTATTTTATGAGGAGTTACGTTGATGATTACGTGCCCGCCACGCCCAACCCTCTCTCATAAAAAAGGTCATATGGTAGTTCTCATGTTGCTCATCTTAATATGTTACTTCAATTATTGTGTTGTCTGTGATTTCATTCCGCTGCTTTGAAGATTGACGCGCATGCGCCCTGACGGGTCTTCTTCACGTAATCACCAACGTAACTCCTCATAAAATAAAGATCAAACTTCAAACTGGTAAGTTCTCATTTAATCTTACTATTATAGTGCACTGATCTTTCACTGGCACTAAATGCATTTTCAAGGAAACTTTTAAAGACCTGGTACAAATTCAATGGTCTATGAAGTACTTTGAATTACCATCCCTGCCTTAACCTCCATCCTCCATGTTAGGTTACTAAACATCACAAATAGATGGCCTTGAATGATTCTCAAATAAAACTTATGCTGAGAAAAACAATGATTACTGAGGGTGGACTGGGAAGAAATGTGGCCGTCTTCCTCACTTAGGGAAATCAAGTTATGAATCTATGATTAGTTAAATATCTTTTAAAAAATAAATCTTTTCTGTATCTTTTTACTAAATATTTTGATTTTTGTGTTTACTGTTGAACTCTTTCCTTAACATATCAAAAAATTGGCTTTCAAATATTTGATCAGTTTTCAGAAAGAGGTAACTGGCACAACATATATTTTCAATTTCCTCTTTTACTTGATTACCATGATTACAGGAGACAGTTTGGTCCATTGAGTCTGTGCTGTTTCTATGGGTCTTCTGTCTTACAAGTGGCTTCTTGGCTGTAAGCTTCACCCACAACCTGTCCTCTATTATTGGAATGCAATGATGAGAAACTCTGGTTAAGCCAAGATTAGATAATGTTAATGTCAATAATTTTAATTTGCCAAAGAGGCTGCGACATAAAATGTCACCTTCTAAAAATGACACCTGGGCAACAAGGAATCTTCATGTATCAATACCTGTAATGTAAACATGAAGTCCAGGAACAGAATATCATGGTTTGGGGTGGGGTAGAGTGCAGGGGGTCACAGTCTTTATCTCCATATTACTACACGCATGGTGGCACAGTGGGTTGGCTGGTTGTCCCAGGGGTTAATCCTGACCTTGGCTGTGTGGAGTTTACACATTCTGTAAGAGGTGTTAGGTTTTGAGGGATGGAACATAGGAAAATTCCCTTGAGCTCAAAATGTCTGTGCCAAGCATGACGCCAAGCTTAACTAATGTTACCTTACGACACATGATCCATGCTCCTCCATTCCCTTCATATCCATCTGCCTTTGTAAAAGTCTCTTCAATGCCACTATCATATCTGCCTCCACCACCATCCCTTGAAGCTTGATCCTGGTATCCACCACACTCTGTGTAAAAAACTTGCCCTATACATCTCCTTTAAACTTTAGACCTTTCACCTTAAAGCCGCACACCCTAGTCTTTGAAAAAAAAGTTCTGAATGCCTACCGTATTAAGACCTCTCATAATTGTATATGCTTCAAAACCCTTATCACCATTCCGCTGGATGCTCTGGTTTCCTCACATATTTAAAAAACTTGCTGGTGGGTAGGCCACTGTAAATTGCCACTAGTGTGTAGGCGAGTGGTTGAATCTGGGGGGGGGGGGGGTGGGGGATGATAATATAGGGAGAGTTAAAAACTTGGATTCACATGGGATGATTGCTAATGAATGATCAATGGTCTGTGCAGACGGTGGGCCAAAGGATCTGTTTCTGTAGTGTATCTTTATCTGAATCTTGATCCATGACAACATCCGGTTGCTAATTCAAAGCCATTGAAAATATATGCTTCAGTTAACACTTTAGCCCAAAGGTTGAAAATAATAATACCGTACAGAAGCTGCAGGCTTCATCATGCCCTGGAACTTATAATTGCAATTAGTTAATGTGTAAATCATCCATTAACCCAGATTTCTAAGTTTTTCCCCTGATCTGCGGCATAAATAGCAGAGCAGAACAGAAATGAAGGTCAGGTAGACAAAAATGCTGGAGAAAGTCAGCGGGTGAGGCAGCATCTATGGAGCAAAGGAAATAGGCAACGTTTTGCGTCGAAACCCTTCTTCAGACTGATGTGAGGATGGGGGGGGGGGGGAGCGGAAAGAAGAAAGGAAAAGGTGGAGCCAGTGGGCTGAGGGAGAGCTGAGAAGGGGAGGAGAAAGTAGGGACTCCCTGAAATGAAGGTAATATTGTGCAGATGTGTTTGTGGCCATAAAAGCAATGGTTTGTGCTTGAATGGTTCAATGCTTGAGTTCCTGATCTTCCACACAAAATCTTATGCTGGGGCCACTTGACCACTCAATTTGACCAAGGTCTCCTTTGCTACATATTCGTGCATGTTAGGGTTAAACTAAAAACATGTTTTTTAATATATTTATGAATCTTTGTCCTATATTTTATATATCAGACTTTATTATATTTAGTAACTTGAACGTTATACAAGTTACAAACAATGACCCACCCAATGTCTGAAATTCTGTGAACTTTACAACTGATAGAACGCGTGCACATGTTGTACCTTTATACTTATCAATCTAAAACTAAATATTCATCATTCCGTGCTCTGTTCAGCACAAAGCAATCTAAACTTTGCCTGCTACAGCCTGAATGCACTGACCTTTCTTTGCATTTTCTTTCCAGCTACATAATGTATTCAATAAGCGCCATGTACAAATAACCCTAATTCCACCTACAGAAACAGCAGGCCAGCCACTTGCCACATATAATTAACAGTAATTGCCAATGCATTTGACTTCCTGGCGGGATGAAGTGCAAGATGTCAATGCCCTTGTCCCATTCATCTAGCTGTGTGGGTATTATCATAGTTAATGATGCAATTAAATTGAAGGACACTTACTTTCTGTCAGATAAATGTCATAGCGGAACAGAAATGAAAACTAAAATTGCTGCTATGCGACTATCGATGATGATAGATTGGTTTCATAAACTTAGCAGTAAGATGCAGCATTTCACACAGCTTACCCCAAATGTTATTATCAAGTCATGTTTGTTTTGTGAGAACCAGCATGAATATGAACTTTGAGAGAGACACAATGAGACTGCAGATGCTGGAATCTGATGCTTCAAACAAACTGCTAGAGGAACTCGGAAAGTTGAGCAGTATCTGTTCGTAGAAAAGGAGCTTTCAATCAATCCTGACACAGGGTTTCAACACAAAAACTAGGGCAGCACAGTGGTGCAACAGTACAGTTGCTGCCTTACAGTGCTTGCAGCACCAGAGACTCGGGTTCGATCCCGACGACGGGTGCTGTCGGTATGGAGTTTGTACGTTCCCCCCGTGACCACGTGGGTTTTCTCCAAGGTCTTCGGTTTCCACCCACACTCCAAAAACATACAGGTTTGTTGGTTAATTGGCTTGGGTTTGTATACTTGGTATAAGTGTAAATTGTCCCTAGTATGTGTAGGGTAGAGTTAATGTGCGGGGAGTAAAGAGTAATAGGAGTAAAGAGGTTCTTCTGCAGTTGAATAGGGCTCTGGTGAGACCACATCTGGAGTATTGTGTACAGTTTTGGTCTCCTAATTTGGGGAAGGACATCCTTGTGATTGAGGCAGTGCAGCGTAGGTTCACGAGATTGATCCCTGGTATGGCGGGACTGTCATATGAGGAAAGATTGAAAAGACTAGGCATGTATTCACTGGAGTTTAGAAGGATGAGGGGGATCTTATAGAAACATATAAAATTATAAAAGAGCTGGACAAGCTAGATGCAGGAAAAATGTTCCCAATGTTGGGCGAGTCCAGAACCAGGGGCCACAGTCTTAGAATAAAGGGGAGGACAATTAAGACTGAGGTGAGGAAAAAAATTCACCCAGAGGGTTGTGAAGTTATGGAATTCCCTGCCACAGAGGGCAGTGGAGGCCAAATCACTAGATGGATTTAAGAGAGAGTTAGATAGAGCTCTAGGGGCTAGTGGAGTCAAGGGATATGGGGAGAAGGCAGGCACGGGTTATTGATAGGGGACGATCAGCCATGATCACAATGAATGGCGGTGCTGGCTCGAAGGGCCGAATGGCCTCCTTCCTGCACATATTTTCTATGTTTCTATGTTTCTATCGCTGGTCGGTGCAGACTCGGTGGGCCAAAGGGCCTGTTTCCACGCTGTATCTCTAAACTAAACTAAACGTTGACAATCGGTGCTTGGCAGCCCCAACAGATGCAGCTCTAGCCAACAAATTCCTCCAGTAGACTGTTGTGTTTGAAAAAGAATAAACCCATGAATCACATGCAGTTCAGTTCAAGGTCCTCTATGAAGAAGTGGAGTGAGGGGGAGGGGGGGGAGGAAGAGAAGGGAAAGGAATGAAAATAGCAGAGGGTGTAGGAAGCTTGAGATGATGGTGAAGAGGAAGGAAGGAAACAGTGGAATGGTGATGGGGAGGATGGGAGGAAATGTGAGGCAAAATAAGGGGAGAAGTCTGTCAAGACACGAGAAGAAGAAATGAAATTTCCACAACATATTGTTTGAAAATATTACCAGATGGGGAGCATGATGGGGAGTGGTCTAATAGTGGGAGGGGTCCTGTTATGGTCACTGTGGAGAAGGGATGATGGAGTGAAGGTCACTGCAGAAGCGGTGGGTGTTGCCAACAACAGGAAGTCCTGAGTTATCAGGAAGGATTGTGGTTTGGGGATGTAGGGTAAGCATATCCAGGTAAAGGTCAGGAAATTACTGTCAACTCCTGTTATTTCAGCATTACCATGAATTGCAATATCCTTGTCCTGCCACCATTACAGATATTTGTTAAGAAGATACAAGGAACTGCAAATGCTGGAATCTTGAAGAAAACGCTAACTCAGCAGGTCAGGTAGCATCTGTAGAAGGAATGGATAGGCAATATTTCGGGCCGAGACTCATTATTATCAATATATGTTTGCGACAACCCACCGGCTGCCTTCCCAATACGTCCGTGAAAATACCTCCATCTCAAGAAATGCTGCACTTCAAGAAGGCAGTTCATTCCCATCTCAAGAGCTCATTAAGTATTAGCCAGGAGAATGATGCCCATAATCGAGTAACTAATTGAAGAAAATTGTCATCTCCTTCCTGACATGTTGCTCATTTCAAGAAAACACTCACATATACACCCAATGGACATTACATTTTCTCACAACCATTCCATACCACACAGACCATCACAATCATCCCAGACATTAATTGTATATATCAAAATATTTTGTTGAAAATGCATTGAACAAATTAAGCCAGATGAGTTTTGAAGGATGCTGAAAAATTTGGGAGTTTTTCCACCATTGGCCACTTTCCAGGACTGTGTCCTCTCTGAACCATAAAGGGCCTATCCCACTTGGGCGACCTAATTGGTGAGTTTAGAAGAGTTTGAAAAAATGACGTTGAAGACCTCCTTCGACTATGTAGAAAACCTCCTTCGACCTCCTTCGACTATGTTGAATACTAGCTTCGACTAGCTAAGACTAGCTACAACTATCTTCGGGAAAATTGGACACCGAATAGTGGAGAGTGAAGACGACCTCCCTTCGACCTCCCTTCGACTATGATGAAGACTATCTACGACTACCTTTGACTACCCTCGATTACCTACGACTAACATGGCGACCTACTACAACCTACTACGACTAAACCTACGAGTAAAAAAAGTATTGATTTTTTCCATGGCGACCTTTTTTTTCCTCGCGGGCATTTTTTAACATATTGCAAAAAACGCCGCGACCTAGCTGAGGCCTCGAGTACGCGGAGAGCACTCTCGAGTATGAAGGAGAGTTACGAAGACCTCCTACTACCTCGTATCGACCATGCTGCGAGTATGAGTCAAGTGCAAACTCGCCAGAACTCGCGGAATAGGTCGCCCAAGTGGGACAGGCCCTTTAAGGTTCCTCTTTTTACAATCCATAAATTTGGCCTCACACTAACTATTCATGCATTTAGTAAGATTATTAAACTTGCTGGGAACTTAACCATACATTCCTGTAGTTTTCCTTATCTGTATATGTCTTGCCTTCCACTTAGTAGATCCTGAAGATTTTCTTGTCAGAACACCTACTTATGCACTCAAAAACGAATGCACTTATCTTCACTTTAAACATTTAAACGAATGTACGAATATATCTCGAATGAAGTTTTTTTATTTTAATACATTTTTCCATTCTTCTTTAACTATCTTTCTCTTTTGTTTTTTTTTTTGTTTTTTTTGTTTTTTGTTTTTTGTTTTTTGTTTTTGTTTTTTTTTCTCTTTTTCTTCTCTTTCTTTTCTTTCTTTACTTCATCTATCTTTTTAGTTCTATCTAGTTTTAAAAAAAAAGGCAAAAGGTATTGGAGACAATGTAATAATAATTGATAATATTATCAATTTAAAAATGTAAGACTGTAATGATGTTAATAGGTTGTGTACTTATCTCCAATAAAAAATATTTTCAACAAAAAAAAAACATTTAAAAAAAGTAACAATGCATTCCCAAAGATAGTAACAGATAATAATAAAGATCAAACCATAAAGGAAGATGGATCAGAAGTATGACTTAAAGCCTCATCAAAAAACATGTCACTTGAAGTGGATCCTACAGAGAAGAAGGACCTGAAGATATGGAGAGGTTTTTCGAATGGATTTCCGAGTATTGGGCCTAAACATAGAACATAGAACATAGAACATAGGTCTAGAACAGGAATAGATCCTTCAGCCCACAATGTCTGTGCTGAGCCTGATGCCAAAACAAACTAATCTCATTTGCCTGCATATAATCCATATCCATCCTTTCCGTGCTTATCTGTGTGCCGATCCAAAAGCCTCTTAAGTGCCACTATCCCATCTGCCGCCACCACTAACCTCGGCGGCACGTTCCAGGCATCCACCACACTCTGTGTAAAAAACATGCTCATGCACATCTCCTTTAAATGTTTCCATTTTCACCTTAAACCTATGCCCTGTAGTTTTTACTTTACCATGTAAGCCATACCGAGGTGCATGTTATAAGAACTGTGACCTAAATTGCAATATCCTACTGTTAGTAGATGGGATTAGGCAGGGTAACGCTCTTTTTGACCAGCTTAGATTCAATGATTTAATGATTCAATGATACTTTATTGTCACATGTACCTAGGTGCAGTGAAATGTTTTGTTTTTGCATAGAGTACACAAAGTACACAAAGAGTTGCCACGTTTCTGGTGCCGACAAAGTTACAAAAGTACTCATTAGTGTTATGTTTAAGAAGGAACTGCAGATGCTGGAAAATCGAAGGTAGACAAAAATGCTGATGAAACTCAGCGGGTGAGGCAGCATCTATGGAGCGAAGGAAATAGGCAGTGTTTCGGGTTGAGACCCTTCTTCAGACTGATGTGAGGGCGGGGGGGGGGAAGAAGAAAGGAAGAGGTGGAGCCAGTGGGCTGAGGGAGAGCTGAGAAGGGGAGGAGAAAGTAAGGACCATCTGAAATTAGAGAAGTCAATGTTCATACCGCTGAGGTGCAAACTCCCAAAGCAAAATATGAGGTGCTGCTCCTCCAATTTACGGTGGTCCTCACTCTGGCCATGGAGGAGGCCCAGGACAGAAAGGTCGGATTTGGAATGGGAGGGGGAATTGAAGTGCTGAGCCACCGGGAGATCAGGTTGGTTATTGCGAACCGAGCGGAGGTGTTCAGCAAAGCGATCGCCAAGCCAAAGCGATCGCTTGGTCCCACCCTCACATCAGTCTGAAGAAGAGTTTCGACCCAAAACGTTGCCTATTTCCTTCACTCCATAGCTGCTGCCTCACCCGCTGATTTTCTCCAGCATTTTTGTCTACCTTCTCATTAGAGTTATGTTGGTCCCTTTTTGTTCTCGGTGGCCCCCTCCACCCCCCCCCCCACTCCCGCTGGGTCTCTCTTTGCTCTCATCCTCCTCATCCCGTCCGCCTCTCCACGACCCATCTACCTCCCGACCACCTCTTTTTTTTAAACAAAAATAATTTTGCAATAATATATACAATACAGAAACAATACCAAACAAACCCACCACCATAATACAAAATCACCCAATTATCGAACCACATATTATTAAATGTCAAACACTTTCTTAAACAACTATATTACAATCCTTGTCATGGATGCATTCCACCCCCTGCGGTGCCCAACGGTCCAAGAAATCCCCCAGGGTACCCATGGACAGCATGTAGTCCCTCTCTAACACCACCCGGGCGTGGACATAACCGCAGAAAAGAGGCAGCCAGCTCGGGCAGAGCCCTCTTCCACCTGGTGCCGTGTCTCGCGGATGGCCAGCTTGGCCAGGCCCAGGAGCAACCCAACCAGCACCTCCTTGGCCCTACCCTCTCCCCTACACACAGGGTGTCCAAAGATGAGGATGGTGGGTGGGAAGTGCAGCCAGAAAACAAGGAGCAGCCCCTTTAGGCATTGGAACAGCGGCTGCAGCCTCAAACACTCCATATACACGTGGAACACAGGTTCTTCCAGCCCACAAAAGTGGCAGCCCTGACCATCTCTCCATGGCCTGTCCTCATCCCGACCGCCTGCGCGGGCTGCTCCACCCTGTGTACATCGCCGCAAGTGGCTCCGCAGGTCTTCGGTTGTGAGCAGGGCCGGGTCCGTCAGCAGCTCTCCCCGACACACCCGCTGGTCCTAGGGTGTCTGTCCGATGTACTAGACGTCAAATAGAATAGCCTTCTGTGTTGTAAATTTTCCATGATATTATAATTCTATAATCTTATACATGTCCAAAAGACCTGTTTTGACAGGTCACACAGGCAGGCATAGGTTGTTGTCACATTCCATCAGCATACATTGTTCAGGTTACTTAAGGGAGAAACAAATGCTGCTGAACAAGATTGTACTATATTTGGAGGTGGTCCATGCATTAGTTGGGTAGAGGTTATGAGTACTTTGGTCAGCAATCTCCAGTAGACAGCAGTCACTGCAGAACATGGGTGTGCTCTTTATTGCCGATGAACAAATAACATGCATGGTTACATTACATATACGAGGAAGATCGTGCATCACCTCTCATGCAAATGTACTGCAAAGAGTCTGCCACCAAAGGGGATTGTAGCATCCCCTGAACCTGTAACAGTTGTTGACGGGCTGAATCACGTGCATAACATATGTTACATGTTCACATGTTATCTGCAGACTGATTCTGCAGATAATGTCTCAGCTACTTACTTAAAGCTCTATACATGTTGATGCTATCTCGGTAATTTAGTTTAGTTTCGTTTACAGATACAGCACAGAAACAGGCCCACCGACCCCATGCACTAACTCTATCCTCGAGACACTAGGGACAATTTACAATTAAACCAAGCCAATTAGCCTACAAACCTGTACGTCTTTGGCGTGTGGGAGGGAACCGGAGCTCCGGTGAAAACTATGGCAAGTGACGGGGAGAATGTACAAACTCCGTACAGACAGCACCCAGAGTCAGGATCAAACCCGGGACCCTGATGCTGCAAGGCAGCAACTCTACCACTGCACCACAATGCTGCCAATTAATGAATTTTTGAGGGGGGGAGGGGGGGGGTGGTAGAAAATATCTGGAAGAGAGGATGGGCAGGACAAAGCCTGGAAGGTAATAAGTGGATGCAGGTGAGAGGAA
Organism: Malacoraja senta; assembly: GCA_038087875.1. Lineage (NCBI taxonomy): Eukaryota > Metazoa > Chordata > Chondrichthyes > Rajiformes > Rajidae > Malacoraja > Malacoraja senta. The sequence continues at coordinate 267,508,731 of CM075977.1, read as the reverse complement.
CTTTAGATAGTCAGATGACTGTACAAAGGCTTGAGATGAAAAGACAGAAGGAGTGAGACAAAAGGATTGAAGAGTTGTGAATTGTGAAGATAGAGGATGGAATGATGTTGGAAGGGGAAGGGAGAAATAGGTGCAAGGCCAAGTAGGGCACATGGGATGGGGTGGAAAGAGTGAGGCGGGTGGGAAGAAGCGCAGGAGGGGGGCTATGTAACCTAAAATTGGAGAATTCAATGTTCATACCATTGGGAGGGAAAGATAGATCAGCCATGATTGAATGGTGGAGTAGACTTGATGGGCCAAATGGCCTAATTCTACTCCTATTCCATATGATCTTATGATCTCATGACCTCAATATGAGGTGCTATTCCACCAGCATGTTTGTGACCTCTCTCTGTCAATGGAGGAGGCCCTAGAGAGGAAGGTCAATATGGGAATGCGAAAAGGAGTTAAAATGGTTAGCAACCAGGAGATCAAATGGCCTTTAAGACCTCACTAATTTACTTAAAACAAAAAGTGCTTTATTAGAGAAGGTTCGGGTCAGTTTTGATATATTTGAACACTTAACCTTACGACAACCTGCATTCATAGCCACCCCTCACCACCCCAAAAATGCCGTTACCACCACATTACCACCACATTCAGACCATTTAAAATATTCCTACTACATTTGAATCTTTACTTCATTTATGCTACCTGAGCTGTATTTTTTTTTTTTAGCAATTTCTGATTTTATTTTAAAAAATTATCATTATTTAACATATATCAATTCAGAAATTACCAAGTTTTAGTGATATTTGGAGTATTGTATTCATTTCTGGGGACAGGAAACGATATAGGAAATATGTTGTTAAGCTGGAAATGGTACAGAGAAGATTTACGAGGATGTTGCCAGGACTAGAGGGTCTGAGCTATAGGTAGAGGTTGAGTAGGCTGGGACTATTCCCTGGAGCACAGGAGGATGAGGGGTGATCATATAGAGGTATATAAATTCATGAGAGGAATAGATCAGGTAGATGCACAGAGTCTCTTGCCCAGAGTATGGGGAATCAAGGACCAGAGAACATAGGTTTAAGGTGAAGGGGAAAATATTTAATAGTAATCTGCGGGGTAACTTTTTCACACAAAGGGTGATGGGTGTATGGAACAAACTGCCAGATGAGGTAGTTGATGCTGGGACTATCCCAACATTTAAGAAACCGTTAGACTGATACATGGACAGGACAGGTTTGGAGGGACATGGACCAAACACAGGCAGGTGAGACTAGTGTAGCTGGGACATGTTGGTCGGCATGGACAAGTCAGGCCAAAGGGCCTGTTTCCATGCTCTCTCACTATGACTCTATGACTCTATTAAAACACAAGCATATTTGCCGAGGATGTCTGTGCAAAGACTTAATGGATACAATGAATGCCTACAGTTTGTAAAGCAAGCCAAAGCATGTGCCAACTCTGTCCATCCCTGGGGGCTGAAGAATAGCGGATCAAGTTACCTTCCTCAAGTATGGAGTCAGGGTGACTTCTGCCACGTTACAGTGAGCAGCGGACCTGAGAGATAAATATGTAAATTAGCAATTACAATCTGGAATGGCACTGAGACTGGGAAACTGAGAGTGACCATGATCTTAATCTCTGCTGAAAAGCTAGTCATGGTACATGTATGAGTTGGTATTTGAGGTTGTAGGAGGAGACAGATCTCAGTGAGGGACAGGATTGTACATTAAACGTTGTCCCTTTAAATATCATTGTTTCAGGAGAAGCAGAGTTAGTAAAAACCCAGTTGCTATGTCAGTACTTAAGAACTGTCATCTTCTCAGAGTAATAAGGTTGAAAATTATGCTGAAGGCGAACATTTCACCGCTGTAGATATCAGATGTGGAAATTTTATGCTGGAAAATGGTGCCAGTGAGAACAGAAATTTCAACAAAAGTAACTTTGTATCTGCTTATCGCCCCATGGAATAATTTCATAGTTCCAGTTCTTAGGCCTTTCAATCCCTAAAGGCTCTGTCTCACGGTGTTGCGGTCATCGGCGGTGAAGCACGGCGTCGCCGGTAGAGGGGACCGCACGGCAACGGCGAGAGCGCCGAGCCTATGCCGCGGGAGCGCCGCACGGGTGCTGCGCGGGGGCCAAGTGATTTAAGTACGGCTGGTCCCACGAGCTTGCGGTAAGTAAAAAAAAAGGGCGGGCCGACTGCGATGACGTCATTTCGGATCTGCGGGGCTGTGGCGGCGGCAGTGCTGATCGCGGCGCTGTGGCGGCGGCTGTGACGGTGGCCGTGCCGCACTCGTGCCTCACTGGCGGCGGCTGTGCGGTAGGAACATATTTTTGAACAGTGTTGGTTTTATTTTAGCACCGTGCGGTGTTGGGAACAACGCCGCACGGCCCCGGCGGTGGGCGTTTGACCGAGCCCGCGGTCTCTGGCGGCCCAGGAGTGGTAGATTGTTCCTGTTTTGCCGCCAATGACCGCAGACTCGTGAGACAGGCCTTTAAAGCAAACATTCCTATGTTGATGTACATTGCTGAAAATGGCACGAAGCTTGAGGTGCAAATGCAGAGACTAGAAGGAAAGAGAATTGGAAATGAATGAATGAATTAATTAATTAATTAGTTAAACATTAATTAATTAATGTTTATCAGCCAAGTATTCACATACAAGGAATTTGCCTTGGTGCTCCGCCCGCAAGTCACATCATGACATACAGTGACAGTTAGGAATGACACATAAAACATTAAACATTAATAATAAAATATTATTGATTAAACATGTGAATTAAATAAAATACCAGAGCAAAAGGAGGCTACAGATCTTTGGTTATTGAGTAGAGCTACTACTCGTGGAAAAAAGTTGTTTTTATGTCTGGCTGTGGCAGCTTTGTCAGTCCGGAGTCGCCTTCCAGAGTTTGTGGCCAGGGTGAGAGGGGTCAGAGATGATCTTACCCGCTCGCTTCCTGGCCCTTGCAGTGTAAATCAGGATTTACTGACTAAAAAGCTGTTTGGATCAAAAGTGAATTGATCAAAGTGCTTTCCAGTGTAAAGAAATGTTGAGCATAGATGGCAAAATCTACTTATTATAGACATTGCCTGAATTTTCTCTAAGAAACAATTATAAAGAGCACAAGAAAATTATACAGTGGTGTGAAACAGTGAAAGCAGCTGTCAATAAGCAACTAACATGTATTTTTTATTAACTACAGAAAGGACCTGATTGCAAAGCAGATTTATTTCTGAGTGTTTCTCAGATCAAACTGTTTAGTAGATTTAATGGAAGTTAGTAAAGAACGTACAGCTTGAATATTGTATAAAATATAAAAGAATATTTAAAAAATGACAAGCACTTTGTCCCCTCACTCTTACTTTACATTGCGTGCCGACAACACTCAGAAACTGTAGTTTATAAAGATCTACTGAGCACGCAATGATTAACGTCAGATGACAAATGTAATACTATTTCAGAAACAAATGCTTCCAACACCACAGAGGGAAAAATGGAAAGAATGCAAAGGGAAAATATATTGTCAGAATATAATGCCCCGTTCAATCTTCTAAGTGTATTTTCTCAATTTTTCCAAATTATCCGGTTGTGCATTGGCCTTGAGAGTGGGAACAATGTTGCAGTGATTATAAGAGGTCAATACCTTTACTTTGGTTGTATCTCTTCCCCAGATGGTAACTACCAATATGCAGAGGTGATGAAAAAGGCATTTACGGTTTCTGCTGTCCATGGTGCTGAAAGAAAGGAGCTGGGGCTTAATGAAACTTGCCAAGGTTTGCGGCATATTGCTTTAGGCATTTTCCAATATGATGGCCTCACATGCCATTTGCAGCTTCACATGTGAAGCATGTTTATAACTAGAGAACCCCTTAACCAGTTTTATTACTCCATGGACAACATTGGTACATTGGCCTTAATCAACGAGGACATAGAGTATAGAAGTTGGACATTATGTTACAGTTGTACAAGACATTGGGAAGGCAGCATTTGGAGTATTATATTGAGTTTTTGTCACCCTGCTATAGGAAGGATGTCATTAAGCTCGAATGGATGCAGAGAAGATTAATGAGGATGTTGCCTTGCCTCAAGGGTCTGAATTATAGGGAGAGGTTGGAAAGGCTAAGACTTTATTTCTTGGAGCTCAGGAGGATGAGAAGTAATCTTATAGAGGTGAATAAAATCATGAGGGGAAATAGATAGGGTGAATACACAGAGTTCTTTACCCAGTTGGGGAATCGAGAACCAGGGTGCACAGATATAAGTGAGAGAGGAAAGAATAGGAATCGGAGAGGCTACTTTTTCACTCAGTGGGTGGTGGGTGTATGGAACGAGCTGTCGGAAATAAACCAAAGCATTTTCACTGCCTATCGAAGCCTTCATGAATGAATGAACATGATAAGAACAAACAATATCATTGGCTGACCAGCCATTACTGTATCGTGTACTTCAGTCAGGTATTTTATCAATAAAATATTCAACCAATTCTTTGATGATATGAAGTGTTAAATGCTGTATTGCTGAAAGTTGCTTCCTGCATTGCATTCCCCATTTGGATGATCCGAAGTAATCAGGATTTCCCAGCTCCATGAGTAATGTTACTTGTTCCAACTGCAATAGGTGTTATTCCATCAATGCCCATACTCAGGAATTCTGCTTCAGAGCTAGACCCAGACCAAAAAATGTATAATGTGCAGATTGTAACCAAACATTCAAAGAAAATAAATAACTGGAAAGCAAACCATTTAAGAGTTTTTTGAACTCCTGTGCTCTGACTCCATGCCTGTTTTTCTCCTCTTCACCCACTGCAGATGTCTATTTATACTTTCAATGCAACAGATTGAAAATATCTTTTAGAGTTCAAACTGAAAGTGAAAATGGTTTCAGGGGTTTGTGCAGGAAAGGGTAAAACAATCTAACCCAGAAATCTGTTTGGATATATTTGAAAGCCTCTAGATAGAACCGACCTCTGCTGTTCCGAGTTATAATTTTTTAATATTACATGATATCCAACCTGCACTAGATACACAAGTGTGGACTGGGTGTCAAGGGATCTGAAAATATGGCAGGACAGCTTCAAGCAATCTTATAGACTGAGTTCCTTTTGGCCATTATTTTCCATCTGGCTGCATTTTGTATGCTGGAGAACAAGTGTTCTGTTGTGCTGAAGCAAAGCAAGAATTTCATTGTCCTATCATGACAAATGACAATAAACTCACTTGAACTTGAACTTGACTTGAAGTGAGCATCTTATGTCAAAGTCTGATTAAAGCTTCAGGAGTCAAACTGAATATTTATTGAGTACCTCTCGCAGATTTCCAGTTTTAATCCCTGAATTCCCTCCGTCTTCTTACTGTTTAAAAACTTTGCACTTTGTTGCTGTTGATGCAACACTGAAAGTCCTATTTTAACAAAAGTAGACAAAAATGCTGGAGGAACTCAGCAGGTGAGGCAGCATCAATGGAGAGAAGGAATAGGTGACGTTTCGGGTCAAGACCCTTCTCCAGACTGATGTCGGGGGGGCGGGAAATAGAAAGGAAGAGGCGGCGACAGTAGGCTAGTGGAAAAGCTGGGAAGAAGAAAGGGAAGGAGGAAATCTGAGGAAGGACATTATAGCCATAGAGGGAGTGCAGAGAAGGTTCACCAGACTGATTCCTGGGATGTCAGGACTTTCATATGAAGAAAGACTGGATAGACTTGGCTTATACTCGCTAGAATTTAGGAGATTGAGAGGGGATCTTATAGAAACGTACAAGATTCTTATGGGGATGGACAGGCTAGATGCAGGAAGATTGTTCCCGATGTTGGGGAAGTCCAGGACAAGGGGTCACAGCTTAAGGATAAGGGGGAAATCCTTTAAGACCGAGATGAGGAAAAACTTTTTCACACAGAGAGTGGTGAATCTCTGGAACTCTCTGCCACAGAGGGTAGTTGAGGCCAGTTCATTGGCTATATTTAAGAGGGAATTAGATGTGGCCCTTGTGGCTAAAGGGATCAGGGGGTATGGAGAGAAGGCAGGTACGGGATACTGAGTTGGATGATCAGCCATGATCGTATTGAATGGCGGTGCAGGCTCGAAGGGCCGAATGGCCTACTCCTGCACCTAATTTCTATGTATCTATGTAGAAAGCAAGGACTATCTGAAATTAGAGAAGTCAATGTTCATACCGCTGGGGTGTAAACTACCTAAGCGGAATATGAGGTGCTGTTCCTCCAATTCGTGCTGGGCCTCACTCTGGCAATGGAGGAGGCCCAGGACCGAAAGGCCGGATTCGGAATGGGAGGGGGAGTTGAAGTGCTGAGCCACCGGGAGATCAGGTTGTTTTGAACGTTAATTGTTTTAATTGTGTTAGAGAGCAACGTAATTCAATCAAATAAAAATGGAACAGAGATTAAACTTTAAGTAAACAATTCAATGAATTCAGCACAAGACAGATGGCATTCAATGACATGTAAAAGCTTTTCAAAAACAAGCTGAGGAGGAAATGAAGGATGGATAACATACAATCTGATGCAATTATGAAACTGAAAGAAGACATTTAGGAGAAATGGTCAAATCCCAGTGATAGGCTGTCCATAGCCAGCATCCAGTCAGCCACTAGCTCCAATGTTTCTCCCAGTGCAGAAAATATGCCTCAGTTTATTGTGTGAAGGACATCTATAACCAGCCTGCGTCTTAGGAGTAATCAAATGTAATCTTGAAAAGCATATTTCAGCATAATGCCAGAGGTCTAGGTTCAATCCTGACCTCGGGTGCTGTCTGTGTGGAGTCTGCACTTTCTTCCTGTGTGTGGACCGCTTGGGTTTCCTCCGGGTGCTCTGGTTTCCACCCACATCCCAAAGAGATGTGGGTTGGTAGGCTATGTGTAGACAGTGGGTGAGAAAGAGGGATAACATAGAACTTGTATGAACAGGCGCTCAATGGTCGGCGTAGGCTTGAGGGGCTGAAGGATCTGTGTTCATGCTATATCTCTAAAACTAAGCCACAAAAAAACATATCGATGGAATACAGAGGAATGAGAGGCTCAGATTTCAAAGAAACATAAGAAATTCTGAAAGGAGTAATAGCAGTTAGAAGATAAGTGACTGGAACATCAAGTAAGAGATGGCAGAGTCTCAGGACTAGGAATAATCATTTAGGGAAGAGTCAAATAGTAATGTCTTTACTTAGAGGACAGTGAATTTTGGAATTCCTAGATGACCCTGAACACTGTTAATGGGTATAATCAAGGCTGAAATCAATTCACTTTTGGACCCCAGAAGAATAAAATAAAATGGGAAAGAGATTAGTCACCCTATTATTGAATGGTAGAACATGTTTATCAACATTGTGGCCTTTTCCTGCATCTCTTTCCAATGATTTGATCTTCATATACCAGTGATGTAAAAGATCACTCCCTCCATATTTCTGCAACACTATTTTCTACCGCCTCTTTCCACTGTTGTTTTTTGGCAATATTGCAAAATGGACAATCGGCCTTCAACCACTGAATGAAACATCCTTCTATTTCACCAGCCATATATTGCAGGATTTAATACTTCTAATTCCTTTTTTCAAGTGCCTTTTTTTTAACCAACCTCACTTTCAGCACATAATCATTCCTGCTGAGCCTGCGCTGATCTGAATTAGATTTGACTGGATCAGATATCATACTTCCAACAAGATAAATCACAGTTAATTGTACCCCTGCTGATTTCCTATTATTCAATACCTTGCAACATTACTAAGTGACAGGAAATGTTGGGAGATTGGGCAAAGAAGTGGCAGATGGAGTAGAATGTGCTGTCCTGCACTTTGGTCGTAGGGATAAAGGCGTAGGCTATTTTCTAAATGCAGAAAGTATTGGCAGTGCAAATGGACTTGGGAGTGCCAGTGCAGGGTTCCCAAAAAGTTAATTTGCAGGTTGAATCGGTAGTAAGGAAGGCAAATGCAATCATTTCGAGAAGACTAAAATATAAAAACACAGATGTAATGCTCAGGATTTATAAGGCACTGGTCAAACCACACTACTGTGAGCAGTTTTGGGCCCCATATCTGAGGAGGGATGTGCTGGCTTTGGAGAGGGTCCAGAAGAGGTTTACGAGAATGATCCCGGGGATGATTGGGTTAACATATGATGAGCGTTTGATGCTTGTATTCACTGGAGTTTACAAGGATGAGGGGGATCTCATTGAAACCTCCCAAATAATGAAAGGCCTGAATAGAGTTCAGTAGTTTAGTTTAATTGATTATTGTCTTGTGTATCAAGGTACATTGAAAAGATTTTTTGTTGCATGTTATCCAGTCAACGAAATGGGAATAATGTTTAGTGCAAGATAAAGTCCAGTAAAGTCCGATTGATGTTAGACCGAGGGTCTCCAATTACAGTAGGTAGATGGTAGGTCAGGGCCGCTCTCTAGTTGGTGATAAGATGGTTCAGTTGCCTAATAACAGCTGGGAAGAAACTGTGCCTGAATCTGTAGGTGTGCATTTTTACACATTTCTGTACCTATTTCTGACGGGAGGGGGAAGAATAGGGAGTGACCTGGTGAGGTTCTTCTGTATTTTTGCTGGTGGCCTTGCCAATGCAGCATGAATATGTGTGGAAAAGATGTTTCCACTAGTGGGAGAGTGTAGGACCAGAATAAAAGGGCATATCTTTGGAAAGATGAGGAGGAATTTCCTACACCCGAGTGTGGTGAATCTGTGCAATTTATTGCCACATACAGGTGTGGAGACCAAGTCTTTGGGTATTTTTAAAGCAGAGATTGATAGGTTGTTGATTCCTAAGGGGGTCAAAGGTCACGGGGTGAAGGTAGAAGAATGAAGTTGAGAATGAAAGATAGATCAGCCAAGATTGAACGCCAGAGTAAACTCAATGGGCCGAATGGCCTACTTCTGCTCCTATGATGTGTGAACTTATGAAAGTAAAAAAACTACAATTGGTGAGGTCCAATAAACAAAATAAAATGCATGGCATCTAATGTAATCAGTCAGGTAATTTCCCCTTGCTAAAATATATTCACTTGCAAAAAAATCAATTCATAATAAATGTCTAAATTAATTGCAAAGTTTTAGATATCGGTGAGTATGAAATGTCTTGTAGGTGTTCATAAATAAATGTACAATTATTTTTCCCGCAAGCTTGGGCATCTGTCCATATTCCTGTGAAATGGAATGCATTGAATATGCTATTGCCTCTACGAAACCAGGCTTCAAGTTAAAATAAATGCAATATGAATGTTTGCCCAAAAAATATCAATGATAAAATGCAAAAGCCATCTCCGCCTTTGATATGATTTCATTCATGAATAAAATATTATGAGCTGTGGCAAGGATTTATTTACAACCATAAATATTAAAGAGTCAAAGAGAAATGTTTTGATAACTTGATGTTGCACTTGGTGAGATACAGCTGTCAGTTAGTGAATCAGTCCAAGAAACTGACAAATGACTAGTTTAGTTTTCCGGTGATTGAGTCCTTGATGATGAAGGCAGTGCCAAACCAATTACAGCTTTAGAAAGATTTGCAAATCCATGACAGGAAGAAAAGAATCGTGCAAAACTAATGGAGGAAATTCAAACAGAAAGAAGAAGAAAGTAGCAGATAAAATTCCTGCAAAGAGCAATTAATTTTTTTAGGATACTGAGGAAACGATACATGCTGGAATCTTGCAAGGAACACAAAGTGCTGGGGTAACAGTGGCTCAGGCAGCATCCATGGAGGATATGGATAAGCAATGATATGGGTTGGGACCCTTCTTGTGTCTGAAGAAGGATCTCCACTTGAAGCGTTACTTATCCATGTCTTCCAGAGATGCTGTCTGACTTGCTGAGTTATTCCAGCATTTTATGATCAATGTAAACTCGATATGGGAACTGAGCGGAAAATGCAAGTGGATTGGTAAAAAAAATTCTTGCAAAAGAAAAATTGTCTTAACCAAGTTCCAGAAAGGTTCACTTGATTTTCATTTTACTCTTTTTCAGTCATTACCTCCTTCAATTTGCTTCATTATTTTGCACCAATTTTTCATAAGTTTCAGTAGGGTGACCATGAGTATCAGATAAGAAATTCCTGCGCTGGTCCACATGGGTGCAATATTGCAGGTAATCTTTCACTGTGAACTAAGTTGTGAATGATAAAGGCAGTCTGAGAAGGGAAATATAGGTTGTGATAAAGAGTATGGCATAAAATATTGGATTTCCTAGCCTTAGATAAAATATTACTGAGCAAATATGGCAGATAAAAAACAGTCGTGGGGAACAATACGCTTTAACAAGCATTCAAGATGATGTGCCTTTTCAGCATCTGAAATCCTGGGATTTCGGTATCAGCACATTTTGCTATCCTCACAGAACTGTACCACTTATCAGAGTGGTCAAACAGGTTTAAAAATATCAAAAGTTCCCCTGTTCCTCACAAACGTATGGAGTGCTGAGTGCGGAGTTTGTACGTTCTCCCTGTCACTACGTGGGTTTTCTCCGGGAGCTCCGGTTTCCTCCCACATTTGCAGAGACTTGCAGTTTTGTTGGCTAATTGGCTTCTATAAATTCCCCCTAAAGTCTAGATTACGAAAGTGGGATAACATAGAAATAGTGTTTGGGTGATCAATGGTCAGCAGGGACTCCTCCTCCGCCTTTTTCCTTTTTTCCTTTCTTCTCCCCACCCCCTATCAGTCTGAAGAAGGGTTTCGGCCCGAAACGTTACCTATTTCCTTCGCTCCATAGATGCTGCTGCACCCGCTGAGTTTCTCCAGCATTTTTGTGTACCGTCAGCAGGGACTCGGTGGGCTGAAGGGCTTGTTTCCACAGTGTATAGTTTTATGTTTTAGTTTAGTTTTAGAGATGCAGCGCGGAATCAGGCCCTTCGGCCTCCCGAGTCAGCGCCAACCACCGATTCCTGCACTCTAACACTATCCTATACACGCTGGGGACAAATTACAATTATATCGAGCCAATTTACCTACAAAACTATGCGTACCCACGTGGTCACTGGGAGAATGTAACATTTCCATACAGATAACACCTGTCATCATGATCAAACCCGGGTCTGTGGTGCTAGAGGCAGCAACTCTACCACTGCGCCACCGTGCCATGCCTCTAAACTAAACAAGCAATTAATTGTGGGAAACTTTGAATGCATTATCGATGCGGCTGGATGATCCGGTAGGGTCAATATTACACTGGACACCATCTCCAGACTCCTGATACAACAGTAAAAGATGCCAAGCTGTGCAATGTCTTCAGCAAGGTCGCAGATGGAACACAGCAGCAATGCACCTGGTCAAGACTGGACAGTTCAGCCCGGTCCTGGGTAGACTTCCTCTTCGAGTCCAAGGTATTCTCAGTCCCATCCATCAACGTCATGCACAAGTACCTGCTGGATCGCAAGGTTGTGAACCATTTTATATCCCCATCTCATTCCCATACCGATCTTCCTGTCCTGGGCCTCCTCCATTTCCAAAGTGTAGCGACAGACAAGCTGGAAGAACAACACCTCATATTCTGCCTGGGTAACTTACAACCCAATGGTATCAATATTGCATTCTCTGGTTTCAAGTGAAATACCCAATCCCCTCTCCCCACCTTCCCTCTCTTTCCCCTGCTTACCCCCACACTGGTACACACATATTCATCCCACCATCCTAGTCACGCTGTTCATTTCCCCTCTTCCATACACACACCACCCATCCCCGACACCCTTATTTTCATTTTATCTCCCTCTTTCCCTTCCCACTGTCTCCTTTCACCCATATCCCACCCTCTATCTTTACCTTTCACTCCTCTTCTTTCAATATCTGTTTGTGGGATTGCATAGGTGAGAAATAGTGTGCAAATTCACAGTAAGAGGAGCAATATTACATCTTTACATAAAGTGATAAGGAGGAGAAACTCGCTCAATAGACACAATAAGATGTGTATGAAAGTCTTGTGAAAAAGACTGCTCGCGTTTTGTTGTATGATTGACCTAAGGTAATGACATGCAACCTCTTTGCAGTTCTGTTGAGGGTACTGATGATGGTTAATGAGCAGGGAGTGACAATAAAGTACTAAAGGTTATTGATGAAGACACCAAGAACTGCAGCTGCTGGAATCTTGCATCGAACATAAAGTGCTCGATAACTCAGTGGGAGGACATGGATAGGTGATGTTTCGAGTCAGGACCCTTGTTCAAGGTTATCAATGTTGAGTTGAGCCATAGATCACTCATGATCTAAGTAGATGACAGAAATAACATCTCATTGTTATATTGCAGTGTAATCCAGTTGCATAGTTTGTAGAAAGAGGTTGGGTGACATTTTGGGCTGGGACCCTTCTTCAGACTCTGGGGATCGATGAGGTTGGAGAATGTGGAAGGCCTCCACAGTCTGTTGAAGGGTCCCGATGCAAAACGTCACTCATCCTTTCTCTGACCTGCTGAGTTACTCCAGCACTTTGTGTCTATCTTTGGTATAAACCAGCACCTGCAGTTCCTTGTTTCTGCATAGTTTGAGTGACTGAATAACCACAAAGTGAAATTCTTCAAGTCAATGAGCTTATTGTCTAAACAAAATGGTATATCCGTGTACTTGATTATGAAGACAGGTCTTACAATTAGACATGAATATTACAGCCTCAGTTCATGGTACTCCCGCGTTTTCTATGACCGCAATTAATTAATGGAGAGGTACAAATCTACCTCTAAGATTTTGAGTTTAATGCAAACCACCAACGCCCATCATCCTCTTTAATTGCTCCCTTTTATGTGTCACTTGTTTGTTGATGCACAAGAATTGTCAGCAAAAAATCCATTGCTAGAAGTTCATGAAAAGTTAGCCGCAGGCACTGTGCCAAATTCTGCAGCCCTTTTACTTTCTGAAACACGGACTACTTTTTGCAGTCCTTTTACTTTCGGCTTGTATAATCTAAATGTTGCATTGTAATAGAGAAGAAAAGTTCAGTTCATAAAATTAAATGCAAATAATCCACAAGACTGTATTCTGGCATTCAACACAGAGCAGATCAGTAACTCTCAATTCATCTATAATCGATAATTGGAAACTCAGGAGAACCATGAATTGAAGGCCCTAACACTCAGATCTTATTGCAAGACCTGTCCTCATGTCTGAATACACAGATTGTATCCCTGTTATTTATTCCATGGTGCCATAGGTATCAATGTTAATAAAGCCTCCAAGTGTTTGTTTACCTTAGAAAATATTCATAGCTAAAACAATTGTACATGCCTCAAGTCCAAGGATGAAGAATGTCACCGTCTAAGAAATCGAAGAGAACATATCTACAACTGTTGGGTAGTTTACAACCCAATTGAATGAAGCACCTCATAGCGGACAACCCAACAGTTTGAACATTGAATTCTCCAAACTCAAGTAATACTTTTTTCTTTCCTGTGCTCTCCCCACCCCATTTTTCCCACATCTCCCATCCTCACCCAGTTGCCCTGCTCCTTTCTCCTCCTTCATTAACTTATCTTCCAGCCTTGCGCCTCTCATTTCCCACATATAGCCCCTCTTTCCCCTCTTCCACCTATATCCCCCCCCTCTGTCTTTACATATCATGCCTCTTGTCTTCTTCTGATACCCTTCTGTCTCCTTTTTGCTTCAAGCCTTTGTCACTTCTAGCCTTTCCACCTATCTGCACGTGATAGCCCAGCTGTTGGCGGTTGTGCAGTAAACAAGCAGAAGCAGAATCTGCTAATCTACCCCCACCTCCCCTCACCTGTATCCACCTATCATTTGCCAGAGTTTGTCACACTCTTTTCATCTTTCTTCCCCCTACTTCAATCACTTTGAAGAAGGGTCGCAACCTGAAACGTCATCTGTCCATTCCCTCCACTGATGCACCCTGACCTCCTGAGTTCCTGCAACACTTTGTGTTTGGTTCAGGATTCCAGTATCTGCAGTTCCTTGGATCTCCAAATCTACAACAGTGATGGGTTATATATATATATATCACTGACTGACTCCTGAAATCCAGCCATAATCTTTAATGATACTGCAAGGTTATTAAAAAATATCAGTTGATTCAAACTACATTACTCATTTTTATTCAGTCATAGAAAGTGGATGCTAATGGCAAGGCTGGCATTTACTGCCCACCATTAATGGCTTCTGAGAAAGTAAAGTTGAGCACTTTCTTGAACCACATGCAGTCTGTGGGGGGAACTACTCACCATGTGGTAGAGAAGAATAAGATTTCTCCCCAGCAACAATGAAAGACCAACAATAGCAAGTACATTTCCAAAGCATGGTTTTATCACACTCAAAGAGAAACCTGGAGATTCTGGTGTCCCCATGCATTCACTCACCTTCTCCAACTGGATACATGGATCAGGGGAGGTACTAACAAAATAACTTGCGTTGCAGCATGCTTAGTAACAGTACACATTATATACACAGGGCACTGATGGTAGAGGGAGTACATCTAGGTTAGTAAATGGGATCCCAAAAAAGGGGTTGCTTTATTTTAGAAAATTTTGAGTCAAAGACTACTGTTTCAGTTGTAGTTATCTAGGCAAATTGAGAGCTTTGTTGTGATACTCTTAATGTGCCTTAGAAAGCCTTGGGGAATTTAACGTCACAAGTTACAGAATCACCATGCCGACCAACATGCCCTGTCTAAGTTAATCCCATTTGCCCACATTTGGCACATATCCCTCTCAACCTTTTCTACCTATGTACCTATCCAAATGACTTTGAAATGTTGTTATTGTGCCAGCCTCAACTACTTCCTCTGGCAGTTCATTCCATATATCCATCACCATCTGTGTGAAAAGTCTGTCCCACAGGTTCCGATTAAATCTTCTGCCTCTCACTTGAAACCTGTGCCCTTTAGTTCCCGATTCCCCTCCTCTGTGAAAGTAAACTATATATTCACCTTAAATTATATCCCTTATGATTTTATACACCTCCATAAGATTACCCCTCATTCTCCAATGTTCCAAGGAATGAAGTCCAAGTCTGCGTAACGCTATGGCTCAAGCCCTCGATTCCTGGCACCATCTTCTCTGCACTCTTTCCAGTTGAATGGCAGTTTTCCTACTTCAGGGTGATCAAAACTGAACACAATGCTCAAAACGTGGCCTTACCGATATCTTGTACAAGTGTAACATAATGTCCCAACTTCTATATTTAATTCCATGATTGATGAAGGCCAGCATGCTAAATGCTTTCTTTGCCACCCTATCTCCTGCTAATCCACTTTTGAGTAAAAAAGTACTACAACACTTAAATCCCTATGCACTATAACAGTTCCCAGGACTCGACTGTTCACTGTAAAAATCTTGCTCTTGTTTGACTTCCCAAAATGTATCATCTCACACTTACCTGAATTAAACTCCATTTGTCTGTCCTCAGCCCACTTGCTTGGCTGATCAAGATCTGCTGTGATTCTTGATAAGCATAATAAGATAGACAGTCTATATGGACCTCAACAAGGCCTTTGATAAGGATTGGTATGGTAGAGTTATTCTGGAAGATTAAATCATATATATCCATGGAGAGTTAGCTGACTGGACACAGTATTAGTTGAATGGTGGGAATCAGAAAGTGGTGGCGGCAGGTTGTGTTTTGGAAGGAGGACAACATTTTATGCCGTTTGTTACCAATCTTATTGCCATCAGTACGTGGGGGAAAAATCACTCCGAAAATTGCCATGGGCAGCAACGATACAAATGCTACATTATGAAGTCCTCCACTTTCATTATTTTGGATCCAAGCCATGACTCCAGCCAAACTATTGTGGTACAGAAATAGGACTGTCTTCTGTTTGACAAAGCCATACATTGACCCAGTAAGAAACTAGACAAAATCAATCTGGTCAGTAGAAGCCCCACAGACAAGGATAAGGAAAGCATCATCAACAAGTTGAGGAGGATTTATTTTAGTGTCTTCTAGAAACTTACTAATCATGCCTTGTACATTCTCATCCAAATTATTGAGGCAGAAGACAAACAGCACTGGGCCCCAGCACTGACCCCTGGACCCCACTGTCACCCTCTGCTTCCTTCATTGGAGCCAATTTTTTATCCATTCAGCTATCTCTCCTTGGATCCCATGCGATCTAACATTCCAGAATAGCCTACCATGCGGAACCTTGTCGAATGTCTGTCTGTGGAATTTTTTTTAATTTTTTTAATTTTTTTTTATTTTTTTATTTTTTACATTTTTTATTTATTAGAAGTACATTACATTACAACCACATACATTAGTACTCGTCACTTATGTCTTCTTACAATTAATGTACTCCATTTGTTTTTTACACAAGTAAAAGGAAAGGATAAGATTGAAAGAAAGAAGAAAGTGAAAGAAAAAGTGAGAGTGTGGAAAATGTGACAACAAAAAGGACGAAGACCCTATAAGAACAAAATTAAAAACAAAAGAAAAAGAGTTAAGAAATAGACCCTAGAAAAGAAGGAGAAAGAGAAACAGGAAAAAGAGTGAAACAAATATTTTTTATGAGTATTACGCAAATGGGACATACCAACTCTTCAACTATCTCTTCTTGGATCCCATGCGATCAAACATTCCAGAATAGCCTACCATGCGGAACCTTGTCGAATGTCTGTCTGTGGAATTTTCAACTGACCAGATTGCTCTTGTCTAGTTTCTGACATGCAAGATAAACTGGATCAATGTTTGGCTTTGTCAAGCAGATGACAGTCCCATTTCTGTACCAATACAGTTTGACTGGAGTCATGGCTTTGGTCCAAAATAATGAAAGTGGAAATCTTAAAGTAGCTTTTGTGTCATTGCTTTCCTTAGGATTTTTCGAAGCAGCTTGCTCCCATCAACTGATAGGTCAGGCAGTAACATCATGGGATTTGGTCGATAACAATCAGCATAAAATGTTCTTGCTCTTACTTAACTTAATGCCAAGAGGGTTCATGGGATCACTGCTGAGAATTCCCAGCATACATTCATTCTGGATGAATACCACTACACTATAACCACCAGTGAGTCACTTCTGCAGGGGTTACAGATAAAACCAAGGATTAGGACTTCTTTGAATGTTATCATTCTATGAGTACACTACATTTATTCTGCCACTGCAATCAACAGTGGGATATCACTCCCCCTTCTAGAGTCTTATATAGTCACGAGCAGGTAAGACCAGCAGATATCACCCTCAGATGGAAATTCTGTCAGGATCAAAAAGATTACAAATCACATTCAGTGTATAATCAATTTTCCTAATAGGCATGATTCGACACAGTAATATAGTTGCAAATGCCATTAAACTGATTTTTTTAAATTGCAAAGCAGTGCAATCCAATTTCTGAGCAAGCTGCTTTTAACATTGAAAAATATATTTCAGACCCAAACACAAATATTCAAGGCATATTCAGATTGCTTTTTCAATCCATACAGCTTCCAGTCATTTGAATCCATCTGCCTCAGAATGTCAATCAGGAAAGGTTCATCTGCATTCTGCTCTGAATTTCTTATCATCCATGTGATGTCCTTAAGCCACAGCAGAAACGTTCATGTATTAAAACATAAAAACATAGAAAATAGGTGCAGGAGTAGGCGATTCGGCCATTCGAGTTAATATGATCATGGCTGATCATCCAAAATCAGTACCCCGTTCCTGCTTTTTCCACATATCCCTTCATTCCGTTAGCCCCAAGAGCTATATCTAACTCTCTCTTGAAAACATCCAGTGAATTAGCCTCCACCGTCTTCTGTGGCAGAGAATTCCACAGAATCACAACTCTCTGGGTGAAAAAGTTTTTCCTCATCTCAGTCCTAAATGGCCTACCCTTATTCTTAAACTGGGACACCTGGTTCTGGACTCCCCCAACATCGGGAACATTTTTCCTGCATCTAGCCTGTCCAATCCCTTAAGATTGACATTATATGTCTTATTAATAATCGACAGAAAGTAGGCCCACATTGACAAAAAATATCTTATTCATTGATGTATTGCCAAAAATCTAAAACAGACATATTGCATTTATAATAGTGTCAAATGAGTGGTGGTGAAATTCAGCTGCCACTATTATATTTCCCATTGATCAAGTATCCTGCGTTATGTCAAACCTAAATCAGCAGCATCCATTACAAATAAAAAGAGCAAGTGCGTAAAATACTCATCCGATCAGGCATCACCTGTGGAGAGTGAACTCGACTTGACGCTTCGGGACATATTTCTCCTTTTATCAGAAATGGTGAAATTAGAAAATGTGTTTTATTTTAATTGCAGTGAGGGTCGAGGTGGGAGGAGGGAACAATGAGAATGACCAAGAGGGTGGAGAAGAAGGTTACAAATAGACACAAGGAACTGCAGAAGCTGGAACCTTGAGCAAGACAAAAATTGCTGGAGTAACTGAGCCAGTCAGGCAGCATCTCTGGAGAACGTGGACAAGCAGCGTTTTGGGTCAGGTCCTTCGTTCAGACTGATTATACCACGGGGGAGAAAATTGGAAGAGAGCTAGGGGCAGGACAACGCCAGGCAAGTGATAGATGAATACAGTTGAGGGGGTTGATTTGCAGATGGGTGGACAAAGGCCAGAGATGAACAGGAGACAAAAGACTATGAGATGAGGAGAGAAGAGGTGTGAATTGTGAGGCCAGAAGATGGGATGTAGGTGGATGAGGGCCTGAGGAAGGGGAAAGATGGGTGGGATAGTGGGAGAAATGGGTGAATATTCAGTTGGGCACAGGGAATATATTAGGGAGAAAAGGAAGGCGAGGGGGGGTTGTTACCCAAATTTACAGATTAGATGTTCATACGGTTAGGATTAAGCTACCCAAGCAGAATAAGAGGTGTTGTTCCTCTAGTTTGCGTGTGGCCTCACTCTGGCAATGGAGGAGGCCCAGGAGAGAAAGGTCAGTATGAGAATGTGAAGGGGAATTAAAATGGTTACAAGGTTGGCAGCAGACACTCTGATTTCTGTGCCATCCTGTTTACAGATCAACCTGAATCCCTTCATAACCGGGCCAATAATCACTGCTTTGAGTAAACACAAGACTGAACCTTTCACTCCACCAAGGTAGAGAACTTCAAAGGATACCCAACCTCTGAGTGGAGAAAAGTTCCCTCGTGAATATTCACTGCAAGTGCATCTTTTTTAGAGAGACTTCAAGTGAACAGAATACCCCAGAGGCAGTCCCACCCAGAGATTGGTGTATTTTTCAATTAAAATTTCCAAATAAATGTACCGATTTATTGTCTTTCATTTTGACTAATACAAATGCAGAATATACAATTGCAATAAGACTTCCTTAAGGGCCTCTCCCACTAACGCGACTTTTCAGCGACTGTCTTCGATCTTCAAGCTCGAGGGCACTCGCCTGAAAAACCTCGAGCTGGATCGACCGTCAGCAATGAAACCGTGAGCCGGTTCAACCGTCTGCACGCGCACACACACACACGCACACATAAACACATCGCAAAGGCGGGAGCCATGGAAAGAGGGGAAGCGCTGTCTGTAAATTCACACCCGCGATGAACAGGAAGGTAAAAGACGGCTGGCACAGTTACGGTATGTCCTTTAGAGAAGGGGGGAGAAGGGTGGAGAAAGGAGGGAGAAGGAGTGGAGACACTTTTAAGAAGCCAGACAACTTTTAATAAAGTTTAGCGGGCATTTAACATTACCGGTCGATTTACTTACCTTTTTTTCTCAACGAGCCTTACCCTCGACTACCTTCGATTACCTTCAATTACCCACGATAGCATTACGACCTATTACGACCTACCTCGACTAAACCTATGAGTAAAAAAACACCGATTTTTTCAATGGCGACCTTTTTTTACTCGCAGGCATTTTTCGCATTTTTCAGCATGTTGAAAAATACGCCGCGACATAGCCGAAGCCTCGAGTACACGGTAACTACTCTCGAGCATGAAGGAGAGTTACAAAGACCTCCTAGGACCCTGTGTCGACCATGCTGCGAGTATAAGTCGAGGGCAAACTCTTCTAAACTCGCCAAATAGATCGCCGCAGTGGGACAGCCCCTTGACTCCTGTAATCAAACGATCTCCTAATAAAGATCAATAAATCACCATATTCCTTCCTCACTGACCTGCACATGAATATTAACCTTTAGTAACCTACTAGACTAAGTGGGACCCGTTGGGTCCCATGTTCACATGGGAGGGCTGGTCCCCCAACGCAATATTCCACTTCTCCACCAATTCCAATATTGGTGGTCAATGGGGGGGCTTTCAGGAGCGCTAGTATGGGTACTGTGGGCTGAAGGGACTGGTTAGTATGGACATTATGGGCCAAATGGATTCTTGGGGTGACAGCTCAGTCACTCAAGCCTGATGTGCTGGCAGCTCACTAACGGCTGGTGGGCTAGCAGTTGACTCACGGCTATTCCTTGAAATTCCATTTCAAGCAGGGTGCAAGGGAACCAAATTCAAGTGCAGTTTCTTACCCCTTCAAGCAGGGTGCAAGGCCACCAAATTCAATTGCAGTTTCATACCACTTTAAGCAGGGTGCAAGGCCCCCAAATTCAGGTGCAGTTTCCTACCACTTCAAGCAGGGTGCAAGGTCACCGAATTCAAGTGCAGTTTCCTACCACTTCAAGCAGGGTGCAAGGCCACCGAATTCAAGTGCAGTTTCCTCCCATTTCAAGCAGGGTGCAAGGCCACCAAATTCGTGCACTTTCATGCCATTTCAAGCAGGGTGCAAGGCCACCAAATTCAAGTGCAGTTTCATGCCACTTCAAGCAGGGTGCAAGGCCACCAAATGCTAGTGCTGTTTCATGCCATTTCAAGCAGGGTGCAAGGCCATCAAATTCAAGTGCAGTTTCATACCACTTCAAGCAGGGTGCAAGACAACCAAATTCAAGTGCAGTTTCATACCATTTCAAGCAGGGTGCAAGGCCACCACATTCAAATGCAGTTTCATACCATTTCAAGCAGGGTGAAACCACCATGAAACCACTATAAAACTGCACAAAACACCACATAAACACCACACTCACAGTTCAGTAGACATTCAGTGTGTTTAGTTGATTCACAGCTCAGACATAGTCGTGACCTCTCTCTCCTCCATCTTGCAAAGACTGAGCCACACCCACACTTATTGGTTTTATAATCCCTCCCCCTCCAACTGGAAGGGGCGTGGCCTTCATGGTGTGAATGACAGGAGAGAGATTCTCAACAATTTTTTAAACACTTATAACACTTTTATTTTTCATTGATGGGAAGAATCCTCTGCACCTGATGAGTGGCGAGAAACTGAGTAAGATAGCCAAAAATCACAGCCGGTAAGTGGTAGTGTTTTATCAAAAATCAATATTCAGTGCAAACAGGAAGTTGTCAAGTTTCCACCAACAACAGCCATTTTTTTTTGCTGTGCAGCTTTTCAAAGCAGTTACCACCACCAACAACAGGCATGTTTTTACAGTGCAGCCTTTCAAAACAGATACCACCACCAACAACAGCCATTTTTTATTGCAGTGCCGCCTTTCAAAGCAGTTAGCACCACAAACAACAGCCTTTTTTTTTTGCAGTGCTGCCTTTCAAATCAGTTACCATAAGCAACAGCACTTTTTTTTTGCAGTGGAGCGTTTCAAAGCAGTTACCACTACCAACAGCAGCCATTTTTTTCCAGTGCAGCCATTTAAAAGCTGTTACCACCACCACCACCAGCCATTTTTTTGCAGTGCAGCCTTTAAAAGCAGTTACCACCACTAACAACAGATTTTTTTTTGCAGTGCAGCCTTTCAAATCAGTTACCACCACCAACAAAATACTTTTTTTTTGCATTGCAGCCTTTCAAAGCAGTTACCACCACCAACAACAGCCATTTTTTTTGCAGTGCAGCCTTTCAAACAGTTACCACCACCAACAACAGCCATTTTTTTTGCAGTGCTGCCTTTCAAAGCAGTTACCACCGCCAACAACAGCCATATATTTTTTTTGCAGTTCAGCCTTTCAAAGCAGTTACCACCACCAACAACAGCCATTTTTTGCAGTTCAGCCTTTCAAAGCAGTTACCACAAACAACAACAGCCATTTTTTTTTGCAGTGCTGCCTTTCAAATCAGTTACCACAAACAACAGCATTTTTTTTTTGCAGTGCAGCCTTTCAAAGCAGTTACCACCACTAACAGCAGCCATTTTTTTCCAGTGCAGCCATTTAAAAGCTGTTACCACCACCACCACCAGCCATTTTTTTTGCAGTGCAGCCTTTAAAAGCAGTTACCACCACTAACAACAGACTTTTTTTTGCAGTGCAGCCTTTCAAAGCAGTTACCACCACCAACAAAATACTTTTTTTTTGCATTGCAGCCTTTCAAAGCAGTTACCACCACCAACAACAGCCATTTTTTTTGCAGTGCAGCCTTTCAAACAGTTACCACCACCAACAACAGCCATTTTTTTTGCAGTGCAGCCTTTCAAAGCAGTTACCACAAACAACAACAGCCATTTATTTTTGCAGTGCATCCTTTCAAAGCAGTTACCACAACCAACAACAGTCATTATTTTTGCAGTGCAGCCTTTCAAAGCAGTTACCACCACCAACAGCAGCCATTTTTCTCCAGTGCAGGCATTTAAAAGCAGTTACAACCACCACCAACAGCCATTTTTTTTGCAGTGCAGCCTTTCAAAGCAGTTGCCACAAACAACAACAGCCATTTATTTTTGCAGTGCATCCTTTCAAAGCAGTTACCACCAAAAACATCAGCCATTTTTTTGCAGTGCAGCCTTTCAAAGCAGTTACCACCACCAACAAAATACTTTTTTTTTGCAGTGCAGCCTTTCAAAGCAGTTACCACCACCAACAACATCCATTTTTTTTGCAGTGCAGCCTTTCAAAGCAGTTACCACCACCAAGTACAGCCATTTTTTTTGTTGCAGTGCAGACTTTCAAAGCAGTTACCATCACCAACAACAGCCATTTTTTTTGCAGTGCAGCCTTTCAAAGCAGTTACCACCAACAAAAACAGCCATTACATTGGCAATGCAGCCTTTCAAAGCAGTTACCACCACCAACAACAGCCATTTTTTTTGCAATGCAGCCTTTCAAAGCAGTTACCACCACCAACAGCAGCCATTTTTTTCCACTGCAGCCATTTTAAAAGCAGTTACCACCACCACCAACTGCCATTTTTTTTGCAGTGCAGCCTTTAAAAGCAGTTACCACCACCAACAACAGCCATTTTTTTTTGCTCTGCAGCCTTTCAAAGCATTTACCACCACAAACTACAGCCATTTTTTTGCAGTGCAGCCTTTCAAAGCAGTTACCACCACCAACAACAGCCATTTTTTTTGCAGTGAAGCCTTTCATAGCAGTTACCATCACCAACAACAGCCATTTTTTTTGCAGTGCAGCCTTTCAAAGCAGTTACCACCAACAAAAACAGCCATTATATTTGCAATGCAGCCTTTCAAAGCAGTTACCACCACCAACAACAGCCATTTTTTTTGCAATGCAGCCTTTCAAAGCAGTTACCACCACCAGCAGCAGCCATTTTATTCCACTGCAGCCATTTTAAAAGCAGTTACCACCACCACCAACTGCCATTTTTTTTGCAGTGCAGCCTTTAAAAGCAGTTACCATCACCAACAACAGCCATTTTTTTTGCTGTGCAGCCTTTCAAAGCATTTACCACCACCAACTACAGCCATTTTTTTGCAGTGCAGCCTTTCAAAGCAGTTACCACCACCAACAACAGCCATTTTTTTTTAAGTGAAGCCTTTCATAGCAGTTACCATCACCAACAACAGCCATTTTTTTTGCAGTGCAGCCTTTCAAAGCAGTTACCACCACCAGCAACAGCCTTTTTTTTGCAGAGCAGCCTTTCAAAGCAGTTACCACCACCAACAACAGCCATTTATTTTTTGCAGTGCAGCCTCTCAAAGCAGTTACCACCACCAAAAAAGCCTTTTTTTTGCAGTGCAGCCTTTCAAAGCAGTACCCACCACCAACAGCAGCTATTTTTTTGCAGTGCAGCCTTTCAAAGAAGTTACCACCACCAACAGCTATTTTTTTGCAGTGCAGCCTTTCAAAGCTGTTACCATCAACAACAGCCATTTTTTTTGCAGTGCAGCCTTTAAAAGCAGTTACCACCACTAACAACAGACTTTTTTTTTTGCAGTGCAGCCTTTCAAAGCAGTTAACACCACCAACAAAATACTTTTTTTTTGCATTGCAGCCTTTCAAAGCAGTTACCACCGCCAACAACAGCCATATATTTTTTTTGCAGTTCAGCCTTTCAAAGCAGTTACCACCACCAACAACAGCCATTTCTTTTTTGCAGTTTAGCCTTTCAAAGCAGTTACCACCACCAAGTACAGCCATTTTTTTTGTTGCAGTGCAGACTTTCAAAGCAGTTACCATCACCAACAACAGCCATTTTTTTTGCAGTGCAGCCTTTCAAAGCAATACCCACCACCAACAACAGCTATTTTTTTGCAGTGCAGCCTTTCAAAGAAGTTACTACCACCAACAGCTATTTTTTTGCAGTGCAGCCTTTCAAAGCAGTTACCACCGCCAACAACAGCCATATATTTTTTTTGCAGTTCAGCCTTTCAAAGCAGTTACCACCAACAACAGCCATTTCTTTTTTGCAGTGCAGCCTTTCAAAGCAGTTACCACCACCAAAAAAAGCCTTTTTTTTGCAGTGCAGCCTTTCAAAGCAGTAACCACCACCAACAACAGCTATTTTTTTACAGTGCAGCCTTTCAAAGAAGTTACCACCACCAACAGCCATTTTTTTGCAGTGCAGCCTTTCAAATCTGTTACCATCAACAACAGCCATTTTTTTGCAGTGCAGCCTTTCAAAGCAGTTTCCACCACTAACAACAGCCTTATTTTTTTTGCAGTGCAGCCTTTCAAAGCAGTTACCACCACCAAGTACAGCCATTTTTTTTGTTGCAGTGCAGCCTTTCAAAGCAGTTACCATCACCAACAACAGCCATTTTTTTTGCAGTGCAGCCTTTCAAAGCAGTTACCACCACCAACAACAGGCATTTTTTTTGCAATGCAGCCTCTCAAAGCAGTTACCACCACCAACAGCAGCCATTTTTTTTCCACTGCAGCCATTTTAAAAGCAGTTACCACCACCACCAACTGCCATTTTTTTTGCAGTGCAGCCTTTAAAAGCAGTTACCCACCACCAACAACAGCCATTTTTTTTGCTGTGCAGCCTTTCAAAGCATTTCCCACCACCAACTACAGCCATTTTATTGCAGTGCAGCCTTTCAAAGCAGTCACCACCACCAACAACAGCCATTTTTTTTGTTGCAGTGAAGCCTTTCATAGCAGTTACCATCACAAACAACAGCCATTTTTTTTGCAGTGCAGCCTTTCAAAGCAGTTACCACCACCAGCAACAGCCATTTTTTTGCAGAGCAGCCTTTCAAAGCAGTTACCACCACCAACAACAGCCATTTCTTTTTTGCAGTGCAGCCTCTCAAAGCAGTTACCACCACCAAAAAAAGCCTTTTTTTTGCAGTGCAGCCTTTCAAAGCAATACCCACCACCAACAACAGCTATTTTTTTGCAGTGCAGCCTTTCAAAGAAGTTACTACCACCAGCAGCTATTTTTTTGCAGTGCAGCCTTTCAAAGCAGTTACCACCGCCAACAACAGCCATATATTTTTTTTGCAGTTCAGCCTTTCAAAGCAGTTACCACCAACAACAGCCATTTCTTTTTTGCAGTGCAGCCTTTCAAAGCAGTTACCACCACCAAAAAAAGCCTTTTTTTTGCAGTGCAGCCTTTCAAAGCAGTAACCACCACCAACAGCTATTTTTTTACAGTGCAGCCTTTCAAAGAAGTTACCACCACCAACAGCCATTTTTTTTGCAGTGCAGCCTTTCAAATCTGTTACCATCAACAACAGCCATTTTTTTGCAGTGCAGCCTTTCAAAGCAGTTTCCACCACTAACAACAGCCTTATTTTTTTGCAGTGCAGCCTTTCAAAGCAGTTACCACCACCAAGTACAGCCATTTTTTTTGTTGCAGTGCAGCCTTTCAAAGCAGTTACCATCACCAACAACAGCCATTTTTTTTGGAGTGCAGCCTTTCAAAGCAGTTACCACCACCAACAACAGGCATTTTTTTTGCAATGCAGCCTCTCAAAGCAGTTACCACCACCAACAGCAGCCATTTTTTTTCCACTGCAGCCATTTTAAAAGCAGTTACCACCACCACCAACTGCCATTTTTTTGCAGTGCAGCCTTTAAAAGCAGTTACCCACCACCAACAACAGCCATTTTTTTTGCTGTGCAGCCTTTCAAAGCATTTCCCACCACCAACTACAGCCATTTTATTGCAGTGCAGCCTTTCAAAGCAGTCACCACCACCAACAACAGCCATTTTTTTGCAGTGAAGCCTTTCATAGCAGTTACCATCACAAACAACAGCCATTTTTTTTGCAGTGCAGCCTTTCAAAGCAGTTACCACCAACAAAAACAGCCATTATATTTGCAATGCAGCCTTTCAAAGCAGTTATCACCACCAACAACCGTCATTTTTTTTGCAGTGTAGCCTTTCAAAGCAGTAACCACCACCAACAACAGCTATTTTTTTGCAGTGCAGCCTTTTAAAGAAGTTACCACCACCAACAGCCATTTTTTTGCAGTGTAGCCTTTCAAAGTAGTTACCACCACCAACAACAGCCATTTTTTTTGCAGTGCAGCCTTTCAAAGCAGTTACCACCACCAAGTACAGCCATTTTTTTTGTTGCATTGCAGCCTTTCAAAGCAGTTACCATCACCAACAACAGCCATTTTTTTTTTGCAGTGCAGCCTTTCAAAGCAGTTACCACCAACAAAAACAGCCATTGTATTTGCAATGCAGCCTTCCAAAGCAGTTACCACTACCAACAACAGCCATTTTTTTTGCAATGCAGCCTTTCAAAGCATTTACCACCACCAACAGCAGCCATTTTTTTCCACTGCAGCCATTTTAAAAGCAGTTACCACCACCACCAACTGCCATTTTTTTTGCAGTGCAGCCTTTCAAAGCAGTTACCACCACCAACAAGAGCCATTTTTTTTGCAGTGCAGCCTTTCAAACAGTTACCACCACCAACAACAGCCATATTTTTTGCAGTGTAGCCTTTCAAAGCAGTTACCACCGCCAACAACAGCCATATATTTTTTTTGCAGTTCAGCCTTTCAAAGCAGTTACCACCACTAACAACATCCATTTTTTTTTGCAGTGCAGCCTTTCAAAGCAGTTACCACCGCCAACAACAGCCATATTTTTTTTTTGCAGTTCAGCCTTTCAAAGCAGTTACCACCACTAACAACATCCATTTTTTTTTGCAGTGCAGCCTTTCAAAGCAGTTACCACCACCAACAACAGCCATTATTTTTGCAGTGCAGCCTTTCAAAGCAGTTACCACCACCAACAACAGCCATTTTTTTTGCAGTGAAGCCTTTCATAGCAGTTACCATCACCAACAACAGCCATTTTTTTTGCAGTGCAGCCTTTCAAATCAGTTACCACCAACAAAAACAGCCATTATATTTGCAATGCAGTCTTTCAAAGCAGTTACCACAACCAACAACAGCCATTTTTTTTGCAATGCAGCCTTTCAAAGCAGTTACCACCACCAACAGCAGCCATTTTTTTCCACTGCAGCCATTTTAAAAGCAGTTACCACCACCACCAACTGCCATTTTTTTTGCAGTGCAGCCTGTAAAATCAGTTACCACTACCAACAACAACCATTTTTTTTGCAGTGCTGCCTTTCAAAGCAGTTACCACAAACAACAGCCATTTTTTTTGCAGTGCTGCCTTTCAAAGCAGTTACCACAAACAACAACAGCCATTTTTTTTGCAGTGCTGCCTTTCAAATAAGTTACCACAAACAACAGCAATTTTTTTTGCAGTGCAGCCTTTAAAAGCAGTTACCACCACTCACAACAGACTTTTTTTTTGCAGTGCAGCCTTTCAAAGCAGTTACCACCTTCAACAAAATACTTTTTTTTTGCATTGCAGCCTTTCAAAGCAGTTACCACCACCAACAAGAGCCATTTTTTTTGCAGTGCAGCCTTTCAAACAGTTAACACCACCAACAACAGCCATATTTTTTGCAGTGCAGCCTTTCAAAGCAGTTACCACCGCCAACAACAGCCATATTTTTTTTTGCAGTTCAGCCTTTCAAAGCAGTTACCCACCAAAAACAGCCTTTTTTTTTTGCAGTGCAGCCTTTTAAAAGCAGTTACCACCACCAACAACAGCAATTTTTTTTGCAGTGCTGCCTTTCAAAGCAGTTACCACAAACAACAACAGCCATTTTTTTGCAGTGCTGCCTTTCAAAGCAGTTACCACAAATCACAGCAGCCATTCTTTTTGCAGTGCAGCCTTTCAAAGCAGTTACCACCACCAACAACAGCCATTATGTTTGCAGTGCAGCCTTTCAAAGCAGTTACCACCACCAACAGCAGCCATTTTTCTCCAGTGCAGGCATTTAAAAGCAGTTACAACCACCACCAACAGACATTTTTTTTGCAGTGCAGCCTTTCAAAGCAGTTACCACAAACAACAACAGCCATTTATTTTTGCAGTGCATCCTTTCAAAGCAGTTACCACCACCAACAGCAGCCATTTTTTTGCAGTGCAGCCTTTAAAAGCAGTTACCACCACTCACAACAGACTTTTTTTTTGCAGTGCAGCCTTTCAAAGCAGTTACCACCACCAACAAAATACTTTTTTTTTGCATTGCAGCCTTTCAAAGCAGTTACCACTACCAACAAGAGCCATTTTTTTTGCAGTGCAGCCTTTCAAACAGTTACCACCACCAACAACAGCCATATTTTTTGCAGTGCAGCCTTTCAAAGCAGTTACCACCGCCAACAACAGCCATATTTTTTTTTGCAGTTCAGCCTTTCAAAGCAGTTACCCACCAAAAACAGCCTTTTTTTTTTTGCAGTACAGCCTTTTAAAAGCAGTTACCACCACCAACAGCAGCCATTTTTTTGCAGTGCAGCCTTTCAAAGCAGTTACCACCACCAACAAAATATTTTTTTTTGCAGTGCAGCCTTTCAAAGCAGTTACCACCACCAACAACATCCATTTTTTTTGCAGTGCAGCCTTTCAAAGCAGTTACCACCACCAAGAATAGCCATTTTTTTGTTGCAGTGCAGCCTTTCAAAGCAGTTACCATCACCAACAACAGCTATTTTTTTGCAGTGCAGCCTTTCAAAGCAGTTACCACCAACAAAAACAGCCATTATATTTGCAATGCAGCCTTTCAAAGCAGTTACCACCACCAACAACAGCCATTTTTTTTGCAATGCAGCCTTTCAAAGGAGTTACCACTACCAACAGCAGCCATTTTTTTCCACTGCAGCCATTTTAAAAGCAGTTACCACCACCACCAACTGCCATTTTTTTTGCAGCGCAACCTTTAAAAGCAGTTACCACCACCAACAACAGCCATTTTTTCCCTGTGCAGCCTTTCAAAGCATTTACCACCAACTACAGCCATTTTTTTGCAGTGCAGCCTTTCAAAGCAGTTACCACCACCAACAACAGCCATTTTTTTTGCAGTGAAGCCTTTCATAGCAGTTACCATCACGAACAACAGCCATTTTTTTTTTGCAGTGCAGCCTTTCAAAGCAGTTACCAACACCAGCAACAGTCATTTTTTTGCAGAGCAGCCTTTCAAAGCAGTTACCACCAACAACAGCCATTTCTTTTTTGCAGTGCAGCCTTTCAAAGCAGTTACCACCACCAACAACAGCTATTTTTTTTACAGTGCAGCCTTTCAAAGAAGTTACCACCACCAACAGCCATTTTTTTGCAGTGCAGCCTTTCAAATCTGTTACCATCAACAACAGCCATTTTTTTGCAGTGCAGCCTTTCAAAGCAGTTTCCACCACTAACAACAGCCTTATTTTTTTGCAGTGCAGCCTTTCAAAGCAGTTACCACCACCAACAACAGGCATTTTTTTTGCAATGCAGCCTCTCAAAGCAGTTACCACCACCAACAGCAGCCATTTTTTTTCCACTGCAGCCATTTTAAAAGCAGTTACCACCACCACCAACTGCCATTTTTTTTGCAGTGCAGCCTTTAAAAGCAGTTACCACCACCAACAACAGCCATTTTTTTTTGCTGTGCAGCCTTTCAAAGCATTTACCACCACCAACTACAGCCATTTTTTTGCAGTGCAGCCTTTCAAAGCAGTCACCACCACCAACAACAGCCATTTTTTTACAATGAAGCCTTTCATAGCAGTTACCATCACAAACAACAGCCATTTTTTTTTGCAGTGCAGCCTTTCAAAGCAGTTACCACCAACAAAAACAGCCATTATATTTGCAATGAAGCCTATCATAGCAGTTACCACCACCACCAACAGCTATTTTTTTGCAGTGCAGCCTTTCAAAGAAGTTACCACCACCAACAGCCATTATTTTGCAGTGCAGCCTTTCAAAGTAGTTACCACCACCAACAACAGCCATTTTTTTTGCAGTGCAGCCTTTCAAAGCAGTTACCACCAACAAAAACAGCCATTGTATTTGCAATGCAGCCTTCCAAAGCAGTTACCACCACCAACAGCAGCCATTTTTTTCCACTGTAGCCATTTTAAAAGCAGTTACCACCACCACCAACTGCCATTTTTTTTGCAGTGCAGCCTTTAAAAGCAGTTACCACCACCAACAACAGCCGTTTTTTTTGCTGTGCAGCCTTTCAAAGCATTTACCACCACCAACTACAGCCATTTTTTTGCAGTGCAGCCTTTCAAAGCAGTTACCACCGCTAACAGCCATTTTTTTTGGCAGTGAAGCCTTTCATAGCAGTTACCATCACCAACAACAGCCATTTTTTGCAGTGCAGCCTTTCAAAGCAGTTACCACCACCAGCAACAGCCATTTTTTTGCAGAGCAGCCTTTCAAAGCAGTTACCACCACCAACAACAGCCATTTCTTTTTTGCAGTGCAGCCTTTCAAAGCAGTTACCACCACCAAAAAAAGCCTTTTTTTTACAGTGCAGCCTTTTAAAGCAGTTATCACCACCAACAACCGTCATTTTTTTTGCAGTGCAGCCTTTCAAAGCTGTAACCACCACCAACAACAGCTATTTGTTTGCAGTGCAGCCTTTCAAAGAAGTTACCACCACCAACAGCCATTTTTTTGCAGTGCAGCCTTTCAAAGCTGTTACCATCAACAACAGCCATTTTTTTGCAGTGCAGCCTTTCAAAGCAGTTTCCACCACTGACAACAGGCTTATTTTTTGCAGTGCAGCCTTTTAAAGCAGTTATCACCACCAACAACCGTCATTTTTTTTGCAATGCAGCCTTTCAAAGCTGTAACCACCACCAACAACAGCTATTTGTTTGCAGTGCAGCCTATCAAAGAAGTTACCACCACCAACAACAGACATTTTTTTTGCAGTGCAGCCTTTCAAAGCAGTTACCACCACCAACAACAGCCATTTTTTTGCAGTGCAGCAGCCTTTCAAAACTGGATTAACTCAGCAGGTCAGACAGCGTCTCTGGATAAAAGGAATAGGTGACGTTTCGGGTCGAGACCCATCTTCAGACACCCGAAACGTCACCTATTCCTTTTCTCCAGAGACGCTATCTGTCCCGCTGTGCTACGTCCAGCTTTTTGTGTCTATCTTGGGTTTAAACCAGCATCTGCAGTTCCTTCTTTATTCATCCTCTTTGCTCTCTGTCCCATCACCTTTTCTATATCCATTGATATCAGTATATTTCTGCCACTATAGAGTCTGGACAATGATAACGGCAGCATTCACCATCTCTAAAGCAACCTCTATCAAAACTCTTGGATGTAAATCATCACGTACTTAGGATTTATCAAGTTTCAAGTTCACAAATTTATTTTCACTTATTTTGACTAATACTTAGTACGTACTGTATTCTCGTTTTCACGAGACCCTTGATTCGAAAATATATCTGGCAGGTTCTGAGTGTCTTCTTTCATGAGGGCAGATGGAAAGTAAGGGTCTAATTTCTCTGCTTTTCCCTTTATCCCCATGGTAAATTCTCTTGTCTCTGTCTATAAAGGGCCCACACTTCTCATCATCAGACTTTTTCCTTTTTGCCGTTGCTAATCTTTTCCCATTTAAAATTCCTACAGACTGGTTTTATGTTTCTTACCAGTCTACTCTCATATTCTTTCTTACCTTTCTTTGGCAATTTCTGAAATGCTCCCAGTCCTCAGGTCCACTCTTACTTCTGGCAGCTTTATGCGTCTCTTCTTTTGACTTGATGTTATCTTCAATTTCTCTTGTCAGCAATGCATGAATCACTTTTTCTTTTGGGTTTTTATGCCTCAAAGGAATATATATTTCTCTTGCAATTTCCGAATCATGTCTTTAAATGTGAACCATTGAATACACACTGGCATCATTTCAATGTGTCGTCCTAATCAACCACAGCCAACTGTCCATCCAAACCCATCCAGTTTACTTTGTTTAGATTTGCATTGAACCACATCACTTTGAAATGTCAAATCCTATCATAATATGGACACCGTTCCCAAAGGCCCTTTGAAAATATCCATCATCTCTTTCTCAAACAAATAAAGATCCAAAATATGTAGGAAGGAACTGCAGATGCTGGTTTACACCGAATATATAGTCTCAGCGGGACCTTTCAAACTTCAAGTAACCCTTGCTTTCCCCCTCTCTCCATCCCTCCCCCTTCCTGACCAGTCTGACTGTGCCCCTGATTAAATGTTATCTCTGTCTGCTTCGTTGTCTCCTTCTTCCAGTTAACAATGATCTACTCTTCGTGTTCCTTTACCTTCACCCCCTTTCATGTCTTGTTTTCACACCTTACACTTCCTTATCTCTGTGTCTCCCTCTCCCCTGACTCTCAGTCTGATGAAAGGTTTCGACCTGAAACGTCATCCATTCCTTCTCTCCAGAGATGCGGCCAGTCCTGCCGAGTTATTCCAGCATTTTGTGTCTGTCTAAAGATCCAAAATAGGTGACCTGTCAACACGTTGATCCACTGTAGTGTCTTCCATATTCATATCCCATCACCTCATCTTGCTCCTAATTGCAGCGTTTGATTAATCCACTTTATATGTAGATTAAGGTGTTCAATAATGACTCTATTACCAGCCTACTCCCCCTTGTCTGAGCAGTCAGCCACACACTCTCTGCTTGCCCACACGTAACCACCTCCCTGCATTGACCATGACGTTCTCAGCCTCACAGATGCATCAGAATGCTTCCAGGTGCTGCACCGGCTCCACAACTTGGCACTAGAAACTGCAGTAGTTGTCTGCATCAGTGATTATCTGAAGCATCATGACCAACCTCTTTATGAAGGAAGTCCATTCCACTCCGGTGACTTGCTCTGCCCTGCTACAAAGAAGGAGCATGGTATGCTTGCCTTCATTAGTTGAGACTTTGAGCGTCAGAGTCAGAAAGTCATGTTATGGCTTTATCAAACTTTGTTTTGGCCACATTTGTGGTGTTGTATGTGATTTTTGCACTCCCTCTTACAGGAAGGACATGGAAGCTTTGGAGAGGGCAGAATTCCACCTAGATTAGCGGGTATTAGCTTTATGATGACTTTTAAAATTTGCATTATTTTCTCGGGCATGACAAATATTAAAGGGAGTCGAGTAGAAATTATATACCGGGTGGCGCCCGCAATCGCAATTTTCGTATTGTATCACCACCCGCACTGTGGCCTAACATCAAGGAGCTGGCAGCCTTTGCTGGAGATCGACATAGGGAGCTCCAACCGCAGGAGCCTGCGGACTTTAACATCATGGAGCTAGCAGTCTCTAATCATCCCGACACAGGGGCTTCGACCGCCGGCTGCGGAAGCTTCGATCGCCCTGACTGCGGATGGTTTGACTGCCCCGACTGTAGGAGAATAAAGAGGAAGAAGATTGGACTTTATTGCCTTCCATCACAGTGAGGAATGTGAGGAATCCGCTGTGGTGGATTTTACTGTTAACTTTTATGTAGTTGTGTATTTTGTTGCTTTTTTTAAAGTTTGGCTGTATGGTAATTTGAGTTTCACTGTACCTTAATTGGTACACGTGACAATAAACTGACCTTTGAACCTTTGGACCTTTGAAACATAGATAGCATGGACAGTCAGAACCTTCCTCCCGTTGAAATTTCAAAGACTAGAGGGCAGAGCTTTGTTAGAGGGTGAAGTTTTAAGAAGCTGTGCAGGGCAAGCATTTCACACAGAGAGTGGTACGTGCCTGGAACAAACTGCCAGAGTTAGTGGTGGAAGTAAATACATGTGAAGTGAAATTTAAGAGGCTTTTAAATACCACATAGATATGCAGGGAATGGGACATATGGATCACGTGCAGGCAGAAGAGATTAGTTTAACTTGGCTTCATGTTTAGCACAAATATTGTGGGCCAAAGGGCTTCTCCCTGTCTTGTCATGTATAGGAAGGAACTGCAGATGCTGGTGTAAACCGAAGATAGACACAAATGCTGGAGTAGCTCTGGGTCAGATAGCATCTCTGGAGAAAATAAATAGGTGACGTGTTGGGTCGAGACCCTTCTTCAGACTGTACTATTCTCCGTTCCCACAAGCCATTCTCACTAAAGAGAGAAAAAAAAGAACCTAAAAATATGCTAGACTGTGAGAAGCTAAATACAGCGACTGCGGAGCATCTGAAAGAAGAAAGGATGCTGGAAACACCAAGCAGATTGTTAGAAGGAGAAATAACTAAGTTAATACAGTACCTCAGATGAATCTTGTAACCGCAGAACTGGCCAGTCATGACACACACAGTAAAGTACGAATCTGAATTTATTGACTTCCTGTGATGGAAAAAATGTTAAGTGCTGTTTCTTGATCGTACAATGGGCGAATGAAGGTTCAATTCCCCCTTGCAGGCTGCCAACTCGCTTTGAGTCAGCAGTCTGTATTATGTCTGCTCCTGAATCAGAAGTCATTATTACAACACCCTTGCGCTCTTAGCTAAGTGACTGAATCTGTCCCATCGAATTGGGTAAAACATTCTAAAAGTTGACCATCCTCTAGGTGAAGAAACCTCTTCTAACTTCAGTTCTGAGCAGCCAACCTCTTATTTTGATATTTTGTCACTTGGCCCCATCCACTCCAACTGGAGAAACATCACCTGTGCATCTTGTCAAGCCCAGGAAGAATATTGCATGTCTCAACAAGATCAATGCTCATCCTTCTAAACTTGAGAAAACATAGCAACAATCTGTTTAAAAACAAACTCTGCATGTCAACGATAACTCTGAGGGGACGTGGACAGATGACGTTTCTGTCCGTGCCCTCCTTCAGACTCTTGTGACCCCGCCTGGTTAAAACCTGTCATCCCTGGAATTATTCTGTTGAATCTTGTTTGCACTCCCTCTACCACAAGAATATTCTTCCATAGGTAGGGATAACAGACCTATACACATCTTACCCATCTCTATATCTCCTCTTGATTCAGCAGCCTGCAGTCCATCTTTTCAAAACAAAATTCTGGATGTTAACCTCACAGATGATCTGTCCTCATTCTACAGTCTAGCAAGTTGATGTAATCATGGCTCTACTTTCTTTGTACTCCACTCCTCTACTTTTGCTCACTAAATAGTCTACCAAACCTCTACAGATTCACCCTACAAAGTAACCTGACTGGTTGCATCAAGGCCTGGTACAACAATTCCAAAGCACGGGAACACAAGAGGTTGCAGAGAGTGGTGGACTCGGGCCCGTCCATCATGGGCACAGCCCTCGCCCCATTGAAAGCATTAACATGAGATGCTCTCTCCAGAAGGTAACATCTGTCTTCAAGTATTTCCAGTATTTGGGGTATACCCTCTTCTCGTTTCTCGAAGCTACCATCAGGTAGGAGGTACAGAAGTTTGAAGTATCAAGCCACCAATTTCAGGAATAGCTGCTATCCTACAATCATCAAGTTCTTGAATTTACTTCATAGCCCTAATCATACCTTGATAACAGAGCATTATGGACCACCTCTTGCATTATCATGGACTTACGACTGTAGACTTTAGAGTTACATAACGGAAACAGGCCCCTCGGCCCACCAAGTCTGCGCTGATCAGAGATCACACTGTACACAAGCATTATCCTAAACACCAAGGACAATATATATATATTTTTTACCAAAGCCAATAAACTTACAAACCTGCACATCTTTAGAGTGTGGGAGAAAACCAGAGTGCCCGGAGAAAACCCACACGGTCACAGATAGCAACCCAGGATTGAACCCATGTCCCTGGCGCAGTAAGGCAGCAACTCTACTGCTGCACCACTGTGCCTTCCCCTATTTATTTATTCTCATTATGATTTACACTAATGCCTTGATTTTTTGCAGTCTTTTCTTTACTGTCTTTGCCTGAGTCTATGTACCTGTGATGTGGCTACAAGCAAGACTTTCCTTGTTGCAGTACATCACCATATTTGCATATGTGACAAAATCTCGAGTTGACTTTGTAGATCTGTGTGTTGCACACCACCATAATACAGCAGAATAAATGATACCAATTGTTTCATCAGCCTATATTTCATCTGCAATTCAAACCATATGGTTTATGAACCATTTTTGGTCCATTCGTGTCCAACAGGTTCTCAATTCATTGTCATCTGGTTCAATGTACTGTGGAAAAATAATTCCCAATGTGTGTATAAAATATATCCCAACTCACAGTAACTGTTTATGGTAAACATTAGTAATTTACAGTGTTCTTTAATAAAATAGAAAGTATTTATTGCAAATTTCATCTTAGTCTTTTATTTATTAAAAGTAATATGTTTCAAGGAGTATTCAGCATAAATCTGAATAGCTGTCTCTAAATATTTTGGACCAAATTCTTAGAAATGATGGAAAGTTCTTTATGGGCAACTTTCCAGCATCAGATCTATTTACAGTGCATCCAGAAAGTATTCAGACCCCTTCACATTTTCCACATTTTGTTACGTTACAGCCCTATACTAAAATGGATTAATTTTTTTTTTAATCATCAATCTACACACAAAACCCCATAATAAAAAAGAGAAAACAGGTGTTTGGAAATTTTTGCAAAATAATTAAAAATAAATAACTGAAATATCACATTTACATAAGTATTCAGACTCTTTACTCAGTACTTTCTTGAGGCACCGTTGGCAGTGGTTACAGCCTCAAGTCTTCTTGAGTATGACACTACAAGCTTGGCATACCTGTAGTTGGGTAAATTTCTCCCATTCTTCTCTGCAGATCCTCTCAAGCTCAGGTTGGATGGGGAGCATCGATGCACAGCTATTTTCAGGTCCCTCCAGAGATGTTCGATCGGGTTCAAGTCTGGGCTCTGGTTGGGCCACTCAAGGACATTCACAGACTTGTCACGAAGACACTCTGCATTGTCTTGACTGTGTGCTTAGTGTCGTTGTCCTGTTGGAAGGTGAACCTCTGCCCCAGTCTGAGGTCCAGAACGCTCTGGAGCAAGTTTTCATCAAGGATCTCTCTGTACTTTGCTCTGTTCATCTTTCCCTTGATCCTGACTAGTCTCCCAGTTCCTGCTGCTGAAAAACATCCCCACAGTATGATGCTGCCACCACCATGCTTCACCATAGGCATGTTATTGGCCAGGTGATGAGCGGTGCCTGATTTCCTCCAGACGTGACGCTTGGCATTCAGGCCAAAAAGTTCAATCTTCGTTTCATCAGACCAGAGAATCTTGTTTCTCATGACTTTTGGCAAACTCCAAGCGGGCTGTCATATGCCTTTTCCTGAGGAGTGGCTTCCATCTGGCCACTCTACCATAAAGGCTTGATTGGTGGAGTGCTGCAGATATAGTTGTCCTTCTGGAAGGTTCTCCCATCTCCACAGAGGAATTCTGGAGCTCTGTGAGAGCGACAATCGGACACTTGGTTACCTCCCTGACCAAGGCCCTTCTCCCCCGATTGATAGGTTTGGCCAGGCGGCCAGCTCTATGAAGAGTCCTGGTGGTTCCAAAGTTCTTCTATTTAAGAATGACGGAGGCCACTGTACTGTTTGGGACCTGTAATGCTGCAGAAATTGTTTTATACCCTTCCCCAGATCTGTGTCTCGACACAATCCTGTTTCGGAGGTCTAAGGACAATTCCTTCGTCTTCATGGCTTGGTTTTTGCTCTGACATGCACTGTCAACTGTGGGACCAAATATAGACAGGTGTGTGCCTTTCCAAATCATGTTCAATCAATTTAATTTACCACTGGTGGACTCCAATCAAGTTGTAGAAACATCTCAAGGATAATCAATGGAAACAGGGTGCACCTAAGCTCAATTTGTCACAGCAAAGGGTCTGAATACTTAAGTAAATGTGATATTTCAGCTATTTCTTTTAAATTATTTTGCAAAATTTTCTAAACACATGTTTGCACTTCTTCATTCTGGGATTTTGTGTATAGATTGATGATAACAAAATAAATAACTGAATCCATTTTAAAATAAGGCTGTAATGTAACAAAATATGGGAAAAGTGAAGGGGTCTGAATACTTTCTGAATGATTGCTCTTGTATGTGAGTGGCAATGACTAGACTACCAGTTGCTGCCCATCCCTCGTTCCTCAGGAAAATATTTTTAGTTTAGTTTAGTTCAGAGATACAATGCGGAAACATGCCCTTTCGGCCCACCGGGTCCGAGCCAACCAGTGATCACCGCACATTAACACTATCCTATACCCACTAGGGACAATTGTTACATTTACCAAGACAATTAACCTACATACCAGTACGTCTTTGACTTAAAAAGATAGACAAAGTACAAATTCTTAAGACCATACAAAGCTTTAATTTAACATCTAACGGGTGTGGACCTAGTGAGGCAACAGTTTTACATCTGAATCTCCAGCAGCACACACAAAGAAATAACAGAAAACTGAAGTTTATATACCTACAGACATAAAACAGGCATGATGTAATGTAGAAGAAACCATCAGCCACCTCCAAATATGAAGTTGTTTTTCACTCTTTGCCAAAAGCCAGTCATCCCAATGGCATCCTCTGGCCCCTTCTTATCTGATTAACCTCTTCAACTTACATAAAAAAACCTTGTAAGAGAGCTGTGAACTATTCAACTTAAGTTTAAAAAAAAACCTTGTCATGATGGGAGTTGTCCAAATCCCATCATGCATTACAATTGGCTTTTTACAACAGGAAAGCTTAAATATGACAACAATCCATTAATAACTAACTCTTTCATTCCTTCCTTTTTATCAGAACCCGATAACAATTATAGTCCTTGGTTAGTACATAATAGAGGCTTCAGACATTTCAGTACATAGACTAATATGATGATCAGCAATACAATAGATCCATAATGTTTTATCATACCCCATATTCTTCCAAACATGCTAAATGGCCACCATTCTCCACCTTTATTAAAGTTATGCATTTCCTCCCCTACCTCTGTAATCTTCTTTATTTCTGCAGTAATATGTGCTGCTAAATCTGTAATGTTAAAAGATTCATCAGGGATGTAAGTGCAGCATTCGTGCCATATAATAGCACAAGTACTCCCTTTCTCTGGGTAGTTACAATAACATGAGGTATTTAATGGTATATGAGGATCGCTTATTATTCTCAACCATGGTATTTTCCCTGCCTTAATTTCATTCACCCTCCACCCTGGTTTAAACGGGGGTGTGTACCATCCTTTAAAATTATCATATATAAGTCCCCCATATCTACGGGTCCCATTTACCCGTGGCTTGATCACTCGGCAACTACTAGACGGTGTAGTATTGTGAAAACAGAGTAGGACCAACCCCAGAATAAAAGTAGGGTCAATAGCACCATTGTCCTTCTTGGTCCTCCGAACCATTTACAGACACTCAGATTAATCCAACGCGGTGATCTTCAATCTTCTTGGCGGTTGATGTTGTTGATGCCACTTGGTACAGTTCTGTTCAACAGTTTCAATTCCTTCCGTCCCAATGCCTTATCAGTATGTAGTCTGACAGTATGAACTCGTCCCTGTGTTCAACTGGTAGTGGTCTCTATGCTTCTCGTACCTTAGAATGCAGACCTGGCAAGGCATGGGTTAATTGCTGTGTATACATAATTAGTTAATCACTGAGGGCCTGTAGGTGAAACTTCCACACTTGAGTCGCACCACCAGTGGGTACATAGCCTGTGGTCACCCTCAGTTCATAGCATCCTTCCCACAGCTCGCAGTCACCCAGCCCTGCGTCACCTGCAAATCTGCCAATGCCACCATCGCCATCACATTGCATTACATCGGCATACACGGCATAGATCTGATGGCTATCAATGTCCCAAGATAGGTGAACAATAGCGACATGTCCATCGCAATCTATCCTAGAAAGGGATTTCTTAAAAGAAAGAAGTTAACGTTTTATCTTTTAGGCACCATACTGACAATCTTACAGTGGTGAAAGTGAACCCACGCATGTCTCCCTTCCACCATTTCTGCGGTAGGGGTTGTTAGAAGGACCTGGTAATGCCTTTTCCACCGAATGTCTGGTCTCTTCCTCATCCAATTCCTGATTATTACACAAGTATCAGGTTCAATTTTAGACATAGTGGTTCTATTGTACATCCTTCAATGCCCTGGTTAATGATAAAAAAATAATTAGTCATTTCCATCGTCATGTGATGAAAGTGAACAGCCTTCGGAGTAATCTGGTTCCATGTTGTCCCCAGTGGATGGTCATATAAAATCTCTGCTGAATTCCTTTTATTGTCATTCAAACAAACAAAAGTTTGAACAATTTTTCGTTCCCTGCAGTCATAACAGCAAAAACAAAACACACAGTTCCACACAACATCCAGCACAGTGAATCTCCAAACACCTCCTTACTGAGATGGAAGGCAAAAGTATTATCTCTCTCTCCCTTCTTATCTGTTCCACTGGAGAAAGCCTGTCTGAGAGAAATACAAGCCAGATGATCTTGTGAAGTATCGCAGCAACCAATGTAATAGCAATTAGCTCTTTCATGCCTTGTGATTCATTTTGGCCAAAAATTTCACACAAAACAATTAAATTCTCACAACACAAAATTTGCATATCAAAATAAATTCCACAATAGTCCTACACAAAACTCAGTATTTAGAACCACAGAAATTAACAATGCAAAAAAAAGTATTTGATTTAAATACTCCAAATCTGAAGAATCTGAGTGTGCCACTTTAATTGACAGCACTGGACCGCATCGGAATCCTCAGTGGAATCCTTATCAGTGGAAAAAAAATGCTGTAAAAACAGTCAAACTGCTGCTTCGAGGTGATCGATGTTAAAGCCCCCAGACAAATGCCATTTCTTAAAGAGACTTACACACAACTATTGTTTCAAACACAAAGCTCTTTAAACATTTATAACAAATAACACATTTGCACATTTTTCTCTTAAGTCATGATCCAAATACACACATTCCACATAACTTCAAAGTGTAACACAGATATCGAAGACTTCAAACCTGATTTTTATCGTAGCAACAAGAATTTAAAAAAACTATTTACACCAAGGGACCCCATGCATTTCAGTTTCTTAAAGGGACACATACACATACACAAAAGAATGTACAAAAAACATTTACAAAAGCAGTTCATACTATATTTATTTCAAAGACGTCTCTTTGTAATCTACTTTCCCTTTTTATGACAAAACCTTTTTTTTTGCTCACCAAAAACTTGGTTTCAAAAAATTTACAAGAAAGATTTTACAAGCCACTGTGCTTTATTAGCTCGGGCATTGATCTGGTAGGACTGAGGTCTCAATTGTGGTTATAAAGTCTTTAAATTGTGAAAGCCTTCTTATTGAAACGAGAAAATTAAGTTGGAAATAAAACTCGTTACAGCATTTTTCTTCTACCATAAATCTTCACAATGATAGGCAGCAGGGTGGGATGGTCTAATTCCCTGTCAGTCAGGATCCTGGATGCTGTGATTGGACATGATCCTGATAGTGATTGGTCAGATTTCCCGTCTCTCAAAGTCTGGCCACACCCACTGAGGTGGCGACCAATCAGACTCGCCTTTTTCAAAGTCTGGCCACACCCAATAAGGTCTCAAATTCCACAGACAAAGACCCACATTCTTATTCTAGGCTCAGCAATGCAAGGTCGCCTGCCATTCTGTTGCTCTGTGCCAAAAGTTATTCAAATCTTGAAGGCAGGTTTGTTTTAACTCTCAATGTTGAATTTAATACTGTTTCTCTTCTTCATCTGCCTCCGTCCTTACTCCCTTCCTCTTCTTCATCTGCCTTTAGTCAGGAAATGCTTAATTCTGTACGAATTTCCCTGCCAATTTCCCTTATTTTGCTTTGTCAGGAAAAGGGATCCCTCCACCTTTTCTCATTTCCTAACCGTTTGGTCAGCTTGTAACTTAATATTCTAAATTTCTTATTATACTTAGAATTCAAATAATATATATGTTGGACGGGTGTTCCTCCTTCAATGTTATCCAGAGTATACCCGATAGATAGATAGACAGAGAGAGAGAAAGAGAGAGAAAAAACAGATTTCTCAATTCTTAAAAAAACACCGTCTCAAATTTCTCAACCAGGCAGACTCGCTAATCGAGACCCCAGTTTCTCAACTTGGCAGATGTCTTAATCATTGAGAGAGAGAGAGAGACCCTTATTTCTCAACCAGACAAATCCTCGGATGTCTCAACAAGGCAGGCGCACACCTCATCCCCTGTTTCTCAATCCGACAAACCACGGGTGTCTCAACAAGGCCGACGAGCCCTTTATAGAGGGAGAGAGGAAAAAAATATATGGAGAGAGAGAGAGACAGAGAGAGAAAGAGATAGCTCAATTCCTTCTTAAAAATGCATACACAAAATACATACGTAAAATAGATACACAATTCACAATTGGTCTTACATTTGTCTATCTCTAAGAACCTCAGCTGGGAACAGACCAACATCTGACAAAGAAACAGATGTGTTTCCAGGAGTGACTAGGAGTCGGTTACAATGG
Source organism: Malacoraja senta (assembly GCA_038087875.1). Classification (NCBI taxonomy): domain Eukaryota; kingdom Metazoa; phylum Chordata; class Chondrichthyes; order Rajiformes; family Rajidae; genus Malacoraja; species Malacoraja senta. Next base: position 267,465,941 of record CM075977.1, on the reverse strand, counting down.
ACCGATAGAGCTCATATTTCTCCAGTCCTGGTAACCTCTGCTCAGTCATCCGGTGGTGGTCCCAGTGAGACCTGCGCGACTATGCCAATGTAAAAGTTCACTTAAAAAGATAGACAAAGTACAAATTCTTAAGACCATACAAAGCTTTAATTTAACGTCTCACGGGTGTGGACCTAGAGACCCAGAGGCAACAGTTTTACGTCTGAATCTCCAGCAGCACACACAAAGAAATAACAGAAAACCGAAGTTTATATACCTACAGACATAAAAACCAATTGCGCTCATCTCAAAAGTCAATTTTTAATTATGGTTTAATAATAGCAAAAAAAATTAATATTGAAATTTTGGAAAAATACACCAATACCAACGCTCAAAATGTGGATTGCAAGTATGTTGGATACCGCACATCTTGAGGAAATGCGATTCCTCCTAATAGATAAATTTGACCAATTCATAATGAGTTGGTCTCCATTTGTCGTCTTGTTGGAAACATATGGTGCAACACAGGTGTAAAAGCTAATCCGTGACTGGGGATGGTCAAGATTATAAATGATCTCCTTACTTCTATTTTCTTTTCTTCTCTTTTCTTCTTTTACTCTCTTTCTTCTATTTTCTGTCTCAACTTTCTTTTTTCACTCTCTATTTTTCTTTTTCACACACTATATATCTCACATTTTTCTATTTTTCATTATCTAACTTTTTTATTTTTCTTCTTTATTACAAAAAATGTAAAAATAAGAAGCTGTACATAAAAGGTATTATGAAAATATGATTGTATACAATTCTACTTACTTCTAATAAAATAAAAATATTAAAAAAAATTAAAAAAAAATAATTTAAAAAAAAAACAATTGCATGATGTAATGTAGAAGAAACCATCAGCCACCTCCAAATATGTTGTTTTTCACTCTTTGCCAAAAGCCAGTCATCCCAATGGCATCCTCTGGCCCCTTCTTATCTGATTAACCTCTTCAACTTACATAAAAAACCTTGTAAGAGAGCTGTGAACTATTCAACTTAAGTTTTAAAAAAAACCTTGTCATGATGGGAGTTGTCCAAATCCCATCATGCATTACAATTGGCTTTTTACAACAGGAAAGCTTAAATATGACAACAATTAATTAATAACTAACTCTTTCATTTGGAGTGTGGGAGGAAACCGAAGATCTCGAGGAAAACCCACACAGGTCACAGGGAGAACGTACAAACTCCGTACAAACAGCACCCGTAGTCGTGATCAAACCCGGGTCTCCAGCGCTGCATTCGCTGTAAGGCAGCAACTCTACCGCTGGCCACTGTGCCACACTATTCTGCAATTAATATTCTTGGTTAGATATTTGGTTAATTAATAAAATCCTGCTGCTGTAATTAAAATTATTAAAATTATTACATACTTGCAACTACATCCATTTTACAATTCCCATTCATCCATTCTGGAGATAGATATGAAGAAACATGAACAACTTCATCTTCTCACCTTAAAATTATATTAACAAAAGCTAGCAAGATGTATGTCTTATTAAGACTCGCTGTGATTAATAACATCATTGCTTTATTAGTTCAAGTTTACAGTTTTGCATGGGACATAGATTCCATGTGGTGGCTTATTATTTGTGATAACATTGTCATCCATTGTAGTAATGCAAATATCTCTCATGCCAATTTTAATCTAGCTGTCAACATACTCACCATTTGGGACTAACTATATGAAATGTTATTTAAAATGTCTATTCATGTCAAACCATGCCAGCTGTTACACTACCTCATTTATTTCTTGCATTCAATTAGGGCCAGATATGTGACACTGATATTAATTTACATAATTTATGCTTACTCCAAGCCACTAAAATTGAATTCCTTAACATTAGTATTTTCTTGCCCTTTCCTTTGCAATGACTATTGTTTTTGGTGTTCTAGTGTACCTTTTCCTGTAATGCATCTGATGAAAACCCTTGCATCTCCTTCTCCACTTCCCTTTATGGTTCCTGTTCCTTCTCCTTGATGGGTACATGTATAGGAAAGTTTTGGAGGGAAATGGGTCTAGTGCAGTCAAGTTGGAATAGCTCAGTTAAGCAACTTGGTTGGCATGGATGAATTGGACCAGAAGGCTTCTTTCTGTGCTGTGCAGCCCTGTGCTTCCTCCTGTAGCACCTTCTTCTGTAAATTTGCATTTGCTCCTTCTATCCGTTGTCCCTAATATTCTTGTCCTCCCATTCCCCATTCCTCCTCCTTTTGCTCCATCTTCCTACTCTCCCACCTCCTCCTGATGCTCCTTCTGTTCTAGTTCTTCTTCCTGCTGTAGGTCCTGTTGCTTCTCTTCCACTTCCTCCTCTTGTGGTTTCTCCATCCCCCATCAACCCTTCTTCTTCCACCCTGTCCCAATTCCTCCCTTCAGAGATTTGGTACAAATATCTACCACATTTTTCCGTGGCAGGACATCAGTGGCCTACTAATATTCCTGAAAGACTTTTAAGAAATAGGTCCTTCCCTTAGAGCATTGCTCACATTTTCCTTGGGATCTGAGTATAGAAGTTGGGAGGTCATGTTGCAGGTGTATAAGATGTTGGTGAGGCTGCATTTAGAGTATTGTGTTCAGTTCTGGGCACCATGCTATAGCAAAGATATTGTCAAACTTGAAATGGTGCAGAGAAGATTTACGAGGATGTTGCCAGGACTAGAGGGTGTGAGCTATAGGGAGAGGTTGAATAGGCTGGGACTTGTAGCATAGGAGGGTGAGGGGTGATCTTATAAAGGTGTATAAAATCATGAGAGGAATAGATGGGTAGATACGCAAAGTCTCTTGCCCTGAGTAGAGGACCAGAGGACATAGGTTTAAGGTGAAGGGGAAGAAATTTAATAAGAATCTGAAGGGTAGCTTTTTCACACAAAGGGTGATGGGGATATGGAACAAGCTGCCGGAGGAGGTAGTTGAGGCAGGGACTATCCCAACATTTAAGGAACAGTTAGACAGGTACATGGATAGGACAGGTTTGGAGGGATATGGACCAAACGTGAGCAGGTGGGTATAGTGTAGCTCAGACATGTTGGCAAGTTGGGCTGAAGAGCATGTTTCCACATACAGTGGCTTGCAAAAGTTTTCATACCCCTTGAACTTTTCCACATTTTGTCACGTTACAACCACAAACGTAAATGTATTTTATTGGGATTTTATGTGATAGACCAACACAAAGTGGTGCATAATTGTGAAGTGGAAGAAAAATGATACATGGTTTTCAACTTTTTTTACAAATAAAAAACTGAAAAGTGTCGCGTGCAAAAGTATTCAGCCCCCCTGAGCCAATACTTTGTAGAACCACCTTTCGTTGCAATTACAGCTGCAAGTCTTTTGGGGTATGTCTCTACCAGCTTTGCACATCTAGAGACTGAAATGTTTGCCCATGCTTCTTTGCAAAATAGCTCCAGCTCAGTCAGATTGGATGGAGAGCGTCTGTGAACAGCAATTTTCAAGTCTTGCCAGAGATTCTCAATTGGATTTAGTTCTGGACTTTGACTGGGCCATTCTAACACATGAATATGCTTTGATCTAAACCATTCCATTGTAGCTCTGGCTGTATGTTTAGGGTCGTTGTCCTGCTGGAAGGTGAACCTCCGCCCCAATCTCAAGTCTTTTGCAGACTCTAACAGGTTTTCTTCCAAGATTGCCCTGTATTTGGCTCCATCCACTTCCCATCAACTCTGACCAGCTTCCCTGACCCTGCTGAAGAAAAGCATCCTCACAGCATGATGCTGCCACCACCATGTTTCACAGTGGGGATGGTGTGTTCAGGGTGATGTGCAGTGTTAGGTTTCCGCCACACATAGCATTTTGCATTTAGGCCAAAAACTTCAATTTTGGTCTCATCTGACCAGAGCACCTTCCTCCACATGTTTGCTGTGTCCCCCACATGGCTTGTGGCAAACTGCAAACGGGACTTCTTATGGCTTTTTTTCAACAATGGCTTTCTTCTTGCCACTCTTCCATAAAGGCCCGATTTGTGGAGTGCACAACTAATAGTTGTCCTGTGGACAGATTCTCCCACCTGAGCTGTGGATCTCTGCAGCTCCTCCAGAGTTACCATGGGCCTCTTGGCTGCTTCTCTGATCAATGCTCTCCTTGCCCGGCCTGTCAGTTTAGGTGGACGGCCATGTCTTGGTAGGTTTGCAGTTGTGCCATACTCTTTCCATTTTTGGATGATGGATTGAACAGTGCTCCGTGAGATGTTCAAAGCTTGGGATATTTGTTTATAACCTAACCCTGCTTTAAACTTCTCCACAACTTTATCCCTGACCTGACCGTGTTCCTTGGGCTTCATGATGCTGTTTGTTCACTAATGTTCTCTAACAAACCTCTGAGGCCTTCACAGAACAGCTGTATTTATACTGAGATTAGATTACACACAAGTGGACTCTATTTACTAATTAGGTGACTTCTGAAGGCAATTGGTTGCACTGGATTTTATTTAGGGGCATCAGAGTAAAGGGGGCTGAATACTTTTGCACGCGACACTTTTCAGTTTTTTATTTGTAAACAAATTTGAAAACCATGTATCATTTCCCTTCCACTTTACAATTATGCACCACTTTGTGTTGGTCTATCAACATAAAATCCCAATAAAATACGTTTACGTTTGTGGTTGTAACGTGACAAAATGTGGAAAAGTTCAAGGGGTATGAATACTTTTGCAAGCCACTGTATATCACTATGACTATGACTCTACACTCCTCTGAGCTCCTTCTCATGATGAAAGCCTAGGAAGGTCATCATAACAATACGTATACTTTGGGCCATAAAGAGGTAATTTCACAGCTGAAAGGCTGAACATTTTACAACCGTTTACTGCTGAAAATCTCTTCATATTACGTCCCTTAATGAGCTGAAAATGATTGATCATTCCTTCAAGTGATACTAGTTACTGCTGTCAGGTATGTTTTCATATCTATCTCTCCTGTGAAATGCCGATTAGCACATTAGTGAATCAATTTCAAAAAGAAGGCGTCAAATGTGCATGAGAATTGATGGCACCTTGAAATTATTTCTGTCCATCATCCTTGTATACGTTATGGAGGCAAAATCAGTGACTGAAAGATGCATTTTGCACTCCACACACCAGTCATGGTCACAGGATAAGCTCAAGTTGTCCTGCATTTCTTGAATCTCTGTTCTAATCACATCCACAATGATGTACGCTATTTCAAATTTGTCCACTTTTCATCTGCTCCACTGCGAAATCTCCGCAAGATATGACTACTTTAAAGAAGTTCTCCTCCTCTCTCCGACGAGAGTTCTGCAACACCCTCTCTCGCTGCTCCCCCTGTGATTCCTCCTGCGCTCCAGAATAGAATAGAATAGAATGCCTTTTATTGTCATTCAAACAACTTGGTTTGAACGAAATTGCATTTTCTACAGTTTTACATTACAAAAAAACCCAAGACCCACACTTAACACAGTTTACATAAACATCCATCACAGTGGATCTCCAACATCTCCTCACTGTGATGGAAGGCAAAGTCTTATCTCTTCCCTTTGTTCTTCTCCCGCGGTCCAGCAGTCCAACTGCAGCGTCGAGGCGAACTGGGGCTCCGATGTTAAAGCCCCCGGTAGACGATGGTAAGTCCCGCGGCCGTTTAAACTGCGCGGGGCGATGTTAGGCCCCGCTCTGAGTCCTTTAAACCCCGCGATTCCAGCGGGAGAAGTTGCCGTTGCGGAAGCTCCGAAAAGCGGTCTCCCACCAGGGACCTGCGAGCTCCCGATGTTCCTGTCCACCGGGCCTGTGGCTGGAGCCTCCAAAGCTCCGAAGTCGGGTCGCAGCCGCGCGCCACCACAGCTCTCCCCGCTCCGAAGTTGGCCAGCTCCGCGATGTCAGGTCCGCAGGCTCCGCGACTGGAGCCCTCAGGTTGGTCCCAGCCGGAGGCCGCCGCCGGCTCCTCGATGTTAGGCCCAACGACATCAGAGACCCGACAGGGAAAAAGTCGGGTCCCCGTACAGGGAAGAGATTAACGGTTTCCTCCACAGCCCCCCCCCCCCCGCCACCCCCCATATATACACAGCTAAACAAATAATAAAAACTAGACTCAAGACATACATTTATCAAGACAAAAATTAAAAAAAAGACAGATGGACTGTAGTCAAGCCGCTGCCGATAGGCGCCGCCACACTCACCTTCCCCAACTACCTTCTCCGAGCTATCAATGTTCTCTCCTACATTTTCCTTGATCTCCATCCCCTTTGATGTCTCGTTCTCACACCTTACATTTCCTGATCTCTGTATCTCCCCCTCCCCTGACTCTCAGTCTGACGAAGGATCTCGACCCGAAACGTCACCCATTCCATCTCTCCAGAGATGCTGCCTGTCCTGCTGAGTTACTCCAGCATTTTGTGTCTATCTTCACTTTAGTCTTTGCTGCATGAAGTGTTTAATCATGATCATGCATTGTGCGATTTGGTTTGGTTATTTAGATCAATTTCACACTTCAATTCAATCATGCAGGGCATGAAAGATGTGCACTGAGTGCTTGCATTTTTAGGCCCTTGTGCAAAATGATGACGGGAAGTGTTTTATACTCCGTTAGTTGCAAGAACCTGATGCTACGACATCAATTAAATGTACAACATAAAGAAAAGTGAATGGGAATGTTATTAGGACAGTGCACCGTGCACCAGAGCTGTGGTCTCGCTATGGCTATGGAGAATAGCATAAGAGCTATGAACTGCATCTTAAATAGTGGACTGTATTTATAGAACATAGAGCAGTGCAGCACTGGAACAGGCCCTACAGCCCACAATGTCTGTGCTCAACATAATGCCAAGATAAACTAATTCATCACGACAAACTAATAAGCAAGTTAAACTGCCGAGTTAAATTAATTCACAGCATGAAAACATGATGTAGCTTTACAGGACTTTGGTTCGGCCTCATTTGGAGCTTTGCATGCAACTCTGGTTCCCTTAAACCAGGACGGATGTGGAGGCTTTGGAAAGGGCGCAGAGGAGGTTTACCAGAATGATGCTGGATTGGAGGATATTAGCCACAAGGAGAGGTTGGACAGACTTGAATTGGTTTCTCTAGAACACCAGAGTTTCCAGGGAGATATGATACAAGTATATTAAATTGTGTGAGGCACAGATAGTGTCACAATCTTTTTTCCCCAGACGGAAAAATCAAATACTAGAGGTCATAGTTTTAAAATGAGAGGAACAAAGTTTAAAGGAGATTTGCATGGCAGGTTTCTTACAAGGAGAGTGGAGAGGGTCTGGAAAGCACTGCTGGGGTCAGTGTTGAAGGCAGAATCGATGGTGGCATTTAGGACACTTTTGGATAGGCACACTGATATGCAGGGAATGGAGGGATATGGATCATGTGTAGGCGGATCAGATTTGGTCTTGGTATAATGTTCAGCATATACATTGTGGCCCAAATAACCTATCCATGTGCTGTATTGTTCTGTGTTCCAGGTTCTATGTTCTACATTCCATGTTCAATCTGCCTGAATGTGATCCATATCCTTCCATACCCCGCATATCCTATTAAATGCCACAGGCTCTGTATGGCAGCTTTATAGGCTTGTTTTATAGACAGAGAGACAGGGAGACTGATAGGTACTTTATTGTCACAAGCACTGAGTACAGTGAAAGAGTGCGCCAACAAAGTTACAAAAGTATTCAATATAGTTCCAATGGTCCCTCTTCCTTCTCTCCCCAACCCCCTCTGCTCTCAACAGTCCATCCATGACCTACCGACCGCTGGGACTCACACGGACAATGGCTCATTGACCGCCCTCCACACTCATCCACCTCCCTCCACTCTCACTGACCTCCCTCTACACCCACTCACCTCCCCCCTCACTCACCCACTTTCCTCCTCGCTCGGCCGCAGGGCCCATCCTTGTCCCTTGTTGTCAGCAGTCAATTCACCAGCCGGGCTCCCTGTTCATGGCGGTCAGCGGTCACGAACGGCTCTGCATTGGCTACCAGGTCCCCTCCAGCACGGCTCCACAGAGCTCACCGGGAGCTCCCGACGGTGCTGCCGCAGCGTTCACCGCCCCAATCCATTAAGTGTTTTATGGTGACTACATCTCTCAGCCAATAGACCTAAAACTGATCTTAGCCTCAGAATTAAAGGACGTTCTTTCAGGAAGGAGATGAAGAGAAATGTCTTTAGTCAGAGGGTGGTGAATCTGTTTTAATTATTTGCCACAGTAGTCTATGGAGCAAAGTCAGTGGATATTTTTAAGGCAGAGATAGATAAATTCTTGATTAGCACGGGTATCAGAGGTTATGGAGAGAAGGCGGGATTATAGGATTAGGAGGGAGAGATAGACCTGCCATGATTGAATGGCAGAGTAGACTTGATGGGCCGAATGGCCTAATTCTACTCCTATCACATGTACTTATGAAAACTGATTGTGAAGGGGAAAACATACTCAAAGTTTTACATAATGTTTGGAGGAACTCAGCGGGACAGACAGCATCTGTGGAGGGAATGGACAGATTATGCTTTTACAGACCATTTGTCTCCAGATCCGAAACACTGTCTGTTCATTCTCTCCACAGATTCTCTTGAAGTTCCTCCAGCACTTTGTGTTTTGCTCAAGATTCCAGCATCTTTTGTCTATTCAATGCATTACCATTTTTCACATTGCAGGAACAAACAGCTTGACAGTAAACCTCGCTGTTTTAGTTAAGAGTTGCAGCCTTCTTTTGAAGGATATTTTGTTGACAGCTCTGCATTTCTTTGCTTGCTTAAGCAAGCAACAGTAAAAAGGAACTGACAGACAATGCATCCACCATTCCTTCTCTCCCCTCCTCTTTCCACTTTTTCTCTCAAACCAATCATCTCTCTGTGTCCCTTCTCCCTTCCCCCCTCACCCCTCACCCCTCCTCCCTCTCTCTCTCTGTCCCTCTTCACTCTTTCTTCTCTCTCTGTTCTTCTTTTGCCTCTCCTTCTCAGACCAGTTACCATCCTGTAGCAAACCACACATATTTCCTAAAGATATGTATGACTTTCCGACTTCAGCAGATGGAATGAATGCATTTTAAAATGTAAGGTGTTAAGTTTCCTTTGCTTTAATCACATCCTTCACCTGTGGTGAATTGACAAGGCTAATAATAATGACTGCGTGAAGTCTAGGCAGGGCACCTGGGTTCAATGTGATAGTGACACTGAGAGCAAGTCTAGCATTGGGAAGGATTGTAAATAAATATTGTTTCACAGTTCTCCAGAGTTATTTAAAGCAGCTAAAGTCTACAGGGACATCAAGTTGTGAAGACTTTATCTTGACTCCTACACAAACTAGCTGTTCCTTCCCAGACATGGTTGATGCAGCAGCTAATCTCCTTGGAGCATGCTGTGGGAGAGAGTCAAAAACTTCAAATTCGTGGGCGTGCATATTTCCAAAGATCTTTCCTGGACCAAAAACACTGATGCAATTATAAAGAAAGCATATCAGATCCTCTATTTCCTGAGAAGATTACGGAGATTCGGTATGTCAAAGAGGATTCTCTTGAACTTCTACAAGTGCACAGTAGAGAGCATACTGACTGGTTGCATCATGGCCTGGTTCGGCAACTTGAAAGTCCAGGAACGGAAAAGACTGCAAAAAGTTGTGAACACTGCCCAGTCCATCGCCGGCTCTGACCTCCCCACCATCGAAGGCATTTATCGGAGTTGCTGCCTCAAAAAGGCAGCCAACATCATCAGAGACCCACACCACCCTGGCCACATGCTCATCTCACCACTGCCATCGGGAAGAAGGTACAGGAGTCTGAAAACTGTAACGTCCAGGTTCAGGAACAGCTACTTCCCTACAGCCATTAGGCTACTAAGCTCTACAACCTCATATAAGCTCTGAACTACAATAGACTATTATTATTATTATTGCATTATTATTGTTTGTTTTTTGAGTGCGTGTGTATGTGTGTATATAAATATATGTGAATATGTGTATATATATACACACTGAACTTTTTTTTCTCTCTCGTTTATCATATTATTTACAGTGTACTATGTTTGCATATTCTGTTGTGCTGCAGCAAGTAAGAATTTCATTGTTCTATCTGGGACACATGACAATAAAACACTCTTGACTCTTGACTGTGAACATGAGGAGGGAGCACACAGTAAAGAACAAGATTCTAGAAGAGGGTACGTAGGAAAAAGGAGCAAGTAGCCCACAGCAGGGAGTCCTATCCAGCCGTTGTGTTTAGGGAGCTGTGATTGCATGCTGCAATTATGTTAAGCTTGGCATGCTGTCAGCATTGAAAACAAAACCATGGGTCAATCACCTTTTCTGGAGAGATCCACTTTAGCCCAGGCACTCTCCAATTCAAAATGTCAGAGAGAAATCAAATATTCCGACGTTAAATTCAATTCTGTTTTATTGGCATCAGAGCTAGAATTATGTTAGCAATTCAGGGATTATTTCTTCCAGCTAAGTGCTGTCACATACACACTTTGTAATGCCCGAGTCACACGGGTAGAATTCATGATTGGGAAAGGTCAGACAGGAGAGAAAACATTGTTCATGCTTAATTTCTGCTGCGATTCCCACTTCAATTGTGCATTTCCACATCTATCAGCAAAATAATGAGATATCGCTCCATGCTTTATTTGTTTCATTTAAAAACTCTGCCATTCAAATTTCATATTCAGACAATAGTGATTATCTGGAAGTGCGTACCTTATTATGATAAGCAATGATGAACGCATTGCAAATAAATGTAGTGGGTACACAAAAATGCTGGAGAAACTCAGCGGGTGCAGCAGCATCTATGGAGCGAAGGAAATAGGTAACGTTTCAGGCCGAAACCAGAAGGGTTTCGGCCTGAAACGTTACCTATTTCCTTCGCTCCATAGATGCTGCTGCACCCGCTGAGTTTCTCCAGCATTTTTGTGTACCTTCGATTTTCCAGCATCTGCAGTTCCTTCTTTAACGCAAATAAATGTAGTATTGAATTAATCGCAGGAGTAAAAATATTTTCAAAGTGCTTATCTTTTCTTCATCCATCCACTAAGGCACACATTAAGGCAACAAAGAAAATCGCTCCTGCATTATAACAAACACCGAAAACAATTAGCGCTGCGCATTTCACAAGAGAAGGATTAGACGCACCTATAAACTTGGGTTCAGTCCATTTTAATTTTGAAGCTTCAGCCTTGGCCAAGACCTAAGTTTAGATTCTGGAGACATAAAAAACTCCAGATGCTGGAATCTTGCATGGAACAAGCTATGGTGGTGAATTCATCGCCACAGAAGACTGTGGAGGCCAAGCCAATGGATATTTTTAAGGCATGATTGACAGATTCTTTATTAGTACGGGTTACGGGGGTTATGGGAAGAAGGCAGGAAAATTAGGTTCAGAAGGAGAGATAGATCAGCCATGATTGAATGGCAGAGCAGACTTGATGTGCCGAATGGCCTAATTCTGCTCCTATAACTAATGAACTTATGAACACAAAGTTCTGGAGTAACTCAGCTGGTCAGGCAGTATCTCTAGAGGAGATAGGCAGCTGATGTTTCGGGTTGGGTCCCACATTCAGAATGATTGTACCATGGTGAGAAAGTTGGAAAAGAGGTGTAGATAGAACAAAGCCTGGTGAATTGATAGGTGAATACAGGTGAGATTTTGTTTTTTGGGGGGATGGGTGATTTAAATTCTGGTAGGGATTCCTATAGGTATTATGAAGAGCCTTTGTGTGTGTGGGTTACGGATTTGGCCTTGATCCCAGTAAGGCTTTTTCCTTTGTGCACTCTGCCAGAACAGTGGACGTTGTGGAAGTTGGGAACAACTCTGGGTCCGGATGAAGGGAAGAGGAATGGTGGATGGGAGATTCAGGTGCCAGCTAATTGGGTTAGAGGAAGAATGACACAGTGAGTGCATCTAGTTTATTTTGGTTTATTCTGGTTTAGTTTGTCTAGTTTAGTTTAGAGAAGATCTATTATGACACAAATCAAATGTTACATTCAGCAGCAGTGTGAGAATAGTAAGTCCAAAATGTATCTTAAACTTGTATAATAATTAATCGTCCAAGTAGTTTTGTAATTCTGGTGCAGAAACTGGGTGATAGAATTGGAGGGGCAAGAGGTGGGGGTGTTGCATTGCTTGTCAAGGAAGATATTACAGCAGTGCTTTGGCAGGATAGATTAGAGGGCTCGTCTAGGGAGGCTATTTGGGTGGAACTGAGAAATGGGAAAGGTGTAGCAACACTTATAGGGGTGTATTATAGACCGCCAAATGGGGAGCGAGAATTGGAAGAGCAAATATGTAAGGAGATAGCAGATATTAGTAGTAAGCACAAGGTAGTGATTGTGGGAGATTTCAATTTTCCACACATAGACTGGGAAACACATTCTGTAAAAGGGCTGGATGGGTTGGAGTTTGTAAAATGTGTGCAAGATAGTTTTTTGCAGCAATACATAGAGGTACCTACTAGAGAAGGGGCAATGCTGGACCTCCTGTTAGGAAATGAGACAGGGCAGGTGGCGGAGGTATGCGTCGGGGAGCACTTCGGGTCCAGTGATCACAATACCATTAGTTTCAATATAATTATGGAGAGGGTCAGAACTGGACCTAGGGTTTAGATTTTTGTTTGGAGAAAGGCTAACTTTGAGGAGATGCGAAAGGATTTAAAAGGAGTGAATTGGGACATGTTGTTTTATGGGAAGGATGTAGAAGAAAAATGGACGACATTTAAGGGTGACATTTTAAGAGTACAGAATCTTTATGTCCCTGTTCGGTTGAAAGGAAATAGTAAAAAATGGAAAGAGCCATGGTTTTCAAGGGAAATTGGACACTTGGTTCGGAAAAAGAGAGAGATCTACAATAATTATAGGCAGCATGGAGTAAATGAGGTGCTTGAGGAGTATAAAGAATGTAAAAAGAATATTAAGAAAGAAATTAGAAAAGCTAAAAGAAGATATGAGGTTGCTTTGGCAAGTAAGGTGAAAGTAACTCCAAAGGGTTTCTACAGCTATATTAATAGCAAAAGGATAACAAGGAATAAAATTGGTCCATTAGAGAGTCAGAGTGGACAGCTATCTGCAGAGCCAAAAGAGATGGGGGAGATATTGAACAATTTCTTTTCTTCGGTATTCACGAAGGAGAAGGATATGGAATTATGTGAGGTAAGGGAAACAAGCAGAGTAGCAATGGAAACTGTGAGATTCAAAGAAGAGGTGGTGCGGACCCTTTTGAAAAATATGAAAACGGATAAGTCTCCAGGTCCTGACAGGATATTCCCTAGGACATTGAGGGAAGTTAGTGTAGAAATAGCAGGGGCTATGACAGAAATATTTCAAATGTCATTAGAAACGGGAATAGTGCCGGAGGATTGGCGTACTGCGCATGTTGTTCCGTTGTTTAAAAAGGGTTCGAAGAGTAAACCTAGCAATTATAAACTTGTTAGTTTGACGTCAGTGGTGGGCAAATTAATGGAAAGGATACTTAAAGATAATATATATAAGCATCTGGATAAGCAGGGTCTGATTAGGAACAGTCAACATGGATTTGTGCCTGGAAGGTCATGCTTGACTAATCTTCTTGAATTTTTCGAAGAGGTTACTAGGGAAATTGTTGAGGGTAAAGCAGTGGATGTTGTCTATATGGACTTCAGTAAGGCCTTTGACAAGGTTCCTCATGGAAGGTTGGTTAAGAAGGTTCAACTGTTGGGTATTAATGGTGGAGTAGCAAGATGGATTCAACAGTGGCTGAATGGGAGATGCCAGAGAGTAATGGTGGATGGCTGTTTGTCAGGTTGGAGGCTGGTGACTAGTGGGGTGCCTCAGGGGTCTGTGTTGGGTCCACTGTTGTTTGTCATGTACATCAATGATCTGGATGATGGTGTGGAAAATTGGATTTGTAAGTATGCAGATGATACTAAGATAGGTGGTGTTGTGGATAATGAAGTAGATTTTCAAAGTCTACAGAGAGATTTAGGCCATTTGGAAGAGTGGGCTGAAAGATGGCAGATGGAGTTTAATGCTGACAAATGTGAGGTGCTACATCTCGGCAGGACAAATCAAAATAGGACGTACACGGTAAATGATAGCGAATTGAGGAATGCAGTTGAACAGAGGGATCTAGGAATAACTGTGCATAGTTCCCTGAAGGTGGAATCTCATGTAGATAGGGTGGTAAAGAAAGCTTTTGGTGTGCTGGCCTTTATAAATCAGAGCATTGAATATAGAAGTTGGGATGTAATGTTAAAATTGTACAAGGCATTGGTGAGGCCAATTCTGGAGTATGGAGTACAATTTTGGTCGCCTAATTATAGGAAGGATGTCAACAAAATAGAGAGAGTACAGAGGAGATTTACTAAAATGTTGCCTGGGTTTCAGCAACTAAGTTAAGGCCGTGTCTTACCTGTTTGCGGTCATCGGCGGTGAAGCGCGGCGTCGCCGGTAGCGAGGACCGCGCGGCAACGGCGAGAGCGTCGAGCCTATCCACCGGAGCGCCGCACGGATGTTGCGCGGGGGCTGAGTTAATTCAAACACGGCGGGTCCCACGTGCTTGCGGTAAGTAAAAAAAGGGCGGGCCGACTGCGATGACGTCGGCCCCCCGCACGTGACTCACCAGCGGCGGCTGTGGCGGCGGCCATCCTGATCGCGGCGCTGTAGCGGTGGCTGTGCCTGCGGCCGCACAGCACACGTGCCTCACTGGCGGCGGCACGTGCGTCACTGGCGGAGGCTGTGGCAGAGGAGGTTTGACGCACGGCGCTCGACCCACACTGGCGGCGGCCCGTGCGAGCGGCCGTGCGCATTCGTGCATCACTGGTGGAGGTTGTGCGGTGAGTATAGTGTTTTCGACATTGTCGATTTTATTTTTGCACCGCGCGGTGTTGGGAACACCGTCGCACGGCCCGGGAATTGTTCTTTCTCACGAGTGCGCGGTCTATGGCGGCAGATTCTTCCCGTTTCGCCGCCAATGACCGCAGATTCGTGAGACAGACCTTTAACAGAGAAAGGTTGAACAAGTTAGGTCTTTATTCTTTGGAGCGCAGAAGTTTAAGAGGGGACTTGATAGAGGTCTTTAAAATTATGAGCGGGTTAGACAGAGTGGACGTGGATAAGCTTTTCCCATTGAGAGTAGGGAAGATTCAAACAAGGGGACATGACTTGAGAATTAAGGGACAGAAGTTTAGGGGGAACATTAGGGGGAACTTCTTTACTCAGAGAGTGGTAGCTGTGTGGAATGAGCTTCCAGTGGAAGTGGTGGAGGCAGGTTCGATGTTATCCTTTAAAAATAGATTGGATGGGTATATGGATGGGAAAGGAATGGAGGGTTATGGTCTGAGTGCAGGTAGATGGGACTAGGGGGAAGTATTTATTTTTAATTTAAAAAAAAAAAAAAAATTTAATGTTCGGCACGGACTTGAAGGGCCGAGATGGCCTGTTTCCGTGCTGTTATGGTTATATGGTTATATGGTTATATATATGAAACCAAGTGTATTTTAGTTAACAATGGCCTGTTTCCTTTATCAATGTTACTTTTTTGCATATCTTTCATTCACCTGTTCTATTTCTCTCTACATCTCCGTCTATGTCTCGCACAGGGTGGCGCCACCAGCAGTGGCTGCCTCGCCAACAGTCTCTGTCCTTTCTTCTTTTTTGTTATTTTTAGTATGTGTTAAAAGTATGTTTTAATGTTTCTTGGTATATTTTATGTGGAGGGGGTGGTGGGGGGAGGTTGGGGGAAACTTTTTTTCAATCCCTTACCTCGACGGAATTACAATTTGTTTCCGTATTGTATCTCTGTCCCCACTGCGGCCTAACATCGTGGAGTGGTGCTGCCTTTCCTGGAGCCCGACGGGAGCTCCAAGCCGCGGGAGTCTGCGGGACTTTAACATCGCGGAGCTTGCGATCCCTTTGCCGGGGATCGAAGCTCCAACCTGTGGTCTCGTGAAGCCCGTGGTCTTTGGTAAGAAGAGGCCTACTCGAGAGCTCCATGCCGCGGAGAGAGTTTCAACCGCACCGACGCGGGAGTTTCCATCACCCCGATGGGGGCGTCGATCGTCGGCTGCGGGGGCTTTGATGGCCCCGAATGCGGACGGTTTGACTGCCCTGACCGCAGGAGAACAAAGAGGAAGATTGAACTTTATTGCCTTCCATCAGTGAGGAATGTGGAATCCACTGTGGTGGATGTTTATGTTAACTTTTATGTGGTTGTGTGTCTTGTTGCTGTTCACTTAGTATGGCTGTATGGCAACTCAAATTTCACCGTACCTTAACTGGTACATGTGACAATAAACTGACCTTGAAACCTTGAAACCTTGAAACCTATCTCTCATTTCCCTTTCCCCTGATCCCCCAATCTGAAGAAGGATCTCGACCCAAAACATCACCCATTCCTTCTCTCCAGAGATGCTGCCTGTCCCGCTGAGTTCCTCTAGCATTTTGTGTCTAACTTTGTATTTTAGCTGAAAGTAGACACAAAATGCTGAAGTAACTCAACGGGTCAGGCAGCATCTCTGGAGAACATGGATAGCTAAAGTTTCAATTCAGGACCATTCGTCAGACTGATTGAGGTGGTGGGAAACTGGAAACAAGAAGAAAAAAAATGGGACAAATCGAGGCCAGTAAAAGATTACCTCAAGCAAGTAGGTTCCCTGATAAGCTAATAGTTGGCTAAATATGGTGTCAGCCCAAGATGAATATCTTGTTGCAACCTGTGGAACTGGTTAACAGACTTCTAGTTGAGGAAGGGAGGGGGGGTAGGGTAGGTAGGGAAGAGCGATGGTAGGGGGAGGGTGGAGTTCGTAAAAGTTACCTAAATTGAGAGAAATCAACGTTCGTACACTGGGTTGTAAGTTATTCAAACGGAATATGAGGTGCTGTTCTTTCAACTTGCATGTGATCTCACTCAAGCAATGGAAGAGTCCCAGGACAGAAAGGTCAGTATGGAAAAACAAAGTGTGTATTGTTGAAGGAGGCTTAGGCAGGCCGAGCGTAAGTGTTTGGCGAGATGGTCGCCGAGTCTAGGCTTTGCCTTGTCAATGTACAGGAGCCCACATCGGGAACACCAGATGCAATTGATGATGTTAGAGGGCGTGCATGTGAACATCTGCCTCACCTGGAAGGTCTTTCGGGGTCCCTGGAGGAGGTATAAGTTCAGGTGTTACATCTCTTAAGGTTGCAGGGGAAAGTAATTGGGGAGGGGTGGTTTGGGTGGGAAGGGATGAGTGAACCAAGGAGTTGCGGAGGGAGAGAACTTTGGGGAAAGCAAAAAACCCAACGTTTCTGTACGTCGGAAAACGCTGTCGGCTGAGATCACAGACGATGCATGGAGTGGTAGAGTGATAGAGGGATAGTCATTGAGTCATAGTGATAAAGTGATAGGGTAACAGAGTGTTAGTGATAGAGTAAAAGTCATAGAGGAATAGTCATAGAGTATTAGAATAATAGTGATAGACATAGAATGATAGAGTGATGGTGATGGTCATTGGGTGATAGAGTGATAGTAATAAGTGATCGAGTTGTAGAGTCGTAGAATCATAGAGTGATACAGTGTGGAAACAGGCCCTTCAACCCAACTTGCCCACACCAGCCAACAATGTCCCAACTACCCGATGTTTGGTCCACATCCCTCCAAACCTGTCCTATCCTGTTTCTTAAATGTTGGGATAGTCCCAGCCTCAACTACCTCCTCTGGCAGCTTGTTCTATACAGATGAAATGGTGGGTTAATTAGCTGCAGATTAGTACATATCTAAATTAATGTTAGACCTTAATTGGATCTTAGCTAGAATTAGCAAATGAGGATAGGGTTGTGCTGGAGATTGAAAACAGGCCAATAGAGTTGCTGGACACAAGTACTGGACTGTGCGCTTTCAGTCTTTACAAGCAATGCAAACTATTCATACAATGTTACATTAAATTGCTTACGGTATGATATAAAATGTTGCAAGATATGACCTCTGTATGCTATAGTTTATGCACTTTAATTCTTAAAATGCAGCTGCCGACCTCTCTCCACAGGATCAACCCATTTTGCACTTGCCTCGCAAACCCCTTTTTAAATCTTGACTGGAGAGGTGCTGACTTATGAGTGACTAAATATATTTAAATAGAAAAACTGATAGATACGTGGACAATAAGGGTTATGAGGAATAGGCAAGAAGGTTTATATGACGTTATGATCAGATCCTCCTTGAGCTGACTGAATGGCGAAGAAGGCTCAAGATACCACCCGCCCTTCTCCTGTTATGTTTTTATGGTAGAGTGTAGATATTAATAATGAAATCTTTATTTATTAATTGAAAGATACAGCATGCCCTTTCAGCCCACCGAGTCCATTATGACAAACCGCATCACACTGGTTATCTTCTAGAATCTTCTAGAATTTTTCGAAGAGGTTACTAGGGAAATTGATGAGGGTAAAGCAGTGGATGTTGTCTATATGGACTTCAGTAAGGCCTTTGACAAGGTTCCTCATGGAAGGTTGGTTAAGAAGATTAAATTGTTGGGTATTAATGGTGGAGTAGCAAGATGGATTCAACAGTGGCTGATTGGGAGATGCCAGAGAGTAATGGTGGATGGCTGTTTGTCAGGTTGGAGGCCGGTGACTAGTGGGGTGCCTCAGGGGTCTGTGTTGGGTCCACTGTTGTTTGTCATGTACATCAATGATCTGGATGATGGTGTGGAAAATTGGATTAGTAAGTATGCAGATGATACTAAGATAGGTGGTGTGGTGGATAATGAAGTAGATTTTCAAAGTCTACAGAGAGATTTAGGCCATTTGGAAGAGTGGGCTGAAAGATGGCAGATGGAGTTTAATGCTGATAAATGTGAGGTACTACATCTCGGCAGGACAAATCAAAATAGGACGTACATGGTAAATGGTAGAGAATTGAGGAATGCAGTTGAACAGAGGGATCTAGGAATAACTGTGCACAGTTCCCTGAAGGTGGAATCTCATGTAGATAGGGTGGTAAAGAAAGCTTTTGGTGTGCTGGCCTTTATAAATCAGAGCATTGAATATAGAAGTTGGGATGTAATGTTAAAATTGTACAAGGCATTGATGAGGCCAATTCTGGAGTATGGAGTACAATTTTGGTCGCCTAATTATAGGAAGGATGTCAACAAAATAGAGATAATACAGAGGAGATTTACTAGAATGTTGCCTGGGTTTCAGCAACTAAGTTACAGAGAAAGGTTGAACAAGTTAGGTCTTTATTCTTTGGAGCGCAGAAGGTTAAGAGGGGACTTGATAGAGGTCCCATTGAGAGTAGGGAAGATTCAAACAAGGGGACATGACTTGAGAATTAAGGGACAGAAGTTTAGGGGTAACATTAGGGGGAACTTCTTTACTCAGAGAGTGGTAGCTGTGTGGAATGAGCTTCCAGTGGAAGTGGTGGAGGCTGGTTCGATTTTATCCTTTAAAAATAGATTGGATGGGTATATGGACGGGAAAGGAATGGAGGGTTATGGTCTGAGTGCAGGTAGATGGGACTAGGGGGAAGTATTTATTTACAACAACAACAACAACAACAACAAAAAACAAATGTTCGGCACGGACTTGAAGGGCCGAGATGGCCTGTTTCCGTGCTGTAATGGTTATATGGTTATATGGTTATGTTTAGGTTTAGGCTTATTAATGTCACGTGTACCTTGGTACAGTGAAAAGCTTTGTTTTGCCTGCTATCTAAACAGATAAGGTATAGCATACATAAATACAATCAAGTCAAACTCTAGTACAATTGACAGAGCAAAGGGGAAGATTTAGTATGCAGAAATAGTTCACAGCACTGTAGCGCTTCAGTTCCATAGACAGTCCAATGTCCTCAATGGAGTCGGGGTAAATTGGACGTACCCATGATTATGGAAGGACTGTTCAGAAGCCTGATAAAAGAGAGGAAAAAAACTGTTCCTGAATCTGATTGTGTGCACTTTCAGCCTTCTGTACCTTCTACAGTGTGGAAGATGTGGGAAAGACCAGGGTGGAACAAGTCTGATTATGTTAGCAGCCTTTCCAAAGCAGTGTAAAGTGTAGATGGAGTCAATCATGGGAAGTACGATCTGCGTGGGGCTACATCTGGACGGGGCTGCATCCACGACTCTGAAATTCCTTGAGGAACCACTAGGGGCGCTGCATTGAAGGCGCCTCCGCCTACAGTCTGTCCGTTTTTCCCCCTCTTTTTTATTTTAGTTTGTCTAAACAGTTTTGTTTTGGGGATTCTTTAGTTTTTCTATGTGGGGGAGGGGGGTAAGGTAAGGGGGAAACCGTTTCCCAGTCGCTTCCTGGCGAGGATGCGACTATTTCTCCAAGTTGCGTCCTCGCCCCCCTCCTCGCGGCCTACCACTGGATCGGAGCGGCCTTTCCTACCGGAGACCGGGGACTGGACCAGAGCTTCGGCAGCGGCGGCACGGCGCTGGATTGACCGCGGAGCGAGCGATACCTACCTGGATCGCCGTTTGGAGCTCCGGAGCATTGGGCCTGCAGCATCGACATCGCGGGGCTGTGGTACGCGGAGCTCCCGTTCCAACGTCGGAGTGCCAACATCCCGGCGAGCGGGCCTGAACGGCGGGCTTCCCGTAGCGGCGACCGCGGAGGGCTCCGGAGGGCTCCGGAGGCCCCGACCATGGGTGAACATCAGAGGAAGATGACTGACTTTGGTGCCTTCCCTCACAGTGGGAAAGTTTTGATTCTGCTGTGTGGGGATGTTTTATGTTGGACTCTATCGTGTGTTGTGTTCTTTATTTTATTGTATGGCTGTATGGTGATCACATTTCACTGTGCCAACAGGCACATGTGACAAATAAATGTATCTTGTATCTTGTAGGACTTTGGCAGATCTGTTCGCAAATCAAGCTGCGATGCAACCCAACAGTATGCATCTTATGGTGCATCTGTCGAGGTTTGTAAACGTTGCTGGACACATGCTGAATTTCCTCAGTCTATTCAGGAAGTTGAGGCAATGGTGTGCATTCTTGGCTGTCACATCAATGCGGTTGGCCCATGAGAGACCATTGCCAATATTAATACCAAGGAACTTGAAGCCCTCAACTATTTGCACTTTTGGTCTTTTGATGCTGGTTACGGCATGTACTTCACCATGCTTCCTGAAGTGGATAACCAGCTACCTACAAGCCCTCTCGTCTTTGGGATGTGAGAGGAAACCCATGCAGTCACAGGGAAAATGTGCCCACTCCACACAGACAGCATCCCGAGGTCAGGATTGAAGCCACGTCTCTGGCACAGTGAGGGAGCAGCTCTGCCGCTGCAACAATGATTTTTCAAATATTAGTTTAGTTTCCTACAGTCACCCGTACTGAGGTACAGTGAAAAACCTCTAGTTGCTATCCAGTCACAAAAAGACTATACATGATTATAATCAAGTCGTCCACAGTGTACAGATACAGAATAAAGGTATATTTATTGACTTGTAATTTGAAGAAAAGTAAATTGACCCGTGTGTAGGGAGTGAAGGTAAAAGTGGGATAACATGGAACATGTGAGAAGGATGAATGGCACGGACCATCGGTAGGAAAAAAAGCAAACTTAATGCTAGCATTTATTTCAAGAGGAATTGTATACAAAAACAGGAATGTAATGCTGAGGCTCTAAAGGCGCTGATGAGGCCGCATATAGAATATTGTGAGCAATTTTGGGCACCATATCTGAGGAAGGATGCACTGGCTCTGGAGAGGGTCCAGAGGAGGTTTACAAGAATGATCCCAGCAGTAGGTTAACCTATGATGAGCATTTGTCGGCACTGGGCCTGTACTCGATGGAGTTTAGAAGAATGAGGGGGGACCTCATTGATACATATAAAATATTGAAAGGCTTGGATAGAGTGGATGTGGAGAGGATGTTTCCACTCATGGGAGAGTCTAGGACTAGAGGTCATAGCCTCAGAATTAAAGGACGTTCTTTTAGGAAGGAGATGAGGAGGAATTTCTTTAGTCGGAGGGTGGTGAATCTGTGGAATTCTTTGTCACAGAAGGCGGTGGAGGCCAAGTCAGTGGATATTTTTAAGGCAGAGATAGATAGATTCTTGATTAGTGCAGATGTCAGATGTTATGGGGAGAAGGCAGGAAAATGGGTTTAGGTGGGAGAGATAGATCAGCCATGATTGACCTATTCCTTCGGGTATAGATGCTGTCTCACCCGCTGAGTTTCTCCAGCATTTTAGTCTACCTTCGATTTTTCCAGCATCTGCAGTGCTTTCTTAAACGATCAGCCATGATTGAATGGTGGAGTAGACTTGATGGGCCGAATAGCCTAATTCTACGTCTATCACATGACCATATGGACCCGATGGGCCAATGGGCCTGTTCCCATGCTGTATCTCTCTAACAAGCAAATCTAATCTTGCACAGGAATCCAATACTGACATGCCCGTGTAATCAACAGAAACTAATGAGCGCATGAGAACTTTAGGTATTCAGAGATCACTCACTTAGAATGTGAAAACTGAAATTGTTTATATTGTGCATAACTGAGTTTGATACATTTTGAAATGAATAAAATGTAAGTACCTCTCTAGAACTGCAGAACAAAATCCATTGGTATAGATTATCAATCAATTAAAGAAATAGTTCAAAATTCCACCTACAAAATAATGGAAGATTTTATTTCAATCCTTCAGTCCTATTTCCCATTTCTGTCTTTTCTCATGACATGAAAGGATGCCGTTCGGTCATAGAGACAATGCTGGCCCTCAGAGCATTCCCATCCATCCTATTCTCCCACTATTAGAAAGATCACTAGCGTGAAGAACGGTACCAACCTGAAACATCAGCTATCCATGTTCTCCAGGGATGCTGTCTGACCCACTGATTTGCTCCATTACTTTGTGTCCTCCATTCTCCCACTATTTCTCTGTAACGTATTCCATTATGTGCTTATCTTATCAACCCTCCCTTTTCCCCACTTCTCTGAGGGTTACACCCTTATTGTCATGGACAGGCTTGCATGTGCCTAAGATGCTGAGAGCTAAACTGTCTGGAGCTATGCTCTTGTCAGGCTCACCCATGGTCAATGATCAATATTTTCATACTAAATATCTGACTAAAAACTTCCACAGTACATAGTTTTTAGTCAGATATTTAGTATGAAAATATTGATCATGGATAGACAATACACAAAATATAGATAATTTAGATGTTCTTATGACATGATTGTGCAAAAAATAATGATTTTGATTATCTTGAGAGTGGATGTTTGAGGATTTTGAACACATGTCTGTGCAAAACGGCCCTTGCCTGCTGCAGTGTTATAAACCAACAGAGTAAAATGTATGGGAATTAAACATTCAATTCCTTTGATTCGGCATAGAAATTCATGACAAAGTGAAATTTAAAAATCATGTTATATTGTGAATTCTTGTGTGAATGGGATCAGTTTGTTATTTGGATACTTTGGCTATTTAAAAAATTATTTTTAGCCTTTTCTTAAGAATGGGATAGATGTTTAGATCTAGTAATTGAATTTAGAAGAATTTAATTGATTTGATGACACTGATGAATATGAATTTTTTGTTGGGTATTTACTATTTGTTTTAACGTTACAATAATTTTAAAGTTCTGATCTTGAGAATATCACATTTTTGAATTTTCAAGGCAGTCTGGGTGTTCATTACTATTTCCATCACAACGGTTAATTTTGTACTTAGCTACTTAATTAGGTAATTAACTAATTATATACTTTAATTTCAGGTCATCCAAGTAAGATGTATCATATTTGTTTCAGAATGCTTCAATCGATAATAACTGAAAAATTCATTCAGTTCTCTTAATTTTTAAGAAAGTAATAGGCTTTTATGTCAATTGACTGTCCTCGATCACAGCTTTTGTGTTAAGTTAATGGAAAAGCAATAGGGAACAAGGTGCTAATTTCCAAGTATGAAAATGACCATAACTTTTTTAATACTGAAGATATGAATGAATTAGGTATGAAATTAAAGTTATTTTTATGCTTTATCTGATGGGATAAATTACAGGCTTGATTTTTAACATCTCAAAATTTTGTAACATCCCTACATTATGCTACCATTGGCAATGGTCGGGTGGCTGCATTCTATTTCTAATATAATTTCCAGTGAATATCCTGTAATGGCAATAAGTAAGAGGAAGCTCCCTCACTCTCCCAGACTAATGCGATCTCTGGGCATAAGAAGAAAGGAGATTTAGTGCTAAAATTTCTACAGTAAGAAAAAATACCACGATGACAGAAGAAAATGATACTGGGTTGGTGCCTGTGCCACCCAGTGCTTCTACTGAATCAGGAGATGATCATTTATGAGCAGGTTTTCTAATCAACATGGATCAGTTTCCTCAAGTGAAGCACAAATTTTCATTTCCTATAAAAAGATTGATACAATCATCAATTCATCAAAAATTCCCAGGAGATACTGTTAGAGTTTAGACGTTCGATTCTATAATTATTTACGTGATTTCTAGATAACTTCACATGACTACCTTGAAAGTGATAAAGCTGGATTTTGCAGATGGAATGATGTTTGATATGTCAGCTTTTGTTCACATTGTACCCAGGCAGCAACCTCTGGATTACATATGTAAAGTTAAATAGTGAATCCGCTCCTTCATGCGCTGTTCTGCTTTGCAATCAAGTGAAATAACTAATCTGAAATGAAGTTCCAATATGCTCAACAGTGAGCTTGAAAGCTGTGAAACATAGATTGTTTTGGATGCTGCGTCAGGCTTCAGTTATGTTACATTATATTTCCACTTATGTTTCCAGTGAATATCCTGGAAATGACAATAAATAGGAGGAAGCTCCCACACTCTCCCCGACTGATGCGACCTCCAGGCTCAAGAAACAAGATGTAGAGATAAAATTTCTAACCGAATAAACAAATATAATGCCACAATGAAGGAAGTAAATAACACTGGGTTAGTGCCTGCTGGAAGTCTCCCAGAACTGATCTACCCCTTTGTGTCAGAGCCTGAGGCTGGCTGTTGGTATTTTCAGCAGTCACGGACAAATAGTATTAGTCAGAGGAAGAAAACTGCTTTAAGGAAGGTGGAGCTTTCAACTTGGCTTTTGTGTCCACAGTGTACTTGACAATTAAATAAGGTCAGGATGTAATTTCCAACATAAACTGAGTCATAAGCGATAAATATAAATCTAATTTTATGAGACCACACAATTTAAACTGTTAAATAACATGTTTCTGTTCAGTTCACTGATTAAGGAGTGAGTTCACTTATTTTAAGAGTTGAGAAAGAATGGCCTTCTCGTTGAATTAGATTTTTCAGACTTTTCAACGAGAATCAGAATAGTCTAGTTTGGTTTAGTTTGGAGAGAAACAGCATGGAAACAAGGCCCTTTGGCCCACCGGGTCCACATCAACCATCGATCACCCGTACATTACATCCATGTTATCCCTGTTTCACACCCTACACACCAGGGCAATTTACAGAAGCCAATTAACCTACAAACCTGCACATCTTTGGGGTGAGGGAGGAAACTGGAGCATCTGGAGAAAACCCACGTGATCACAAGGAGAACGTACAAACTCTGTAAAGACAGCATCTGTAATCAGGATCAAAATTGTTTCTCTGGCACTGTCATACATCGTCATAGAGACATGGAAACAGGCCCTTCGGCCCAACTTACCAACCAAGATGCCCCAACTACACGAGTTCCATATGTCCACATTTGGTCCATAGCCTATATATATATATATATATATATATATATATATATATAGAGAGAGAGACTTGCAAAATGGGAATTGATAGGCCAATAACTATTGACTATCTCCAAATGGTCTTGAGAATTGAAACTGAGTCTCTTCAACCATTGCGGTCTTTGTATAGTGCTGCAACAACAGAGATTTATTTATTTGGTGATGAAGGACCAGCTATACACTTCATATTCAGGATAGTGTTCCGTTGGGGGAAAAAGGTGTAACTAACTGCCCGCCGAGCCTGTCACTTCTGTGCAGCAATTGCAGGTCACAGAGGTGCTGCCAAAACATGTTTGTGTATTTGGTGCCCAACATCTTACAGAAGCTGCATTCTGCAGCTATACTATAAGCTACAAGCTTATAGTATATAGTATAGATGCTTAAGCTACAGATGGAACATTGCTCTTTTGTTTAGATTGAGTTCTTGAAAAACACAGCGTTCAAACTGGACCTTCAGCCCACCAAGTCCACGCTGATCATCGATCATCCTTCCACACTTTTGCATCTACTGCCGACACAATAGCACCAACTTACAGAGAACAATTAACCCACAAAACCCGTACGTTTTAGTGTAGTATCGGTCAGATACACCATGGAAACACACTGCATTCCTTCTCTCCAGAGATGCTGCGTCACCCGCTGAGTTACTCCAGCATTTTGTGTCTACCTTTGATTTTACTAGTAACTGCAGTTCTTTCTTACACAAATATTGATCGTCCATTTACACTTGTTCTACGATATATCACTTTCGCACCCACTTCCTACACACTAAGGCAAATTTGCAGAGGCCAACTGACCAATAAACTCGCATATCTTTAGGATGTGGGAAGCACCCAGAGGAAACCCATGCACTCACAAGGAGAATGTGGAATTTCCACACAGACAGTACCTGAGGCCACAAATGAACCCAGGTCTCTGGTCCTGAGAAGAAGCAGCTCTACCAGCTGCACCACTTGTCACTTTGACTAGAATTTTTGGAGCTCCGTCCTTCCAGGCAAGGGAATGATATTCATCACACTCTCAACGTGCATTTTAGACCGTGAAAAGCTTTGGAAAGTCAGGGCCAAGTCACTCCACTCTGAAAACCCAGCTTCTGATCTGCTCTTGGAAGCCAGGTTTTATTTTGCTGGTGTTCTTAGACTTTTGGTCAGTGCCGACTAAGAATTCATCACTCTTTCACTCCCCCTACCATCCAAGACATCGATAGCAGTCCAATCATTCTCTTTCAAATGCAGGGAGATAGAATTTCTCTCATCGAAGATTGAATTTACTGAGCACTTGTGTGGTGTAAATGTAAGGCCACCCTTCTGGGTTTTGCTGCAGGCTGACTAGACAGCTCCATTAACTGAGGAACCGCAGATGGAATGAACATTGTGCAATCATCACCAAAATTCACACTCTGACTTTGTGAAGCTGATTGAGCAGCAGCCATGCCGTGATGGGATTATTGACCTCCAACGGTGAGAAACATGCTAGCTGGTGCGAGCATAGCTTGGTCGAGTGAGAGACTCTTCCAAATTTGTATTGACTGTAGTTTTACTTCTTCATGCCACTCTAAAATCACCTTGGGAATTCAGCTCTTTTGTCCCCTGTAATTGCTGAGGATTGCAACTGTATGTTTAGTTTTGTTTAGAGTTTAGTTCAGAGATAGAGCATGGAAAGAGGCCTTTCGACCCACTGAATCCATGTCAACTATCAATCACCCACTTACACTAGTTCTTTGCTATCTCACCTCCTACGCAATTTACAGAGGCCAATTAACCTACAAACATGCACGTCTTTGGAATATGGAGGAAACCAGAGCACCCAGCGGAAATCCACGAGGTCACAGGAAGAACATGCAACCTCCATACAGACAGCATCCAAGGTCAGGATTGAACCCAGGTCTCTGTGGCTGTGAAGCAGCAGCTCCATTAGCAACTGATGTAAGTTCAACATTTGTGGAGCAGCTGAAGCCTAACCCATTGAATGTTTCTGTTTTATTTCATGTTTCCAGCATCTGTAGTTTATCGGTTACCATTTGAACTTTATTGACTGTGAAAAAAATAATGAGGGAAGTAGTCATGGTGAATTATTTTACATCAAGAGCCAGATTACATAGGTTTAAGGTTAGAGGTACAAAGTTTAATAGGACAATATTAATTACAGGGCAACTTTTTTGCTCAGAAAATTGGGTAAATAGAACAAGCTGCCACAGGAGGTAATTGAGGCAGGTATTATAACAGTATTCACTCCAGAGAAAATATGTGGCAAATAACTGAATTTCACACTACTGAGCTTTTGTGATCTAATTTCTGTAAAAATCAGTGATCTTCAGCACAGTTTCCTCCACGCTCCTGATGTGTATGAGGAGCCAAAGATAGACACAAAAATGCTGGAGTAACTCAGCGGGTCAGGCAGCATCTCTGGAGAAAATGGATGTGATACTTCAGGTCGGGACCCTTCCTCAGACCGAAGAAGTCTGAATTCCATTTTCTCCAGAGATGCTGCCTGACCCGCTGAGTTACTCCAGCATTTTGTGTCTATCTTTGGTATAAACCAGCATCTACAGTTCCTTTCTTATTCCATTATGTATGAGGGGCCCTTGTGTCCACCAAGGACTTGTGATGCATGTCTGGTTGCTGTTACTGGCATTTTCACCAATGAATTAATGATCTGTGTCGGAGGCTTCAATGCACTTTCGGAAACTGCTTCTGCAGAACTTATTGCTTTCTCCTACATTCTGAGATTCATCAAGTGATATTGAATTTGGTATATGAGGAAATAAGTTCATAATTTGACAATTTCTTCGGACTTGAATCTTATTACACTATCATTGGCAATAGTTGGGTGGCTGCAATTTTATTTCTTATATGATTTCCAATACACAACCTGCAATGACAATCAGTAGGATGCAGCTCCCTCACTCTCCCCCAGGCTAATTTGACCTCTGGGCATAAAAATAAAGGAGATGCAGAGCTAACATTTCTAATGCAAGAAATAAATATTATACCATAATGACAGAAGAAAATGATACTGGATTGGTGCTTGTGCCGCCCAGTGCTTCTACAGAAACAGGAAATGATCATTTATGAGCAGGTTATTGGTGAACAAGGTATACTAATCATTGTGGATTTGATTCCTCAAGTGAAGCACAATTTTTTATTTCTTATAAATAGATCGATATAATCGTAATTTAATTTAAAAATTCCAAGATGCTGTTAGAGTGTAGACGTTCGATTCTACAATTATTTACGATTTCTAGATTACTTCACATGACTACCTTGAAAGTAATAAAGCATTAGTAATAATGTTTGATGTGTCAGCTTTTGTTCATATTGTACGCAGGCAGCAACGACATGTGTACCGTTAAATACGGAGCTCCTGGCAGTGAATCTCCTCTCCTCCACGGACTACTCTGCTTCGCAATCAAGTGAAATAACTGATCTGAAATACCCAGAAGTAGCAATGTTACAAAATTTTGAGATTTTAAAAATCAAGTCTGCAATTTATCCCATCAGATAAAGCATAAAAAGAAGTTTAATTTGACACCTAATTCACTTTCATATCTTCAGTATTAAAAAAGTGATGGCCATTTTCATACTCGGAAATTAGCATCTTGTTCCCTATTGCTTTTCCATTGACTGGACTCAAAAGCTGTGATCAAGGACAGTCAAAAGCCCATAACATTTCTTATAAATTAAGAGAACTGAATGAAATTTTCAGTTATTATAGATTGAAGCATTCTGAAACAAATATGAAACAATCTTACTTGGATGACCTGAAATTAAAGCATATAATTAGCTAGTTACGTAATTGTAGGTAATTACAAAATTCAATTACTAGATCTAATCTATCCATTTCTTAAGAAAAGGTTAACATTTTTAAATAGTCTAAACCCCTGTCTCACGGTGCGAGCTGACCCACGAGGTACCCCGAGCTTAAAACAAATTTAACTCGTGGTAATCAAGTATGATTAACGTAGCGGGAACGTTGGAACTCGTGGACGCAACTTAGCGACTCTTGGCGCTAACGGCAGGTACCCGTGACACTTGTTAATTCTTGGAAACATTCAAACATGTTTAAACTTTTCCACGAGTAAAATGTACTCTTGAGGTTAAAAATTGAAACATTTAAACACGTTGTAAGAACGTAGTGGCTCGTGTGTTTACCTTAGTGACTCGTGAGACTACCGTAGGAACTCTTTAACTCAGCGGGCAGGCAGCATCTCTGGAGAGAAGGAATGGGTGATGGGATGACATTTCCAAATTGGGGGGGAGTGAGGGGTTGGAGGAGGGAGGAGGGGGGGGTGGAGGAGAGAGGGTGGAGAGTGGAGGGAGAGGAGGGGGAGACAGATGGGGGTGTCTTCATTCACTGGCGGCGGGTGCCGGTCACTGAAACAGGGAGGTGAGATTTCACATCCACCTTGTGTGTGTGTGTCTCTCTCCCTCCCTCCCTCTCACACAGGCTGAGAGACTCTGCCTCTGTGAGTGTACGTCTCTTTCTCCCCCTCTCCCACACACAGTAAGACCGAGGTAAGTCCGTCTGTGTAAGTCCATCTGTGTCTCCCACATACTATACACAGTAAAACTCTGCTTTGTGTGTATATACGTCTCCCCCCATTTCTCTCTTTCTCCCCCCCACCACCTCTCTCTTTCTCCCCCCCACCTCTCTCTTTCTCTCCCACACATAATAAGACCGATGTATTCTGCTTAGTCTCTCTTCCCTCCCACCCACACAGATAGACCGAGGTCCTGTGCGCTCTTTCTCTCTCCCCCACAGTCACGCCGAAGTACACCACACTGCCCCTGTGCCTCTCTCTCTCTGTCTCTCTCCCCCTCCCTCCTTCATACAGTCAGAGGTCCACACTGTCTCTGTGTCTCTCTCTCCCCTACACACACACACAGACTGAGGGACACACTGCCCGTTGTGTGTGTGTGTCTGCCTCTGTCTCTCTCTCCCACACACACAGTTAAAGGTACTCCACGCTGCCTGTGTGTGTGTGTGTGTCTCTCTCTCTCTCTGTCCCACCCCCCACACCCACACACAGTCAGTCAGTCCGAGGAGCTCCACACTGTGTGTGTGTGTGTGTGCGCGCCTCTGTCTCTCCCTATCACAGTCAGAGTGCGGTACTCCCCCCGCAGTCTCTCCACGGCCTCTCTCCAGGCATCTGCCTCCCTCAGGCTGCCCAGGCAGTCAGACACGACTCCGGTGGCGGGCTCCATGCACAGCTCCTGCCGGCCGGCTGGGAGCGGCGACGGAGGACAGGGGGAAGTTGGCTACCAGCGGGGCAGTCTCGGCTCTCCATGCAGTCCAAGTCTCGCTGGATCCTCGTAATCCTCTGCCTCTGTCAAATGGGTGAGTTTAACCTGAACCCCCCCAACCTCCCTCCACCTCAACTCACGCCTGGGCACCAAAGCAGCTCAGGAGGCGAATCCTGAGCTCCGTCTCCCAACAATCTGATGTGCGCATCCGTGCACATTCAAAGATTTCATCTCCAGTCTCCCCGCAGTGTGTAGACCTGGCAGTAAATGCAATTAAAATATAGCAAACCTCCGCCTGCTGGTCTTCTAACTACGTGATGTGTGTTTCAAACAAATCATCAGTATAACTGCTCTGGCACTGGACGGTGCGCATTTTCCCTTTGTAGGTCACATCAATAGATGCGGCCGCTCTGAATTCTATCTTTAACTCAAATCCGCAGGATGGAGATGTTGCTTATTAAAACAGACCTTCATTGAAGGTTGGCTCAAGAGTAACTCGGGAAAGGAACTTGTTAACTCGGGAGACGAACTTGGAACATCGCAGAAATGACAGTTAACGGCAAACTTGAGTCATACCCGTGGGAACTCGGTTAAACTCTTGATCATACACTTGGAATCTCGTGCACAACCACGAGTCTTTCGCTCGGGGTACCTCGTGGGTCAACTCGCACCGTGAGACAGGGCTTTAAGTGTCCAAATAACATTCACACAAGAATTCACAATATAACATGATTTTTGAATCTCATTGTCATGAATTTATAGGCCAAATGGAAGGAATTTAGTGTTTAATTCCCGTAAATTAATGGCCATTTAAATCATCTTGCGAGTGAGATTTTGTGGAACGCGATCGATTGGAACGTTGCATTTGCGGTGAATTTAAACCCCATATCGGCAGGAAAAATACTGCCGGTTCGTATGGGGCCTAAGTCACCTTTTCGCAACGTGAAATTTTGATTAAAGGCATCCTAAGAAGCACGTTTATATGTAAAAATAAATGGCGTACCTTGCTTTGTCCCGTACGTGAGATCCGTTCCGTTGTCGGCGTTGATGGCTTTAGAAGACGATTGATATTTTACTCCTGCTAATAAATTATCCAGCGCTATTTTTAATAAATTTGATAAAACGGATGTCGGAGCGATTATTCTTCAGCAACTAAACAGCCTGAGAAAGATCGATTTTGACAGGCTGGAGAAAAACGGCATTTTAATCCCGCCCCCCTCTCAAAGGCGCCAAAGTCGCGCAAACAGCCAGTGACAGAACTGCAGCGGCGCTGAAGGTAAGTTTTGTAACATACCTACCAGAAGTTCCAATATGCCCAACAGAGTGAGCTTGAAAGCTTACAGATCAGCAGAACAGGGACTGCTTACTGCACGTTGTTATATCAGGCATCAGTTATGATCCATGGGCGAATATGTGCCATTCAATTTTCTCCTGAGGCCACCTCAAGACAATGGCATTGGGTCTATTCCCGCCTGTGGTTGGATGGGGCAAAGGGAAGGATCAAGGAACAGGGACAATGTGGGAAGAGAGTCCAGAGAAAAGGAAAGGCACAGTTTGGGAGGGCAATCCAGGTACCAGAGTAGCATCATTTGGGGAGTGGTTGCAGAAAGGCACATGGAGTGAGTGGGAATTGGGAATGAGGGTCATGGAGAGATTACAAAGTAGAATGATATGTGGTGGGGAGGGGTAGACGGGACACCTGGAGCCAGATAGTGTGTTGGGAAGATTGGACAGGAGCAGGCCATGAGTTTAATTTAACTTAGTTTAAAAATTAAGTGTGGAAACAGGCCCTTCGGCCCACTGAGTGCACGCCGACCAGCGATCCCCACACATTAACACTATCCTACACACACAAGGGGCAATTTACATTTCTACCAAGCCAATTAACCTACAAACCTTTACGTCTTTGGAGTGTGGGAGGAAACTGAGAATACCAGAGAAAACCCACGCGGTTACGGGGAGAACGTACAAACTCCGTACAGACAGCACCTGTAGTCGGGATTGAACCCAGGTCTCTGGCGCTGTAAGCGATGAAAGGCAACAACTCTACCACTGCCCCACCGTGCCATTCCCATGTGGTTGGGATGGCGGAGCTGGAGCACATGATGTGAGCTTGGAGAACAGAGGGCAGTTGTACTAGGAAGGAGTGATTGATGCAGCATGAATATGGGAAGGAGTGGGTGTGTTGTTGTATTTAGGCCGGGATTGGATCATGGATTGGTTTTAAAGCTCAGGGGCAGGGGTATAGGGACCAGCTGCATCTATGGAGAGCTGCAGATGCTGGTTTATACCAAAGATAGGCACAAAGTGCTGGAGTAAATCAGCAGGTCAAGCATCATCTCTGGAGGAAAAGGATGGGTGACGTTTCGATTCGGGCTCTGAAGAAGAGTCCCGACCCGAAACATCACCTATCCTTTTCCTCCACAGGTGTTACCTGACCCGTTGAGTTACTCCACCACTTTGTGTGTATCTTTGATAGAAATGTCATGGTTGATATGATTTGTACTGGTCATGGTCATCATTGTAACGTAATCTGAGGTAGACCAATTCTCAATTATGATGAAGAAACATAAAAAACAAATATCTCTATTTAACTATTCTCGGTGTAGGACACCCTGAAAATATCCCTGTTCGCTGAGCGTAGCAAAGATTTATTGATATGCCTTGCCATGAACACAGCTTAACGACTTATTGAAACCAAATGCCAGAAGTGGAATGCTGCACATTTAGCAATATGTAAACAAGGGCACTGTTCAACCCTGGTGGATTTTAAAATCGAGTTTGTTTTTCTTACTATGATTACATTACATCTGCTTTTACCTCAATGTTATCAGTGCACTCCAACCTTTATTTTCTTTTAAATATTTTAGCATTTGAAATATTGATGAAGAATTGTGCTTTATTGATGCCCGAGGCAATGATGTCAAATGCCTGAGGCATCAAAAAGACAGACTCTGGCTGAAGATCTATCTGTGTTGCTTACTTGCCATTCTTCTTAACATACAGTGAGTCTTTTTAACATACAGCAAGTTTTATTTAACTCTTTGTGACAATCAAGCTGTTACTTTCAGATCAGCGATAGATAGGGTAGACAGTCAGAACCGAAGGGGGGAGCACAGTGGTGTAGCGGTAGAGCTGTTGCCTTACAGCCCTTGAGACCCAAGTTTGATCCTGACTGCGGGTGCTGTCTGTACAGAGTTTGTACATTCTCCCCATGACCACATGGGTCTTCTCCGGGTGCTCTGGTTTCCTCCTACATTCTAACAATGTGCAGGTTTTGTAAGTAAATTAGCTTCTGTAAATTGCATTAGTGTGTTAGATTGATCCCACACTAATCCCATTGTATTCTTGATGATGAATGGAGTGGTGCTGGCATTAGAACTGCAGAAGCTGGAATCTGGAACAATAAACTAAGTGTTGGAGTAACTCAGCAAGTCAGGCAGCAGCTGTGGAGGGAATGGATAGACTGAAAAAGAAGAGACCTGACCCAAAATGTTAGCTGGTCCATTCCCTCCACTCATACGTCATGACCCACTGAGTTACTCCTGCACTTTAAGTCTTGCCCATGTCTTGCCCATTTTTGAATTGTCTATAAATGACGTGTACTTCTGGTCACGCCATTACAGGAAGATTGTGGAAGGGTGCAGAGAGGGGCTTTACCAGAGTGCTGCCTGGATGAGGGGATAGTAGCTACAAAGAAAGGTTGGACAAAGTTGAATTGTTTTCTCTGGAGTGTCAGAAGCTGAGGGGAGTTCTGATGGAAGTATATAAAATTAACCTACCAACCTGCATGTCTTTGGGTGATGGAACCAAGACAACGCCCCTGAAGAAGTCTACGTGGTACAACCCATTTGTTGTTAAGTGTATAAAACTATCAATGGCATAGATGGGGTAAACTGTCAGAACCTTTTTCCACTGGGTGGAAATGTCAAGGGCGAGTGAGCATGGCTTTGAGGTGAGAGGAGCAAAGTTTAAAGGAGATGTGTGGGGCAGGTTTTTCACACAGAGAGTGCTAGGTGGCTGGAACACGCTGCCAGGCATGGTGGTGGAGTCAGATATAGTGGTAAGGAATGAGAGGCTAAAAGCCTACCGTAGGCGGCTTTTGCACAGGCACATGGATATACAGACAATGAAGGGACATGGATCACATGCAGCCAACTGATATTAGTTTATCTTGATGTTATGGTCGGCACAGACATTGTGGGCCGAAGTGCCTGCCGCTGTGCTCTACTGTTATATACAAGTCTTCACCCAAAACGTCGCCCATTCCTTCTCTCCAGAGATGCTGCCTGTCCCGCAGAGTTACTCCAGCTTTTTGTGTCTATCTTCGATTTGAACCAGCATTTGCAGTTCCTTCCTACACACTGCACTGTTCTATGTTCTATGAATGCTCCAACATTCAATCTGATGGGCAGCTTTGGCATCTAGTTCAGATTGTTGGCATGTTTTCACTGGCTGTCAACGTATTTCTGCAGGGTTTATGAACAAGGCATAAACTGAAGGTCCTCTTGTCGATCATGTGAGAGTGAGATACATAGACATAGATACATAGACAATAGGTGCAGGAGCAGCCCATTCGGCCCTTAGAGCCAGCACCGCCATTCAATGTGATCATGGCTGATGATCCACAATCAGTACCCCGTTCCTGCCTTCTCCCCATTCTATTGCATCCGCTGCTCTAGATGTCAGCTGATCTACGTCGGTGAGACCAAGCATAGGCTTGGCGATCGTTTCGCCGAACACCTCCACTCGGTCCGCATTATCCAACCTGATCTCCCTGTGGCTCAGCACTTCAACTCCCCCTCCCGTTCCGAATCCCACCTTTCTGTCCTGGGCCGCCTCCAATGCCATAGTGAGCACCACCGGAAATTGGAGGAGCAGCACCTCATATTCCGCTTGTGCAGTCTGCACCCCAGCGGCTTGAACATTGTCTTCTCCAATTTCCGGTAGCCCTTGCTGTCTCCTCCCCTTCTCAGCTCTCCCCCAGCCCTCTGGCTCCACCTCTTCCTTTCTTCTTCCCACCCCCCCCCCCCACCCTGCATCAGTCTGAAGAAGGGTTTCGGCCCGAAACGTTGCCTATTTCCTTCGCTCCATAGATGCTGCCGCACCGGCTGAGTTTCTCCAGCATTTTTGTCTACCTTCTCCCCATACCCCTTTATTCCGCTAGCCCTATGAGCTCTATCTAACTCTTGCTGGAGCAAGGAGATGACAAAGCAATTGAGGGACGATGCAGGTACAGTTTAGAATATGAGTGATAGATTTTAGATTACGCCATATTTACTTTGGTTTGAAGATACAGCATGGAAACGGGCTCTTCTGCCCACCAAGTCTACATCGACCAATGAACACCCATACACTCGTTCTATCCTGCACACTAGGTACGATTTACAGAAGCCAATTAACCTACAAACCCGCACATTTTTGGAATGTGGGAGAAAACTGAAGCACCCGGAGAAAACCCTTGCGGTTATAGGTGGAACGTACAGACACCGTACAGACAGCATCCATAGACAGGATCAAACCCGGGTTTCTGGCAGTGCACGACAGCTACTCGAGCGCTGCACCACAGTGCCGTAGCTTAAGAGACTGTAAAATGAGGAGGAGTGATACAGAGTTCCAAATGCACAGGTGAAGGGATAAATGAAGGTTTTCACTTTCAATTATTTGAAGCCAAA
Organism: Malacoraja senta; assembly: GCA_038087875.1. Taxonomy (NCBI): domain Eukaryota; kingdom Metazoa; phylum Chordata; class Chondrichthyes; order Rajiformes; family Rajidae; genus Malacoraja; species Malacoraja senta. The sequence goes on along the minus strand of CM075977.1, from coordinate 267,429,375 downwards.
GATCGATTCAGATGATATTATATAAGAGAAAATAGTTGGTGCGAATATGGTGCGAATATGCAATGTAAAGCTCATTTTAGGCTCAGCTAAGGACATGAACAATCTGGTTCAATTTCAAACATTGTGGGGGAGCTTATTGAATTGGTGGTCAAGAATGGAATTTGCAGCAAGGAGCAAAAAGAAAACAATATCTTCCCAGATCTGAGTTGGAAGTAATTTCTGCTCATCCAGAAATGGATGGCTGACAAGAGGGCTAACATTTTACAAGCAGTGAAGAGGTCAGGAGAGGTGGTACCAAGAAAGACCTGGGTACTGTTGGTGTGAGTGAGGAAAACAATGCTGGGTGGCAGAGTTAAGAGACAGCATGCTGAAGAGAATCCTTCCCATGTTCTAGGACATTGTCTGATTCACCTCGACCCCATTGAGGACATTGGGCTTTGTCTCTGCAACTGGTGCACTACAATGCTGATAAGTACATTCTGCACTCTGTGTCTTTCCCTTTGTTCTATCTTTTGTACTTGTACTTGAGTTTGGCTTGATTGTATTTATGTATAGTATTCTCTAATCTGATCGGATAGCATGCAAAACAAAGCTTTTTGCTGTACCTCGGTACATGTGACAATAGTAAACCTAAACCTAAACCTCAAGCTAAACCTAAAATCAGAGGAGCAGCGAAGCAGAAGCTGAGATAAAAAAGATTCTCTGCTACTAGGAACATGGGTAATGGCGGACACAGTACCAATAGTTCAATATTTGCTTTACTATCATCTGTACTTAGGCACTGTAAAATGCGTTGTTTTGCATTCAATCCAGTAAAATAATGCTAATCATAAGCATGATCATTAATAAGTAAAATAGTACAACGATTGTAATGTAAAAAATAGTTTTCTTCTGAAATGTAGACGGTAAATGTCCCTCAGTGAAAGTGTTGCCATGTTTCTGGGATAATCTTGTAGCTTTCAAGTATAAAGTTCTGAAAAAATATATAGTCTTATCTTGGCCTTAAGGCACGTTGTCCTGGTGGCAGCACTCGATCGGTGATTCATGGTTTGAAGTCTGAAGAGAGTAGATTTATTCTCTTTAATCTGGCATCAATCTGGGATAAATAAAGCATAATAGTATCAGGATGTGGGTTAAGCTTAATCTTGGAGATCATCAGATGTATAAATGGAAGAAGACAAATCGGAGAGAATTTAACCTTGGATCAGGACACGGTTGAAAATGCACTTTGGGTGATGTCAACAAATAACAAACTTCCATGCTTCACAGACATTGGGAATACTCTCATGGTACAATTTGACAATGTAAATCTTAAATGTCTCTCAGTCAATAAGACTTAAAGGAAGCACATTCTACTAGAATGCTCTTTTGTACATTGTACCCCTTTTTTCTGCAGGAGGAAATAAAAGCTGGAGAATTATGTAATATTTTCTGTGACTACCTTCCATACAAAGCAAAGGCGCCAATGCCAGTTTTCCTCTCGTGTCAAAACATATCTTAATATTTTAAAATTTCATTTTGGAATAGAAGTGATGGTATGCAAACCCCTCAGGGTTAACATTAAATCCATTTCCTATTCTATTATGATCTCATCTAAATCATGCAGCATAATTGGCACATTAAAATGATTTCAAACTGTCAGAACTGATTTATTTTTGTTTTTGGTACAAAACATTGATCATTAAATCTGCATCCATGATGCAGGTTGCATTGGGTAACATGGTTAATACACAAGTCAGCAGCCCATATGTGTAACAGGGGCTTTACCCACTGTGGCTGGTAGTGTGCTGTGTAATCATGCATGTCATGCTGAACTTTAATTCTATACATAAAAGAGCATCCATGCACTGGTGTCACCATGTCCCACCTAAACAACAGCATAAATGTTCCTGAATCCTCTCGAGACTTGAAGCTGCTTTCTAGTGGGGCTCACGGACCATTCACAGCCACCAACTTTCCCCCTCACCCTGTCCCACCACCATCTTGATGCATTATTAAATTTTGGATTATTAGATTAGAAAGTCTGATGTACGTATATGTATTAATTCCTAAAAACAGTAGAACTGGTTTCCTCCCTTCACTTTTATTAATTGTGTTCCCTTATCACTATTATATGCTTGTATTGCCATACTGTGGAGACCTGGTTACCCTATTGACTGATGTTTGTGTATTTCCTGACTTACAGACAAAAATCGACATCTAGACATCTGTAAAAATGGAACCCATTTGTTACCCGGAGACGCCTGCATTATTGAGTTCCTCCCTGTAATAAATATCAAATTGTGAAATAATTTGCTGAGCAATCAGTAAAGTAAAATATATACTTAGCAATCAAAAATGACTCTGGAATTTTAAGGGATCAGCTGGAAAATATATTTGCTCTACACTACACTGTGCTAATGTGCATAAAAACTATTAAAAATCAAGTTCCAGGATCTGTCAACCAAGAAAAGCAATACTGAAAAAGCATAAGATTTAATTGATTAATATTTGGATCACAAATAAAATCATAGAATCATATTTGCCCCAACAAGTCCACATTGGCTCACTACCTGGGCAAATCACTGGTCCCTTCTCCATAGACTTTCTACTTTTTTCCTTATTATATATTTATCTGAATCTCTTGAAGGCTACATAAAACCTGCCTCCATCAAATCTGAATGCACAGTATTCCAGATGCCAGTCATACACTGCCTAAAATGGTATGTCCTCATGTATCATATCTACTAACCTCTGGTCATTAACTTTCAACCAACAGAACAGCCTTCCACTGTCCATACAGCCAGACCCCACATCATTCTGCCTCCACCGCTGTCCCTGGCAGCGCATTCTTAGCATCTATCACTGAATATGAATATAACTTTAATTGTCATTCAGGTATACACATAGACACAGTGCACATTGAACAAAATTTCGTTGCATTGACTCTTCAAAGTAACAGCGATCAGTAAAAGTGCTTAGTGTGTCCATAAAAAGTGCTGCGTGTGCATAGTTAAAAAAGGAAAGTTTTTAAAAGTGGCAATGTATAAGAAAGTTTTTTGCATTTTGACTGTGAGTTCAATAATCTTATGGCCTGGGGGATGAAGCTGTTGCAGAACCTGGTTGTCCGGCCTTTCATGCTGCGGTACCTCCTCCCAGAGTTCAGCAGTGTAAACAGACCATATTGTGGGTGTGTGGGGGCTCTGGTAATGCCCTTAGCTCTTGACAGACAGCGTTTGTAACCAATGTCCATGATGGAAGGAAGAGAAGTCCCAATGATTTTTTCCGCTGTCCTCACCACTCTCTGAAGGCACTTCCAGTCCGCAGCTGTACAGCCGCCGCACCACATAGAGATGCAGCTGGTCATGACTGATTCAATGGTGCTTCTGTAGAATGTGGTGAGGATGGGAGGGTGGAGGTGTGATCTCCTCATCCTGCGGAGGAAGTACAAACGCTGCTGTGCCCGTTTTACCAGAGATGTGATATTTGTAGTCCAAGTTAAGGTATCCGTTATATGCACACCCAGGAACTTGATGCTTTTCACCTGCTCCACTGCTAAGTCGTTGATGCACAGCGGAGTGTGACTGGGCTAATTTTTCTTTCTGAAGTCGACGACCATCTCCTTGGTTTTGTCCACATTTAGGAGAAGGTTGTTCCTGCTGCACCAGCTCACCAGCTGCTCCACCTCCTCTCTGTATGCCTGGTCGTCGTTGTTGCGGATGAGGCCCACTACTGTTGTGTCATCCGCGTATTTGATGATATGGTTAGTAGTGGACTTGGCGACACAGTCATGTGTCATCAATGTGAAGAGCAGCGGACTCAGGACACAGCCCTGAGGGGAGCCGGTGCTCAGTGTGATGTTCTTCCCCACCCGCACAGACTGGGGTCTTTCAGAAAGGAAATCCAGGATCCAGTTGCATAGTGTGGTATTGAATCCTAGGGGTGCCAGTTTGCTCACCAAATGCTGGGGGATTATCGTATTGAATGCTGAGCTGAAGTCAACAAACAGCATCCGCACGTTGGTGTTCTTCTCCTCCAGGTGTTGTAGGCTCAGGTGGACTGCAGAGGAGATAGCATCCTCTGTGGAGCAGTTCGGGCGATAAGCAAACTGGAACGGGTCAAAGCTGAGGGGTAGTTTAGAGACCATGTGCTGTTTAATAAGCCTCTCAAAGCACTTCATTATTATTGGTGTGAGTGCTACGGGGCGGTAATCATTCAGGCAGGTTATTGTAGACTTTTTGGGAACTGGTATGATGGTGGCTGTCTTGAAACATGATGGAACAATGGCCTGGTTCAGGGAGGTGTTAAAAATGTCTGTCAGAACCAGGGCCAGCTGGTCGGCACATCCCCTAAGCAGACGCCCCGGTATGTTATCCGGTCCGGCTGCCTTTCGCTTGTCAATGCCCTCCAGGATTCTGCGGACTTCAGCAGTTTCAAAAGACAGTGTCTGTTCTCCTGGTTGAGGCTCTAATTTCCTCACTATAGTGGTGTTCAGTGCCTCAAACCTGCCGAAATAATTATTTAGTTCATTGAGAAAGTCTGTGTCATCCTTACAAGACATCTGAGGGGCCTTGTAGTTTGTTATGGCCCGGATGCCTTCCCACATGTTCCTGGTGTTGGTATCATCCTGGAAGAAACCCTGGATTTTCTGTCCGTGGGCGCGCTTTGCTTTCCTTATTTCACGGTTAAGGTTGGCTCTCGCTGTTCTCAAATCACCAGATTTAAAAGCCGCCAAATCACCAGATTTAAAAGCCGCATTCAGCATGGCACGCACCTCTGCAGTAATCCAAGGTTTGTGGTTGGCCCGGGTTATGATGTTCCTGATGACAGTGACGTCCTCCATGCACTTCTGTATGTATCCCGACACAGACATGGCATACTCATCCACATTGATGTTTTGGTTGTAGGTGGCTGCTCTCCTGAACATGTCCCAGTCCGTGCACTCAAAGCAGTCCTGGAGTGCTTCTATAGCTCCCTCAGACCAGACTCTAACCTGCTTCACAGTGGGTTTCTCTCTGATCAGCAGGGGCTTATAGGCTGGGATGAGCATTACAGAGAGGTGGTCAGAGGAGCCGAGGTGAGGCCGGGGTACTGCTCTGAAAGCCTGCTTGATGTTACTGTAGACCCAGTCCAGCGTATTCTCTCCACGTGTAGCAAAGTCCACATATTGATGAAAATGAGGGAACCAGTCTTCATGTTGGCCTGGTTAAAGTCCCCAGCAACAATGACAACGCCCTCTGGATGATTTCTTTGCAATTCGCTGATGGAACGGTAGAGAATACGCAGAGCCTCCTTACTGTTGGCCGCGGGGGGGATGTATACAGCAGTAATGCTAACCACAGTAAACTCCCGTGGTAGATAGAATGGCCTGCATTTCACAGTAAAAAACTCTATGTCCGAAGAGCAGTGGCTGGAAACAGCGGTGGCATTATTACACCAGCTGTTGTTTGTGTAGATGCACACACCCCCACCCCGGGATTTACCAGTCAAAACAGTGTCCCTGTCGAGCCGGAATGTTGTTAGCCCCCCTAAGCTAACAGCCGCATCAGGTACAGATGAGTTTAGCCATGTCTCTGTCAGAACTATAGCGCAGCAATCTCTCACCTCCCTTTTTGTTGAGAGATCCAGGTGTAAATAGTCCATTTTATTTTCCAGAGAGCGGACATTCGACAGGAGAACGGATGGGAGCGGTGTCCTCCACAGGTTAGCCTTTAGCCTCGCCGTTAGCCCACCTCGACAGCCCCGCTTCTGTCTTCTGTAGCGCCGCCTCCGTATCCTTCTGTAATGCCGCGTTCGTGTCCTTCTGTAGCGGCCAGTGTTTGTGAATGTCTCCGCGGCTCAGCAGGCCGCTGGGTCCTCCCGACGCAGCAGTCCGAGACAGTGCAGGCGTTCCTCAAGTTCATCAAGTTCAATGTCCACGTAGTCTCTACTGCTTAACTGTTGTAATTCCAGTAATGACCCATGATCGTACGTTAAATTGCAACCTGCCCGCTGCAAGTTATGAAGCCGAATTGTAGAAAAATTGTCGCTATCACTATCGAGAGTCAAAGCTGCCGCAGCCAACCAGGGCGCCGCCATCTTTCTATCTACTCTCCGTGTAGAAAGATTGTTTTGCACACCTCCTTTAAATTTTATCCCTCTAGTCTTTTAACATTTTCACCCTGCGATAAAAGGTTTTCTACCATATTTATGCCTCTCATTTTTTTGAACACTTCTATCAGTTCTCCCTTCAGCCTCCAATGTTCCAGAGGACACCGTCCAAGTTTGTCCAGTCTTTCCTTGCAGCTATAATATCTGTTGAATTTCTCTTTGAGACATGCTGAGTTCGCGCAGCAGTTTGCTTTTCATTTCAGCATGACTTCCCTTCTTTTATACTCAGTGCCTGTTTTGATAACGATCAGAATCGTGCATGCTTTCTTAACCACTTTCTCTACCTACTCTGCCACTTTTAATGATATAATCCCATTCCCATTAATACTTTTGCGCCGGCAACCCTTTTAGAACAGTATACATTTTACTTCGGAGTCACATGAGTGATTCCGTGAAGAAGTCCGTCAACCCGCATGCGCGTCATTACGTCTGGCGCATTGCGCAACGCTAACCGGCAGGGGCGCTGCTCCTGCCAGCGGTAAGTTTAAACCTAAAAGTACGTTTTAATCTTATTTTCAAGTTATGCTTTCTTTTGCAGGTGTCTCTATTTACAGTGTTTCCTGCAAAAATTCGGGGCGAAGTCCGGACGGGCCGAGGGGGAACCTTTAGGACCGTGGGGAGCCCAGTCACGGACGGCAGGGAATCCCGGTCACGACCTCGGGGAAGCCCGGCCACGGACCGTGGGGAACCCGCTACAGATACCGCGGAAGTGCGGGTAGCAGGCCGCGGTCAAAATTCGCCTTTTTCGAGTCACTGGTGGTAGAGCCAGCGGCTACAGACTTGGTGCCGGCAGTGAGCACCTTGGCTACCCCGCAGGGGAGAAAAGCCACTAAAATAGTAAGATTAAACGAGAACTTACCAGTTTGAAGTTTGATCTGTATTTTATGAGGAGTTACGATGAGGGATTACGTGAAGACCCCGTCCAGCACGCATGCGCGACATTCTTCAAAGCAGCGGTGTGGAATCACAGGAAACACAATAATTGAAATAAACATAGTAAAGAAAAGGAGAACTAAGATACCTGTTGATCTATATATTTGAGGGTGGGAGCGGAGGGCACGTAATCCCTCATCGTAACTCCTCATAAAATACAGATCAAACTTCAAACTGGTAAGTTCTCGTTTAATCTTACTATTTTACTTCGGAGTCACGTGAGTGACTACGTGAAGATTTTAAAGCTCTGTGATTTCAAACCGTGTTACAGTTCATACTTCACTCGCTGCCGAAGTCATTCAAGGGAGGAAGTATGTTATCGTAATCAACCATAATCTGTTTGTAAACAATAATGGTATCTATTAAACAATAACAAAAGACAAAATGCTCCCCCGGGCTTAAATTATATATTTTTGCAGATTTTAAAACTCTTTCTGCAAATAACACAGGTTCTGCTAGCGGCTTGTGGTAGAACGTTTGGAACGTTTTCTCCATGTTCATTCTTTTAGCCGCCGATGTGGATGCTGCCCTGGTGGAGTGAGATGTATATACATCAGTATCTACTCCAGCAGCTCCCAGTACTTGCTTGAGCCATCTCGAGATGGTGGCTGACCCATAAGGCTTTTTTATTTATTTATTTATTTATTTATTTTTTTATTTTTATTTTTTTTCCCTTTCTCCCTCGAGAATCTCTTGTTGTGTTGATGTAAGTGAATAAGTGAGTCATGACACACAACCGTAGGTCAGGTGGGTATGCCCGGAAATCCATAACTAGGACTCAAGTTCCTGGCTTGCTCTGCTTTAGCAGCTCCTGAATGGTGAATGAGACCCGGTCTGGTGTTATAACCATGTTGTCCAGTCGCAGTAAGTGGAGGGACTGGACTCTTTGTGCTGAGACTAGTAGCATCAGCATGACCGTTTTCAGTGTTAGCTTTTCCAGGGTGAGAGACCTGGCTGGGGACCATCCCCTTAGGTATGTCAGGACCACACTGACATCCCAGATTTGTGTATACCTAGGTCTAAGAGGGTTGGAGTTGACGATACTCCTCATGAGTTTGATCACCAGTGGGTGAGACCCTATGGCCTGTTGTCCTGGCACCTGTTTTAAGTAGGCTGACAGCGCACGTCTGGCAGTATTGATGGCGCTGTAGCTCAATCCTTCATTATGGTGAAGGCCCCTCCAGGAACTCCAGTACATTGGTTATGGTTGCAGATGAGTACGTTGTCCCAGTAGTCGAGCAGTATCTTTCCCACTTCCTGATGCTCGATAGGTATTGTTTCCTGGTGGACATACGGTGTCATCATGTTGATGGTCCTGTCAGACAATCCCAGTCCCAGCAGTGGTCTTTTGATAATCTGCAACCCAGTAGGTTAATTTTGGCGTGGCATGGATGACTTATGCCTGATACAGGGTGCGTCAATAGGTCTGGGCTACTGGGAAAGGTCATAGGAGTTTCGATGACCATGTCGAGGACCACTGGGAACCATGGCTGTGTAGGCCAGTTGGTACTATCAAAATACCTGAAGCAGAGACCATCTGTATTTTGCGTAGTACCCTACAGAATAAGGCAGAAGGGGAAAAAGCATAGAAGAAATCGGTCCCCCAGTTCAGCGCGAATGCATCTATCGCTGCTGCCTCAGGGTGTGGTTCCCAAGGGACATACATTGGTACGTGGTGATTTAGTCTGGATGCAAAGAGATCGATATCTGGTGTGCCATATTGGTTTGTAATTTTAGCAAAAGCTCTAGGATTTAACATCCATTCGGTGTTTATCATTGAATTTGCGTGACCTGGCACTGTATTTAGCTTACCTGGTAGGTAAGTTGCTGATAGCCAAATATGTCTATCGACCCACCATTACCAGATTGTGTTGACCCAATTGTCACATGATATCGATTTTATTCCGGTCATATGGTTAATATAGGCCACCACCGTGATATTATCAATTTGTAAATGAACATGCAAGTTGTGCATATTCCTAGAATATGCTTTAAAACCATAAAACGCACCCAACATTTCCAAATAATTTATGCCCAGTGTTTGTAGTAAAGACGAGTCTAGGTTAGTCCATCTACCACCTGTGCTGGATATGGTATTAGTTGCTCCCCAGCCTTGAGCACTGGCATCTGTTTGTATAGTTAACGTTGGGTTATTGATGATGATAGGGCTGGAACTATGCCAAATGTGTTATATCCACCATTGTAACTCTGATATTGCTTCAATGGGTAGTTTCATGGATCTGTCAAAGTGACCTGCATGTCGTTTCAACGCCTGTACTTTTGCCCTTTGTAGGTGCTGATAGTGCAGGAGTCCAAATTGTGTAGCTGAAAATGCTGCTACCATTTTGCCAATTACTCTTGCCACTTGTCGGATGGTTGGTCGATTGCTTACCATTAAATTGTTGCACATCTGTGCCAATTCTGCTGCTTTACCTTTTGGCAACGTTTACAGACATGTGGATTGAGTTAATTGTGAATCCCAGATAGTCCATAGTTGTGGATGGCGTCAACTTAGATTTATCTGGATGTATGACAAACCCAGGGTTTCAAACAATTGTTTGGTAGCTAATACAGCTGATTTAGCCAACTCCATGGTTTTGCCAACTATTAGGATATCATCAAGTTACGCCATGACAATATGTCTTTGTTTCTTTAATGTTGCCAAGGCTGGTTTTAATATCTTGGTAAATAGTCTAAGGCTGATGTCAACCCATTAGGCAACACTTTATACTGCCATAGTTGCCCCATCCAGGTAAATTTTCAGGTATCTGCGATGACCCTTGTGAATGGGTACTGAATAGTAGGCATCTTTTAAATCAATGCTTGCCATAAAGTATCCTTTGGAAATCAGATGTTTAGCAGTTACAAATGTTTCCATTTTGAAATGTACATACTTAACAAAGGTATTTAGTGAGGTTAAGTCAATGATGATGCGACACCCACCATCTTTTTTGCTTTTGGTAAATATATTTGAGACAAATTCCAAAGGATCATGTTTGGATTTCTCAATGACACCCTTTGTAAGTAACCTCCCCAGTTCTGCTTGAGCCTCTAGTTCTCTTTGACTGAGAGGGTAAAGACCCTTTGGGGTACGTGCTGAACTGGTGGCATGTTTTCTTGAATGAACTCTATTTTGTATCCCCGAATACTGTTAAGTATATAACTATCATTCGTGAGACACCTCCTGTTAGTACAGTTCCCCATTTACATGCTGGTAGGAACCAGACCCACCTACCTCCATAGTTATGGTAGTGTTCCTTTCTTCCGTTTGTTCATCCGTCATTATACTGCTGGATGTACTGCTGATGTACTGCTGATTGGGGGTGGCGCATTTTCCATGGGGTCCGCTCTGGGCCCTGGCCTAAAAAGGCTTTCGGGGATAGTATGCGGACCCCGAGCTTTCACCAGTTACCTAAATTTGACCTTGACTGGTGGACGCGGTGGGGTACTGCCGTCTGGTTTTTTGTGTGGGTCTGCTCGTTCCGGGGCCTGCCCTCATGAGGCCAAATGCTTTGGACTCTTCCTCCAGGTCTTTCACTTGTCCTTCCAAATAACAGGATCTGCGGCTCTGAGGCCGGTGTTTTACACAGTCCTGCAAACCTGGGATTGAGGGCAGGTCTTATTCTCTCCTTGCGGAGGTTATTTATCTCATATTGGGTGTAGCACAGCAGAGCCAGAGTGTCTTGCTGGTTTGTGGTCATATCCACCCCATCCACGGAACGAGCATAGGCTGTTATCCCTGTCGTCAGGAGCTTGAGGATTTTAGCTCCTGGTTCCGGATACTCTGTCCCCCCCCCCAGATTTGGCTGTTAACAGCCGGTACATTGAGCGAACTGCAGTTTTCCAGCTCTAGTGCCTCATTAAGTACCTGTCTTGTAGGGGTTTGAGGGACAGGTGGTTGATGCTGGCCGCCAGTTTTGGCTCCAATGGCCGCCCTGCTCGTGGTGAAACCACGTAGCGAATCTCCACACCCAGCAGCTCTTCCTGATCCTGTACCCCAAGCGTACTCCCGACATCTTCAGCCAATGACCCCTGTTCCTGACCAGCCCAGCCCTGGTCGCCAACACTGCCCTGCTTTGAGGGGAAAGCGATGGCCAGTGCATTGTAGAGCACTGCTGTGGGAGTGCCTGATCCCCCTGGCGAGACTGCTCTAGCTCCTGAAGCAAGTCTCGCTGGAGCAGTTGCTCCATGAGCCTTTCCATTCGGCTCAGGCGGCTAGCTCTGCCGCTCTAAGGCGGACCCTCCTCATCGGAGTCAGACATAACCGGCCGGTTTTTTTTTTTTTATTATTATTTTTTTTTTTTTACTTTTCCTCCAGCCCGCTGCCGCTCATCAGGCTGCGCTAGCGGGACTGGGCTCGGCTCGGTCTCGATGAGGGTGGACCGCCGCATATGCGGTCCAGGTGCCGCCTCTCGCCCCCCACTGATGAAACACTCCCGTTCTGTTGGAGTCGAACGGGGGGCGGTTTTCTTCCTTTGCCGTGCTGCTCCTGTTCCCAGTTCCTCTGGAATAGAGAGCAGAGCACAGCTTGCTGATTACGACCTCAGTGTAAGACTTACCTGATGGTCCGCTGTTTAGTTTTCACCGACGTGTAGCGGGAGCGCCTGTACTCCCGGTCGTCGCTGTTGCACTGCGTGAACGCTAATGTCGCGCATGCGTGCTGGACGGGGTCTTCACGTAGTCACTCACGTGACTCCGAAGTAAAATGTCTGTCAGGGCCCTGGACTCGGATGAGTCGGGCCAGGAGGACTCTCCTCCTTCTATGGGCAGTGTATTTGGAAGACTGACCCATCTGGAGCACCTATTGGAGAGGTTGCTCCAAAGAGATATGCTCCAAAGAAGGGAGCTATCTGAGCCCGGGTATTATGGAGAACCCGCGGCAGCGGCACCTGTGTCAGGGCTGCTTGATGTCTCCCTCCACTGAGGAGGGGAGCGTAAGAGGCCAGTTTTATACTGAGTCAGATGCAGGTATCCTCAGAGGCCTGCGGCAGCACCTGTTCTCAGGGGCTGCCTACGAATCTCCCTCTCTGTGGAGGGGAGTGCGAGTGGTCAGTGTGTAACTGACTTCAAATTCAAAGTATGTCCGTGGAACATACTGGAGCACATGCATTTGGCTCTAAGGAAATACTCGCAAACGAAAGGGTTAC